>JAQSUU010000426.1:1200000-2400000 GCA_038087645.1 Saccharum hybrid cultivar R570
TAGCAGAGATGCGTATGTTGCGTTGGTGTTGTGGGCACACAAGGAGGGATAGAGTCCGGAACGACGATATTCGGGATAGGGTTGGGGTGGCACCAATTGAGGAGAAATTGATTCAATATCGGTTGAGATGGTTTGGATATGTCCAACGGAGGCCTCCTGAGGCGCCGGTGCGTAGTGGAGTTCTAAAGCGGACCGATAATGTAAAGAGCGGTAGAGGTCGACCTAAACTAACTTGAGACGAGTCCATTAAGAGAGATCTTAAGGAGTGGAATATCTCCAAGGATTTAGCTATGGACAGGAGCGCTCGGAGATTGGCAATCAACGTGCCTGAACCGTGACCTCTTTTTGTCTTGTGCCTTTTATATCCCTTTATGTGTCTCCCTATTTCTCGTCTCTTTTGGGTTTCATCTCTAGCCTACCCCAACTTGCTTGGGACAAAAGACTATATTGTTGTTGTTGTTGCTGCTGCTGCTATCTCACATCCCGTAGTTCGTGTCTAGTCCCCAAATGAACCTTTTCTTCTGTTACCTTTTCAAGCTTATTCTGATTACAATGTACTTTCTCTTAATATCCTATAATTTCTTGATTCATGTGGTGTACTCTATATTAGCTAATCTTTATGAATTATTTGTGCTTAAATTTCCACTGGAGCGACAAGAACCTATTAATTGCAACAAAACAGCAAAAACTTTATTGCAACAATGGAGAAACAAGAACACTTGGAGCAATCAGAAGCGTTGCACTACAACGTTCAAATCTTCAAACAACACTGCCGCAAATGTTGTGACATAGTCTTCCCCCAACATACTCCCTGTGTTTCTTCAAGATGCTAATTTTATTTCTTTTCATTCAAAAATGATATTGCCATGGTCACCACTCAATGATATGCAACACAACCATTACTCTCATTTTGAAATTGTTTACGGTAGAAAAAACATCATAAACTAGATATATTATTTTCCCAAATGCACATGAGATTTGCACGTCATTGTATTAAGAAAGAAAAAAAGTTCCAAAACAAAACACACCCACCAAAAAAGTCCTGAGGCTCCGGGGATTATCTGAACGTGCTCAGTGGGTCAACCATGCTGATGTTTATGTCAGTCGTGATCGTGGGAAAGATGTGGTGCTTCTCTCTCTCTAGTTTTGCAGCTTGGATTGGATTTCATGCTCTCTCACATCTCAGCACTTGAACTTTGCCTTTGTTCACCGCAATTTCGCTGAAAACATAATGTACACGATATTCCCATGAACCTGCTATACTCAAGCTGAATCGTCCAGGAAGGTTGCTGCAACAAGGAGCACACACAGTGAACGAAAGAGAGAAGCAGAGAAATCTTATTGATTTTAATACAAAAAGACATTGCTGTTTTTTTTTTTGGAAACTTTAGAGGCTCTACAAAATGGTATTGCTCCCGGTCATGCATCCAGTGTGACATGCGAAACTTCAAAGACTAACACCAAAAGCTACTATACGATACTGAACTCCATGCCAATTTGAGGTTACATACTAGGAAGCAAACCCTCCCTACAAGAAAAGGAACATCCATCTAAATAGATATTTTATTTGATGGTGAACTGAACAGCTAAAATCTATCCCCCTAATCTGGGAATATCGTGTACATTTATCAGAGCATGGGTTTGAGCAAGCATATGCAAGACGGCAATGTTGCATGAGCGCGGACCAGCTAAACAAACATTGCCGTCTCATTTCATGCATGAAAGGGGTGGACTGCAGCATGCTACACAAGGTTGCACCGCACCATGCAGGAAGAGAAAGGGGTTGGCTGCATGCATGTTGCAGATTTTCACTTTTTTAGATGTGCAGCAGCTCCATTCGCCAGATATGCAGGCATGCGGCAGCTCCATTCATGCGATGTTCTTTAAAGTTCTGTGGAGGGCAAGGGGGGGGGGGGGGGGGGGGGGGGGGGGGCGTCGCCCCAACGTAGCTCCGCCCATGCTGGTGAACAAAACGGAACACCGTACCCATGGCATTACACACCTATTTTCTACCATCTCAAATATGTAGATTTTATTTTGATGCAAGCGGGTTGATGTTTCCTTGAAGCTTCCATCTTAAACATGCAGATTTTGTTTTGACCCGTCAAATATGTATACGGTCGATGGCACCTTAGTACGTTGGTATGTATTTCAACCAGCGAGAAAAATGGTTTTTGAATCATTATCCATGCGATACATGTACCACCGAGAAAAGAGTTTTTCAATCATTATCCATCACAGGCAAGATGGTTATGGCTTCAAAAGATTGACACCGACTCCAGGTCCAAGCTTTCTTCCAGGCTTCAACTTACATGGAGATCGGTGACGGGCGGCCTCACAGCACTCTTTTGGGAGGATCGTTGTTGGTTAAACGGAACTACGCTGAATGAGGTAGCTCCATGCTTGGCCCAACTGATTCCCAGGCGCACTCGGGCGACCTTAACTGTCAGACAAGCATTGACTCAAAGGCAATGGGTAAGGGGTATTTCGGGTGGCATGTCGGCCGACGCGATCATCGAATACCTGCACCTCTGGGAAGCAACTGAGGCCGTCCGCTTCACGAATCGGCCAGACAGGCTTATCGGGCGGTGGACCAAAGATGGAACATACTCCGCCAAGTCCGCATATAAGATGCTGCATGCCGGCTCAGTCCACTTCAAAGGACACCAGCTGGTTTGGAAGATGTGGGCACCACTCAAGGTCAAAATTTTCCTATGCCTGTCTCTGGCAGCGCCATTGGACTGCGGACAGACGGCGGTCAGGAGGTGGAGACCGTTGACCATATCATTGCTTCATGCTCTTACACCCGCGAGATTTGCCACAGCATCCTTCTGGTCCTGCATCGGCCATTCCCAGAGCTGGCCTGGTGGAAGCACGTTCGAGCAGGAAGCAGCGAGCCGGCATGGATTCCCTGTTTGCGCTCGTGTCTTGCATGTGTGGAAGGAGCGTAATGCACGATGTTTTCGCGGGTGAGCTTCAGTGGCTGAACTGTTGCAGCTCATCAAGGACCAAGGGGATCGTTGGATCCAGGCCGGGGCTATAGCCCTGAAATTTTTTGCCATGTTTTGAAAACCACTGAAAATTTAAACTGTTAGATTTTTTCTACAAATCACGCAACCGTGTAGGAGTATTTTGGCACGAATAAATTTTTTTTTGTCAAGTTATAAGTGTGAAAAATTGTTTGCTTTTGAACTTATGGTGGTACAACTCCTTGGAATTTATTTTCGGATTTGAATTTCTCTCTGGTAGTTATATGGAATTCTGCCCCAGACCCCACTCGTGTGGGAGCCTCTGGCACTGGGTCTGCCCTTTTTTTTAGTTATATGGAATTCTGGGAAAAGAAAAGGGGAAGAAATTATTCTGGACAGCTCGGGCCCATTCCCTCTCCCTCTCTCATCTGGGCCCAGCGTGGCCCACTCCTTCCCTCTCTTTCTCCTTTCCCCTCCGCGTGGGCTGGGCCCCGGCCGCGGCCCAGCAAGGCGCAGCGGCTGCCTCTCCCCGACTCCCTTCCCCCTCCCACCAACACACGGGACCATCTCACCTAGTCTGATATACGTACAACCACATGTCTATATGGGTAGACCTGATCTCACACCCCGTTAGGTAGAAATATAATTTCCACTAGGGGGCCCGCGTGGCAACGGACTATCAGGAGAGGACATGGTTGCTAAGTGATCTTCCGTGGTCAGGTCGGTATGGTTGCTATGTGGACTTCCATGTAAAATTATCGTTGTGGCGTATGCGAGCACCCCTTTTAAATAGAAATGGATGCTATGTGATCATCCAAATGGATGTTGTGTGATCATCCAATCACTAGATATTTTGGGATGTTGTGTGATCATCCTGATATTATGTGGGATCTGATCCCTGAGTAGACCGTAGTGGAATTATATGGAAGCCTGAGGTCGCGTCATCCGAGTACGAGATCTTGTTAGGCCTGTCCTACCACTGATCATGGTCGGCTTGCGTCTATCATGTGGGGAAAAGTGTACCCCTCAGCAGAGCAAAATAATCCTATTCGAATAGCCACGTCCTTGGAATAGGCAACCACTAGGATGAGGTCTCCTTTGATTAGTTTTTCATATCATAACTATGCTAATAATATTAATTAATTATTGTCGCAACCCGGGAACTTGCGGGAAGGGTAATGCTCTCCCAGGGCCCAAAACCCCTCTTCTTTAAAATAATACTACCGCCTCCTCCATCCACATCACCCCCACCCCTTGTTAGGGCTTGCTAGGTACTTTATGTACTCACCCGTTGATGACTCACAGATATCGACCCCGAGGAGGACTACGACATCGACGAGGAGGCGAACCACGAGGACTAGGAGTCGCGCGAGGACCTATGGATATGTGGAAAGGAGTTCTTAGGACATAGGGCTTCGACCGCGCTAAAGCGTGCCTGTGGAATAAAGTATTGCTTTAGTATTCGTTGTAATAGCCACCACCCATTGTAATAAATTGCCGCTCCGCGGTAAGAGAACATCGCTAGTTATGTAATGCCTATTGCTGTGCCATCTAGACTTTGACTATTGTAAAACCTTATTTTTTCGTTATTAATAAAGCTTGGCATTTTATATTAAATCCATCTGCGTGCTATTTCTGTTATTTGTGCGTATTTTCGATTGAATACAAATGCACTTGGACCACCAAAAATGTAGGTCCGACATATAGGCCTTGGGAGCCTAGTTGGTCGCTAACGATGGCAGACCAGTCTTTCGATGGAGTGTGTTATTTCTTATCGATGTAGTCCTTGTGCTCCGCGCGGCCACGGCCGCTTCTTAATTTTCTTCCTTCTAATACAATTTTGAGAAAAAAAAATGATTTTCATCCCGTGATATATTTGCATTACTCCGTTTCCAATTAACTATAAACCTTCGCCCTCTCATCTAATTCACTGTCGGTCGCTCATGCTCATACGACTGGACAGGCTGAACAAGCACTTGGCACGGCACGGCGGCAGTGCGGCAGAGATGCAGGTTCATTCTTGAACGCTTCTCCTTCCAAGTTCAAGGCTGCCGGTCTGCTACCTCATCATCTGAATGAATGTTTTGATGCTTTAGAATGTTTGTCCGTTAAATATTGGCTTGGTTATTATCGGTTCGGTTTGATAGATCACAAATTCACAACCTGCTGACTGCTGCTGGTCTGCTACCTCATCGAACAGCCGGCCGAGGGCCGAGCGAGTCACGCCATCCTTAAGGGTTTTTTTTTTCGCGATTGGACATTTAGCCCGTTTTCGTTAAGAGAAAGTAGAGGTTGTTAAACAGTTACAACAACAGGCATATCCCAGTAATCCCAAGATTACCAATACCTCCAAGCACCCGATACAAGAAAATAAGAAAACAAGCAAGAAAGGCGGAAGGGAGAGGACCCTTCACCACAGACCTAATCGACTAGACCTGCAGAAAAAATTCAACACAAAGGCTGCCCACTCAGAAGACGAAGCCGCGGTGGCAAAACATCCACCGATAAGAACCCGACCAGGTAGCCGCTGTGAACAACCGAACGACTGCATCAGCAACTTCAACAGCGACCAGGTGGCCGCTGTGAACCAAGCGACTACAGCGTCAACAACAACCAGGTAGCCGCTGTGAACCGTGCGACTACGGCTTAACATCAACAGCGACCAGGTAGCCGTTGTGAACAGCCGAGCGACTACAGCGGCAACATCAACTGAGGCAGGGCAGACCGATGCGAAGAGTAGAATGAAGCACATGCCGACACAGAACAGTAAAGATCGACTCCGGCGAACGGCGTGGTGGGATCAAGCGGAGTGCATCAATGAAGCCTTCAAGATGGTGATGACATCCGCAGACGCCAACTTCATTAGGAGGAGCACCCAAAAGGGACCTTCGTCCCCAAACTTGCCCCAGCAACCCCCAACGACGAGCTGAGCATTTGACGACGCCTCCAAGAAGGTGATGACGCTGACGCGCCACCGTCGCCGGCCCAAGGCAAGAAGCCTGGCGGGGTTTTCACCCCTGGTGGCCCAGGCCAGGCAGACGCCACACGCCGGCCGCCATCCTACAGGCCAGTGGCCAACAGGTCGGCAAATCTGGCCGCCTCCGGACGCCCGGAGACGCCCCGCCCAGCTGCCGCCGGCACCGGTTGCCGCCGAAGGAGAGCAGGCCAGCCCGGCCATGAGCAGCTGCCGTAGAGGAGTAGATCCAGCCACCGACGCACAAGCGCGCAGCCCCGGTCCCACCCCTGGCCGCCCGGCAAAGTCGCCGCCGGCCGCCACCGAGGAGGGGCGCACGATAGTCCAGGACACTTCCAGACGGCAGATCTGGTCCCAGGGGGGCCGGATCTGGCCATCCGCCGCCGATCGTCGCCATAGGTGAAGGGGGTGGAGCGGGGTGGGGTGGGGGTGGGGAAGAGAAGCGAGGAGGGAAGGGGAGGTGCGGATGGAGAGGCTGTGACGGCTTCCCTTGTTTTTGGGGCCAGCGCGGGCCGCTGCCGCCACCCGCCAGAGGGGCGGCGACGGCGGCCGGAGAGGAAGCTGGGAGGGAGCCCCTGGCAGCGCGGCGGGTCGCCCCCCGAGTCGCCCTCTAGGGGAGCGCTCAGGCGGAAGGAGTATCCGTGTCTTTCAGGTGTTCGACAAAACGCGTCACCAAACAGTCTAGTAGTTGCATGATCTGTTTTGATTTCAGAGACTTCATATTTTATATATGCAGCCTTTTCCTATCTAGTTAGTTGCTAATTTGATCACTTGGTGCATTTATTTTCTGATCGATTACCTCTGTAAACACATAAACCTAACCATTTATTTTATTTTCATTGAAGACGGGAAGAACACCAGAAAAAATGTCAATGGCTCAAGTGGGTCAAGCTCCAAAACAACATTTACAAAAGCATTGTAGGCTGTTCGCCTTAAAATTGGGCTCCACCTTCGACAAAACACGGCAACCAACGGTAACGATTCACGAACAAGGAGTGCTAGTAATAAGCAAGGAAATAAAAAGGTAACGTATACTCAAGGTGTTCCCCTGGAAGTCTGGAATCAATTCAGACTGCAAACACATAGATTGATATGTGTCCATGTGTGTCGAGCTGTGATGATCGAGTGATTGTCATGAGATGGCTTCGGTTAAGTTTGAGACTAACCCAAGCGGAGAGTGATGGGCCGATAGGGATTGCACGTACTGCACTGGTGAGAGCTTCTCTCATGAAGCAATTTCCAAGAACCCAGAGAGCCACAACTGAAGGTCATCAAGAAACTTGCCAAGCAGGGGCTAATAAGTACTTATTCTATTTTCGCACCACTTTATCTGTGTCTATAAATGGCCTATATTTTTGCAACCAACCGTAAAGCTTCTAGTAAAAGTAACGTTATCTTAATTTTGTTAATAAAGGGGGGCCGGCATGAGGTCCTTTTGGTAGCGAATCTGTCTATAGATGGTCTATATTTTTTGGCAACCAACGTAAAACTTGTAGAAAAATTAAAGTAATGTTATTTGAATTTTGTGTTGTGTTAAAGGGGCTAGCATGAGGTCTTTCTGGTAAAGAAAAGTGTGTCTGCTCTGCTCCATTATTTAACTTACGTTGAAAACATTTATAATCTCTCACAACTAAAAAGACTAAGAAGTGGACACCGTTTTGGTGCGACAATCAATGTCGGGTCGTCGGTCTGCCTATGCGAGCGATCCCTCGCGCGACGTTCGGCGTTTCCCACGCTCGCAATCAACCCCGCCATCAACGCCCTCAGGATCAATCATGCGATCACCTCGCACGCAACCGGTCCTCACTATCGCACACCTCACCCTGCGCCGCCTCGCCACTTGCACCGCCCTCTCCCTCACCCTCGCACGGACATCGCCATCCTCCGAATCGTCAACAAAGGCAAACGCAAGATCTACAATCCGGCAATAGCCATGCAGCAGCGCTCGCCGGTGGCAGCGTCGGCGGCCATGGCGCCGGGGATCAGGCTAGACCAGGTCGACCCGGACCAGCGCATATCACTGGTGTCCCCCACACCTGCCGGATCCGAGACCCCGTCCTCGTCCTTCCTCTCCTACGACCTGCTCCTCGGCGACGTGCGGCTGTGGGGCCGGGGGCCGTGGTGCGTCGTGATTCCCCGTCGATCATAGGGAACCTCTGGCGACGAGAGCACCCATGGAACCTCTAGGCCAATGCCATCAACTCAACCAATAAGGTTGGGCCATTTGTGTTTACCAAACTTTTTGCATGAATCTCGGCAAGATGGTCGATGGCATTGCTCAGTCTAGCTTTGAAATGTTGCAGTTCAGATGCTGATGGCCAGTGTAACGGGACCGTCCAAATTATAAGAGCATAAATACAAAAACAATCACCGAAATGATCAAATTCTCGCACTTGAGCCCATATAACTCCGGTAGTCCAATGAAATCACGAGGGATTTCAAACCAACCAACATACAAGCCAAGATCGTAGTGATTCAACATAACAAGTCACATGTTACATCTATTTCACAAGTAAATCAATTTACATCGGAGTTCAACAAAGTTATTACACTTACATTGAAAAGTAGCGGAAGCAAAGTAATTTGAAACTAACATTAATCTTATTTCAAATACATGCCAGTACCACGGTCGACTTCCAACAAAAGCATTAGAGATAAAGTAAATAAGAAGGATCCTGCCCGTGATCACACTCCGCCTCTACGGCAGGAGCCAACCAACTCTTGCAGTCGCCATGATACATCATAACCTGCAACAAGTGGGGATAAAACCCTGAGTACAAGAAGGTACTCAGCTAGACTTACCCGTCAGAAACCAGAAATAAGGTGACACCAAGGATCATGCAAGGCTGATATAAAGTGGAGCTAGCTTGACAACATTTTGCATAAAAGCTTAATATAGATGATTAATCATTAATGCTTAAGCATCAAGTTAATTATCATTAACCTATCATCTATATTAGAACCTGTACTAGAGCACTCACTTTATTAGGAGCAAACAATATTAACCATAGCCGGTATAAATTGAGGCAACATTTCCATCGTGATCCAATTAACTATCCGTTCAATTTAATGGAATCTATGTTGCCGCTGCTCAAGTCAAGTGCTCACTAACCGGGAGCGACGGCGATTCGAATCGAATTCCTATCCAGCTGGAGGGGTATTTCTAACACTCACCGTGCAGACCCCTGCCAGGGTCGCACAGGCCACCTTTTCATATGATTCAGGAATCGCGGGTCCGAATGATGTCGCGACCCCAAGGGCGACACTCTGCCAGGTGATAGGGACTCTAACCCCCCCTTGGTCTCACGCTAATGTCCCCAAGCACATCCTTTCTCTCCTCCAAGAAGCAACCTACCATTCGATTCCCGGCCTGAATCACATTACTCGGCTTCACGGTCGGAACGGCTTATACGGCCAACTAAGTGTTAGACTGCGTTCAACATGACTCAAGGACGTACAGCGAATCGGTCCTTAAACGACTCAGACGGGGATAGATTCACACCCAAGACCTCCATGCCTTGTCGCTTCACTATCATCATCCCGCCCGGTCTCATTTCATTTTATTAACACATGGTTCCTTTCCACGATAGCAAATATAGCCAACCGTGCCATATATGAATATCCCTATATCTCGCAGGTGACAGGAAATCACCTGACTTCTACCGCTTAAAGCAGGGCTAAGCATCTACTCGATCCTAGTCTATGTAGGATTCAAGGATTCATATATCTGGACAAGGAATGATATAATGCAGCAAGAGTTTCCAACCAACTCCTATCACTTAATGCAACAATACTTATAACATATATAGAATTAATTGCTTTGAAGATAGGAGGCTTATAATGCTCCGGGGCTTGCCTGGGATCCGACTCAAGTTAGAGTATGTCAGAAGAAACTCGCTTGGCGAGCATTCCCTCCGTCTAACACTTGTTCGGTCCTTCTATCTTCGGGATGGATCCACCAACTCCATCTTCGGGTTTGGCTCCACCTTAGATCCTTCACGCGTTTCTGCTAGCGTACCTAAATGAGGTGCAACAATGCATATGTATGAATGCATAGAAGTGAAATAAACAAAGTAATCAAACAAGCATACCAACGTTCTCCTAAATACCTAGAGCTAATTAACTTAATCCTCACTACGGCATAACATAGAAGATTGCAAACACATAAATCAAGACACAAGTCTTATAAGATCCTAAGGTACCAACCCAAGTACTTTCAAAGGTATGAGTCACACTTCAACACATTAGCATGGCAAAGTTAATCAAAGTACTAGAACTAGAAATTGCTACCTTCTGGACATCAGAACAACAGCTAAGTAATTTAATCGTAACTGGAGATCTACAACTCTAAATGACTGGCAAGAAGACATTATGAAAATCTTATGAAATTATCTATATTTCATTTATAATCATCACAGCATGATTCCAAAGTTTAACATGTCGAATTTACACAAACACAGAAACTGGTCTAACAAGACAGAGAGCAAGCAATTCTGTAAACAGCTATAACTCCTAAACCACATGGTAAAATGCCACCAAATTTTAACAGCAGCTAGATACATAAATTATCTACAACTTTTGTATAAACAAGTACTATAGCAAGGCACATTATCATGAAGAACTTTGCCAAGTTTCCAGATCTGCCCAGAAACTTCATTTGCAAGAAATAATTATTAACTTCCGTTGCAAACATATAATTGGGCAAAACCAACTTTACCAACATTTCACTCATGACTAAAGAACATCAGAAAACATAGTGTCAATTACTAAATAAATTCTTTTAAAACATTTTCTTAATTTATTTAGATCATTAGGTGGAATTATGACCACATTATAAGGATACTCAGTAAATTCTACCAAAATTACAGGAGTCTACAAATGCTCCCAAAAGTCTACTATCCAAATTTGAAACCGTTTGGACATGTATAACAAGCTCTATGAAAAAGACAAATGGCTATAGCAATAAATCATGTGAGAGCAAGTTAAACTTAACACTCAATATTTTCTGTGAACATAAGGCCATATTATGAATCAATATTATAGATAAACATCATACTAAGGTGGTGGAACAACATTTTCTATTTTATCATTTATATATTAGTTATAAGCTATTTATTAAGCCATAAACAAGTTAACTCAATAACTGGAGCATACAATAAGCAATGACCATGAAATTTATACCACAGTACATACATAGCATGACAATCCTACCATAAAACTTTCACATCAATTGGAGCCACACAACTCAAGATATAAAATAACAAGCAATATAATGTAGATTTCCTTATTTAACAAGGTCACAACAAAACCTTAAGAAAACAGTAAAAAACTAGTATGTTTAATATTTTTCCTAGCAAGTACATGTCATCACAAAATTAACAAAGCAAGAATCACTATTTTTGGAGTTCTAAAACTCAAGATATGGCTCTGGTCAAGTTTATAAGCATTTCTAGAGCACTTTTAAAGCCTAAATAAAGACATCAGAAAATATTTACAAACATGCACATTTTATGACTCTACTGCATAGATATTTTCTCAAGGTTTTCAAAAAGTCCACATTTGCTATTTTTGGATTTACCTAGCAAGAGATATGCATTTTAGAAGATTTACACAAAATCTAGAATTCAAAATCAGCATAAAAGCAACCCTAACTAATTTCGCTAGGTGCACCCGATTCGGTACCCGTTCTCTGCCACCCTTAACGCTGACCTGCGGGACCCGCTGCACACTTGGACCCACTTGTCATTCACAGAGAGAGAGACAGAGAGACAGGAGGCGACGGTCTTCTTCCTCCCTCGCCGGGGAAAACAGAGGAGCTGCTGGGAATGGCCGGCCTCGGCGAGCAGCGGCTGGCGACTGCGATTGGAGGGCTGGTCGGCTTTGCGGCTGCGAGACGCGTCCGCGCGCGCTTGCGGTGTGAGCTGAGGTGGCCCGTGGCCTCCTAGCCACGGATGCAGGCGACTGCGGTGGCGGCCATCTGTGGCAGGCGACTACCGGCGGTGGCGGGTCGAGGAGAAAGGCCGCGCGAGCATCAGTAGTTCCATGCACATCTGAGGGGCCGCGTGGCTTAGCTCGAGGTGATCCATGGCCGCTTGGCCATGGAGCTCTGCTTCGGCTGGCCATGGCGGCATCCGTGACCGCGAGCGGCAGCGGTGGCTCTGGCTGGGTGTTGCCGCGACGAATGCACGTGAGGGAGGTAGGGAGGTGAGGCGGACATGGTGGTAGGCTCAGTTTGTCTGGTGGCCAACTATGGTGGCGCAACGACGGCGGGCAGGAAGCTTGGCCACCGGCAATGGCAGGCCGCGGCGGCGACGTCGTTCGTGGCCGCGAGCAGAGAGTGTGAGGGTGAGTGGGATATGGGGAGCTTGGCCTCGGCCTCTCCCAGTGATCCAGGGCACAGCACACGCGGTAGGGAGGAGGGCGCGCGTGGCAGAGAGAATGGACGCGTGGCGTCCATGGAGGAGACACACGACGCATGGCCGCCACGACCCTCCCTTAGAGGACAGCTGTCGAGCAGTTGGCGTACACAGATCAGGGCGTCTTGGGTGTCGATTTTGGGCTAGCTCTGAGCCGAACTGGATCGTGGCCCCAAAACAAAGTTTGCTCTACTACTTGTGCTCTAAAATTTTGGTTAAGGGTGCTTGGCCATTAGGGCTTTAGATTGGCAGCTAATTGACCTCCAAGTCGGCAGTGTCAGTGAGTTGACAGTGATTAACAACTACAAGAATTGATGGCCAAAATGAAATGCAACTTATGCCATCTTCTTGCATGGCCTTCCCCCTTATGTGAGCTCCAACTTTTACATTTGGACCTACCCAAGTTACTTAACAAAAACTCGAGAACACGGGATGTCAATGTCGAAGACACTGAAATCAGGGTTTTAAAATGGTTAAGTGTTGGAAACAATCCCAATTCTGACTTGTGGGCCCTGTTTGAGCATGTTACACACATTTTCATGACTAAACTCTTAAACAAAGTTTGTTCCTTATAAAATTCTCCACAACTTTGTCAAAGGGTGCACAGTCATGCAAAGCTTCTAGGTCACACCTTTGAAATGGTCAAACAAAAGTGTTCCAGGGTCCATACATGGTCAACCATCACTTAGAAGCACATTAAGGCAAAATGATCAACATGAACATTGTTCCATTAAGTGCCCTAAGTGTAGTTAAGGTGTTGTAGAGTTCATCTAGAGTCATTTGGCTAGTTTGCAAGGTTTGGTTGATGTTCTATAGTTCCATTAACTTAATGGGGCAAATTCCAATAGGAATGGAACTTATCATTTCATGTGACTTTTTGATTCCAAACTTCATGAAACTTTTCCAGGGATCAATATAGATAGTTCTTGATGTGAGACATGTGAAGATACTTTGATAGCAACACCCAAGCATATATCTTTTAATTGAGCCTATATGTAAGCAAGGGTGCAATATCCAAGTTTAGGTTAGGCTCATCTCCACTTAATCTGTCATGTTTGAGCTCAAACCCACTACTTAGTGAGTGACAAACACCTGGGGTGTTACAGCCCTCCCCCCTTAAAAGAATCACGTCCCGAGATTTGGAATGGAAGATCTTTTAAGGAAGAGAGATACGTTATCTAGTTCCCAACATCTGCTATAGCATTCAGCTATAAAGCTTCAACATCGGCGAACAATTTGGTCAAAGGCACTTTCTGATACATACCCTTCATGGTAAAATTTGTCTGAAGAATTTCCTTCATTGACTTCCATGAAGCATTGTTACTTTGGGAGGAATCCAAGATAGCACATACTGCGTTCTCAGTGTACGGAGATCATTTGGTCCATGAGTGAACCACTCACAAGTATCTGACTCTCTAAAGAGCACCACATAGGTCATATGAACTTGACACTAGACCAAAATTTTCAGAAGTATACTCGTTGAAATGACTCTATGTTCACATGGTTTGAAAAGCAGTCCTCTACCAAAATGGTTTGAGCACAACCTTCTAAAAGGATGAGATCATAAACGACAAATATACTCTGAGGCTATAGGATACTGACTAACCAATAGACAGGGTCTATGTTGGTCGTAAATGTTCCAACATTCATATATCAGCTAATGGAAAGCTACTTACTATTCCATGCGTGCAGTTCTCTTTCTCTGACAACAACACTGTATTATCTGAGTCTATCGATGGGTTAGTGAATGTGATAGCTGACTCCGTCGGCTTCGTATTCCTGCCAACAGCTACCTAATAAGATTCTTTTATCTAAAGACAACAGTTATCTGGGTTGAATCAGATACAACCTCTTGGTAAAAACATGTATAAGGTACTAAAGTATGTCATCATTGGAAAATAATTCCCAAAGAAAGATGTAACGAGGCCTTAAGGACAACAAAAGTTGTAAATATTCACTAAACCGTGGGGCGTAGTTTACCACCAAGCGATTGAGTAAAATTCTCCTTCGTGACTTAGTTGCACTATAAGTTGAGTTGACTTGCAGCGTAGCAACTTTGTCAGGCCAACCTTTCACCTTGAGGCTTTCTTTTTAGGATCAAATAGCAGCTCTAAGATGGAAAATATGTTGTTTGACACTTTTCAAATTGCTTTTGAATATTCCTCAACACTTTGTCCAATAAAGTTATGAACAAACCATTTGTGGCACCTAAGGGCACAAGGATGTTGATCGAAACTAGGGCATGCATTTCTCTAATTCTTCGCTTTAGCTGATAGAACACCTTGCACTATCTGTGTGATTGTCCAAGTCGGAATTGACTTGATCACAATGGCTCTAGAAGATAGAGTATCTCTCAAGTTGTTGGCTAGTTGATTAACTTCTTATTGGTTATTGCTCTGTAAGACATAGCCTTCGTAGCTACCAAGGAGTCGTTACCTAGCTGGAGATTAACCTTCCTATTGGTAACTAATCAGTTGTCTCTCAACACTAAAAGTTTCAAATCTTCACTCTTGACCACAACAACTGTGGTTGGTGCAGAACAGATGGTTGCCATCGAAGTTAGCAAATAAGGAGTCACACCAGAGATGGTCGATTTCGACGGTATGGCCATTATGCATACAAAGGTTAAAACTTGCATATTGTAATGATCGAGTCTTATCCAACGGATGACTTGTCCAACATTAAGTGTTGTGTGTCCTTTTTATCCAACAGGAATGAGATACTTCGCTCACTAGATGGTGGTCTTCAGTAATGGGACAACTAAGTAGAGTCACTTGTCTACCACCTATTGCAGTCTGTTAATATTTATGTCGGTGACCTGTTCTTCAAAGGTTATCCTCTTAATAACTTCAGGAGGAAGCTCTACTATATTTAGTCCTACATAAGGGTCTTTTGATAAGATATGGGAAAACAATCAAGGAAGAAGGTCACGTGAAAATCACATAAGTGTTGTTCTGCAATGGATTATGATTAGAAACCATGATACCAGCGCATGCCGAGCAGCACAACCTTATGTGTGCACCCACAGGAGGCTCTCGGATTCGTCGCGGCACCATTAGTTGCTACTCATAACACCATTACTGACCATACACCCGATGAGGAATTTCAAATGGCACAGATTGGGTTGATAAGGTAGATGCACGAATTTGCAAGCACATGATTTAGAGGCCATAGCAGAGAGACATTGCGTCACACTAGCTAACCTTTAGGAGAGGTAACCAAAAGGTCCAACATAGATTTGGGTATGGTCTCCACAATTGGCAACATACGAACCATGGTCAAAGGCTAGCGTTGATGAGAGTTAACTTGGTAGGTCAGTCGACAAAGGTCTTCACAGAAAGGGTAGCAAAACATCCACGACTCATACAAACATATAGGAGAACTAAACTTTAGGCTTTCGGTCAAGCAAAGGCATGGATACAAGCACTCAAGGCAAGCAACCATGTCTATAGGCTCAGGCTCCTAAGAGAGAAACCTAATGGAAGACAACAACCATACAATTACGTAACGTGAATGTTGTTCTAGGATAAAGCTATGCGACCCTCGTATGCTCACCGAGAATAAACGAGGTGACAACTAAGGCACTACCTAGATAACAAGCATACATACAACATCACCGTCAAGCAGACAATTAAGAAAATTCAAATGATTGAGCTTAAGCAACTGATCCAAAGCACAAGGCTCACCTAAAATAAGCATTCATCTCAAGCACGAACTAACTACAAGTTTAGCTCAAAACAAACGCTAGCTAAGGTGACTAACTTAACATGTACATAGAATCTGGACAGCAACGCAGTAGTTACTTGTTTCAACCATAACGGAGGTTGTAGACACCCCACAAATGTGATCCTAGACTTTCTAGAAAGCT
The DNA here is from genome assembly GCA_038087645.1 of Saccharum hybrid cultivar R570. NCBI lineage: Eukaryota > Viridiplantae > Streptophyta > Magnoliopsida > Poales > Poaceae > Saccharum > Saccharum hybrid cultivar. Next base: position 1,216,228 of record JAQSUU010000426.1, read on the forward strand.
TAGGAAGTTTTCCACACTTTTGTTACTCATACCAAAAGTTAAATCATAGGTTAACATGGCCAAACATGCTAATGTTTCAGGTCTGTCCAAACATGGACAGAAAACTGACATGAACTTCAAAAATGCGTAGCTGGAGTTCTAGGGACCCAACAAGGCTGATCCTTAACTTGATATAAAGATTATTAAGTTGTCTATAACCTTCTTATTATCATATTAAGATGATTCTATAGCTAACAAGGCCAAACAAGACAAAGAAGACACCTCTGCCCAGATGTGGACAGATTCCGTCATTCCACTTGGCAAGCTCATAACTAGAAATTTCGACCACAAAAATTAGTGCTATAGGACACTTTGGAAAGCTTAGAAAAATAAGTTAGCTACAACTTTGGTATTCTTTATAACTACAGAAAACACCATTATGATCATGAAAGCATCACTACAACAGAAACCGCTCTAGCAGCCAACGTTCAATAAGCAAAACAAAGCTTGCCTTTGTTCTACTTAACAAGAGATCACACAAACATGTTATTCTAGGAGCTCTAAATTTTGTTACCTTAGACCAACACGAATTTAATTCATTCATGAGAACCCATAATTACTTAAGTGAGATCTAAAGCATTGGCAAACGCTTGGGTGAGCAACATAGAGTAAGACATTCTTGTTTAGCTTCACACAAGAAAGATAGTGTACTACATTGATTACAAGTTACTTATCATTTGAACAAGGGTGAGAGGAGCATAGCTATGCATAAAGCAACAATCATGATAATGCATGCTTCGTCCTATTCGTCCTCACAAGATTGCCAACCTAAGGTGGCGATCACGTTCTATGTCGGTGGCATAACACGCACTCTCTCGATATATAGCTAGTCGTCAACTACATTCGACTTACGCATTCGTGGTTAGCGTACCTGCAGAAAATTTTCATTGCAGCCCAACATTTTCCAATATAGCACACAATGAAAGCAGAGAAGTAAAATTCTAAGTACTCCCATGTACATATACCCCCGTATATATACATGTAGCACCAAAACTACCCGAATCATCAATCACCCACAATTAAGTACCTTCATATATACATGTGTATAACATGTAAATAATCCAGTAACCAAAACTAGCTCTCCCCTAGACCGCGGTTTGTACGGTCATGCTCTCACAACTCACACTTACCTGAGCGTAGGTGCGACGTTGCATAAAAGTAGACTAGCGACACATATGACTATTTCATATATGAAGGCTACCTCTAATCTAACACACCGGGTAGCATAGTGTGGGAGAGTCATCACATATACATATCTTGGCCTGGGCGTAGATGCATAAATGAAAACCCCCAAGTTAGTACTTATATAAGCCACCTAATAATCCTTATATGGGTATAAGGAAATTGACCACTGGCATACTTAGGTTTAGAATTCAGATGTCACAAACCTATATATACCTATAAGTTGATAAAACTGGTTTTAGAAACAAAACCTTTGTTTTAAATACACATATGACACGTTTAATGTTGAATCTTGCTCCGATACCAGCTGTAACGGAACCATCCAAATTATAAGAGCACAAGTACAAAAACAATCACCGAAATGATCAAATTCTCGCACTTGAGCCCATATAACTCCGGTAGTCCAATGAAATCACGAGGGATTTCAAACCAACCAACATACAAGCCAAGATCGTAGTGATTCAACATAACAAGTCACATGTTACATCTATTTCACAAGTAAATCAATTTACATCGGAGTTCAACAAAGTTATTACACTTACATTGAAAAGTAGCGGAAGCAAAGTAATTTGAAACTAACATTAATCTTATTTCAAATACATGCCAGTACCACGGTCGACTTCCAACAAAAGCATTAGAGATAAAGTAAATAAGAAGGATCCTGCCCGTGATCACACTCCGCCTCTACGGCAGGAGCCAACCAACTCTTGCAGTCGCCATGATACATCATAACCTGCAACAAGTGGGGATAAAACCCTGAGTACAAGAAGGTACTCAGCTAGACTTACCCGTCAGAAACCAGAAATAAGGTGACACCAAGGATCATGCAAGGCTGATATAAAGTGGGGCTAGCTTGACAACATTTTGCATAAAAGCTTAATATAGATTATTAATCATTAATGCTTAAGCATCAAGTTAATTATCATTAACCTATCATCTATATTAGAACCTGTACTGGAGCACTCACTTTATTAGGAGCAAACAATATTAACCATAGCAGGTATAAATTGAGGCAACCTTTCCATCGTGATCCAATTAACCATCCGTTCAATTTAATGGAATCTACGTTGCCGCTGCTCAAGTCAAGTGCTCACTAACTAGGAGCGACGGCGATTCGAATCGAATTCCTATCCAGCTGGAGGGGTATTTCTAACACTCACCATGCAGACCCCTGCCAGGGTCGCACAGGCCACCTTTTCATATGATTCAGGAATCGCGGGTCCGAATGATGTCGCGACCCCAAGGGCGACACTCTGCCAGGTGATAGGGACTCTAACCCCCCCCTTGGTCTTACGCCAATGTCCCCAAGCACATCCTTTCTCTCCTCCAAGAAGTAACCTACCATTCGATTCCCGGCCTGAATCACATTACTCGGCTTCGCGGTCGGAACGGCTTATCCGGCCAACTAAGTGTTAGACTGCGTTCAACATGACTCAAGGACGTACAGCGAATCGGTCCTTAAACGACTCAGACGGGGATAGATTCACACCCAAGACCTCCATGCCTTGTCGCTTCACTATCATTATCCCGTCCGGTCCCATTTCATTTTATTAACACATGGTTCCTTTCCACGATAGCAAATATAGCCAACCGTGCCATATATGAATATCCCTATATCTCGCAGGTGACAGGAAATCACCTGACTTCTACCGCTTAAAGCAGGGCTAAGCATCTACTCGATCCTAGTCTATGTAGGATTCAAGGATTCATATATCTGGACAAGGAATGATATAATGCAGCAAGAGTTTCCAACCAACTCCTATCACTTAATGCAACAATACTTATAACATATATAGAATTAATTGCTTTGAAGATAGGAGGCTTATAATGCTTCGGGGCTTGCCTGGGATCCGACTCAAGTTAGAGTATGTCAGAAGAAACTCGCTTGGCGAGCATTCCCTCCGTCTAACACTTGTTCGGTCCTTCTATCTTCGGGATGGATCCACCAACTCCATCTTCGGGTTTGGCTCCACCTTAGATCCTTCACGCGTTTCTGCTAGCGTACCTAAATGAGGTGCAACAATGCATATGTATGAATGCATAGAAGTGAAATAAACAAAGTAATCAAATAAGCATACCAACGTTCTCCTAAACACCTAGAGCTAATTAACTTAATCCTCACTACGGCATAACATAGAAGATTGCAAACACATAAATCAAGACACAAGTCTTATAAGATCCTAAGGTACCAACCCAAGTACTTTCAAAGGTATGAGTCACACTTCAACACATTAGCATGGCAAAGTTAATCAAAGTACTAGAACTAGAAATTGCTACCTTCTGGACATTAGAACAGCAGCTAAGTAATTTAATCGTAACTGGAGATCTACAACTCCAAATGACTGGCAAGAAGATATTATGAAAAGCTTATAAAATTATCTATATTTCATTTATAATAATCACAGCATGATTCCAAAGTTTAACATGTCGAATTTACACAAACACAGAAACTGGTCTAACAAGACAGAGAGCAAGCAATTCTGTAAACAGCTATAACTCCTAAACCACATAGTAAAATGCCACCAAATTTTAACAGCAGCTAGATACATAAATTATCTACAACTTTTTTATAAACAAGTACTATAGCAAGGCACATTATCATAAAGAACTTTGCCAAGTTTCCAGATCTGCCCAGAAACTTCATTTGCAAGAAATAATTATTAACTTCCGTTGCAAACATATAATTGGGCAAAACCAACTTTACCAACATTTCACTCATGACTAAAGAACATCAGAAAACATAGTGTCAATTACTAAATAAATTCTTTTAAAACATTTTCTTAATTTATTTAGATCATTAGGTGGAATTATGACCACATTATAAGGACACTCAATAAATTCTACCAAAATTACAGGGGTCTACAAATGCTCCCAAAAGTCTACTTTCCAAATTTGAAACCATTTGGACATGTATAACAATCTCTATGAAAAAGACAAATGGCTATAGCAATAAATCATGTGAGAGCAAGTTAAACTTAACACTCAATATTTTATGTGAACACAAGGCCATATTATGAATCAATATTATAGATAAACATCATACTAAGGTGATGGAACAACATTTTCTATTTTATCATTTATATATTAGTTATAAGCTATTTATTAAGCCATAAACAAGTTAACTCAATAACTGGAGCATACAATAAGCAATGACCATGAAATTTATACCACAGTACATACATAGCATGACAATCCTACCATAAAAATTTCACATCAATTGGAGCCACACAACTAAAGATATAAAATAACAAGCAATATAATGTAGATTTCCTTATTTAACAAGGTCACAACAAAACCTTAAGAAAACAGTGAAAACCTAGTGTGTTTAATATTTTTCCTAGCAAGTACATGTCATCACAAAATTAACAAAGCAAGAATCACTATTTTTGGAGTTCTAAAACTCAAGATATGGCTCTGGTCAAGTTTATAAGCATTTCTAGAGCACTTTTAAAGCTTAAATAAACACATCAGAAAATATTTACAAACATGCACATTTTATGACTCTACTGCATAGATCTTTTCTCAAGGTTTCCAAAAAGTCCACATTTGCTATTTATGGATTTACCTAGCAAGAGATATGCATTTTAGAAGATTTGCACAAAATCTAGAATTCAAAATCAGCATAAAAGCAACCCTAACTAATTTCGCTAGGTGCACCCGATTCGGTACCCGTTCTCTGCCACCCTTAACGCTGACCTGCGGGACCCGCTGCACACTTGGACCCACTTGTCATTCACAGAGAGAGAGACAGAGAGACAGGAGGCGACGGTCTTCTTCCTCCCTCGCCGGGGAAAACAGAGGAGCTGCCGGGAATGGCCGGCCTCGGCGAGCAGCGGCTGGCGACGGCGATTGGAGGGCTGGCCGGCTTTGCGGCTGCGAGACACGTCCGCGCGCGCTTGCGGTGTGAGCTGAGGTGGCCCGTGGCCTCCTGGCCACGGATGCAGGCGACTGCGGTGGCGGCCATCTGTGGCAGGCGACTACCGGCGGTGGCGGGTCGAGGAGAAAGGCCGCGCGAGCATCAGTAGTTCCATGCACATCTAAGGGGCCGCGTGGCTTAGCTCGAGGTGATCCATGGCCGCTTGGCCATGGAGCTCTGCTTCGGCTGGCCATGGCGGCATCCGTGACCGCGAGCGGCAGCGGTGGCTCTGGCTGGGTGTTGCCGCGACGAATGCACGTGAGGGAGGTAGGGAGGTGAGGCGGACATGGTGGTAGGCTCAGTTTGTCTGGTGGCCAACTATGGTGGCGCAACGACGGCGGGCAGGAAGCTCGGCCATCGGCAATGGCAGGCCGCGGCGGCGACGTCGTTCGTGGCCGCGAGCAGAGAGTGCGAGGGCGAGTGGGATATGGGGAGCTCAGCCTCGGCCTCTCCCAGTGATCCAGGGCACAGCACACGCGGCAGGGAGGAGGGCGCGCGTGGCAGAGAGAATGGACGCGCGGCGTCCATGGAGGAGACGCACGACGCATGGCCGCCACGCCCCTCCCTTAGAGGACAGCTGTCAAGCAGTTGGCGTACACAGATCAGGGCGTCTTGGGTGTCGATTTTGGGCTAGCTCTGAGCCGAACTGGATCGTGGCCCCAAAACAAAGTTTGCTCTACTACTTGTGCTCTAAAATTTTGGTTAAGGGTGCTTGGCCATTAGGGCTTTAGATTGGCAGCTAATTGACCTCCAAGTCGGCAGTGTTAGTGAGTTGACAGTGATTAACAACTACAAGAATTGATGGCCAAAATGAAATGCAACTTATGCCATCTTCTTGCATGGCCTTTCCCCTTATGTGAGCTCCAATTTTTACATTTGGACCTACCCAAGTGACTTAACAAAAACTCGAGAACGCGGGATGTCAATGTCGAAGACACTGAAATCAGGGTTTTAAAATGGTTAAGTGTTGGAAACAGTCCCAATTCTGACTTGTGGGCCCTGTTTGAGCATGTTACACATATTTTCATGACTTGACTCTTAAACAAAGTTTGTTCCTTATAAAATTCTCCACAACTTTGTCAAAGGGTGCACAGTCATGCAAAGCTTCTAGGTCACACCTTTGAAACGGTCAAACAAAAAGTGTTCCAGGGTCCATACATGGTCAACCATCACTTAGAAGCACATTAAGGCAAAATGATCAACATGAACATTGTTCCATTAAGTTCCCTAAGTGTAGTTAAGGTGTTGTAGAGTTCATCTAGAGTCATTTGGCTAGTTTGCAAGGTTTGGTTGATGTTCTATAGTTCCATTAACTTAATGGGGCAAATTCCAATAGGAATGGAACTTATCATTTCATGTGACTTTTTGATTCCAAACTTCATGAAACTTTTCCAGGGATCAATATAGATAGTTCTTGATGTGAGACATGTGAAGATACTTTGATAGCAACACCCAAGCATATATCTTTTAATTGAGCCTATATGTAAGCAAGGGTGCAATATCCAAGTTTAGGTTAGGCTCATCTCCACTTAATCTGTCATGTTTGAGCTCAAACCCACTACTTAGTGAGTGACAAACACCTGGGGTGTTACAGCCAGTACTCCTTTGGTTGTGTAGAACTTGGACGAAGCTAATAGCAGTCCTGGGCTTGACGCTGCTGCAGGGCCGGGACTCTGTCGAGGAGTGCGCCACTTGGTTCTGTTTAATGCTGGCTTCGGTTCCTAATTTGGCTGCTAAATTGGGGATTGTAAGGTGGCTTTTCGTTTGTGAATGGTCTGCAGGTTGGCTGCCACACTACTACACTAGGACGGCTAAGATGACAAATGCTTATGATCTGCCTGCCAGGTATGTGATTTTATTTGATTGGTGACTTAAGTGGTTGCAGCAAATTACATACCACTGATGGCTTAGTAGTGTTCGCCAACAACATTGCTTTCTGGAAACTGTAATGCTGAATAAGCCCCTTTAGGTGATACATGAGTCGCCATCCCCACAGACAAAGGTCTTGGTAGTATTGCTCATTTGAAATAGTATGAATTTTGGGCACTTTTTAATGATTTACAATTACAACTTGCCAGTGAACATCTTAATTGTTATGGTTAGTTAGGTCCATTTGCGTTTACCAAATTTTTTGCATGAATCTCGGCAAGATGGTGGATGGCATTGCCTCGTGCGGGGTATATGCAGGTGAGTGCAACACTATGCCTAATGATTTGTATCATACAAATTTATCAATCATGCAGGTTTATTCTAATATTTGGCAGTTCATGGCCTCATGGGTGTGACATAAGAGTAGTGTCCTATCCTGTGTTTTTGCACTGTTTATTCACAAGGGGATCAAAACAATACAGGTTCATCATTCCAATTGTTTCCCCTCTTACATGCTTATGAGTGTTTTTGCAAATGCCTGTGATTTGTACAAACTAAATTCAATGCCAAAACATTTTGTAGCCCCCCTGTCCGTGTTGTTGCTGGACGTTCCCTTTGTTGCACTGCTGCTGCTGCTGCTAGAGGAGAGAAGTAAGGAGAAGAGATGGAAAACCCGGGCAGAAGATAGAGGAGCGACGAGGGTCTCACTGGGCTCCTTCGTTGTGGTGCCGCAGGGTAAGAATCCATGGCATAAGGCCATAAGCTCATTTTGCAAACCGCCTATGATGAGAATGTCATCACCAATGATAGCTTACTGCCGAGACTGAAAAACATTTGTGATGGGCTTTACGAATCACTTGTGACAGGTCTGTATGTAGTAGTGAAAAGAAGGCTTATCGAGACGGACAAATCACTCGACGACTGCTTGACTGAGGCCTTTTTAGATGCCGTGTGTCCTGCCAAGGTTATTTGCAACCATTCTTGTCTTCTGCGAGACCACTAATAACATATGTGGGCTCTGGGAAAAGCATAAGGATGGTTTGTGTGAAGACTTTAGACGGGACAACAACAACAACAACAACATGTCAGCAGTGGAGCAAATGGTGCTCACAGACATACGAGTTACGGTCCATTCAATGGGGAAGGATATCAGAGATTATGGTCTGCCACCTATATGTGATATGGGTGGATTGTCCAATGACAACATGAGAGAGGTTAGAGAGGAACAAAACGTGTCCATAGACCAAGAACACTTAATTAGTTATGAATCACTTAATAAGGAACAGTGTGAAGGATTTGATGAAATCATTCTGCATGTATTTGCTAATAAAAGCCAAGTATTTTTCCGTAGATGGTGCTAGAGGCTCGGGCAAGACGTTCCTATACAAGGCCCTCCTTGCTAGAGTTTGGTCTGAAGGATTAATAGTCATTGCAATAGCCACATCTGGTTTAGCAGCATAGATATTGCCTGAAGGGCGCACCGCACACTCAAGGTTTAAAATCCCAATTAAAATTGGTAACAACAGCAAATGCAACTTTATGAAGCAAAATGACACTACAGAGTTGCTTCGTAGGGCGTCTTTGATTATCTAGGATGAAGTTGTAATGACCAAGCGTTAGTGCGTCCAGACACTCTTAATATGTCCCTATAGGATATTATGGATTGCACTTTGTCATTTGGAGGAATGGTTATGGTTGCACGGGAGGCCGATAAGGTGTGGCTAGTCTTCTTCCATATGACTGGCATCACCCAACAATGGTACTACATGTTGGAACGTGACGCTATCGACAGCAAGACAGGCGTTCCCGAATGGGACACATCGGTTCAAGGCGCCGTGCCATCAATGCTTCATACTGGCGCTCTCTACTAACCACCTTGCTAATCTAGCCTGACTACTCTTCCATGTTGGCATCGAGGAGTACCTGCAGGACTTCTAGGCATGCTTGGCGCACGCAGGCTGCCTCACGCTGAGACAACAAGTGTAGCTCTTCACCGGCGAGCTACCCGAACACATCCGCATCGACGTCGAGCTCCACGACCCGCAGGACCTGCAACGCGGGCGCGCGCCTTTGAACACCGCAACGCTGCTCCAGCCACAGCACCTCCAGTGCCGACACCCCGGTTGGCCGGCGACGCCTCAGTCGCTCGCGCTACCTGCTCCGCCCCCACAGATCACTAGCAGCTAATGATAGGATTAGACTTAGTTAAGCTTTGCATGCATCAGCTGTTATGATTTGGACTATATGTAGTCAACACTTGGGTAATAACAAGTCAGCGGGAGATTGAGAATAATCTCTCCCGCTCCCTCCCTGTCACCCCATGCACAAAGACCAATAGCACGGCGTCTCACCTCCTTCGGCAACAACCTATGTAGGATCCCGGACTCCAACAGACACACAATATTAGTAATGTAAACCTGTGACCTTAATTAACACTAGCTTTGTAAATAGAGTATGAGTTCCATTCATTAACTATGAATGTTATATCTAGCTGGTACTTCTCCATTAGTGAATTGAAAATGGGCCTAGTAGGAAGAGCATGTGCATTAGTATATCTTGGGAAATTTTATTTTAGACTTGAAAAGGGAATAAAAAATATTATTAGTAGTTAGTACACGCTGAAGCTTCTGTTCTGAAAACCAAACCACATAGATTCAACAATCCAGAGGCAGGACCAGTTCGACTTCATACCCATCTCTATGGCGAAGTATATTGCTAGCAATCACAATTCAACAAATGAGAAGACATCTCATTAAAAAAGCTCTGTCGTACGTGAGAGGCAGCCGCCGTCGCCTATCGTAACTTCTCCCTCGCTACAACCACCGCCACCACTAGGCCCCTCTGCTTTTTCCTCTCCGGTGCATCTGGCGGAGACAAGAAGGGGAGGGCACCCATCCTTTTCCCCACGGTTTCATATCTAGTTGTTTAGGGTTTAGTCCAAATAAATATTTAGGCGAAATCAGATGATTTTCGATCGGGATCATGTTTCTTATGATGACTTCGGTGATTGCCACAGCATGATCATCGTTGCAGGCATCGATTTCATCGGCAGGCGGCCAATTTGTGGCCTTTATCTGCAAAGGGAGGGGTGCTTCTGGGCGCTCCCAATGAGGACAACTGCGTACTCTGGGTCATCGATCTCTTCGTCGCTAGTCGTGGAGAAGAAATTGGGAGATGATGTATCCGCATCCTATGTTGTACCTATCAATGCAACTACCAATATTCTTTCATCGATTCAGATGGGTTTTAAACTAGTTCCGATGTGTTGGATCTTACGACATGTCCAATGTTTTAGGGTTGGTCGTTTGATTCAGCATAAGGACTGCACTTTGGCTCTGGTGATTGAGGGAAGCCATTGGGGAAGAAGACGATTGAAGAATCTGGATAGAATATTATGTATTTTATTTCATATTTTTTATGTGTAATTTGGGGTACTTTGCCGAGTTTCAAAATAATCCTCCTTCCATTCGCAAAAAAACAACAAATGAGAACTTTCTGACAATATAAAAATTGAGACCTTTTTAGTAGTTTGACAAAAAATTCAGTTAGTCAAGCAATTCAGTCCATTTAATTCTAACTTATCTCTATTGTTGCATTTAAGGCATGGCATGTTCGTCCGTCCTTAGTCTATTTAATATCTTATAAAGTAGAGCTTTATATTGTCATTATTTTTTAATATGAAGGTAGCTTTAGATTAATTTCTACTTACTTTAATCAATATGAGATATTTCTATTCTCATTGATACGCCACTAACCTTGTCTAATGACTTTGTAGACCAAACATGCCAATGAGTCTTAATTAGAAGAGAATAGGTGCTAACGTTGTTCATACCTCAGAGAGGTCTAGGTAAATTCAAAATATCATTATGCAAATGTTACAAGATATGTCTTATCTTATATTAAAGCGCTAATAATATACTGTTATATTTTTAACTTTTTATGTTAGTCTTATTTTTGTATGCTCTAAAATCAAACCTGACAATCTTCTATAAATAAATTTTGTGGGTTCATTGCAACTCAATGGCCATTCTGAAAGAGATGTTCGTTATAGATTTAAGAGTTTTGATGACATTCAACTTACGACATAGTTAGAGTCGACGTGATGTTCGCAGTCCATCCTTATCGAGATTTTTCTAGCACTTCATCCCCATGGATAATATAGTCAGACCTATTAAGCATAATAGACATACTCCCTCCGTATAACAAAAAAAATGACGTTCTGGCGATGTACGTAAGTTTGCAAAGGATGTCGTTCTGGCTCTAAGGACGCTAATCTGGACGCAAATACCCCTGCTCCTTCGATTAACACACCACGCGCATTGAAGACGGGACCGGTCCATGCCGCAACAAATTCTCCTCGATTCCTGTCCGCGCCGTGGCCGCTCGCCTATCGCCCTCGCTGCTCTCCACTCGCAAAAGCCATCGTCGCTGCTCGCCGCCGCTCGCAGGTCGCGTCGCTCGCTCGCCATGGATCGAGCTCGCCGCCACTCGCGCTCGCCCGCCTCTCGCGTCTTCTAATCGAACGTTGAGATCAAAGGCAGGAAGGAAATCAGCCATTGTGCCGGTGAGAGTGGAAGAAGTAGATGAACAAGCTAAGCCATAAAAGAAGCAAGCTAAGAAGCAAGCCAAGAATGTTGAAAGAAGCAAGCCAGAGTGGAGTAGCAGATGCAAGCGCATAAATAGAACCTCGGGTAACCCAAACGTCGGTCCTATAAGACTACCCGCAGTGGGTACTCTAAAACGATACTCTAAAGCTTTAGAGTATGAATATAGAGTAAAAACTGCTGCACTGGGTACTCTAAAACGATACTCTATCCTTTTCTCACTCTATATTTAGAGTGGTACTGTGCTTACTCTATACTCTATAGTGGCGGGCCCGCTAGCTAAACAAAGAAAAAAATGCTATAACTCACAAACCAAAAATCCAAATTAAATTTCGATTTCACCATTAAATTCGTCTCAATAAATCCTTCAAAACTAGATCACACATGGATATATTTAGATAAAGTGATAAGTGGTCCCACAGTGGATAGAGTGGATAGAGGATGATATAGAGGATGGATGGGTGCGGGAGAATTAAGTATAAATGAGAGAATCTTGCTGACTAGGACGTATAGAGGATGAATATAGAGGTCCATGAGTGCTGACTAGCACGTGGAGCCGTATTTAATAGGGGCAAACAGGAAAAACTCTACCCTAATTAATCACTCCTTGGTATGCTAAATGTTGTCCTAAACGTTATTTTTTCCTATATGGAGGGAGTATATACATAGTTTCAACGCAATCTAACATTGATGGTACTATTAATATAACTTCAAGGGTCCAAATTAGAAGTTGTCGCTGTAGGGGGCTCAGACACCATTACATTCAACATGGTAATATAACAAGGACAAATTATACCATTAATGAGGCAAGGTTTCAAACTAAATCCAATGTTGAATTTTGCAATATTCAAAATGATTACGGTTATAGATTGGACCACCTTACTACAGTAGAGCCATGGACCATGGCCATCCAATTTCCATTGCACCCAAGCATTAAACTTCCTTCAGAGGACACAATAACACCTACCTTACTCCATCGAAGGATGTTGAATGATTAAGGTGCACTAGAAATTGAATGAACACAGTCCATGACTCTAATGTAGTAAGGTGTGGTCTAATCTACACTCGTAATCAATTTTGTATATTGCGACATTCAACATTAAATTTAGCTTGAAAGCTCACTTCGTGAATTGTATAATCGGCCTGTCTAAGCCACTCACGACATTTTCTAATTTGGACCCCTAAAATTATATTATAGTAACATCAATGTTAGTTTGTAATTAAAACTATGTGTGTCTATTATGCTTGAGTCTGATTGTCATTGCATGAAGATGAAGTGTTAGAAATCTCGATGAGGTTGGAATGTATGAACTTCACATTGACCCTAAGGGCACGTCCAGGGGCGGATCCAGAATTGAGACAAGGGGGGGCTAAATAAGGAAGATGTTGATTTGCAATTAAGATTTAATGCCAATTTGATGCTTATGCTACAGTAATTTAGTGGAGAAATCACCCTCACGGGGAGTTGTTGCTGCAGCCCCCCATCCCCTGGATCCGCCACTGGGCACGTACAATGCAAAGATGTTTATATGGGCGCTTAAAAAAGAGTCCTAACCTACAATGGAATCAACCGCTTTACTGATGCTTAAATGTTTTGATAATTATAGGAGCCTATTTGGGCGTCTATCTTTGCAATGCATGCATGACCTATTTAAGCTACTGATTTTACGAGATGCACATTCCAAGCGCTGGCTGCCTGGTCTAGCGCCTTTTTTGACATGCAAGCGCCCCTCATGCTTCCACAGTGTAAAGAAAATTTGTTAACTGACGTTTAGCGCGGCCTAAGCGCTCCGCGATGGGCCTAACTATCAATACTCCATGATATTACGATAACATGAAGTTGAATGTCTTCGAACCTCTTGAATCTACTACATATAGTAGAGAAAACCTTTCATCGTTAATGGCCACTGAGTTGCAATGAGCACACAAATTTATTTATGCAAGATAGCCAATAAAATCTATGAAAGATAGTCAGGTGTGGTTTTGGAATATTTTGGAACGTATAAAAATAAGACTAACATCAAACATTTAAATTATGACAATGTATTCCTAACAATTAAGACGTAACAAGATAGGACATATGTTGCAAACAATTAAGACATTCGCAGAATGAGATATTGATTTATCCAGGCCTCTATATAGGAGGTCTGATTATGTATTATCTTCTAATTTAATTAATTTAAGACTCATTGGCTTGGTTTACAAATTTATTGGATAAGGTTAGTGTGTAGTCAATGAAAAGTTGAAAACTAAAAAAATACCTCGGTATTGCTAGCAGAGTAGTACAAATAATTTGAAGATTCGATTTAAAGTCACCCTCATGTTAAAAAATACCAAGTAAAATAACAAGATAAAACTACTTTATCAGATATTGTTATTAATAAAAGAGGTTAAAAGACAGCCCAGGCAATTAAACAGAACTATGTACATATATATTATTAATCATGAAATCAAAGGATGTAACAACATGGATGGTAACTTAGCGGAATTGCCATCTTACTATGCGGACTCATTATTTTCCATGCCATATCCTATTTTCCCATCTCTTTTATTTTTCCTTTTACATTTCCAAACACGCAAAAAGACAATCATACCCTCGACTGCATTGCAAACGTACCGTGTGGACAGACGGATTGGAAGGCTCGCTAGCCGCCGCCCGCTAGTCGAAGCTTCGGAGGTCTGTAGTCGAATCGATCGTTTGGAGCCACGTGCATGCGCCGCCCCGCCCATCGCGAGATCTCGGCCGCCGTTGCCGATTCATCGCCCGGCCGAGGCCAACAGCGACCAGGCCGGCCAGCGCCCCGATGTCCGACGCTCGTGCTCGAGCCAGCATCCCTAGACCGACGACGACGCCCGAGAGGCGCGTGTGGAGTTTGAGGCGATTGCACATCCAAATATCCAACCCTATTCGATCGGCGGAAAAAAAAAACGTGCAAAACAATTAGAGGGCACGGGTTAAGCATGGCAAATAGCCAATTTTGGCAACGTTTGCCGTAACAAAAAAAAGTCTTATTATTGGTGCTACAATTATAAAACAGTTATTACCACTACCAATCGACTTTGAGGGCTGAGAAGATCATCCTGCGCCGCCGCAGCCTCCAACCACCATTCGTTGGTGCTCGAGTCGATCGAGTTACCTTTGGATCTGGATCGTACATATGTGTGGTTGAGCTCGCAGCGAAGGAAACAAACAAAGGATGCCAATGGATGGTTCAATTCAGTTACCTGATGACTCCATTCTTGCTGCAATGCTCATGTTCTGTTGTTCGCAAAAAAAAAAAAAAAAGCTCATGTTCTGGATGGACTCCATGTCTCCATCGGATCCGATCCGATCGCGCGCGGCGCAACCGCAGCAGACTCCGTCGCAGCGTGACCTTCTCGCATGCGCTGTGATTTTTTTTTTTTTTGAGCACATCCGCTGCGCATATATAAATAGAGGAGGCGGGACAGCGGGCAGGCGAGCCCTCGTGCCGTTCAGCCCAACAGACCCAAAGCCCAGCTGGCCTTCCTCCTCAGTGGCCCGTGAGGCGCAGCTCGGCCCAACAGACCCAAAGCCCACCTAGCCTTCCTACTCGGTGGCCCGTGGGCCGTGGCCGTGCTGTTGCTGCTGAATCTGAACGTGACGTGGCGGCTGCTTAGGCCCACGGCGTACCATTACTGTGCTCTTCATTAACATGCATGCATTTTGCTAAAAAAAACACATGCATGCATAAAACCGTTGCAGTTTGCACCATGTAAATGTCGAGCTTGGACTCGTCTTGACTGTCTTGCATCTGTGGTCCTTTTTTTTTGCCATTATTATACACAAACGAAGAGATAAGGTAGCTGACCTATACAGAATTTCCCCAGATTTCATTTCACTGTAATAGCAGTGTTATATCATGCTTCATAGTTCATGCCCTTTACTCTTTGGTCCTCGGATATATCACAGGAAAAGAGGCCATTTGTTGCCAGCAAATCCTAAGAATTGACACATTGCAGTACAAGTTCCTTCTCTTGGCGTCTTTTTTTTTTGCGACGAAAGAAGAATTATATTATATGATAGCTGAGTACATCAACACGTTACAAAGCACTCTGGATTACAAAATAGTACCCACACTGTGAATAGCACAACTCAAAACCTAACCTGTTAGATGCTTTGCAGTATGGATGACCGCACAGGCAAACACTCGGCAAATGGCCTGAGAACAAATGCCCAACGAACAACGGCCAACATTCCTGTAGACGGAATTGAGGAACTTCTTCTTTCTGGTGTCTTTCTTCTTCTTTCTGCCACCGAAGAGGGAGGAAGACTGATCTGAAAAATATTCTCCCTAGTCCTTCATCGTGGCCAGATCTAACCACAGTAAAACGGAGAAGAGACCGGAGAAAATTATTCCATGGCGGCGACATCATCTCCGCCTTGATGCCGCCGTCCGGAAACAAAAGTCTCCATGTGGTCATGTCGATGAAGATGCTGACGCCAACGTTGTCGCCCTCATCTTCAACAGAGCCGACATGGAGAAGACGATTCCACCCTTCCCCTTCACCGTCGCCAGAGATGAGGAGAAGGAGGAGATAAAACTCTAGTACCAAATAATTTGGCATGGAGAGACACTAACCCTAAAGACTCGATCTACTGAGAAAAACTTATTAAAAACGATGGATCCCCACTCCCTTTAGCCCCCGGCGAGATGTCGGAGGAGAAGGGAGGGGGACCAGCGGTGGTGGACGGCGGGGGCTGCGGCGGCAACGCTAGGGCAGGAGTAGCCCTCTATGCGAGGGACTAGTATCAACCATTGCCCTCGTTCCTTCTCTTGGCGTCCATGTGTTTAAATTTGACCAACTCTTAGTCTTAATTAAGCAATCCTCTCCATTTGCATCTTTATTCAAAGGCACTTGAGAATCTCAAAAATAATCTATAGAAATTCGAACTTTTCTTTAACTAGCAAATATGCACGTGCGACACACACGTGTTTTTGAAAACTATGTCAAATAGCAGTACCAGCTCAGGTGCTCCACCAAGCCCTCGCAGTCAAGCTGCAGCACCGCGCCGCGCGTCTTGCTCCCTGACCACGTCGTGCCGTTTTTCTTCGATGCCGGTGGTGACGGCCATCCCCGAGAGGAGTGCGGCATGTTTGGAGTCATTGGCGACCCGGACGCGTCGTCGCTCTGCTACCTTGGCCTGTAGAAGCTTCAGCACCGCGGGGAGGAGGGCGTGGGCATCGTTGCATTGGACGCCGGCGGCAAGATCAATACATATACAGTGATGGACTTGGGTCTCGTCGAGGACGTTTTCCACGACCCGGCGCCTCTCGCCAAGCTCCCCGGAAATAAAAAAGTATCAAACCTGCAGCTAAAATACAACGTACTCCGGCTTTGTGGGCATGCATGGCTTGTATAAGTGCGCTAATCGCACGAGTTGCAGCTCCACTTCCTGCGCCTGCGATGGCATGCAGAGTATTAATCAAAGCCAGGTGTGGAAAACAGAGTAACGATGGCAATGGTTGATGATGCACGTAATGTCATGAAGGTCGTCGGGTTGTTCAGTTGTACTGGTTGTTGCACGGACAGGCTTCTCCAACAACATATCAATGACAGCTTGAGGACGACCTTTGCTTATTATAAAGTATTTTGAAATCCGTTCCGATCTTTTATTTCTTTTATCTTTTTGTCGTTGTTGGTGGCGGGGCCTCGGCTCCGGGCGTCGTCGTGATGGCCTTCCTGGCCATCTGCGTCCATGTTTCACGACAATAACCTGGCCTACTCTAAGTGTTGGCGCATCGGCTCCACCACCTGTCGCTTCGCTCGTGTCCTTTGCCATCGTGCGCTGCTAGCGTTCAGCAAGGGACCAGAGCCATGACAGGCCACGTGGCTGTAGATCACCGGAGACGACCCTCGGGGCACTCGCACATGTTGCTTTCCATCCACATAGCAAACCATCAGACCCCGCCGTCACCACGTTCAGCGCAGGTCGCTGCAGGCGCGCTCGCATGCATCCCACGCAGGGTACATGAGTGTCGGAGAGGACCTTTGTCTCCCTCGCGAGGGTTGATGCGGTGCTGTCCAGGACCATGGAAGATCTGCGGCCGTGACCCGTGACGCCAGGTGGTCAGTAGGCTCGCCACTTTCAGGGGCGACCTGAAGACCATGGCCGTCAGCAGCTTTGAACTTACCGATGGTACACGTCGGAGAGAACTTGTGCAGGAACAGCTCCATCGATGACACACCGCCTGAATACGCGAACGTGTGCTGCGTGCAAGTCCGTCGCCATGGAATGCAGCAGTTAGTTTTTGCCGGACTCATGAAGTTATACGAGGCCGTATGGCCCACATTATCGATGAAAGGAAAGAGGCTATCGTGTAGACCGTGATTTAAGGATCGTGCAAGGCACGTGAGTTTGAGTTCCGGACGGTTACATCTTATAAGATGTAAGATCACGTATGACGGAGGACTCAAATAGCACGAAGTCCAGATTCAATGGTTATTACGTAGGGAGATTCTCTTAAAAAACTCGCTTTTTTATAGTAGGATTAATTTTTAAAAAAGGGAGAACACAGCATCCATGGAATGTGCATGTGCTTGAACAACGGTTATATACCTCTGCTTTTTATTCCAAAACACGTGTATGTTATTGATTCATTCCTGAGAATTTCATTTGAGATATGAATACTGGCGACTAATGCCTGCAGTCTGACGTGGGCATGTGGTGCGCTCTCCCTATGCCGTGGGGCTGTGCGGTGAGACTACCGCCCAGACGTCTGATTCAGAGCGCTAGCGTCGGACGGTGCCCACGTAGCGAGCGAGCGAGTGCCCTAGCAGCGGGCCGGTGCCGCCAGTCCCACGTGCATCACATATGCAATACCCCGATCTACTTTTGAAACATTAAGATGCAACATTTGCAGCATATAAAAGAAGATAGATGAAATACTTAAAACATACGTCTAAAAACACTTGCAAAAACACTTGAAAACATTTGAAAACTATTACAATCATACGTAACATCCAGATAAAACACTTGTAACATATGTGTTAAACATATACAACATCCACATAAACACACTTTCAACATACGTCTGAAAAACAGATGAAACATCGGGAATAGAAGCTTGCAACATACGTCTGAAAAACAGATGAAACATCGGGAATAGATGCTTGCAACATATGTGAGCGGCCATTGCAACATATGCAACATCTCCATCTACTTTTGCAACATCCGTATGAAACACTTAAAACATACATTTGAAACACTAACATAAGCTTGTAACTGTAACAGAACCGACCAATTATACGAAATTAAGTAAGAAAATCATCCACCGAGCAGACGATTTAGCAAACTTAAACCCATATAACCCGGTAGTCCGTGAAATCACGACGGATTTCAAACCAACTTACATACCAGCCAAGATCGTAATAAGTTTAGCGGTCACCATCACAAATTACATAAAAGTTCGCGTCGCAAATACATTGGAGTTTAAGCATTTAGTTCAAACCACACACACTCACACAGAGTTCGAAATAAAGTGCCAGCTCAGGATCATCTCCAACAAAATCATCAGACGAGACTTAGGGAATGACCACTGCCCATGGTCCTAAGCTTCACCCATCGCAGAATAAAGGCAGTTGATACAGTAGCCGTAATACATCTACCCATCTGCAACAAGTGGAAACAAAGCCCTGAGTACGAGAAGGTACTCAGCTAGACTACCCGACATAACCGAAAATAAATGACACCAAGGATCATGACAGGCTTTATGGTAGGGTATCTGACTCATTTGCAAAAGGCATTTTTAGCATTTAAAGAATCTTTTCCAGAAGCTTTTATATTAAGTTAAATCTTTATTAACCTGTCAACTACATTTGCACCTGTACTAGAGTAACATGCAATTAAACAGGTAAGGATAACCAACGATCATTAACAACTCTCATCATGTCATATTACATATAACTGTCCAAGTGTCCCATCAATATTACTACGATGAAGTAACTCAAGTCAAGTGTTCACTATCCAGTGAACGATGGCGATTCGAATCGATTATTAACCAGCTGGTAATTTATTCCTCACACAAACCTCACTCACCCGCTAAAGTGAGATATTGGTCACCGAGTCAACCATTCAGGTAAAGTCTCGAGTTTGCCAGGAACCACATGTATCCGGGGGCCGCCCGACTGCTCTTTGGCCTTATCATCGCGGCCCCGTGTCCTACCACACCTGCTCTGGTACAGTGCGCTGCGGGCAATTCACTCGGCCCAAATAATCTCCTAGCTTCGCGGTCGAAAGGTACATTATTCGGCCAGCTAAATATAAGGCATGCGTTCAATATGACTCGATGCCCAACAACGGTCGGTCCTTAATCGACACAGACGGAAAACACTACAGTCCGAAACCCTACAAGTCTTCGTCCGGTCTCAATTTCACATTAACACTTAGTTATTCTAAGATGACATACTTTTTCAAGCAGATTCAGTTAACCACCTATAGCTCGCAGGTGACAGAAAATCACCCGACTTCTACCGGTCTAAGCAAGCTAGGCATTTCTTGACTGCGAATACCAAGGTAACAAGAATATGGTAGAACATGGTAAACAAGGTATAATGCAGCAACGGTTGCAAACAACTCGTAAATGTAATGCATCAGTTAAAGTAAAGCATTAATAAAATATTTGCAAACCGGGAGAGAAATGCTCCGGGGCTTGCCTCTTTCGAAAGAGCTCAGACGGTGGTCGGGACACTCTGGAAGATCCTCACCGACCTTCTCGTCGGCTTCGGATACCTCCTGCTCTTGCACCTCGGGCTGCTCTTCCGGCTCCTCGGGAACTGCTACCGGAGTTACTTCTTGCGATCCTGTATGATGCAAATGTATAAGTGCCCATGCTTAGGTGCGTCGCAGAGATGACATGTAATGATAATGATAAATGGGATATAGATAAACAGGTTTACTTTATTGCATAAAGTAGGAATACAACTCTTCTACAAGGTAGTCCACATCATCCAAGAACATGTACTAGTATGCTACTACTACAATCATTTTCTACCATGCTAAGTCACCACAGAAATCTAAGATGCTTCAAAGATATACCAAAGCAAATCTTATTAACTAGTCATGCATTAACAAGGTTAATTAAACCCTAATCGCAACTAGGTTTGAACAGCAACACCTATTTTGGTAGCACAGAAACATATGAGAAAATTACAGTAGCTTACTATCATCTAATCTAGCATGCCACAAAAATTTTATTGCATTTAGATTACTAGAACTGCCTACACAAAAATAACAAGCTAGGGCCTAAAAATGAGCATAAAAATACTTTATACTATGAAAGGTATCAAACAATAGATTTAGCATTTTTCCTACATTCTACACAATAAACAATCACTAAAAAAAATTATTATATGCATGTTTTATTCATATTTTTCTCTCTATCAAAAATAATAATTATCAACAATAATAAGCACTTGTACTACACATCAAAATTTTTCTACAGAACATGCATGGCACATATTTTTTCTAGAAAGTACATTACACAAAAAAGATTAACAAAATTGAAACCATATTTTTCTGAGCATTATATGATTTATTACATATTTATCAAGAAAACAGCAATTTCAGTGATTAAATAAAAATTCTACAGAAAAGTGTTTCCAACTTGACATACAATATTTTTACATCATAGATCTGGTCCTAAGAAGTCTACCAAAATTTGTTTCACAATTTTTGGAGCCAAAATGAGCAAGTTATGAATTTCTAAATCATTTACATCTTTTCTGGAAATCATTTTCAAATTCCATTTAAACATCAGCCGCTGAAATGCTAGGTGCACCCAATGCAGCGTACATGCGCACACGAGGGGAGACAGACATGTGGGCCCGTGACCCCACGAGTCAGTCACAGGGAGAGGGAGAGAGACGCCGGCGGCCATAGCTCGCCGGCGGTGAGGCCTCCGGCCAGGCCAAGAGGACCGGGGCGATCTCCACCCTCGCACGAACTCAATGGTGCTCGTGGCATGACCTAACGATCTCGGGAAGCCGGCCACCGCCGTGCAAGGCGGAACGACGGTGCGGTTCACCGACGGCGAGGCGCTTCCGGCCACGGCAAGGTGCGTGGAGGCGCTCGAAAGCATTGGGGACATGGTGGGGTGCTGGTGCGCGAGAAAGGGGAGCGGGAGGTGAAGTGGAGGTGAGGTGCCCACGGAGCGGTTCTTCTCCGGTGAGCAGACCCGAACTCCGACGAGAGATTACCGGGGATAGGGGCTAAACCGCGGCGAGCTAAGGTGAGCACGGGTTGCGCGACGGGGCGAGGGTGCTCGGAGGAAGATGGAGTCTACGGCGGTGAGCTGAGGCGGCCGGAGCAGCCAACTCCGATGAGCGCGTGCTCGGTAACGGGGCGGAGGCGGTGCGCAGGCTCTGCTCTTGTTGCTGGCGAGCTGAGGCAGTGGAGGAGTGAGTGGGCGCGGACTGGTGTGCCGAGACGCTGGTGAAGGAGAGCGCGGCCGCGGGGGCCACCGGCGCCACCCGGCCGGCGTTGCTGGCATGCGCTCGCCACGCGGCGGGCACGGCCTGCCGCGGTCAGGACAGCGAGGCGCGCGAGCGAGAGAGGGAGAAGGCCGTGCGGGCATGGGCCGGGCCGCGGCACTGCTGCGGGCGCGCGCGCGCGGGGGGAGGGAGAAAACCGGGCCGCTTTGGCCAGCGGGCCGAAAGGGAAGCGGTGGCCTGCTACGGTAAGAAATGGTTTTCCAATTTTATTTCCAAATAAATTTTCAAATAAATTCAATTAACAGTTTTAAAATCTCATTTTGAGCAAGAAGATGGCTTTTTCTAAAAATGGCCCAAAAATAAAAGTTGCTTAGAATTTTATTCTCTACAACTTTTATTATGGGACCAACTCAAAATTCCCAACAGATTTTGAATTGGAGAATAAAAGCTAAATAGGGAGGGTTTTGACCATTTTCCAATAATATTTTTAAAAGCAAAATTTGATAAAACTTTGAATACCAAAGTTGCTCTAAAATTTGTGCTAACTAGTTTTAGGTGATTTAAAATTATAGCCACATATGTTTTAGTAGCCTAACCAGTATAATCAAGGTGGAACAATTCTTAGACAATTATATGCAACAATCAAGGTTCACAGAAGTGCTTTAACCAAAAATGCACTCTACTTCATATGTGATTATGAATGCAATGATGTATCATACGTATGATTTGCAATGCTAAATACTTGCGTAACACTGGGGTGTTACAGCCCTCCCCCCTTATAAAAATCTCGTCCCGAGATTTGGGTTACGAACCATTTGTTATAAAAATCCTCATAAGCCTGTTTCCCAAGTTGCATCCCCTTCATCATGATGACTCTACTGTATCTTATATGTTTTCACCACACTATTTCGAGTAGCCCGCTCTTTAGTGTCTAAAACTCAAACCGGTTGCTCACGATATACCAAGTCTGACTTGAGCTTTATGTATCGGGGTTCGATCCTTTCCTTTGGAATGCACAGACACTTCTTGAGATACGATACATGAAAAACTAGGAATATAGCACCCATTATCTCAGGTAACTCTAACTTAGAAGCTACTGGACTCTTTCTTTCCAAGATCTTGTATGGTACCATAAATCTGGCTGCGAGCTTTCTGCGTACTCCAAACCGTTTCTTCTTCATTGGCGTGACTTTCAGATAAACATAGTCACCAACTTCGAACACAAGCGGTCTCCTCCTTCTATCCGCATAGCTTTTCTGACGGGATTGAGCGGCTTTCATATTTTGCTGAATGAGATGAACTTTCTTCTCGGCTTCTTCTACGAAGTCAATACCATAATATCTTCTTTCTCCTGGCTCGATCCAGTTTAGTGGTGTTCTACACTTTCTGCCATACAAGGCTTCGAATGATACTATTTTGATACTTTCTTGATAACTATTATTGTAAGCAAATTCTGCTAAGGGTAACTATGACTCCCATAAACCCCTGGAAGACAACACACATGCTCTCAACATATCCTCCAAAACAACATTAACTCTTTCGGTCTGACCATCTGTCTGAGGATGATAGACAGTACTACGGATCAAACTAGTTCCCAATCCTTTATGCAAGTGTTCCCAAAAGTGAGCAGTGAATTGTGACCCTCTGTCAGACACTATAGTCTTCGGTATGCCATGCAATCTCATAATCTCAGCAATATACTTCTCGGCATATTGAGGTGGTCTATAATATGTCTTGACAGGTAAAAAGTGAGCTGTCTTTGTAAGACGATCCACAATTACCCAAATCGAATCATGTCCTTTCTGAGTAGTGGGCAAACCTGTGATGAAATCCATACTTATATCATCCCACTTCCAACTAGGTACGGACAAATGTTGCAACAATCCGGCAGGTCTCATATGAATGGCTTTTACCCTACAACATGTGTCACATCTGGCCACATATGTTGCAATCTCTTTCTTCATTTTTGTCCACCAAT
The DNA here is from genome assembly GCA_038087645.1 of Saccharum hybrid cultivar R570. Classification (NCBI taxonomy): domain Eukaryota; kingdom Viridiplantae; phylum Streptophyta; class Magnoliopsida; order Poales; family Poaceae; genus Saccharum; species Saccharum hybrid cultivar. The sequence goes on from JAQSUU010000426.1 coordinate 1,240,268, forward strand.
AACGAGGTCTCAGTTCTTAGTACATCTTGCTACTTCCGAGATGGATAGATAACTTCAAAGGTGAGCCTCATCCATAAGTTTATTCTTAAGCTCCCGATCCTTGGGAACAACAAGACGGTCGTCAAACTACAACACATCATGTTCATCCAATCTAAAGTGCTTGGATGGTTCTTCTTTAATTTTCTCTTTGATGTGGAATATCCCTTTGTCGGTTTTCTGGCCTTCTATTATCTTACTCTCTAAAGAGCAACTAATCTGAATACTATGTAACACGACAGGGTGCATCAGATCAAAACCATCTTCGAGCAAAGGTTGTGCATTCAGGCAATGTGACTTTCTACTCAAAGCATCTGCCACTACATTGGCCTTTCCAGGATGATACTGCATATTCAAGTTGTAATCTTTGATCAATTCTAACCATCTTCGCTGTCTCATGTTCAACTCTGATTGGGTGAAAATATACTTAAGACTCTTGTGATCGGTGAAAATATTGCACACATTACCAAGTAAGTAATGTCTCCAAATTTTTAATGCATGCACTACGGCAGCAAGTTCAAGATCATGTGTCGGATAGTTGATCTCATGCTTTCTCAACTAGCGGGAGGCATAAGCAATGACTCTTCCTTCTTGCATAAGAACACAGCCTAATCCTATTTTTGATGCGTCGCAAAACACATCAAAAGGTTTCTCAATGTCCGGTTACGCTAGAACTAGAGCAGTGGTCAACAGTTTCCGCAAGGTGTGGAAAGCTGTCTCACACTCCTCTGTCCACACAAACTTATGATCTTTCTGTAGCAGACTTGTCATTGGCTTGGCAATCTTCAAGAAATCTGGTATAAAACGGCGATAGTAACCAGCTAATCCTAAGAAACTTCTAACTTCCGGAACTGTGGTTGGTGTCTTCCAATCCATAACTTCTTGCACTTTACTCGGATCTACTGAAACTCTATTTTCTAACAGAATGTGACCAAGGAAAGGAACTTTCTTCAACCAAAATTCACACTTACTAAACTTAGCATACAACTTATGATCTCTAAGTCTGGCCAAGACAATTCTCAGATGCTCTTCATGATCCTTCTTGTTCTCAGAGTATACTAGAATATCATCAATGAACACAACCACAAACTTGTCCAATTCTGGCATGAAAACCGTATTCATCAGATACATAAAGTATGCAGGAGCATTTGTTAAGTCAAAAGACATAACAAGATACTCGTACAATCCGTATCTGGTGGAAAAGATGGTTTTCGGTATATCTTGTGGCCTAATCTTTATCTCATGGTAAGCCGATCTTAAATCTATCTTGGAGAACACTCTGGCTTTGGCTAACTGATCGAATAAAACATCAATATGAGGCAAGGGATACTTATTCTTAATAGTTACAGCAATAAGAGGCCTATAATCCACACACATTCTCAAAGTACCCTCTTTCTTTTTCTTCACAAACAAGGCAGGACATCCCCATTCAGACTTACTTGGCCGGATAAACCCCTTTTTCAACAATTCCTCTAGTTGCTTCTTCAGCTCAGCTAACTCATCCGGAGACATCCGATAAGGTCTCCTTGAAATTGGAGCTGTCCCGGGGATTAACTCAATTCCAAACTCAACATCCCTATCTGGCGGAAGACCAGGTAACTCATCTAGGAACACATCCAGAAACTCACACACTACCGAAATCTGATGAATAGGAATGACTTCCATAACACATGTCACACTCACAAGGTATGTTCTTCTGGGCAATGGTACTCGAAAAGTACCCTCACCCTGGGGATCCTTAAGGGTAAGTACCCGACTCCCCGTATCTATAACTGCTCCCCAATCCTTCATCCAATTCATCCCTATGATGACATCTAGAACTAGTCTAGGCATAACTATCAAGTTTACTTGAAACTTTCGACTACCTAATTCAAGGGTTGCCCCTCTAACCATCTGATTGGTTAAAACATTAGCCTCCGCCGAACTTATGCGGTAACCATAACTCAAATCTGTGCATAGTTGTTCATGTTTTCGTGCAAATGCTTGACTCATGAAAGAATGCGATGATCCAGAATCAAATAGAACAACTGCAGGGTTTTGGTTAATAGGAAACTTACCAACGGTTACGGGATCTCTCTCAGGAATCTCATCCATGGTGGTGTGGTGTACTCGAGCAGTATAGGTCTGTTGCTTCTTTCTGGGCGGGTAAGGACAGAACTTTTAAAAGTGGCCTAGCTGATCACAATTGTAGCAGGGTCCCCTCACTGTACCAGCAGATCCTATAGCTCCCTTAGAGTTGCCATGTCCCGCAGTAGCGGCTGTCTTTGCTGACGGCACAGCCATCTTGTACGGCTTCTGCGGTCCCTTGTAGTTCTGGGTTTTATGCTATGGTGGACTAAACCTTGCACCTGGTGCAGACGGATGATAGGCAGAACGATTAGCAGTGAGAACTCTTGGCTATGATGGTCCTAACTCAAAGGCCCTCTTACGAGTCTTGGATGCAGTGTACGTGTTGTTATTCTTTTCTTGTTTCAGACAATCACTGATGAAGTCATTGAATCTGGCGCGGGTATTGATACCCACATGCTTCATCATCTTCGGACTTAACCCTCTCTTGAAACTAGCAATTCTCTTAGCATCTGTGTCAACCATGTCGGGAGCATAACGACACAAGTTGTTGAAGGCATGCAAATACTATGTCACAGTTTTGGTGCCCTGGTTTAAAGCCAAGACTCTCCTAACTTTATCTCGACCAGCCCTGGTGGAATGTAAACTCCACGGAAGGCTTCAGTGAACTCTTTCCATGAGATCTGGGCATTTGGAGGGAAGGTGGTGCGATGATGCTTCCACCACATCCCTGTTGGTCCTTGTAACTGATGTGCAACATATTCTGTCTTCAGTACTTCAGTCAGCCTCAACACACGGAACTTATCTTCCATGGTGTTGATCCATTCTTCAGCGTCAAGTGGCTCTGTTGCTTCCTTGAAAATTGGTGGCCTGGTGTCCATGAAATCCTTGAAGTTGTTGTACTGATTCACCCCATTGCCACCACCTTGGTTGTTACTGCGTTGAACATTGTTGGCAATGGTACGCAGAAAATCTTCCATGTTCTTCTGCGATTGCTCGACATTGCGCTGACTTCCAAGAAACTGTACAAAGAATACCTCTGCAGTGAGCGGTGGAGGAGGCGGCAAATGTGGTTTCGGGTGTGGCTCATTATGGTTGACGTTGTTTTCACCACTCCCACCTGCCACGACACCATTACCACCAGTTTCAGCGGCCTCATATGTGGCACGGCGAGTATTTGCCATCTGCATATTTTAGCAACAAGTAATGATTAAGTGAAGCTGTAGTAATTGTGAGTGCATGAAAAAATTATGTCGTACTGAATTCATTGGAGAGAACAAATTCATACAATAAGACAGAGGCACAATAATCGCATTCCAATTAAAACAACACCCCTAATTAAATTACTTTAAATGCAAACATCGCGTCCATACAACCAAATTGCCAGCATACATACACTGGACTTTTATGCGCTCAGATATCGTATGACCAACCAAGTTCCAACATACTACCAAGTCTCAAGGTTCGAAACGAGATATATCAAGATACATGAAACCAAAAGAAAGGTCATCGCGACAGGGTCTAGTAGCTAACGCAAAGCAACTAGCCTACTCCTCGGGGCCATCGTCGGGGTCGGAGACATCACCATCGCTACCATCAGTAGCGACGTCATCGTTGTCGGCAGGTGCAACTGCAGGCTCGTCCTCGTCCTCATCGACGTCCATACCGGTGGCGTCTGGAGGAGCATACGGGCCAATCCCGTTGTAGAGCGCGTGAAACTCCTCATGCAAGTTGATGTTATACTCCTCTAGCTCCTTGACCCTTTGCCTCAGAAGGTCCCTCTCGTTCCAGGCTTCATTCCTCTCCTAAACCAACTGTCCAATCATGCGGTCTGCATTGTTGTTGGCCTGAGTCAATGTATGCACCCGCTGTAGAGCACTATCATCTCTCTCTAGAGCCTGGTCTCGCTGCAAGCTCATGTTAGCCAACTGCTCCTGCAAACTAGCTATAGCACGTGCCTGCTTCTTCTTCTGTTTTCTTGCTTTGAGCCGATCATCACCACGCAAACCAGTCAACGTCCAATAGGTACACTCAAGACCCTGGTATGCTCTGATAGCTGCATACATAGCACTCATAGCGTGGTTGTCGCTAGCCTGTCCTTTGTTTGGGCCTCTGACCAAGGCACTTCCTTGCGGCTGCACCCAGATAGCATCACGAGGATCATCTCTAGGAAAAGTGTCAGCCAGGGCTGCTGCCAATTCATTGGGAAATCTGCTCATTATATCCCTGATGACACGGAAAGTTGCACCCTCAACCGGAGTGCGTCCCTCAAACTCCAAGTGCCAACCATCCCACTCTGGAGCATCACCAAGAGCAGGGACTGTGATCTCCACTACTGCAAGTCCATCCTCGGCTAACTGGCTCTCACTCCAAGAGTACACCGGCTCCTGACCCTCCGGGTACCCCACATCATGGAGCACTCTCCAAAGCAAGGTTGGCATGCCAAACTCGCTCAGAAAGGTGTCCGTGCTGTGGTGCTCCCGCGGGGCCAACTGGTGTCGGGGTGCTCTTCCGCTTGTGGACTTACGGGCAGTCTGCTTCATGCAGGTCATCTGTAGCAAAAGTTTTGATTACCCGGTGAGAACATATTTTAAGTTGATATAATTTTTATCAAAAGGGAATAATCACTTTATAAGGGGAGGAATGCATGACATGAATGAAATGCACAAGCAATATGATGTATGTACGTTTCTTACGTTCTCACAAACTTATGAAATAAATAATATCTAGCGATGAATTTGGTGGCATACAGGTGATCTCTCATATACGTAACTAATACGTTCTACACGAGAAACGTTGTTATGTACCTGCAGAAAATTCATTTCAGCCCAATTCCCTATGAATGCATGAAAGCAGTAAATTTACCTACACGCTTTACACGAATCCCCAGATACGCGTACAACGGTAGTAACTACCCAAAACATCGCCCTATTGACGGTATCGCCTCAACGGACGGAACAACCACACATGCGACACTTTTATAAAAAACATGCATAGAACATATAATTACTCCAGTATCATATAAGCACTCTTCCTAGATCGGCGGTGTATCCGATCATGCTCTCACATCTCACATTTACCGAGGTGTAGAGGCAGTTGATCTATACATTACCACTCAATTAAGTGGCACTCATATAATATCACGCCGTATGAGAAACGAAAGAGAAATATGATGCAAGAACCCCAAGTCAGTACTTAAATAAGCCACCTAGAGTCCTTAACTGGGCATAAAGGATATGACCACTGGCACACTTTTAGTTTGGAAATTACGTTTTTAAACATAATTTTATTTTAAATACACTTGTGAACAGTAAACACGCTAAACTATGCTCCGATGCCAGCTGTAACAGAACCGACTAATTATACGAAATTAAGTAAGAAAATTATCCACCGAGCAGACGATTTAGCAAACTTAAGCCCGTATAACCCAGTAGTCCGTGAAATCACGACGGATTTCAAACCAACTTACATACCGGCCAAGATCGTAATAAGTTTAGTGGTCACCATCACAAATTACATAAAAGTTCGCGTCACAAATACATCGGAGTTTAAACATAGTTATTACAAACCAAGTTCGAATAAAAGTAGCGGAAGCATTTAGTTCAAACCACACACACTCACACAGAGTTCGAAATAAAGTGTCAGCTCAGGATCATCTCCAACAAAAACATCAGACGAGACGTAGGGAATGACCACTGCCCATAGTCCTAAGCTTCACCCATCGCAGGATAAAGGCAGTTGATACAGTAGCCGTAATACATCTGCCCATCTGCAACAAGTGGGAACAAAGCCCTGAGTACGAGAAGGTACTCAGCTAGACTTACCCGACATAACCAAAAATAAATGACACCAAGGATCATGACAGGCTTTATGGTAGGGTAGCTGACTCATTTGCAAAAGGCATTTTTAGCATTTAAAGAATCTTTTCCAGAAGCTTTTATATCAAGTTAAATCTTTATTAACCTGTCAACTACATTTGCACCTGTACTAGAGTAACATGCAATTAAATAGGTAAGGATAACCAAGGATCATTAACAACTCTCATCATGTCATATTCCATATAACTGTCCAAGTGTTCCATCAATATTACTACGATGAAGTAACTCAAGTCAAGTGTTCACTATCCAGTGAACGATGACGATTCGAATCGATTATTAATCAGCTGGTAATTTATTCCTCACACAAACCTCACTCACCCGCTAAAGTGAGATATTGGTCACCGAGTCAACCATTCAGGTAAAGTCTCGAGTTTGCCAGGAACCACATGTACCCGGAGGCCGCCCGACTGCTCTTTGGCCTTATTATCGCGCCCATGTGTCCTACCACACCTGCTCCGGTACAGTGCGCTGCGGGCAATCCACTCAGCCCGAATAATCTCCCAGCTTCGTGGTCGAAAGGTACATTATTCGGCCAGCTAAATGTAAGGCATGCGTTCAACATGACTCGAGGCCCAACAACGGTCGGTCCTTAATCGACACAGACGGAAAACACTACAGTCCAAAACCCTGCAAGTCTCCGTCTGGTCTTAATTTCACATTAACACTTAGTTATTCTAAGATGACATACTTTTTCAAGCAGATCCAGGTAACCACCTATAGCTCGCAGGTGACAGAAAATCAACCGACTTCTACCGGTCTAAGCAAGCTAAGCATTTCTTGACTGTGAATACCAAGGTAACAAGGATGTGGTAGAATAGGGTAAACAAGGTATAATGTAGCAACGGTTGCAAACAACTCCTAAACGTAATGCATCAGTTAAAGTAAAAGCATTAATAAAATATTTGTAAACGGGGAGAGAAATGCTCTGGGGCTTATCTCTTTCGAAAGAGCTTGGGCGGTGGTCGGGACACTCTGGAAGATTCTCACCGACCTCCTCGTCGGCTTTGGGCACCTCCTGCTCTTGCACCTCGGGCTGCTCTTCCGGCTCCTCGGGAACTGCTACCGGAGTTACTTCTTGCGATCCTGTATGATGCAAATGTATAAGTGCCCATGCCTAGGTGCATTGCAGAGATGACATGTAATGATAATGATAAATGGGATATAGATAAACAGGTTTACTTTATTGCATAAAGTAGGAATACAACTCTTCTACAAGGTAGTCCACATCATCCAAGAACATGTACTAGTATGCTACTACTACAATCATTCTCTACCATGTCAAGTCACCACAGAAATCTAAGATGCTTCAAAGATACACCAAAGCAAATCTTATTAACTAGTCATGCATTAACAAGGTTAATTAAACCCTAATTGCAACTAGGTTTGAACAGCAACACCTATTTTGGTAGCACAGAAAAATATGAGAAAATTACAGTAGCTTACTATCATCTAATCTAGCATGCCACAAAAATTTCATTGCATTTGGATTACTAGAACTGCCTACACAAAAATAACAAGCTAGGGCCTAAAAATGAGCATAAAAATACTTTATACTATGAAAAGTATCAAACAATAGATTTAACATTTTTCCTACATTCTACACAATAAACAATCACTATAAAAAAATTATTATATGCATGTTTTATTCATATTTTTCTCTCTATCAAAAATAACAATTATCAACAATAATAAGCACTTGTACTACACATCAAAAATTTCTACAGAACATGCATGACACATATTTTTCCTAGAAAGTACATTATACAAAAAGATTAAAAAAATTGAAACCATATTTTTCTGAGCTTTATATGATTTATTACATATTTATCAAGAAAACAACAATTTTAGTGATTAAATAAAAACTCTACAGAAAAGTGTTTCCAACTTTACATGCAATATTTTTACATCATAGATCTGGTCCTAAGAAGTCTACCTAAATTTGTTTCACAATTTTTGGAGCCAAAATGAGCAAGTTATGAATTTCTAAACCATTTACATCTTTTCTGGAAATCATTTTCAAATTCCTTTTAAACATCAGCCGCTGAAACGCTAGGTGCACCCGGTGCAGCGTACACGCGTGCACGAGGGGAGACAGACATGTGGGCCCGTGACCCCACGAGTCAGTCACAGGGAGAGGGAGAGAGACGCCGGTGGCCACAGCTCGCTGGCGGTGAGGCCTCTGGCCAGGCCAAGAGGACCGGGGTGATCTCCACCCTCGTGCGAACTCAATGGTGCTCGTGGTGTGACCTAACGACCTCGGGAAGCCGGTCGCTACCGTGCATGGCGGAACGGCGGTGTGGTTCACCGACGGCAAGGCGCTTCTGGCCACGGCAAGGTGCGTGGAGGCGCTCGAAAGCATCGGGGACATGGTGGGGTACTGGTGCGCGAGAAAGGAGAGCGGGAGGTGAAGCGGAGGTGAGGTGCCCACGGAGCGGTTCTTCTCCAGTGAGCAGACCCGAACTCTGGCGAGAGATTACCGGGGATAGGGGCTATACCGCGGCGAGCTAAGGTGAGCACGTGTTGCGCGACGGGGCAAGGGTGCTCGGAGGAAGATGGAGTCTACGGCGGTGAGCTGAGGCGGCCGGAGCAACCAACTCCGGCGAGCGCGTGCTCGGTCACGGGGCGGAGGCGGTGCGCGGGCTCTGCTCTTGCTGCTGGCGAGCTGAGGGAGTGGAGGAGTGAGTGGGCGCGGACTGGTGTGCCGAGGCGCGGGTGAAGGAGAGCACGGCCGCGGGGGCCACCGGGCGCCACCCAGCCGGCGTCGCCGGCATGCGCTCGCCACGCGGCGGGCGCGGCCTGCCGCGGTCGGGACATCAGGGCGCGCGAGCGGGAGAGGGAGAAGGCCGCGCGGGCGTGGGCCGCGGCGCTGCTGCGGGCGCGCGCGGGTGAGAAAACCGGGCCGCTTTGGCCAGCGGGCCAAAAGGGAAGGGGCGGCCTGCTACGGTAAGAAATGGTTTTCCAATTTTATTTTCAAATAAATTCAATTAACAGTTTTAAAATCCCATTTTGAGCAAGAAGATGGCTTTTTCTGAAAATGACCCAAAAATAAAAGTTGCTTAGAATTTAATTCTCTACAACTTTTATTAAGAGACCAACTCAAAATTCCCAACAGATTTTGAATTGGAGAATAAAAGCTAAATAGGGAGGGGTTTTGACCATTTTCCAATAATATTTTTAAAAGCAAAATTTGATAAAACTTTGAATACCAAAGTTGCTCCAAAATTTGTGCTAACTAGTTTTAGGTGATTTAAAATTATAGCCAAACATGTTTTAGTAGCCTAACCAGTATAATCAAGGTGGAACAATTCTTAGACAATTATATGCAATAATCAAGGTTCACAGAAGTGCTTTAACAAAAAATGCACTCTACTTCATATGTGATTATGAATGCAATGATGTATCATGCGTATGATTTGCAATGTTAAATGCTTGCGTAACACCGGGGTGTTACAGTAACATGTCTGGAACGCCAAAACACTTGAAACACAAACGTCGTCGGTACTTGGTGGGGAACATCGGTGGCACAAGTCTCCCCTTCCTGCCAAGGGCGCGAGGTGGATGGGGGCGTAGATGTAGGCGTAGGTGCAGGCCTCCCCTACCTCCCCTTCCATGATGAGCGAGGTGGATGTGGGTGCAACGCGGGAAGGGGTCAGGTGTGACGTCGACGCGCTGGAGAAGGCCGCGGCGGGCGGCCCCTGCGATGGAGAAGGTGAGCGACGTCATTTTTTAGAAGCCGCGAAGCACTGAAGCGCTCAAGGCGGAGTGGGGCGAGTGGCGTCCAGGCGAATGGACGCGCGCTTCCCAGCATTACCGTTGTGGGTTCGACAACAACAATCGTGGACCATTTCACCAGCATCCACGACTGGCCTTGCACCATGAAAGTCGGGGAATCTCTTGGGTAGACCTGAGTATTCTACGGGCTGGGTTCGGGCAGGCAAAAAAAAGCCCGATTATTTCGGACTAAAATAATCCCACCCATGATCGTCCGACTGGACAAGTTGGACCTATTTTTTTGGTCGAGTATTATGAAATAGCTAAAATAAATATTTCGGGCCGAGCTTGGATCGAGAAAAATTTTCTGGACAAGAAGATTTGTGTCCAAACCCTGTCCACTAAGGTCCGGGCTAAAATCTAGTGGGCTCAGCCCAGGCCTAATTTGCTTGGGTCCACTCTTGGGGGTGAATCTTTTCTTGTTTTTATGTATACTTCATGTGTAATTACTTTCTCCATCCTAAATTATAAAGTCATTCCAAAATCTTGGAGAGTGAAAGGATCTCAAGTTTGACCAAATTTATATGATAAGATAATAATATTTATAACACCAATTAAGTATCATTACATTCTTCATTAATTATATTTTCATAGTATATCTATTTGATGTTATAAATTTTTATAAATTTCTCTATAATTTTAATCAAACTTAAGATGCTTTGGAATGTCTTATAAATTGAAATGGAGAGAGTAGTACGCATACAAATCGCTGGAATCAGGTCAATTTTAGCTTGTGCATTTTTATTTTCTTATAAAAAATTATTTTTAAATAAATTATTCTCCTGGGAGAGACGATGGGGCTCGCAGTCGCAGGTCGCAAAACTTCCCCTCTTTGGCTGCTTGGCACTGGAGCACCGGACCGAGCCGGCGCCGAGCCATGGTGAGGATTCGCGCCGGCGAATCTTTTGAGGTAGCAGTGGAGCGGGAGCGGAGGCTCTTCGAAGCGGCGCCAAAGGAGGGAATTACTGCTGGAGCAAGCACTGGCGTCCGTCCCCAAGGAGAGCAAGGGCTCGGAAGCCTATGCGCCGGCAACGCCGCCGTCGCGGATGCCGCCAGAGGGAGCTGGCGTTCCCCGGAAGAGCACGAGCTCCGGCTCCTATGCGCCGGCAACGCCGCCGTCTCCGGTGCGGCCGGAGGGAGCTGGCGTACCCCAGAAGAGCAAGGGCTCCGGCTCCTATGGGCCGGCAATACCGCCGTCGCCGGTGCGGCCGGAGGGAGCTGGCGTACCCCAGAAGAGCAAGGGCTCCGGCTCGTATGGGCCGGCAATGCCGCCGCCGCAGATGCGGCCGGAGGGAGCTGGCGTCCCAAAGAAGAGCAAGGTCTCCGGCTCCTATAGTCCGGCAATGACGCCGCCGGGAAGGCAGACGGAGGGAGCTGGCATCCCCCAGAAGAGCATGGGCTCCGGCTCCTATGGGCCACCGCCGCTGGGGATGCAGACGGGCGGAGCTGGCATCCCCCAGAACAGCAAGGGCTCCGGCTCCTGTGGGCCGGCAACGCCGCCGCCGGGGATGCAGACGGAGGGAGCTGGCGTCTCCCAGAACAGCAAGGGCTCCGGTTCCTATGGGCCGGAAATTCTGCCGCCGCAGATGCGGACGGAGGGAGATGGCGTCTCCCAGAAGAGCCAGGGCTCCGGCTCCTATGGGCCGGCAACTCCGCCGCCGCGGGTGCGGCCGGACAGAGCTGGGGTATTGGAGTTGACCGTGGAGGACACCGACGCCCTCGACTGCGGCGTGTGCTTCCTCCCGCTGAAGCCCCCATCTTCCAGGTACACAAGCGCACACTCTTTACCCATGCGCTGAATAGATTGTAGATCCCTAACCAATCGAATGCACTCATTGATGCAATTGATTGAATCAAGAATTAATCCATGCGTTGATCTGAATAGAAATACTGACTCTGTATTCATTACACTAAAAAAAATTGTTCTCTTGGCTATGAGTTGTATAATAATCTAAAAAAGAATTGACCAACCTAGGAGGATTAGTTCCTTTCGTGCTCTGTGCATATATCCACGCCCTCAACTAGGGATGAAAACGGATCGGATACGGACGGATATCATTGATATCGTATTTGTTTTCATATTTATGTCCGGATTCGGATTCGAATACGGATAGTATAAAAAATGTCGGATAGGATACGATTGGATATCGACATCATAAATATGTGATTTAAATATTCGGATACGAATACGGTATCGGATGCTAAATATCCGGACTCGGATACGGACGGATTAAAACCCCTCTAAACGGATTCGGTCTCGAATACGGTCAGAAAATATCCGTACTGTTTTCATCCCTGCCCTCAACCAAATTGAGCTAGGCGTAGTTCCTATGACTACCAGTCAATGATTATGCTCTTATCTTCCTCTTAATGTATTTGTTTTGTAGGATTTCATTCCAAAGTTCGTCTTAATCATTGTTTCCAACTTTTAAAGTCCTATATCATAATTAAAGCAGCATATCTTTCACTACTAAGCCCCATATTGAAAAAGGGATGAGCAGCAGAATAAATTGTATGATTCGTTGGTGCCAACGTGGAAGCTGGGACTCCCAGCCATGGTGTAGCGTTGGGTGGCCTTAGATCACTTTGATTCGTCAGTTCCCCTTTTGACTTTTGCTTGGTTTTGTTGCACAACTTTAGGCAAGGATACGAAGTTTGGACAACATGTGAGACTGCCCTCGATGGTCCTTCCATTCCTCTTGATCGATCACCTTGACCACAGGGTTAGAAACCAATCGATCTCATGTCAGGCAATTGAGAACCCTCTGAAGCTGCATTGATATCCTTCACCTCACATAAACCTCATATAAACTGTTCATTGTATTCTTGTCATGAGTGGATGCTTCTACAAACCTGATTTGGAGCAGCACTGCTGGATTGCACCTCAACCTTCTGCCTAGCAGTCAACTGACAAAAACTCTCTTTGAAAGGTTAATTGTTTCTCTGTTCTTCCAATAATTCTTTGATAATTAACTGACCCTTCTGCGCTATGCGTCTGTGTGTAGGAATCACTGCCATCATCAATGTTATGATGTTGCTTGTGCATTCAACTACTTCTAGTTCCACTGTCCCAGAACAACCAAAAGTATCAAAATTACCTACCTGAATGCCTATGTTACTCTGCAACAATACCCTTACCATCTCTCCTATGTCATTTCCCAGAGTCCCTTTCCTCTTCCTTCATCTCCATCAGGATCATTGGGTTTTCTCTACACTGGATATAATTAACTTGAGGTAATCCATTACACAGACCATTGAACATGTTTAAAATTTAATACATCCCCCTAGCTTTAAACCAAGAAATTTCCAGTGGTGCATGAGCTGCTGAAATGAAGCTGCTTAATCATGGACATATCTTGACAGTGGACTGCAAACACCCTTTTATCAATTAGTCTATAATAACACCTCTAATTCCAAGGTTCAAAGACACAGCTAAGTCATAAATAAATTGATTTATAAATTCTCCACATTTTACTGTGGTAACACTACAATGCTACATATCTGTTACTTTTCCGTCCTCTGAAGTAATTGCCAAAGAAAAATAAGCCCAGGCTATTACCAGCATTTCTGGAGGTTTCGTAGCTTGGCATCAAGATAAAAGATGATCACCTCACCCCTCAAGCATAGCATCTGTATCTCAAACAGTTTTCATCTGCATGTCCATATCTGTTTCAGGACATTTCATGCTCTAGCTTGTAACAAAAAGACATCACAGAGACATAAACTTTTTCACAAAACAACTAACAGTCTCCATTACTTGGCTGGTTTTATCTCTGAACATACATGCTTATATTGTTTTTCCATTCATGAATGATTTATGTTAATGCATATGCTGATTAGATATATGCCTGCATGCAGTGCAGCAATGGCCATGTTGTGTGTTCGTTGTGCCATGACAAGCTCAAGGCCACTGGCAAGTGCCATGTGTGTGGCGTCACCACTGATGGTAACAGACGGTGCCACGCCCTGGAGCGCCTGGCAGAATCCATCCGCTTCCTGTGCCCGAGTGCCGCCTACGGCTGCACCGCTAGGCCGGTGTACCATGACAGGGAGGGCCACTGGCAGAAATGCCCGCATTCGTCTTGCTGCTGCCAAGACAAGGCGTGCGGCTTCATAGGCTCCATGAAGTCGCTATTGGACCACTTTGCTTGTGTCCATGGCTGGCCGTCGTTTACCACTGCCCTGGCCAGCGCCCATTTCAATGTAAGCCTCCACGACGGGTTCAACTTCCTCCGTGCTGACGACCACGCCTCCAGCAGCCCGGGCATCCTGTTCATACTGAATGTAGTACGCACTACGCAGGCCACTTGGCCGTGCAATCTCCATGCTTTGCATCGACACCCGTGCCGCCAACAATGGTCAGGGACAGTTCTCAAAGGAATCAATCGAATGCGAGCTAACCTACTCGCGGTATGTGAGCTGCAAGAGCCGCAGTACCGGTGATCCGCTGATTGTCCATTACCAAAGATGCAAGTTCAGAGTAGCACTGACAGACCTCTCCAATGGGCTGCCAAGCAGCGACGATTGCTTCCAGTTTGGTGTGCCAAACTTCGCTTTGGGAGAGGAGAACAAGGAGACGGTCCAGGTCGATGGCCGAATTTTCATCAGCTCGATCAATCTGTGTTAGTCAGCTTAGTTAATTTGTGAAACAGCTCTTTGGTGTGCATTAATGGGTTGATTGCAATTGTGGCATTGCACCCGGTGGGGATTGGGAAGTGGCACCGTCTTTCAGAGTAGAATGCACAAATGATTGATCTTTCCAATGGATTGCCCAAGCCTGACGAGTGCTTCCGTTTGTGGTGCCAAACAAGATTGAAGTATGAGGTCAACTTTTGATCAGCTGGGTCAATATATGGTAGTTCTTAGTCACTATCTCTGTTTGTAATGAGTTAGGACTGGTTAACCTCTGTTATCACTCACCTGTAATTTCGTTGCTGACTGTGCATGTACGCATGTGAGCGTTGACAAAGTGTAATATATTTTGGTTGATTCTCTAGCAGTTCTGTACGTTTGCATCCCAGTTTTCGAATGCCAGCTGCCTTCTATGAAAAACGGGTAATGTCCCGGAGCTGAAGAGGTTGCTGCTACCTCAATGAACTGAAACATGCACTCCTGAAACCCCCTACAAGGTAATGGACATGGACCTTTGGTGTATTGAACTCAAAGATTATTTTTGCTGTCCACAGAACAAAACAGTATTATTTTTTGGTGACCAACATATCATTTGGATGTCCTGTTCTACAAAACCACAAATTTGGATGTTCCAAAGACAAAATTTCCTTTATTCTACAATATCCGTTTTGTATGTAACATGACAATGATGTTTAAGCTGGTCGGATACTCGGGTGTAAAATAAGACATCAATACCTCTTTTTCCTTGGGATACATTGTACATGGAGGTTTCTCTAGAATTTTATTAAATAATATCTTTTTAATGATTAATTGTAATGTAGAAGCTGTTATACAAAAAAATTGACATATATATATAGCAGCCTATCGGCCGCTCAACGACCGATAGGGACCTGTCGCCACAACTTTTTTTAAATAAAAAAAAGCGAAGCATCTTCCCGGAGAATCCATAGACGACGGGGTTCGCAGGTCGCCCTCTGGCTGCTGGGCACCGGAGACGGAGCAGTCGATGAGCCATGGTAAGGCTCCGTGCCGGCGAATCGTTTCCGGCGCGAGAGGAGCGGCGGCGAGTGCTCGTGGTAGTGGGGCGGAAGAAGGCAACTACTTTCGGGCGGGAGCTGGCGTCCGCAACAAGAGCAAGGGCCCCACCTCACCCGATGCCGCAATGCCGCCGCCGCTGGTGCGGCCGGAGCGAGCTGCGGCAGCGGTGGGGGACGTGACGGTGGAGGACACCGACGCCCTCGACTGCGGCGTGTGCTTCCTGCCGCTGAAGCCCCCCATCTTCCAGGTACACGCGCGCGCGCGCCCTAGCTCGTCGTCGTCCCTGCCCACGCGTCGAATAGATTACACATCCCCAACCTTCTAACCAATCGTATCCGATCATCCCATCCATGCTTCGAATAGTACCGTAGTTAATTGAATCCACGGATTAATCAATGCATTGATTAGAGGCACGAAATACCAAGCACCGGAATTTTAACACACCGGAGTCGCATCACATTCCGAGCTGCAGAGTTGACTCTGTGTGCTCATTACATGAACTAAAGACTAACATTCCAAATTTGTTGTCTTGTCTTGGCTATGAGCTATGACGCATCGCTGTGATTCGTCATTCGCACAACTTTAGGCAAGGATCTGAAGTTCTGAACCTGAATTCCCAGCATAAACTTCTGACAAAATGTGAGACTGTCCTTGGACCTTTTTCCATTCCGCTGGCTTGATCGCTCATCTTGCCTCTGAATCTGCATTCGTATCCTTCCCCTCACATTTGCTGTTCATTGTATTCTGGTTATAGATGGGTGACTCTGCAACCGGATTTGGAGAAGCACTGCTGGATTGCACCTCAACCTTCCGCCTAGCAATCAACCGATAGGAATTCTCTGAGAGTTAACTGACCCTTCTGTTCTGCGCATCTGTGCGTAGAACTCGCTGCCATCCACAGCATCAGTGTTATGGTATTGTTCGCCCTTTCCACTGTTTTTGGTCAGGGTGTAAAGTTTTGGGGTGTTACGTTGGGTGCCACATGGGGGTGTCGTATGAGGTGTTCGGATACTAATAAAAAAATAAATTACAGAATTCTTCAGTAAACGCGAGACGAATTTATTAAGCCTAATTAATCTATCATTAGCACATGTGTTACTGTAGCACTTTATTGTCTAATCATATACTACAACAACATAGCCTTTTGTCCCTAGTAAGTTGGGGGAGGCTATGTCTAATTATAGACTAATTAGGCTTAAAAGATTTGTCTCGCAAATTATACAATTTGTGTAATTAGTTATTTTTTTAGTCTATATTTAATACTCCATACCTAGGTCCAAACATCCGATGTGATAAGATATAAAGTTTTGGAGTGGGAATTAAACAAGGCCCAACTAAAGGCCCTATTCCTCTGCAACAGTGCCCTTACTCTGTCTTGTAAGCCTCTGAAAGTTCCTAGAGTCCCTTTTTCTGGATTACTGAGCTTTCGACCGCACTGGATATAACTTTTGCTAATACATTTAACAAACTTTAAATCCTGCCCCTAGCTTTAACCATAGAATTCCTGATGGTGCATGGGCTGGTGAAATCCGAAGCTGCTAGTAGCTCAATACCATTAGTTCTTCAAATATCCGCAATCTTGGACACATCTTGACGATGGACTGTAATCATCCTTTTATCTAGTTAGCCTCTAATAATATTCATATCTGATATCTCTAAGGCTCCAAGAAACAGCTAAGTGGTTACAATAGACTGATTTATAGAGAATTCCCCACATTTCCCAATCGTAACACTGCGATGCTTCATATCTGTTACATACCAGCATATGGGTTTGGAGGCTTTGTAGCCTGGTTTTGAGATAATAGATGAACAGCTCTCAAACATACATCAAGCATTGCAAGCCATTTTCATCTGCATTTTCACAGCCCTTTCAGAAAGTTTCAAGCTCTAGCTTGTGTACAAAAGTTACCAGAAATATGAATGTTTTTCACGAAACAACTAACAGTCTCCATTACCTTGCTGGTTTTGTCTATGAACAGTGAACATACATGCATATATTATGTTCCATTCGCAATAATTTGTCTTAATGCACATGCTGACATATATGCCTGTATGCAGTGCAAAGCAGGGCACACTGTTTTGTTCGGTGTGTCGTGACAAGCTCAAGGTCACTGGCAATGGCAAGTGCCATGTGTGTGGCGTGGCCACTGGTGGCTACAGCCGGTGCTATGCCATGGAGCAGTTGGTGGAGTCCATCCGCTTCCCATGCCCAAATGTCATCCACGGCTGCACAGTCAGGTCTACCTACTATGACCAGCATTGCCACCGCCAGGCGTGCCAGCACACGCCGTGCCACTGCCCCGGCAACGCATGTGGCTTTGTCGGCTCTACAGCCACGCTCCTGGACCACTTCACCAGTGCACACGACTGGCCTTGCGCCACCAAGGTCAGGGCTGCCACCACCACCGACTACGGGGACGACGACGATGACTGCGAATTCAGTCAGCCTCCGTTATGGTTTCAACTTTCTCGTCGCTGACTGTGCCACAGCTGATGGCACCACCAATGACGGGTCATACCTGTTCCTGCTGAACGTGGCACAGGAACCGCTTGGCTGCTGCATAGCTGTGCTCTGCATCCATCCTCAGCATACACCCCCAAAGGAAATGCAGTGTGAGCTCAGTTACTCATGTCACGTGCCTGTCAATAGTCGTCGAGGCGGTCAGAAGTTAATCAAACATTATCAGGAATACACGTTTGCGGTAGGATGCACGGATCTCTCCAGTGGACTTCCCGAGCCTGACGAGTGCTTCCGGTGCGCTTGAACTAGAACTTTTCAACGAACGAACAGTATTTTTCTCTCACAACAAATCAATATAAACATCAGCATAAGCCAAATTTCAGCGAAGCGATGCATGCATAACAATGGCAGGGTCACTTTGGATCACAATCACATATATTAGTCCAACCATAGTCCACAGACTCCGTCTCTTCCTCCATTGACCCGTGCAAACAACGGCAGACGAGTCTTTGCCACTAACACGCCATAATTGATTTTCCGTTACTCGTACAGGATAAGCGGATGATTATCCGCCTCCCACTTCATTCAGTGGAAGGTAGATACTACCTTTTGGCACACAAATTCAAATCGATGGTCAAATGCTTGAAAAGTCTGTACGTGATGGGTAACAGGAGCGTCCGCTGGAATCTTTTTTGGTTGAATTGACTCGTGTACGCCATGTGTGCATTAAAATATATATCTCGCATACAGCCATTCTTTGCGTAAACCATCACCTCAAAAATGATAAAGCTTGACCTTTGATTAAGGAAAACCATCAAGAAACCAAAAACTGAGAGAAACCTAACATCAAACATCCTTGTGACGTTTATTCATAAGGGAATCACCCTGAGAGGTTTTCACATGTTATAGTATCAACATCCATCTGCACAGAACTTGGAGAAAAATGCGAAGAACAATTTTTTTTTTCCAAAATGAGAAATCTTTAGGTACTAATGAGAGGGAAGATGTTTTATCACATTTCTTATCAGAAAAACTACTCAAGAAAATGAACCCAAATCTCTACAGAGCGAGAAAAACAAAAAACATGAAAATAACACTACTACAACAAGGGTCATCGCAACACCCTTATGCCTGCCGGTTATGTAATAACCAGCGGTGAAATTGTTTCACCTCCAGTTGGAAGGACTGCGGCGTGCAAAGAACAATTGAACCAACAGTGAAAAGGGTTATCACTGCCAGGTAACCGTTGGATCTGGCGCTAATCTTCAGGGTCCGTTTCGCCGCTGAATTATACTCCGAGTCAGCTGCAATAGTAGTTATGACCGCTTGCCCTAAACGGCCACTAGTGACCCGGTGGTTAACAACGCCCTTTCTTCACGCCATTTGTCCTCTTGAACCACCCCTCTTCTTTCTTCACTCCCTTCTTCCAATCTGACGCATGACTGGATTCAAGCTACCTGACAATGACTCCTCCAGCGAGAAAGAATCCCCGTGTTGGTGGAGCAGTATGGACGAGAGCTCCAGCGACAAGTTCTCGTCAGATCGGAGTCCATGGGGCTCCAATGACGAGCGCTTCTTCGGTGATGGTGACGACACTGAGCAGGAGGAGGACGACGACGATGACGATGGTGCCAAGGAGGAGGACAAAGACAACAAGGAGGGGGCTGCCGATGAGCCTCCAAAAAAACGATGGAGGAAGGACGATCCTAGCTCGGATAGCAAGGATCTAGATTAGATTTAGTTTAGTCTAGGTAATTCGAATCTATGTAGTGTTTTTCAAGTTCTGCAAGAAATATATATGTTTCAATCATTTAATGTAATCTATGTTCTTGAAGACAAGTTATAATGAATTAGACTTGATTGAGCGTGTGCAATGAAGTGTTTTATCCATTGACAACCACCGGATGATATTGTCAAATTACCACGACAATTCTCTAGCTACTTAATACGATTATAGTGAGTCTGTGACTGTTATCACCAGTTGTCCATCCTTCCTCCTGATCAATCTGGACCGTCCATGTCACACGTATCTCGAATCGTTCGGCCGACTCCCACCCTAATTCGCCAACTCCCCTCGACCCCTGTCGGTGGTGATTCCCACACAAAAAAAACCCCACTGCGAATCGCTTTATTATCCCCACTAGGTGTTTTCCCTTCAGTGAATCCCAGCGCAAGTGGTTGTTTCTTTGCCTCTACATCGTTTCCCTGCCTCCTCAACTATACATTGTCACCCAAGGCAAGCACCCGCGAAGGTTAGATTAGCATCCAAGCAAGATTGGTCGTTCCTATGTTTGCATTTGATTCCACTTCCTTTGAGTTCTTAGGGCTACCAGAAAAAAATCTGTCAATCCTCCTAGGAGAGTATGGAGAACACCAGCAATCGAAGGCACATCTAGACGAATGCGACATCTCCCAAAAGCTACCAAAAGAGAGAACATAGAATTCATGAGAAGGGCAAGGGGGACGTCACCCTGAGCCCAAAACTGCGAAAGATTTGAGCAGCAAGGGCCTGACTCTCGGGAGAAGCATCAGAGCTCAGGACATCAACATGGCTACGCGGGGAGAAGGAGCAACCATGCATCTATAGTTAGCTCGTGAGTCGTGGCCTTGATAATTTGTGTCGAGGTAATAAGTATTGAAGATGAAGAACTTAACATTCTTATTATATAACCGGGTCTTAACAAACTTTGTTTGTTTTGTTAGCTAAAACCATTGTTATGTGGTATATTTATGATTGCATGGTCCAGCAATTAAATTTCATTATTGTGTCAAAAATTCTATCACTACTTTTTGTCGGAATATTTTTTCCATTGTTGAGTCTATTTTCCTTGGCACTTTGAACATTTCTATTTTTTAACAAAACAATTTTTCATGATCATGAAGTTTTTTCCTTTGCTTGGAACATTTTCTCATGATTTTGAAACATTTTTTGTAGTTTGATTTATGGATTAGGTTACATATATTTATAGAATATTTTTACTTAAGTTAGAAACATTTTTCTCATGAAGTTGAAATTTTAAAAGTTCTCTACTTGTCTATTATCTATATTAGGTATATAGAATTGGTTTATTTCTATTTCTATATCTTTCACTATGTCAGAAAAGCTAATTAGTGACGCGTCCAGAGGGTCATTAGTGATGCGTTTTTTCCGCGTCACTGATGTTGCGTCTGTGATATGGACAAATCAGTGACGCGTTTTTACGCGTCACTGATTTTAGTTATTAGCGACGCGTCTAGACAAGACGCGTCACTGATGTGAATTACATGTGACACGTGTAGCCAAGACGCGTCACTGATGTGAGTTACATATGACGCGTGTAGCCAAGACGCGTCACTGATGTGAGTTACATATGACGCGTGTAGCCAAGACGCGTCACTGATGTGAGTTACATGTGACGCGTGTAGCCAAGACGCGTCACTGATGTGAGTTTCATCAGCGACGCGTGTAGCCAAAAGGCGTCACTGATAACAATTCAGAAAAACAAAAAAAAACCACTACTAGTGTCCTATATACATCAGCCATGTCTCATCTGCTTAAGCAATCAGATTCTTTATTATAAACTTTAGATACAACTTATAAAGCAATCAAATTCTTTACAAACTTTAGATGCAACTTATGCTACAAAACATCTACTCAAGGAAAGAGTCCTAACAGTACATAAGCAGATAATACATAGTATTAGTCGGAAACCCTGTGCAGTTGCGCGGGCTAGGTAGATCTGAATCATGAAAAGCATGGAGAACGGGAAAATGGATGTTCATGGAGGACACCTTTAATGCATTGAAATGTACAATCTGGATATGAAAACGCATGAAGAGGGCGATCAGGTTGTTTCTGTCTTGCTAATAGAAACCCTTTTCGCCATCTTTCTTCTTTTGCTGGATGAATGAAACTGAAGCTGGAAGGTAATACATTAGAAGTCATAGAGGTGTTTCTTCCTGAGACACATGAAAATGTTTTAGTTAGATGAACTGAAACAGCATGAACACAAATGAAAACATGTATATGCCTAAGGAGAGTTTATTTCTATAAAATTGTAAATGAGTAAAAAATCAAATATTTAAGCAATTTACAGACATGCAATAGTCGAGGAAAATGTTAATGAATGTACCTTAACAGCAGTGGAAACAGAGAACTGTGGTTGGTGATAGAAGTATTTTAAGACGCATTCATTTCCAAGGAGAGCATTACATGGTTTCCTGTTTGTTTCAGTCTTGAAAGCAACTGCACATCAGAAATAAAGAATTAGTAACCTGCTGCTCCCATTTGAAAGTTTAATGTGTCCAGATAAGGTGCAATAGAAGAGTGACCGTTTGGAAGCAGTTGGAGAAGATCTGTTGAATTTATAAAATAGAGTGAAATTGGTGACATCACAGGATCATGGTAATTCGATTTAGTAGGCCTACCTTTTTAAGAGCACATGTTGTGGTGGTACAATTCCATTTTCTTCAGATTTGCGATAGATGCCTTCCTACTACACAATAAAAGTAGAGATAATAATCTGATGAGCTGCCAAAAATAATGTAGTCGTAGAATCTGAAAAATGTTCCATATCTCAACATGAAACTATTTATCTTCTATATTAGCACAACATTGAGAAGGTCTAGATTGGTGCTGAAAGAGCTGACATCATCATTTGACAGGCATGAGTTTGAATAGTTTAAATCTGGTACATGCCCCTACATATCAAATTGAAACAATTAGAATGTAATGTAAAGATTTCTGTTTTTGTGATTATGAGAAGCAGTCAAAATTATGGTATGTAAATTTCAGTGGAAACAGGAAACTATGGCTGGTGACAGAAACATTATTACTGAATCCCAGGCAGATGACAATCTCTTCCAGCACTGGCCGAAGAAAAAAAAAGTTATTTAGTGCACCTACTAAATCATGTAAACTAACCGTCAATATAGCCATTGGTTTGTGTTGACCTCGTACCCACATGGACCATGAAATTTGAACATCGAAGCCAAGCAACAGTAGAACGAAATACCTGCTGATCTGTCAAGCAATAAGGACAGAGAATGAAGGCATGGAACTGCTATAGTAAAACGGCGGCCATTTGGTAACAATTAGTGACAGGAATAGCAATACAAATGCAATAGTAAGAAGTAACGCATGATGAACTGCAATGTGAAGTCAATATCCTAAAAATTCTGGCTCTGTAATTTTAAGTTTCAAGCTCAGGACAAATTGTGAATAATTAACCAAAATCTCAACATGTTCTATTATTGATCCATACACATTGCAGGGTAGCTAAGAAGTTGAGAATAGGAATAACAATCACATCCAATAGTCGTAGTACCTGAGAGAATAGATCAGCCAGGTAGGTTGGCATGCTCTCCTGAACATGTTTTTATTGTTTGCATTATGCTCCAGCAAAGGAACACAAAAATAAAGTGCCTGAAACAGGTCACAGTGAGATCACACATTATGAGGAGAACAGTATCTTATCTTTCTATAAATGTTATTGACCAAAATGTCAAATTTCTCGAGGATGAAGTAGCACTCACCCTTAGGTAATCGCTGATCCAGCGCCTTCTCCAGCCTGGAGCCTATTGCACCCATTGCCACCCCCACCCATCATCATCCTTATGATATCAGGTCTGAGGCCAACAATATGGCCATAGTATCTGCAGAAAAATTTATATCAAAAGAAAAGCCTTAGAATAATAGGAAAAAAAGAAACCTACTCAAGTATATTCTCAGCAGCACACAGTTCAGAGTTTTAAGGCCATGAATTAAGTGGCACAGCAAATTGTCCACTGGTGGCTAAAATGCGCCTATGTTTTTTTTCCCAGACACTGGACATATGTACTCCCAAACAATTAAAGGACCACAGATACACAATTGTTTTCTTACAGTAACGCTAAACTAATATCAAGCGCAACGTTGCAAACTGTGACCATAAAAACTTAACGGCAGGACAACTAATCATTTCCTGGTTTTTTCCATGAGCCCATCAACATCAGTTTGAACCTGCACACATTTGGAAGCTGGGAACAGAGAAACTAACCTTAATGAGTTGAACGACAAAAAAACACTTAATAATACTAGAAGAGTAAAACCTTGTTCTCATCATCATAGAGCTCGATCAAGAAAGATAGCATCTGTCCTTGTAACATTTAGTGAAAAAAAATAGAACATACTCAGGGCTGCATCACAACATATACAAAATAAAAACTGATTAGCCATGTTCCCATATTATTAATATGAAAGCTATATATATATATATATATATATATATATATAGTTCTATTTTCACCAAGAACTGCATGTGAAACTATAGTTTCTGCCATCACAAAAGCATAGAGATGCGAGGGCCCTTTGTTTAATTGTATGGCATGGCAAAAATATATATTAGATAAGCAGCTCATAATTAAGATGGATTTAACCATACATCACGACATTTAAGATGGATTTTTCTCATAATATGACCAGTTTCCAATACATTGGTAACGGTAATCCAAACTATAGGTAACCTCTAAGGTATTAGCTAGCAGCAATCTAAATAAATTGTGTCATGAAAGAGGCACTTCACTCAAAAGTGAATTGATTCTTAGCTACTTTTCCTGCTCACCTGAGATAAGAGCCAAGCTGCTGCCGTAGTTGCTACCAGTATTTATCTATAAACTCTATAAAGCTAAACCCCACTAGCTATTTCTCTGAACATGCAAGCTGTCCACCTAATCAGTCCACTATCGGATGTAATTATGACCAACTAGCATTTGCAATTATGATCTACATGTCAGTAAGACACATCATCCACTAATATGCATTTAGTTGTCCACATCAGCTTGCCACATCATCCATTAACATTAATTTATAATTGTTAATCCCTTTGTATAAGTAATTTTATTCCAAAACATCAGCAATTTCCTAAACTCTATAAAACTAAACCCCACTAGCTATTTCTCTAAACATGCAAGCTGTCCACCTAATCAGTCCACTATCGGATGCAATTATGACCAACTAGCATTTGTAATTATGATCTATATGTTAGCAAGACACATCATTCAATAACATTAACTTATAATCGTTGATTCCTTTGTATAAGTAATTTTATTCCAAATTATTAGCAATTTCTGCGGCAACGCGCGGGGTATTCACCTAGTTTAAAACAAGTAAGATCCGCATAACTCTAAATATATATTTAGGAGAAAACTGGAACTAGTTTCATATTTTTTTTGAATTAAATTAATTATGTTTTTAGAGAACAAAGCATACTTTATTATTATTAGAAAATAGTAAACCACTTTTAAAACTAGCTAGAGGACCAAATTTATCTAGTTTCGGTAGTTGCAGGGGGTGTGTCACCCGGTTGAAAATCAGACTAACATGTAAGTTTGAGGGTGAAAAATGGATTGAGCAAGTCACAGATATTTACCTAACATTATATATAAGTATGAATCTTTTAATTGAAGTTTGGACATCTTTCTCATGAACGTGAGAAGAGGAAGTAGACCACCTCTTTTTGCACTGTGACTTTGCAAAAAACTGCTGGGGCTTGGTTGGTCTATCTGTCCCCCAGGCCCAAGGGCCATTCCAGATCCTAGAATCCTTCAGAGCTCAACTCAACATTTCCTTCTTTATGGAAATAATCATCATCATGTGTTGGAGCATTTGGACGGTGAGAAATTATTTAATCTTGAGAGGTGAAGAAGCTTCAGTTCAGAAATGCAAGTTTATCTTCAGGAACGTCTTCGGCTTAGTTATTCTTCGCGCGAAGAAGAAATTTTTGCCTTTCATTTCTACATGGCTACAGCAACTTGTGTAATTGAGTCCATTTTCTTCATCTCATTTTTGGTTTCCTAAACTCCCTAGTTGTAAGCTCAAGACGTTAGCCCGTACCTTTGTGTGTTTTTGGTTCTTTTAATAAATCTCAGTAGGGGCGCAAGGCCCTCCTGTTTTTAAAAAAAAAACGAGGAACATTTTTCATATGAAAGTGGAATATTTTTTTTTTATTGAGGGGAACAATCTCGTTAAGCATCGGACATAAATGCTGAAACTGTTGATTAGGCGACAAAATGTTGACACAACTATTGCGAGTCTTTCTGCTCTTATTTTGGAGGAATAAAATATACTAATACATAAGGGATTACATGGAATGGGAAAGAAAAATGAAAAATACAAAACCGGCTGACTGTTTCCCCACATGTTGTTGGGCTCTTCCATGCGCTGCACGATCAGGGTTCAAGCAGGAGACAGAAACATAATTTTACTACACCTCATTCGTTAAAAAAAATAATAACTACGCCTTGCATACTTTTAAAAAGTATAAATATACCTAAGTTACACTTCTATACGAAATTAAAAGTAGAAGCAAAGCCTCGAGAGTCGATCGATCTAGGAATCTAGCGTGTGCATATACTCCATTCATTCTAAATTATAAAATATTTTGGTTTTTAATACATTGTATTGCAAAAACAATGTATCTTGAAAAAAAATAAAACTTCTTATTATAATTTTGAAGAAAGGGATCGGAGTAGAAATGAATGCGACTTTTATTCACAACAGCCCTTAATTTGACAGCAATCAGGGCCCACCTGTGTCGGAGGATCTGCAATGACGATAAAAATATCTGTGCATGAGCATATATAAAAGCAGAGAGCAGTTGAAATTATATTCCCTCCGTTTGATTTTTGTATATTTTGTACATGTCTAAACATAATGTATATCTATAATATGCACAGCGAAAACTATATTAAAAAAACAGAACTAGTCATAATTTAGATCGGAAGGAGCAGTAGCATATATAAATGTAAAGTACTTACACAGCACTCGTCGTATCGCTGCTGTGCAGCTGGCATGGATGAGTAAAATGACGGAGGCAAGAAGCAACCCAACCAGGAAATGGCAGCCGTTAGCTGGCATCTTCATGGTTCGCATGGATGGTAGCTAAAACCTAAGATCACAGTTCTTTGCATTGCTTCCCAGCGCCTATCCTATTATTAATAGCCGCTGCCTGCAGCTGCAAAACTGAGCCTATTGCAAAAAGTGGAAAAAGAACTGTACAGTGCTTGACCAGGAAAATTTGTGCAAGTGGAAAAAGACTTGTCCCAACTAATTTGACGTATGCTACACGACCCATGAAACTTGACTCCTATTGCAAAAAGTCCCCTTCTGACGAGGAAAAATAGAAGGCACGACAACCGACCCACTGTACTCGTGGACATGTCAACAGTCCACTAGACTTTTCTATTTGCCCGTTCATACTACTGATGGTTTCACCCTTCGTTCCATAATAAATGCAGCATATCCACCGCTTCGGAAAATCACTTGAGGCAAAACAAGACATCCACGCAGCAGAGTAACAATGTGTCATAGAACACATATGCCCGGCGCTGTAGGCACTCTACCCTCCTCACTACTCCCATTGATGATCATTGTAGTCTTGGCATCTCTTTTGGCACTCCCTGCTACACCTCTTCGTCGTGAACCACCCAACGACGACTTGGAAGCACTCCTTTGCCTTGAGCACCACATCTCAGGACTCCTGCCGCCGTGGAAGAACGATTCCATCCACTTCTGCAGTTGGCCCGGTGTTACATGCAGCAACAAGGGAGACTCATCTCGTGTTGTTGCACTGGACCTTGAGTCACTCAACCTCCATGGCCAAGTACCACCTTGCATCGGTAATCTCACTTTCCTCACAAGCCTCAACATGCAGAATAATCAACTGCATGGTCAGATCCCAGCTGAATTTGGCCAATTAATTAGGCTGCAGTACCTTAACCTCAGCTCCAATGATCTTAGTGGCGCGATCCCAGAGACTCTGTCGTCGTGCTCTGGCTTGCAGGCCATAGATCTTTCAAGCAACTCCCTCAGCGGGAGCATCCCACAAGGCTTTGGCACCCTCGGGAATCTTTCTGTTCTACGTGTCGTTGAAAATTATCTGACGGGCGATATTCCAGTTTCACTTGGAAGCAGCCCTTCTCTTGCCTTCGTTATTCTCAACAACAATAGCCTCACCGGAACTATCCCACCGCGCCTAGCGAATAGCTCGACGCTTCAACTGTTGGGCTTAAGAAACAATCATCTCAGTGGAGAGATTCCTCCAGTGCTGTTTAATAGCACATCACTTTATATGTTAGTGCTTGCAGGGAACAACTTTGTTGGGTCCATACCTGTTGTCCCAAATACCGACTCACCCTTGCAGTATCTTATGCTACAGTTGAATAATCTCACAGGAACCATACCTTCCACTTTAAGGAATTTTTCTTCCCTTCTCTGGCTCACGCTATGGAGCAACAGGTTTCATGGTAGCATCCCGATGAGTTTGGGTGAACTCGCAAACCTGCAAGTACTGGATATGACTAACAATGTTTTGTCAGGGACGGTTCCAGCCTCGCTTTACAACATGTCAACACTGACACACCTTGGCATGGGTATGAACAATCTCACCGGGGAAATTCCTGGCGATATTGGGTATAGCCTTCCAAGAATTGTTAAGTTGATTATGGCACAAAACAACTTCCAAGGCCAAATTCCTGCTTCGCTAGCCAACGCCACCAGTCTTCAGATTATCAATCTCTGGGATAATGCGTTTCGCGGTACTATCCCTTCCTTTGGAACCCTGCCCAACTTGATTGAACTGGATCTAACCATGAACCATCTTGAATCTGGGGACTGGTCTTTCTTATCCTCGTTAACAAATTGCAGACAGTTGGTGAATCTGTACTTGGATAAAAATGCCCTTCAAGGAATCCTGCCGAGCTCCATAGGGAACCTGTCCAGTACATTAGAGGTGTTGGTTTTAAGTACAAATGAAATATCTGGCACAATCCCCAGTGAGGTAGAGCGCCTCAGAAACCTCAAGCTTCTTTTTATGGAGCAGAACTTCCTTACTGGAAACATTCCTTACTCCCTTGGTCATCTTCCAAACCTGCTCGTCCTAAGCTTATCGCAGAACAAACTTTCGGGACAAATTCCGCTCTCTCTTAGTAATCTAAGTCAAATTAGTGAGCTTTACTTACAAGAAAATAACTTGAGTGGCCCCATACCGGGAGCTTTAGGACACTGCAAGAACTTAGATAGCCTGAACCTATCTTATAACAGCTTTGATGGTAGCATACCAAGGCAGCTCTTTACTCTTTCCACCCTTGCTCAATGTTTGGACTTGTCTTACAACCAACTCTCCGGACAAATACCACTAGAGATTGGCAACTTGATCAACCTTGGCCCGCTAAATATTTCCAATAACAAGTTGACTGGACAAATACCCTCCACTCTAGGTGAGTGTGTTCATTTGGAGTCCCTCCACATGGAGGGGAACCTACTTGATGGGAGGATCCCAGAATCCTTCACTGCTCTACGAGGCCTCATTGAGATGGATCTTTCACGGAACAACTTGAATGGTGAAATTCCAGAGTTCTTTGTATCTTTTACCTCTATGAAGCTTCTCAATTTGTCCTTCAACAACCTTGAGGGACCAGTACCAACAGGTGGGATATTTCAGGATGCACGAGATGTGTTTGTTCAAGGGAACAAGAACCTATGTGCCAGTACCCCATTGCTACAGCTGCCACTTTGCGATGCAGATACATCTAAACGACATCGACACGCCTCCAATATTCTGAAGTCAGTAGGATTTACTTCTCTTTCTTTAGTCTTGTTGTTATGCTTTGCAATCATTCTTCTAAAGAAGAGAAATAAAGTTCAACAAGTAAATCATCCATCCAACATGGATTTGAAGAAGTTTACATATGCTGATCTAGTCAAAGCAACTAATGGTTTTTCCTCAGAAAACTTGGTCGGCTCAGGAAAATGTGGATTAGTGTATAAAGGAAGGTTTTGGAGTGAGGAACATACAGTTGCCATAAAGGTATTCAAACTTGATCAACTCGGTGTACCAAACAGCTTCCTTGCTGAATGTGAGGCCTTGAGGAATACTCGACATCGTAATCTCGTGAAGGTGATTACTGCATGCTCAACGATGGATTCAACAGGACATGAATTCAAAGCTGTTATTCTTGAATACATGGCCAATGGTAGCCTCGAGGATTGGCTCCATCCAAAACTAAACAAGTATGGAATAAAAAAACCATTAAGTTTGGGCTCCAGAATAAGAATAGCAATGGACATAGCTTCTGCTTTGGATTATCTCCATAATCATTGCATGCAACCTATGGTTCATTGTGATTTGAAACCTAGCAATGTACTTCTTGATGATGCCATGGTTGCACATCTTGGTGACTTTGGATTGGCTAAGGTTCTTCACACTTATAGCTGTTCAAGCAATCTTAGTTCTACAAGCTTAATTGGACCCAGGGGATCAATCGGATACATTGCACCAGGTGAGAAACTTTTCTTCAGACTAAGGACGTTACAAACATTATTTTATTTGTTTCCCACTCTTTGAGAATATTCTTTTATGATCAATATCTGAGGGTACAATAATGTTTCATAAATTATGATATTGCAGAGTATGGCTTGGGGAGCAAACTCTCGACAGAAGGCGATGTCTATAGCTATGGAATTACCATCTTAGAAATGCTCACAGGGAAGCGTCCGACAGATGAGATGTTTTCTAATGGCTTGACCCTTCACAAATTTGTGGAAAAAACATTTCCTAAAAAGATTCCTGAGATTCTGGATCCTTCTATAATTCCAATTACTGAAGATGGTGATAATCAGGCAGTGGATGAAATAACAAGAAGCATCATTAATCTTATTAATCTTGGTATCTCATGCTCTGTAGAGACACCAAAAGATCGTCCAACAATAAAGGATGTTTATGCTGAAGTCATCGCAATCCACGAAACATTTTCAGAGCTATGCCATTGAGAAAAGGAACAATTATTTTTACTGTTCAAAATTAGAGGAGTTTTATTTAACTTGTTTATGAGGAAAGCCTAGGTTGCATTGTGGGTCTTGTCCTGTATTTGTCATTGTTCATTTGCAATGTTTCAGAAGTTCAAAGTTAAGAACTCCATTTGGTTATGTTGGTTATTTTGTCTGATTAATGCAAACCAGTTGATAGCAGACTTCTACAATCAGATACTTTCAGATCCTATTGACCACGAACAGCAGACTGCTACTTTCAGACACCGTTGACCACGAACAGGAGAGTCCTGCTCAAGGCTTGCGCATCTAGCATCGTGGTCAAGCTGCTCGACATGGTGGGTAACCGTGAATGTGGGATGGCATGTTTGTTCGTGGGGAGTTTGGCGGCCGGGTGTGTTCGCACGTCGTGCTTCGTGTTCAGGTTTAGTAAACACTTGAATAAAAGGCGCAATATATATAGTAAAAAGGCACTACAATCTTTGCCACCACAAATTTCATTGTGTTTGCACGTGTTCTTGAATTCGCTGGAGCTCGTGTTTGTGGTTGATTGGTGGTGAAAAGCTGATGGTCATGGTAGGCAAACACGGTATGCTAAACTAGCATGCAGTCAAACAGAGGTTAACCGCGAAAACAATATCGCTTGCATTAAGAGAGATTCTTCATCAGGATATATACCTGTGAATAATAATAACTAAAAAAAGGTGTAAATAACTAAAAAAAGCTGTAAAGCAAGTGACTACTGAAAGTTTCAGTACTATCCAGAGTTTCTGACCTACTCTCTAATGCAGGTAACAACACTATATCACTCTTTTCTATTGTCCTGATTTTCATCAGGCATAGAGCGTGCCAATGAATAACCATGTTACCTGACAGTGTAAGACAGAACAGAGAATGCTTTTAAATATGTACACCTGAGGAAATGTGTTTACCTGTACAGGAACTGTATGGATCACCATAGTTAGAAATACAAAAAAGAAGAGAAGGACTAAAACACCTAAGATAGGCCACAGGACGTGTTATAATAATACTAAAAAAAAAGGCTGCATCAGTGATCATTTTATCTTTATGACACATATAGCCTTGACTTGACTGAACATTTTACATGGATCTCAAATAATTAACTTCGATGCTTTCCAAATGTGAACGGTTAGATGAAAGAATTAAACAAGCACCAAATCATAGTTGGCTCAGGAAGGGCTTGCAAGCCTTTCCTGTAACGAGCATCAGATCATTCCTGAAATAAATGTGTTAACCCCATTATTCTTGTTTTTTGAAAGGATTAACCCCATTATTCTGAAGCTTGAAATATATCCTGCCAATCCATTGTTAATTCTGGCAAGCACTAACCGGCCCAGAGATGCTGTTGGTTCATGTGGAGAGGATCTTCTTTAGGTCCAATCGAAGCAGCAGGAAGTGCATGATGAAAAAGTGGGACATTTCAAGCCTCCCACCGACGTCCACCAAACCAGATGCTAGCAATTGCTATCTTTCAGGCCCCAAGAAGCTGCTCGCATGCTTAAGGATTTGGTGTTCACATTCACTCACGAAGGAGAATGCAGCCCCCAAACCAAAAGCTGGAACAATGGTACATACAAGAACATAATCATAACTAATAAGATACAAAATGATTGCTTTAAATTGAATTCCATGGAGAGGAGGAAAAATAAACTTAGCGTGATAGTGAAACAAATGAGGGTCCGTTTGGCAAAGCTATGCTCCCTGATTCTCCAGCTGTGCTCCCTAATTCTCTGGTGAAGTAATTCTGAGGCTGAAAATGATACTCTTTGATTCTTTAGTATAAACTCTTAAAATCATTATGGAGAATCACTTCACAGAATCAGGAGAAGCTACCTTTTTTAGCTCTTAGCCTCTTAGTTCATTTCAGGTAATCACTTCACAGAATCAGCAGATAATCACTTCACTCTGAAAAAACCGTTTGGCAGCCAGGGAGTGATTCTCTTCGATAATCCGCTCCATGGAGCGCTCCCAAACGCACCCAGAATCAATACAAACATACCACTGAAGCTGAAGCATCAAGCTGGCAGCTAGCGCTTCAGTCTTTTCTTAATACTCAAAGTGCTTAGCTTTTGAAATGCTGAAAACATAACAAATTCACCCTAAACATTTTTTTTGTCAAGCAAAAATATTAATAAGCAGCATGTCTACAGTTAACATAGGTAAATACATGTTTTGCTGCATCAATTACTAAGATCACTTAACTGAGTATAGAGTTGTCCATAAAACGAGGTCAAACAATAGCATCAAAATGGAGGCCATAAAAGTAAAAGATTGCATGAACCTATAACTATGAAGCTTTTGTACAATGGTTTGAGATGTAGAGTGGATCATGTATTTACAGAAATACATGATGGGATCCCAGACTCCAACAAGATCCTGCATAGGTGTTGTAGCCGAAGGAGGTGGGAGGCTGGGGCTTCGGTTCCCGGTGGCAGCGCGGCTTTGTACAGTCCATAATATCCTGTAGGGACCTATCAAGTGTCTCGACGCACTGCCGCTTGGTCATAGCAACTTCATCCCAAATAATCAAAGATGCCCTACGAAGCAACTCTACAGTGCCACTTTGCTTTGTAAAGTTGCACATATTGTTGTCACCAATTTTACTTGGGATTTTAAACCTTGAATGTGCATTGCGTCCTTCGGGCAATATCAATGCTGCTATGTGCTATACGAGATGTGGTTGTTGCAATGGCTATTAATCCTTCAAACCAAACTCTAGCAAGGAGGCTGGGCCTTGTATAGGAACGTCATGCCCGTACCTCCAGGAACCTAAAAAATACTTGGCTTTTATTAGCAACTACGTGCTTAATGATTTCATCAAATCCTTCACTCCTTGTTAAGTGATTCATAAATATTTAAGTGTTCTTGGTCTATGGACACATTATGTTCCTCTCTAACCTCTCTCATGTCATTGGACAATCCACCCAGATCATAGACAGGTGGAACACCATAATCTCTGATATCCTTCCCTGTTGAATGAACCATATCCCGTATGTTTCTAAGCACCATTTGCTCCACTTCTAACGTGTTGTTGTTGTCCCATCTGAAGTCTTCACACAGAGCGTCCTTATGCTTGTCCCAGAGCATGTTAGTGGCCTCACAGGAGACAAGAATGGTTGCAAACAACCTTCGTAGGGCACACGACAACTGAAAAGTGGCGGCCTCAGTCAAGGAGCCATCGAGTGATTTGCCTGTGTCGATAAGCCCTCTTTTTTCGCATGCTTCCCTAAGAGTAGAGTATGTGACACCAACCACTGTTCTCAAATCCTCATATGATATCCCTCTCACATGATTCAGTAAAACTCTTACAAAGTATCTCTTCTCTTGAGCAGAATTTGCATAGACAATCCGCCATATATGTCCTGACATTTGTTTCCTTATTTTCCACACCTTTGTCCTTTTGATCCACTGTAGTGTTTTAGGAATTCTCTGTACAATATTTTCCTTGTCATAACAACAAGGTTTTTCCTAAAATACTCAATAAGTGTGGTCCTATCAGAACTTGGCCGACTAATAACATCCTCTAGGTTTTCCTCATTGTATGTCACACATTGCATGTCAGGCAAATGTAGTAACATGATAGACTCCAAACAATATGGAAAACTAAATATCTTATGCGTTGCTTCCGATGGAGATATATATCTAGTATTCTCGTATTATCGTATTTCATTGATTACACCATCTTCTCTCTCATGTTGAGCTGCATTAAGCGAGAATGGTGCTTGGTCGTGACCTTCATATACGTACTTAAAAAGATACTTCACAACTTTAATGCTTGAGCATGCTTGAACATTTATATGGCAGTTATATCTCATGAGTAGACCAGGGTTGTACGGCAGCACCCACCTGTTATGTAACTTTGCTCCCCTTATCTTTACTCGGCGTCCATAATCTATTCTCATGTATAAATGATATGAGTCCTTGTTGTGTTGCCTCGCAGAACTGTCGGCGGCACTCTCAATTCACCATGCACAGATAGTTTTTATTCAGCACACCACATGGTCCATGTAACATGACTAATAACCAGACCATGCAACTCTGGGTATTTGTCCTTGTCTGGTATCTCCGCTGAAATTACTCCTTGTCCAGCCTTGTCTGGTCCACCCACATATTACTGAAGTTAGGGAGTCAGTTGGCAACCCTAGATGCATATGATCAGTAGAGAAAACCTTTCATCTATTTGTTAATCTATCTACCATACTAATTCACTAACATTTTCTTTTCTAGATCCACACAAAAAAACGTCCCCCGCTGAGAAGCCCTCCCTCCATCCACCCAGATAAGTGTACAAAAAAAACATCTTCAAAATAGACTGTCCAGATTTAGTATGAGTACTCAAATCGAACGGTCCACGTCGCGTGTGTCAACCTCCTCGTCCCTCACATCCCCCATGCCGCGCCCAGCCCCCATGCCCGCTCCTGCACAGCAATAGTTCGATCTCTTCCTCCTCCTTTTCACCGATTGCTTTTTTCCAAAAAAAGAAAAAAAGAATTCTTCCTTCCTTGCGCTGCCCCTACCTCCAACCCTCCCCGTCTCGATCCGCGTCGTCACTCCATCAGGATCCGTAGTCGCCGCCCCGAACCCGACCCCCGACCTTGCCCTCCCCATCTCCCCGCTCCGCCAGGCCCGAGCCCCCGACGAACACGCGACAGTCATCACCGCTCCTTCCTAATCCACGTGTGATGCCCACCGCGGCCTGGGGCGCGCCTCGTGCTGGCGCTGGTCCTGTCCGGGCACTGCTCCACCGCCTGGATGCACACCACCGCGGGCTGAAGCGCCGCCGGCGGAAGCACGAGATCCCCTCCCGATCAAGACAGCGGTGGTGGTGGTGATGGAAAACCACTGCAAGCCTACGCATGCTCGGACATATCCACTCACGCCCACTCTGCGTCGACGCCGCTGGTCTCCGATGCTGCCGTCCGGCTCCATCATCGGCCAAGTACGCCAATCCTCCAATCACATTAGTACCAGTACAAACGATTAGTACTGTATCTGCTAGATCCCATCGTGGGGAGAAGATAGATCCGCACAGCTACGATCAGCTGGAGCAGCAAGCACTGCTCACGCGCTGGTTGGGCAGCTCGCTCCGCCGCGCTACTGCTCTGTGCCTGAGCAGCAAGCACCACACGCGATGACGGGGATCTGCTGCTTGTGCTGCTATGCTATCCACCGTGATAGAGAGGGAGAGCAGGAAGTAGATAGCAGAGAAAAACAGAGTACGACTGCTTGCTGCTTGTGCCACTAGGCAGGTATTAAACGTGAGAGACATAGAGTTCAGATAAGTAGCTAAAAGCACATGGCAAATGATTTTTTAACCTTTTCGTGAGAGCATATAGGGTCAAAGAGAGAGTGAGAGCATTTATGTAATAAATGGTTTTACGGTTTGTGCAACTGAACATCGCATATTGAAATTGGTTTTGCACCAATAATAATTGATTTGGCTTGTTTCATTCAGCAACTCTTATTGAATTGGTTTGCAATGTACTTTGCAGTGCAGGAAGATGGAAATGCCCAGCTTCAATGATGTTTTTGGGAGCAATGTGGACAG
Source organism: Saccharum hybrid cultivar R570 (assembly GCA_038087645.1). NCBI lineage: Eukaryota > Viridiplantae > Streptophyta > Magnoliopsida > Poales > Poaceae > Saccharum > Saccharum hybrid cultivar. Next base: position 1,276,504 of record JAQSUU010000426.1, read on the forward strand.
CGCTGAGGTTGATTTTGATGTGTCTTATTTTGGTATCTCACCTGAAGGACAAATGTTGTTGAACAAGCCTCTCAGTCTACGAAGGGAAGCAAGAAGAGATCAAAAGATTTCAGTATAAAAGAGATGACATGTTGGTGTTAGCATGGCTAGAGGAGGGAATGTAGACATTAGAAGTATAAACGTTAGAAATATAGCTGTTTACAGGATATGCATTAAATAGAGGTGGGAGAAAGCAGGGAGGCAAATATGAGGAATCGGATGGAGTTCACAACTTAGAGGGTGCAATTGGATGAGGGAGCCCTACTTTGAAGGATAGGGGTCAAAATCTGAGGTTCGATTGGAGATGCTCTAAGGTGTCTGGCTCCTGGGGAAAGGTATGTGGCTTGTGACGATCTTAATTTTCCTGTGCTCTTAATTTTCACGATGTTGCAGATTGTTATTACTCATCACACATTTACTATTTTCACTTAAGTGTTATGTAAAGATTTATTATCTGAATGTTAGTTGAAGCATGACCTCTCTGTGCATTCAGTTCAAAAAAAATTCTTGCTCATTTGACCTCAATTGTTTTAGTAGCAAGGACATGAGGAGCTTGATGCAGCCAGCTTACGGGAACATGAAGAATTCACAAAGGTGACAAATATCACGATGATCGAACTGGGGAGATATGAGACTGATACATGGTATTTCTCTTTCATTGCAGGCTTTAATTCTTGATGATACTTGCAGGGAGGCCACTGGGGCTCTCTGAGCAGCAACAACCCTTGAGATGTACTTCATCGTTCTCAAATCGAAGACTATATATTTGGACTTATGCTTGCCTACATATTTCGAGCTATGGTTGCCTGTATTACTCTTTTGCTACAGTTTTACTCTTTTGCTACAGTTTTAGTGACAATTCCGGTTTATTTTTGGCTGATGTTAATTCTCTATCTTTGTTGTCATGCAAAGACCTGTGTATGTATCCACTAATTTTGATATCATTGTTGTCATGCAAGTAATCTTTATTTGGTATGTCAGGTTGTCATCAGAATCATGTTTTTTTTCTAATATTATAATATGTGATCAATGATTTTTCAAAAATTATCAAAGCATATACATCATTTTGGTTGTTTAATTTGTGTTATCTTAAATATCACTGTAGCGTTAGCATGGACAATATACTAGTGGCCATTGAGTTGCAATGAGGCCACAAAATTTACTTATGCAAGATAGCTAAATAGAATCTCTTTATGAAAGATAGCCAGGTGTGGTCTTGGAATATTTTGGAATGTATAAAAATAAGACTAACATCAAACACTTAAAATGTAACATTGTATTCCTAACAGTTAAGACATAAGATAGGACATATGTCAGCAAGAAATTAAGAGATTTGCAGAATATTAAGATATTGATTTATCTAGGCCTCTATGAGGTCTGATTATGTATTCTCTTCTATTAATTACGACTCATTGGTTTGTTTGGTCTACAAATGAAAACTAAAAAAAATATCGTATTGCTAGCAGAGTAGTACAGATAATTTCGAAATTCAATTCAAAGTCACCCTCACTAAACCGATAGGGAAATACTAAATATCGACAGAAAAATTAGATTATTTTTTGTTGGTGTACTAAAGCCATAGAAAAACAAAAGAGATTAAAAGACACGATACTAACAGGCAACAGATAAATTAGAAATAAGCAAATTAAATTAGAAATAAGCAAAACTATGTACATATATTAATCAAGTAGGTAACAACGTGGACGGTAACTTAGCAAAATTGTCATCTACTATGTGAACTCAGTTATTTTCCATGCCATATCCTATTTTTCTATTCCCTTTTTTCCCCTTTTATTGCAATTTCAAACACACAAAAAGACAATCATACCCTCGACTGCATTGCACGTACCGTGTGGATGGATGGATTGAAAAGCTCGCTAGCCGCCTGGTAGTCAAAGCCTCGGAGCTCGGTAGTCGATTTTTTTTTTAATCCGCTTGCATGCGCAGCCCCGCGTCCTTCATGAGATCTCGGCTGCCGTTGCCGATTATTCGTCACCGGCCGAGGACGAGACATACTGCGACCAAGAGCCGGACAGCGCCCCGATGCCCAACGCTGGAGATGACAAGGCCTGAGGCCATCGTGCAAACCAGCGTGTCGACGGGCTGGGGCTGCACGTCGGGCCGGACGTCGATGGGCGGGAGGCACACGTGGAGTCGAGAGCGATTCACATCCAACCCTACCAATCAAACAAAAAAAAAAGATAACGTGCAAAGCAATTAGAGGGCATGAGTGCCATTTCACGTTGTTAGCATATCAAGAGTTGAGTTAATCCTCCAATATGGTATACGTTTCCGAAATAGAGAAAGTAAAGAGAAAAAAAAACAAAGAGAAGATATTATGGTATGAAGACAAGGAATCCATGCACTACATACATGGCAATTTTGCGACCACAATGGAAATGTTAATTTTGGGAAGCACACGGATTATGCATGGGAAATAACCATTTTTGGTAACGTTTGCCGTAACAAAAAGTCTGATTGGTGCTACAATCATAAAACAGTTCTTACCACTACACTAGCAATCGATTCTGAGGGTTGAGTACGCCAACTATACCTGGTACCGCTAGATCCTGCGCCGTGGCCTCCAACCACCATTCGTTAGTGCTCTCGTCGAGTTACCTTGGATCTGGATCGTACATATATGTGTTGTTGAGCTCGCAGCGAAGGAAAGAAACAACTGATGATGCCAATGGATGATTCCAATCAGGTACCTGATCAGCTGGTCCTGCTCCCATGAGGCCATGACTCCATTCTTGCTGCAATGCTCGTGTTCTTGGCCCTGCTCCCAAAAACTTCGTTCATGGCTCTGGATGGACTCGATCCGATCCGATCGGCGCGCGGCGCAACCGCAGCAGCCTCCTCTGTCGCAGTGTGACCTCGCGTCCGCCGCCCAACAGACCGCGGACAGCGGGAAGGGGAGGCCAGGCGCCGCTCGGCCCAACAGACCCAAAGCCCAGCTGGCCTTCCTCCTCGGTGGCCCGTGGGCCGTGGCCGTGCTGTTCCTGCTGAATCTGTGTGACGTGGCGGCTGCCTGGGCCCACGGCGTACCATTACCGTGCCCTTCGATCGTTAACACGCATGCATGCTCAGTTTTACAGTACCGTTTCCCATGCACTGTAAAGCTCGTCGAATTCGCATCAATCCTCATATATGTTAGGGTAGATTAGAGTATACCTTGCACTAATTTCTACTTAGTCTACTCCAACACATGTGAAACGAGGTGAATCCGACAAAATCTAAATAAGACCCAAGGGGTATGTTAACATACGAAGTCACCATGTTCGCTTAAGCTTATTCAGCACTACTTTCTAGCCATGGAATAATATTTTCTTCTCACAATATTTTAGCATAAGTCAAATTTCAGTACAAACGAACAGAGTGAATAGCTTGCTAAAAATTAATCCGAATTAGCTCTAGTACATCTAAATAGAATGACTAACAGATAGGCCAAGTTTTTAGTGTTTTAATAACTAGCTAGTTGTTAGCCAATTACCTAGCTAACCTTGGTTAATTTAAGCTAATTTTTAGCCCAAAATAGCTCTAGCTCATCCAAACAGGTCCTAAACGAGCGACCTTGTACTCATCTTGCCTGTCTTGCATCTGTGATCCATTTTGGACTCATCTTGACTGTCTTGCATCTATGATCCATTTTTCTCATTATCTCCTATATCTCCTATCTCCTATCTCCTATATCTAGATAGGACCCCACTAGCATATTTTCATGCGTTCTCAGGAAGCCACGTCAGCATCGGCCCACACCAGCAGACACACCGTCGGTCCTCCCCCACACAGTCCGTCCCCGCAGGAGCTCCCGTGGCTCTCCCTCTTATGCTTTCCTGCTTCCGCCCACTATCCCTTCCACTTCCTTCCCATAATCTCTCCACTAATGCTACTGCGCTGTTCATGCGTTCCAATCTCATCATGCCATCGCGGATGCTGAAGAAACTGCTCCGTCTTTCTGCCTGTCGGTCTCCCCCTCACTCCTAAATAAAAAAAGGCCTCCAATGTTTTCTTCTTCCATCGCCCTTTGATGCCGTCGTCCTCGTCCCTGCCCTCCCCGTCGTGGCCACCACGCGGAGCTCGCCGACCATGACACGCCCCCCTCTGGTCGCGGCGCCATGCGCGAGAGCTCCAGCAGGTAGCCACCACGGTCTGCATGGAGCGTGGCAGCGCGCCGCGCCAGGTCTCTGTGAGAGATAGCAGTAGGGATCGGATTGGAAAGGAAGGAACCAGACGGAGTAGGCGGAGGAAGGAGAGGAACAGTAGATCGGATGAGTTCTTAGAATACGAAATAGGATTTTTGGTTTGACAAAAGTTAGCTTCTCTCTTCCCTTCTCCCCTTTTAACGATTACAGAGGCTTCACCTCTTGTCACGCGCGCAGGCGTATTCCTCAGCTGGCCCATTCGTCGCCATAGTACTTGGGGTTCTTCTTCTTGGGCCTGTTGGCCTTGGGCCGCTCCTTGGGATGGCTTGTGGACGGATCATCTTCAGATGCCAACGCTGCAGCCTTGGCAGGAGTGCTGCTAACATCCCCCCCTCCTTGAAATGCTGCTTGACCCCAAGCAGTAGCTCTGGGAAACTCCTGACGCAATGCTTCGTAGTCCTCCCAAGTGGCCAGCGACGGAGGCAAGTTGTTCCATTTCACCAACACTTGTTGCACGCGACAGTTGCCACGCTGCACCAGCCGAGACTCCAGAATCTGCTCAGGCACCAGGTTCAGAGCAAAATCAGATGGTAAGTCAGCAATTACCTGGTGGGTGGCACCCAGTGCTTTCTTAAGCTGGGACACGTGGAACACCGGGTGGATAGAGGAGTGAGCTGGCAAATCCAAACGATAAGCCACCGAGCCAATTCGTGCCACAATACGAAAAGGCCCAAAGAAGCGAAATGCCAATTTCTGATGGGAGCGTGGAGCTAAAGAGGTCTGGACGTATGGCTGTAGTTTCAGGTATACCAGATCTCCAATAGCGAAGTTGCGTTCAGATCGATGCTGATCAGCTTGCTTTTTCATGCGAGTTTTGGCGCGCAAGAGATGTTGCCGCAAAACTTGATCCATCCATTGCCGATCAGATGTCCAGGCCTCCACCTCAGTATGAACCGCAACAGAAGGATCCACAGCCAAGAGACGAGGGGGATAGCCATAAAGAGCTTCGAATGGCGACCGACCAATGGCAGAATGAGGAGATGTGTTGTACCAGAACTCTGCAGAGGACAACCAGGAGCTCCAATTACGTGGACAGGCATGAACATAGCAGCGTAGGTATGTTTCCAAGCACTGGTTGAGCCGCTCCGTCTGACCGTCGGACTGAGGGTGGTAAGCTGAGCTCCGGCACAATCGGACATCAGCAAGCTTAAACAACTCAGACCAAAAGTGGCTTGTAAAGATACGATCACGGTCAGATATGATAGCACATGGAAGGCCATGCAGGCGATAGACATTGTGGAAGAAGGCCTTGGCCACCCCTGATGCTGAAAATGGGTGTCGGAGAGCAACAAAGTGTGCATACTTGGTTAGCAAGTCCACAACAACCAGAATGCAGTTGCTGGAATGAGACAGCGGAAGACCCTCTATGAAATCCATAGAAATGACTTGCCAGGCTGAGTCGGGAACCGGTAATGGCTGAAGCAAGCCCGGGGACTTGGTACGGTCATACTTGGACTGCTGACAAATGGAACAAGACTGCACAAATGCTTTAACAGCAGACTTCATACCTTTCCAGGCGAAACATTGTTTAAGCCTCATATGGGTGACAGGAACACCAGAATGTCCGCCCCAGGCGCTAGAGTGGAATTCGGATATCAAGCGTTGCTGCAATGCTGTATCATTGCCCACCCAGATGCGATTACGATACCTCAATATTGCAGCCTTCAATGTGAAATTGGGAATAGACTGAGGATCCAGCGCCAACTTGGACATCATAGCAATGGCAACGGGGTCATTGGCATAACTGTGCTGAACGGCCGTAGACCAAGTAGGCTCTAAGGCCGTGACTGTAGCACATACCTCTGGAGGGGCAGGGTGGCGCGACAGTGCGTCGGCAGCGCGATTATCAGAACCAGGACGGTAAACGATCCTGTACTGCAGGCCAAGGAGCTTAGAGAAAACCCGCTGCTGCCAATAAGTGTTCAAACGTTGCTCCCCCAATTGTGTTAAGCTGCGCTGATCAGTCAATATAGTGAATTCGTGGAACTGCAGATAAGGCCGCCAAGCTTGGACTGCCAGGAGAATAGCCATGAACTCCTTCTCATAAGTAGAAAGGCCGCGAGTCTTAGGCCCGAGTGCCTTGCTAAGGAATGCAAGTGGGTGACCGTCCTGCATCAGAACGGCGCCCACACCCGACTCAGAGGCATCGGTCTCAATAGTGAAGGATCGCTCAAAGTTGGGCAGAGCCAAGACAGGAGAATTGCAGAGAGCAGACTTAAGCGCAGTGAAGGCTGACTCATGTGCAGGCGTCCATATGAACAGAATATTCTTCCGTAGCAAGTTGGTTAATGGCTTTGAGATGATCCCAAAATGTCGCACAAAACGGCGATAGTAGCCGGCGAGTCCCAAAAAGGATCGGAGCTCCTTGACAGAAGATGGAGAGGGCCATTGGGAAATAGCGTCCAGTTTAGAAGGGTCAGTACCGACACCCACGGCACTAATCACATGCCCCAAGTAAGAGATCTGGGTCTGAGCAAAGGCACACTTTGACAGCTTTAAAGTCCATTTGTCACGTGTCAGAAGCTCAAAAACCAACCGGAGGTGCTGCAGGTGGTCTTCCAAAGTAGCGCTGTATAGCAGAATGTCATCGAAGAATACTAGAACAAACTTCCTGAGATAGGGGGCCAGGGTCGTGTTCATAGCATCTTGGAAGGTACCAGGTGCTCCTGTTAAGCCAAAAGACATCACCCTGAACTCAAATTGGCCGAAGTGAGTTTGGAAAGCAGTTTTGAATTCGTCGCCTGCTTTCATTCGAATCTGGTGAAAACCAGCTTGCAGATCCAAGCTTGAAAAATAAGCAGCCCCTGACAACTCGTCCAAAAGCTCTTCAATTATCGGAACAGGATACTTCCCTTTGACCGTGATAGCATTTAACTGGCGATAATCCACGCAGAACCGCCAGGACTGATCCTTCTTTTTCACTAGCAAGACGGGCGAAGCAAAAGCACTGGTGCTCTTCTGTATAAGCCCCTGTTGTAGCATATCATTCACTTGGCGTTCAATTTCAGTCTTCAGGATAGGAGCATATCTGTAAGGGCGAACAAATACGGGCTGGGCTCCGGGTATCAATGGTATGGAATGATCACATGGGCGTTCCGGAGGAAGTCCAGCAGAAGGTTGGAATAAGGAAGCATACTCTGTCAGCAGTAGCTGGAGGGCAGGAATATCAGTAGAGACAGACACAGAGCTGGTCTCTGGCTGTATTGCACATAACTGAAGCACGGTACCTACTGGAAGATCAGGAGCATTCCCCACGAGGACAACGTTGGTGTCGTGGTAAGGAATGGACAGCCACTTCTGTGCCCAGTGCACCTGCATGGGGCTGAAGCTAGCAAGCCAATCGAGGCCCAAAATCATGTCAAATGACTGGAGGGGCAACAATCTCAGATCATTAGTGAATGTGCAGCCTTGCACCGACCACACTGCAGCAGGAATATAAGAGGTACATTTCAACACTGCGCCATTAGCGACCTGCACAGATATAGCGGGCTGGAGCTCTTGCACGCCAGATAAAGACTGAGCCATAGTGGAACTAAGAAATGTATGGGAACTGCCGGAATCCACCAGAATAGACAAAGAAACCCCCTGAATGGACCCAGTAAGACAAAGAGTTTTAGGAGCTGAGGCACCGGCAACTGCGGCCACTGACAAATGCATCATAACCTGAGAATCAGCTGGAGAAGATGGACTGGATGGCTCGCCTTCATCACTGTCAGGAAATATATCAAGCAATTCCTGCACCAAGTGTAACTGTACCACCTCAGTGCACTTGTGATCCCGACTCCATTTAGCCCCACATCGTATGCATAAACCTCGGGCCCGACGAGAAGCACGAAGGGACCTGAATTTGTCTTCAGCAGTACTCGCGGTCACCTCCGTCACGTGGGGGGCATCCGCTATAGCCAGCTTCTGAGGGGGAGGTGGAAGAGTAAGTGTCCCCTGCCAGGCCTGCCGCTGGCCATTGGCACCATCCGGACGCCGATACGGGCGTTGCATCACCCCCAGGGCTTCTTCCTGCAATTGGGCAAGAGAACAAGCAGTATCCAATGTAGTGGGACGCTGAACAAGCAGAACGGCTTTAATCTCATTACGGAGGCCATCGATGAAACGTTGTGTATAATATAGCGGATCAGCGTGCTTGGCATAGGCCTTCAAGTCATCGACTAGAGCCACAAACTGGTTAATGTACTCAGACACTTGCCCAGTCTGACGAATCTGAAAAAGACGGCGCAACAGCAACTCATGCTCATCCCGTGCGAAACGATTGAGCAACTGAGAGCAGAAATCCGACCAAGACACCGACTCAAGCTGGTCTTCCACAGAGGACAGCCAACGTTTGGCTATACCTTGGAAGTGCATGGTAGCAGCCGGAACCCACACCACAGACTCGACACGATATAGCTCAAAGTAATGGACGGCCTGTTTGATCCACAACTTGGGATGTTCCCCATCGAACTTGGGAAAATCAAACTTCGGGAGTTTGCCGGTATGGCCGCCCCCGCTGCCGCCCTGATGACTTGACTCCCAGTGATGGCTCGTGTGTGGGGGTGATGGTCGAGGAGGTGGGTGCGGTAAAGGAAGCGGAGAAGCAGGATGGCAAGGCAACGTACCCTTGCCGGGAGGTGGAATCAGAGTGGTAACCACTCCGAATGCACCGTCCCGGTTCCGATTATCGACGCGGTGCCCATTGGGCGGGTTGGCTGTGAGTCCGGTAGGAGCACGCCCGGCAGCCTGGAAGTCGGTGGGGAAGGCCGACTTGAAGTTGGGGGAGAGCAGCGGCTTGGTGTCGAAGGCGGATGCGGCGCTTGGTGAAGACGGAGCCGACGCGGGCTTGAGGGGAGGCACCGCCGCGAACACACCCGGGGTCGCCGATGGGGCGTCCACCATCGTGCGCTCCCAGAACTTCGAAATCTTCCCGACCTCAAGCTTCAACGTGGCGAGCTTGTTCACTTCGATCTTCAGATCGTCGACGACACCCTCGATGTTGGGACGCCATTCGTCGAACGACTGGGCGGTGGATTCGAGTGCGTCGAGGCGGGTGGTAGACGCAGTCGTGGACGAATCGAGCTTGCGCTCGAGGTTGTCGAAGCGAACAGAGAAGCGCTTGTCAATCTCATCGAGCAGGAGTTTGTTCTCTGGATTCATGGCGCCTCGTTGCCGCTGCAACCTGGTATAGTGCGTGTGGGGAAAAATGGAATCGGATCGATCCAGAACGGCAATCCGCCACAAATCGAACTATCCGAAGAGGGGAATTACAGAATCCCGAAACAAAACTGCAGCTCACAGATTGCAACGGGTTAGACCAACCGGCTCAAGTGGATTATTCGACCGATGGATTGTGGACGCACGAACGGAAGTACCGAGGAAGGTTGTCTCTGATACCAGGTGTGAGAGATAGCAGTAGGGATCGGATTGGAAAGGAAGGAACCAGACGGAGTAGGCGGAGGAAGGAGAGGAACAGTAGATCGGATGAGTTCTTAGAATACGAAATAGGATTTTTGGTTTGACAAAAGTTAGCTTCTCTCTTCCCTTCTCCCCTTTTAACGATTACAGAGGCTTCACCTCTTGTCACGCGCGCAGGCGTATTCCTCAGCTGGCCCATTCGTCGCCATAGTACTTGGGGTTCTTCTTCTTGGGCCTGTTGGCCTTGGGCCGCTCCTTGGGATGGCTTGTGGACGGATCATCTTCAGATGCCAACGCTGCAGCCTTGGCAGGAGTGCTGCTAACAGTCTCTCCGCCGTGCGACGCCGGATCTGCAGCGCCATGCACAGGGCTCGAGTAGTGGCCACTGCGGATAGCATGGAGCGCGGGCGTGCGCCGTGTCGGATCCCTCGGCACACTCTGTCGTGTAGCGTGACCGCGTCACGCCGGATCCCATGGCAGCAACGCCTATGCTCTGTTGAGTGGTCAGTGGCGGATCTAGAAAATAAGTTAAGAGGGGCTTATCTCATAATCTTTCATCCCTAGTCTTTCCTTCTAAGCTTGAATATGTACAAATTTATAGCGGGGGCTTAGGAGGAGCTCCATGGTCTGAGCGGCGGTAGCGGGGGCTCGAGCCCACCCCGCCCCGGTGCTGGATCCGCCCCTGGTGGTCATGCCAGAGAGAGAATCTAGAGTAAAAAAATGTATTTTACTACTTGAGTCGGATCTTTAGGTAAGAACCACTGAACGAGTCCTCATTCTTTTTCTGCTAGGGTTGACTATAAGACAGATCCCGTAGCATATGTGGTCGATCTCTACAGAGCTTACGATCCCCTGAATTCACACGAACCATCTCCACGGCAAGTCGGCAAGATGCTCATTACGCAGCTATCCTCAAACCCGGAGGCCACTAGCTGCACCAAGCGTACTTCAATGATGACTTCAGGGCCTCCTACTCAGTGACGTCCAGCTAGCAGGTTCGTTGTCATTAGCTTAATCAGATTAATAGTAGTTTAGATTTATATACTTCTGGCTTTCAAATTTAGTGGATTGCTACTGGAGTTAAAGCTTTCCTGAGGGTATTTGCATGCTTTTCTCTTATGTCACATACATCATCCTCTTAATTGAAGATGTATTGTCAGGTTCCTTAGTGAAGATGGATTGGAGATTTCAAGGCAAAACCAAGAAGAGCGATTATTTACTGAAGATGCCGTTACAAATTATCATCGCTCCAACTTCAGTACATTAGTGATGGCAGCATAGACATTCGCAGTTTCCAAATAGGTAGTATATACATCAAGCTGTTACAATTAATTATCCTGTCTGTTAATACAACCACGTGTGACGTCACTGCCACATGTACTGAATTTCCAAACATAACACGTTTTGTTTTGTAATTAAACTGGGATGAAGTTTGTACAACTGTTTTTATAAACAGTGAACCAATAAGATAATGTTATTTTGTCATTTTATTTCACATTATTATCCATTGTTTATCTGAAATTTTCCCTCAACACAGCTGCTACTCTCTTTGCTATCATGGTGGATGCTACATACAAATCATCAAACTCCATGAATCCCCTTCCCCGTATATAACACTACAAATTCCCGCAGCAACGCACGGGTATCACCTAGTATATATATAGTGACGAAGAGATAAGGCAGCTAACATATAAAGAATTTCCTCATATTTCACTGTAATAGCAGTGTTATATTATGCTTCATAGTCCATGCCTTCTGCTCTTTGGTCCTCGGATATCACATGAAAAGAGGCCATTTGTTGCCCGCAAATCCAAGAATTGACACTGTAGTACAAGTTCCTTCTCTTGGCGTCCATGTGTTTAAATTTGACCAACTCTTAGTCTTAATTAAGAATATATCCTCTCCATTTGCATCTTTATTCAAAGGCACTTCACAATCTCAAAATAATTTATAGAAATTCGAACTTTTCTTTACCAAAAAAAAAAAAGAAAACGCAACATCCATGGAATGTGCATGTGCTTGAACGGTTATATACCACTGCTTTTATTCCTAAACACGTGTATGTTACTGATTCATTTATGAGAATTTCATTTGTATTGATATGATGAATGCTGACGACTAATGTCTGCAGTGTGACGTGGGGCATGTGCTGTGCTCTCGCTATGCCGTGGGGCTTTGTGGGTTCGGACTTCTAGCGCCAGGATTGTCCCATCTGGGGTGCTAGCGTCGACGATGCCCATGCAGTGAGCGAGCGAAGGTCCCAGCAGCGTCGGACTTGCAAGCGAGCGCCCTAGTAGCGTGCCAGCGCCGTTTTGGACGTCGCTTACACCACCACACCACGTGTGGGGACTGCTCGCGCCCCCTCCTGCTTCCCACGCTCATATCATGTGCAATATCTCGATCTACTATTGAAACATTCAGATATAACACTTGCAACATACAAAAAGAAGATAGATAAAATACTTGAAATATGCATCCGAAACACTTGCAAAAACACCTGAAAAACTCTTGAAAACCATTGCAAACAGACGCAACATCCAAATAAAACACTTGCAACATATGTGTGAAACATATTACAACATCCAGATAAACACACTTGCAACATACGTCTGAAAAACAGATGAAACATTAGGAACAAACGCTTGCAACATACGTGTACAACTATTGCAACATATGCAGCTCCCGATCTACTTTTACAACATCCGTATGAAATACTTGAAACATTCATCTAAAACAACTAAAACACTTGAAAAATAAGCTTGCAACATGTCTAAAAACACCTAAAACACTTGAAACACAGTGTCACCTGTGGCCATGGCCTACCTGATGGAGAGCTACGGTGGCATAGGCCTCACCTTCCTACCGATGGTGCGAGGTGGATGAGGGCGCACACGCAGGTGCAGGCGCATGCCTCCCCTGCCTCCCCTTTCGCGACAAGCGAGGTGGATAGGGGGCGACGCTGGATGGTGGTGCGGAATAGCATGGGAAGGGGCCGAGTGCGGCGCCGCCACGCAGGAGAAGGCCGTGGCGGGCCCCCTGTGATGGAGAAGGTGAGCGGCGCTGTTTTTTGTTTGAGAAGTCGTGAAGCACTAAAGTGCACAGAGCGAAGTGGCCGAGCAACGTCTGGGAGGACGGACGCTCGTTTCCCAGCATTACCACTGCAGGTTCGATAGCGGCATCCACGACTGGCCATGCATGACAAAAGCTAGGGAATCTCTTGGGTAGACCTGAGTATTCTGCGAGACGGGTTCGGGCCAGGCCGAAAAAGGCCGATTATTTCGGGTTGAAATAATCCCGCGTATGACCGTCCCACTAGACAAGTTGAACCTATTTTTTTAGTCGCCCACGAAGTTTACGGTGTAAAATAGCTAAAATAAATATTTTGGGCTTGGCACACGCCTAATTTGCTCATGTCTACTCTGAAATTTGGCTTCGCGGATGTTTATGCTGATTTGTTATGAGAAAAAAAACACTGCTCATTCGCTGTACCGCTGAAGTAGTTCAAGCGACGTGGAAGTATACAAATCGCTATACAAATCACAGGAATCAGTTCAATTTTAGCTTGTGGCTCTGCTCCCTAGCAACTGACAGTCAAGAAGGTGCCACTGCCACAGCAAACCTTCCTGACATTTTTTACATGTGCACATTTATTTTCTTATAAAAATTATTTTTATTTTTAAACGAGGTATTCTCCGGAGGAAGTGGGGAGGATTGTCCATTTCCCTGCGAGAGATGATGGGGCTCGCAGTCGCAGGTCGCAAAACCTCCCCTCTTTGGCTGCTTGGCACGGGAGCACCGGACCGTGCCGGCGACGAGCCATGGTGAGGATTCGTGCCGGCGAATCATTTGAGGCAGCAGTGGAGCGGGAGCGGAGGCTCTTCGAAGCGGCGCCAAAGGACGGAATTACAGCTGGAGCAAGCACTGGCGTCCCCAAGGAGAGCAAGGGCTCCGGAGCCTATGCGCCGGCAACGATGCTGTCGCGGATACCGCCGGAGGGAGCTGGCGTTCCCCAGAAGAGCACGAGCTCCGGCTCCTATGCGCGGGCAACGCCGCCGTCGCCGGTGTGGCTGGAGAGAGCTGACGCCCCAAAGAAGAGCACGGGCTCCGGCTCCTATGGGCCGGCAATACCGGGGGCTGCTACGGTCCGATGGGCGGGCCGTATCCCCGCGCCGGCGAAGGCGCGCGAAAATTTTCCGCGCAGGTAGCGCGCTGTGCGCCCGGGGACGCCATGCGTGGATTAGGTGGGTCCGGCGTATTTCTCGCAGCGAACTAAAATATATCATAACTATTAAACCAAATATTCAAATTAAATTCTGATTATACAATCGGATTTCTTGTAATAAATCATTCAAAACAAGATCTCACATGACTATATTTAAATAAAATTTTAATAATGAACATTTATCTTAAGAAGATAAGACATTTTGTATTAAGCAGAGACCATGTTCTAGTTTAGAGAACAAATGTTCCTTCTCTGTAAGAAATGTTCTCGGTTTATGAGAACAGTATTTTAGTTTTAGATTTATGAAATTAGTATTATAATATACATAAAAATAAATAAACAAATAAATACATAACATAAATAAAAATAATAAAATCTAGAGCAACGCGTAAGAAAAAACACATAATAGAGAGAAATTAAAAGAACATCACATGGATGCTTTTCAGATATCCTGAAATACACTATAGAACATCACATGTATACTGAATGAACATCACTAAATACACCATAGAACACCACTAAAAATATTATAGAACATCACATATATATTACATGAACGTCAATAAATACACCATATAACATCACATGTATACTGCGTGAACATCATAAAAAACATAATAGAACATCACATGTATATTATGAGAGCACCCAAACATCATAGAACACTACATATATACTACGAGAACATCACATGTATACTACGCGAACATTAAAAAAACATCATAGAACATCACATTTATGCCACGTGAACCTAAAAAAATCATAGAACATAAAATGTATAATAAAGAATATCATATAATACATCATAGAACATCACATATATAACATGTGAACATCACATAATACATCATAGAACATCATTTGTATACTATGTGAACATCTCATCCATATTACACGAACATCACAAAATATAGTATAGAACATCACATGTATACCACGTGAACATAAAAAACATCACATAACATCACATGTATAACACGTGAACATAAAAAAACATAGAACATCACGAAAAACATCATAGGACATGACATTATATACCACATGAACATCGCAAAACACATTATAGAACATTACATCTATACTATATATAAACATAGCATCTCATGGAATATGGAAAATAAAAAATTAAACATGAAAAAATAATTATGTAAGTTAAAATAGAAAATAAAAAATCTATAGAAACATAAAGACAAAAAGAGAAAAATAAATAAATACATAAATATATAAAATATTAAAATAAAATAAAATGAAACAAACGTAATAATTAATTAGAGACCTTTTACAATGGTTGGAAATGCTTCCTAACACTTCTCAACGCCTCCCGATGCCTCTGCAAATTATCCATTTTTATTGATTTTATTGGCGCAAGGGCATTTTTGTCATTTCGCAAAAGCCAACTCAAACCCCCGCCGGCCCATCTCCCAGCCCACCCACGTACCTGTTCCAACACCGGCGCCCATCCCTCGCACTTCGCTCTCTCCCTCGCCCTAGCAGCCGCCGCCGTCCTTCTGTCTCCCTCGCTCTAGCCGCCGTCGCTGCCCTCGCACAGCGTCACGCTGGCGGCCCTGCCTTCTCCCTCACTCATCGAGGCGACCGCTGTGCCCTCAGCCCCAAGTCGACGGCGGCACCCCAAACGACGGCGGCCCCAAGTCAGCGGTGCCGAACGAAGGCAACGGCGCCGGACCAAGGCAGCGGCGCGGCACGCAGCCAACGGTGCGCCCCCAGGTAGCGGCGCGGCACCTAGCCAACAGCGTGCCCCCAGGCAGCGGCGCGGTTCAGGCCGGCGCGTCCCCCAGGCAGCGGTGGATCCGGCTGCTCTCCTCGTCTCAACCTCGTTGAACGCGGCGCTAGGGAATCCTAGGCGGCGAGCTCCCTATCTCCGGCACGACAGTTGTGGTCGTGTCACCAAGCAACTGAAAACATATTTTTAGAGTTAAAACATCGTATGCTAGTGGCCTAGGCACATGCCATTGTTGGCACATGCCTAGGCGAAGTGCCCCTTTCATGGCCATGGGGTGGAGAAGAGGATCGGTTACCTGTGGAGCAGGACGACTGAGCTCGCAAAAGGCGTAGCAATCAGCGGCGGCGGCGTGGACCAGGATTGGAATTCGAAGCCGGCGGTCGAGGGCAGGACCCGCCAGGAGGCCGACACTGATGGGCGCTACGGGGAGGGTGCGAGGACATGGATGGCATCTGCCACTGGGAGACCGAGATGGATTGGCGCGGCGGGAGGGCACGGGGGTGTTGACGGCCGCCCACCAGCTGCCGGGGGGCGCGGCCGCCATCACTGAGCCGGAGCGGACGCGTGCACCTCGCCGCCAGAGACGGAACCAGGGGGGCTAGCAGGGGCCGTGGCCCCCCAAGCACAGTAAGTTTTCTTTAATACCTATATAAATATATGAATTTACAGCTAAAAATATCAATTTTCACCTCTTTTTTATTCAAATATTATGATTTTGGTTATAAATAGTGTAAAATATTTAAAAAGTTGTTGAATCATATAATTACATATATTTTAGCACACTAAAAAAATATGATCATATTTGTTTGCCCCCTTAGTTAGAATCGCTGGTTCCGTCTCTGCTCGCCGCCCACACCCTCCCGGTAGCGGGGCCCTCATAGCGCACCATGGACCATGCCCCACCATGGCCGCCGTCGCTGAGCCAGAGCGGATGCACGCACCTCGCCGCCCCACTGAAGGGTCGAGATGGCGGACTAGAGGGGGGGTGAATAGTCCTTTCTAAAACTTAAACGCGTAGACTAACCAAAACAAATGCGGAATTAAACTTATCGGTCTAGCCAAGACTACACCCCTCTAACTAAGTTCACAAGCACCTCATAAAGATCCTAATTAAGCAACTAAGGTGCTTTCCTTAGCAAGAGCTCTCCTATTTAATTCTAGAGCAAGGTCACATAAACCTATGCACTAGTACTTTGCAAGCAAGAGGGAGCTCCTACACAATTCTAGTAAGCAAAGCGCACAAAGCCTAAGCTCACTAGCAATGCTCAATAACAAGGCAACTAATGCCAAATTAGAGAGCGCAAATCACTTAGCTACACAAACTAAGCAATGTGACTAACAAGGTTACACAAACCAAATTAGCCACGCAAAGGGGATACTTCTAGCTACACAAGCAAGACGATATCTAGCTAGCTACACAAGCACAACTAGAACAAGAGCAACTACACAAGCACAAGTATTATGAAAGTAAATACAAGCTTGTGTTGCACGAAAGCAAACCACCGAGAAGAGTAGACAATGTTGACACGGTGATTTTCTCCCGAGGTTCACTTGGTTGCCACCAAGCTACGTCCCCGTTGTGTCGACCAACACTTCGTGGTTCGGCGGCTAATCGGTCACACACCGAGCCTCTCAAAAGGCACCGCAAGAACCCACCATAAAGTGTGGTAGCTCAATGACACGCTCAACTAGAGTTGCTCTTCGCGATCCCCGCGAGGTGAGCACAATCCCCCTCACAAAGCTTCTCCGGAGCCTCGCACAATCTTCTTGCGAGCTTCGATGGAGCCACAAGCCACCAAGCCATCTAGGAGGTGGCAACCTCCAAGAGTAACAAGCACCACCGGCTTGCAACACGATCACCTAGTGCCACACTATGCAATCTCTCAAAGCAACGCACTAGAATCGCTCTCTCACTCGATCCGATGAACACTATCAAGCATGAGTGAGTTAGATGGCTCCCAAGCACTACCACACAAGTCACAAAGACTATAGTGTGCTCAGCTTTCGGCCACAGCCGGCCAAGGCATCTATTTATAACCTCACAGTCAAATAGAGCCGTTACCCCTTCACTGGGTCCTTTTCGGGACGACCGGACGCGCCGGTCATAACTGACCGGACGCGCTCAACCGCGTCTGGTCGCCCTGCGACGTCCACGTGTCCCTCAAAATTCAAATGCGACCGTTAGATCCTCCAACGGTCACTGACCCCAACGGTCAAAACAACGACCGGACGCGCCCCAGGCAATGACCGGACGCGCCTGTCAAACGACCGGACGCGCCGATCGCACTGACCCACGCGCCCGCGACGCAACGACCGGACGCGCTCCTTGCGATGACCGGACGCGACAGTTCCCGCGTCCGGTTTGAGTCCAGTAAGCTCCTTCAACGATCGGACGCGTCCGATCATATGTGACCGGACGCGCCTCGCGTCCGATCGTACTCAGTTTCCTCTGGACACCTGACCGGACGCGCCGGTCCCGCGAGTGACCGGACGCGCCGGTTACAAACCCTAACACCCGCGTCTGCGCTGTACTGACCGGACGCGTCCGGTCATACCATGACCGCGTCCGGTGCAGCGTCCGGTCACCTCTGTGACCTCCGTTCGCCTCCATTTCTTTTCCGACTTCCGGCGTAGTGGAAAATAGACATTTCAACTTCTCGAAAACGCCTGAATCCCGCGCTAAGGTGTATAGAATAAACCTTTGTAGCTTGATACCAATTAGTAGCTTGATACCATTTGAAAATTACAATTTTGCCACCATCCTTAGCATCATGAGTAGCTAGACATCAAAAACACTAGAAACCTCGTGAGATCAACATTATAAGCAAGGTTCTAGTTTTTGCATGATAATCATAAGTCTAGCTAACATCCTATGCATGCTAGTTATCAAATCATCATTCAAGTTCTATAACTAGCATACACCACACAAGCATGCATATTGAATTTAAGAACTTATGCAATGCAAGCAAGCACATGAGTTATGCACATATCAAATGTAATCAATCAAAGTTCATGAGCTTGCTCCCCCTACTTGTGTGCTTTCTTTGTCCAAGAATGTTTGATCCCCTTACATTCTTCAATGTTACTCCCTCTTTATCCATGTCCATGTCCAATCTTTCCAATCTCTCCCCAAAACTCAAAAAGCTTTCATATCTTTGTCCAACTTCTCCCCCTTTGTCATCAATTTCCATAAAAGGTGTTCTTCTCAATTGATACAAAGGCTTATATTGGGGTAGATGGTTGAGACTTGAATATTTGCATTTTTGATGGACATTACCACATATGTTGGAATGACAAACTTTATGGTTGCTCTTGAGATTCCACATAGGATCTTTGACCTTGATACCAATCGGTGGGGCTCCTCCCCCTATGTCATAGCATGTGTCATTCACTTGAGATACCACTTGAAGATGAGGGTAGCATTGCTTGATTTGATCACTTAAAGTTGAGGATCACTTGTGAAACCATCGTCTTGCATGAATGATACCACGTGAAGATACCATTTGAAAGAATTTTCTAGTATGGATTCACTTTGAAGGATTTGGCAATAATATTCACTTCTTGAATATTTTCTATCTTCATGAGTACCACTTGTAAGATATCACTTGAAGATCATGATCTAGACACCACTAGTGAATACCACTTGGAAGATCAATTCGAGTCTAGATACTACTTGAAACAAACTAGATATCTATTTTCATTGTTGTCTTGTGCTTGTACTCTTATCATTGTCATGAGCTTCTTGTATGACTTGAACTATGTTGATTTGCCTAAGATTCCAAATCTGGTTTGATCCAATGACAAGCTTCTTCACACCTCATTCTAAGGGTTATCTTGCCAATGTTGTACTTGTCACTTGTTAGCAATCCAAGCTAGATCAAGTTTTTGGGTTTACTAGCTCATGAACAAATTCATACTTATACCACTAGGTCAATTAACCATTCAAGCAATAGTGGTAGATTATGAATTAAAACTTTTCATTTGTTATGCATGATTCTAATAAGCATGTACTATATGCACTAACCGCATACTAGTAAGGGATGAAATGATCATGCACATTACAATGATACCTTTGCTATATTGGAGTAGAGGATAGTCACATAGATTCCAATTCATTACTCCAATAGCAATGTGAAGTCCAATTTATAAGCTTGGTGAAGACCAATCATCATAGATAAATCCATTCTTCACCCATATGAAATGAAAACCACTTATGATCAAGTGCACTATCTCTTGAGTTGTGGTTGGCTTGCTTCATCTTTTTGATCAATGCTATGAGAGAACTACTTAGAATACCACTTGGAATATATGACTAGCTCTCTTTTAGGTGTTGCTTGCTTTTCTTGATCAACCCTGTTGATTGCTTCAACTAAGCATCACAAGTTCCTCGGACCACCACTTCCATGTTAGCCTTCCAAGTCCCAAACTTGGTTTCACCTACACACGGCGTCAAGCCCCTCACTAGGGAGAAGTGACCTTTCTCTAAAGAACCACTCTTGATACTCACTTGAAATGATATAGTTTGATTGATTCAAATGATGAACTCAATCTTGATGAATAATCCTTGAATCTATATTTGAGTCCAACTCTTTCTACTTGTTTAAGTCCTTTTCTTTCTACCAAATGATCTCTAATCATCACTAGAACTTAAACTTTATCTTCATTTTAAGTTTGATCTTGATCTTCAAATTGAGTACCAAATAAGTACATTCCACAATCAAATGTTCTTATACTCATTGCTCTTCATGATTCTAGATCAATCCAAAACCAAACTTAGGTACCTCAACCACTTGTAAACATATTTCCAACTTGAGGACCTTTCAATTAAAGTGACTCTAGATTAATCCAATGATTGTCACTTTTCTGGCAGATTCTGTACCCTTCAAAGAATAATTCATATCTCCCAATGTACAGATCCAAATGCCATAAAATTCGGTGGAGATGTGATTCACTAAGTCATATAGCAACTGTAAAAATTTGAGATTCATTTGACATCTAGATTGCTACCAGATTTCAAATCTTCCACCACTGCTACATGCTGAAAACTGCTGCACTATAGCTGACAAGATGCACTCTAAAACTGAAGCATCTCTTATCCAATTCTCATGAAATTTCTACAGCATCTTATAACATAAGTCTAGAGCATGTATACCAAAATTCATGCCAATCCAAGTAGATTTGATCATCCAAACTCAGACTTAATCACTGCTAGCTTAGATTTTCAACCTTGGACATATTTCAATACATTGAGCAATACTTTATTAAATATGAATCAAACTTGAAACTAACTTGTTTGAATACTTTCACAAGACATATATCCATCTAATCCACTTACTAAATGTCATCTCATGAAATTATCCAACACAAATTAATTCAAACTTGATTACTTAAGCATTTAATCCATTCAGACATCTCATAGCAAGCAACATTGCATACATATCCAATTCAATCAACTCATATGCACCCAAGTGAAATGATCAACAAGAGATATACCTTGGTTAGCTCATGATCATCCAATAGCAAGCTTTCAACTTGAATATTTGCAAGCCATCAAATATATCCAATAAATCACCACAATCTTTAACATTGCACTTGTATGTTGTAGCACTTGAACTTCACTTATTTTGACTTGGCATTGGGATAGGATATGCATTGATCTTTATAACTTAACTCAATATATGATGAACAAAATGAAATCAATTTGAGTCAAGCCTCCAATGCCATGGTACCTACACATATTCATCCACTTTTTGATGGTACCCAAACTAGTTTGGGTCCTCTCAAATTAGGTGCAACATACTTAGGCATAGCCTTAGTATGAGTAGCGGGATGTTTTGCAATTCCAACCAATGAGGTACCATTGCCATCCTTTCTAAGCATATTAGTATTATCAATTGAAATAGGCTTAGAATTTTTACCTAGGGGACATGAATGAGCCATGTGTCCCCTTTCCCGGCATGAGTAGCAACTTCTCTTAGATTGAGCCTTTTCTTCCTTGCTCATATGTTGCTTCTCATTGCCTTGACTCTCACGAGTTGCTTGAGCCTTCTTCTCAAGCTTGGTAGGACACCCCGAGGCAAAGTGTCCCATATCTCTATACTTGAAGCACTTGATGTGAGCATATACTTTCTTCTCGATTTGATTCTTGCTCATCATCTTGGCATCTTGGATTTGCATTGGATGCCTTGCTCTACCACCCCTTCTTATTTTCTTCTTCTTCATCAAGTCATCATCATCTTTATGGTTGATCTTGACTTGATCTTGGGGCTTTGCTTTTGGCTCAACTTGAGACTTCTTGGTAGGGCAACACTTGGCAATATGTCCCACTTCATGTCATTGGTAGCACATGAGTTGGGATAGCTTCTTTGCATCTTGCTTCTTCTTAATCTTGCCCTTGCTCTTGTTGTAGCCAATACCACTCTTATCACCATATCTTCTTTGATTGGTCATGATATGCTCAATGGCGATTTTAGAGTTGTAGCACCTCTCCAACTTGTTGCTCAAATTCTTCACTTCACTTTTGAGCTCATTATTCTCCTTCAAAAGGTTAGTCTCACAAGACATAGAAGTAGAACAAGCATCTAATTGTGAAGAACATGGCATATATAATAAGTCATCACAAGAGATGGATACATGCTTCTTGCCTACATCATAAGGGTTAGTAATATGTGATTGATCATTTGACCCAAATGATGAGCTCTCACTAGATTTGATTTCTT
Organism: Saccharum hybrid cultivar R570; assembly: GCA_038087645.1. Taxonomy (NCBI): domain Eukaryota; kingdom Viridiplantae; phylum Streptophyta; class Magnoliopsida; order Poales; family Poaceae; genus Saccharum; species Saccharum hybrid cultivar. The sequence continues at coordinate 1,298,833 of JAQSUU010000426.1, forward strand.
CATTAGAGAGCTTCTTAGTGAGTAAAGCATGTTCTTGTACCAAGTTATCATGAGCAACACTAAGTTCCTCATGAGTCAATTTTAGCTCCTCATGTGAACAAGTAGTAACATAAAGTAGATGCTTTTGTTGTTCACATGTGGTCTTTAGAAAAGAGTTTTCTTTTTCCAATTTACTTGCTTTTTCCATTCCTCTTTTTAAGGCTCTTGAGAGTTTATAAAGAAGCTTAAAATTTGGATCATCACAATTAACAACAAAACCACCAACATGTATCTTAGTGTTACCATGTGATGATATTGATGAGCTTGTTGAAGCATCACTCTCATAGCCATCATCTTCACCATCAAGTGTGCATGGAGTAGAATCATTGCTTGCATCACTTGTGGCATTATCATCATTCTTCTTGTCAAGTGATGTTGTGATATGATCATCTTTGTCATCACTTGACCGTGAGGTGGAGCAATCCTCCACAACCACCTTGTTGTGGTCATGCTCAACATCCTCATGTACCTCCATCACTATGTGATCATCCTTCTTGAATTTTCCATCATCCCAAATTGAGGAGTCACCATAGTGATGCTTGAGCGCCGTCCACATGCTATGTGCACTTGAGAGACCCATCACCTTGTCAAAAATCTCATCATTTAAAGCTTTGATTAGATAAAACTTAGCTTGTGCATCAAGTGTTCGGCAATCTTTTTGAGCTTGGGTACGGTTACCACACCCATCCAAGTCATGAGAAAAGCCAACAACTATGATCCACCAAAACTTAGGGCCAAGAGCACGAAAATGATCAAGCATGTGATTTTTCCACCGTGCATAGTGAGTGCCATCAAAAATGTGTTCCACACAATCATCTAGCCCATAAGTCGCCATCCTCTCGGGTCGGTGAAGACCACAAATGAGAGACCCGGCTCCGATACCACTTGAAGGGTCGAGATGGCGGACTAGAGGGGGGGTGAATAGTCCTTTCTAAAACTTAAACGCGTAGGCTAACCAAAACAAATGCGGAATTAAACTTATCGGTCTAGCCAAGACTACACCCCTCTAACTAAGTTCACAAGCACCTCATAAAGATCCTAATTAAGCAACTAAGGTGCTTTTCTTAGCAAGAGCTCTCCTATTTAATTCTAGAGCAAGGTCACATAAACCTATGCACTAGTACTTTGCAAGCAAGAGGGAGCTCCTACACAATTCTAGTAAGCAAAGCGCACAAAGCCTAAGCTCACTAGCAATGCTCAATAACAAGGCAATTAATGCCAAATTAGAGAGCGCAAATCACTTAGCTACACAAACTAAGCAATGTGACTAACAAGGTTACACAAACCAAATTAGCCACGCAAAGGGGATACTTCTAGCTACACAAGCAAGACGATATCTAGCTAGCTACACAAGCACAACTAGAACAAGAGCAACTACACAAGCACAAGTATTATGAAAGTAAATACAAGCTTGTGTTGCACGAAAGCAAACCACCGAGAAGAGTAGACAATGTTGACACGGTGATTTTCTCCCGAGGTTCACTTGGTTGCCACCAAGCTACGTCCCCGTTGTGTCGACCAACACTTCGTGGTTCGGCGGCTAATCGGTCACACACCGAGCCTCTCAAAAGGCACCGCAAGAACCCACCATAAAGTGTGGTAGCTCAATAACACGCTCAACTAGAATTGCTCTTCGCGATCCCCGCGAGGTGAGCACAATCCCCCTCACAAAGCTTCTCCGGAGCCTCGCACAATCTTCTTGCGAGCTTCGACGGAGCCACAAGCCACCAAGCCGTCTAGGAGGTGGCAACCTCCAAGAGTAACAAGCACCACCGGCTTGCAACACGATCACCTAGTGCCACACGATGCAATCTCTCAAAGCAACGCACTAGAATCGCTCTCTCACTCGATCCGATAAACACTATCAAGCATGAGTGAGTTAGATGGCTCCCAAGCACTACCACACAAGTCACAAAGACTATAGTGTGCTCAGCTTTCGGCCACAGCCGGCCAAGGCATCTATTTATAACCCCACAGTCAAATAGAGCCGTTACCCCTTCACTGGGTCCTTTTCGGGACGACCGGACGCGCCGGTCATAACTGACCGGACGCGCTCAACCGCGTCCGGTCGCCCTGCGACGTCCACGTGTCCCTCAAAATTCAAATGCGACCGTTAGATCCTCCAACGGTCACTGACCCCAACGGTCAAAACAACGACCGGACGCGCCCCAGGCAATGACCGGACGCGCCTGTCAAACGACCGGACGCGCCGATCGCACTGACCCACGCGCCCGCTACGCAACGACTGGACGCGCTCCTTGCGATGACCGGACGTGACAGTGCCCGCGTCCGGTTTGAGTCCAGTAAGCTCCTTCAACGATCGGACGCGTCCGATCATGTGTGACCGGACGCGCCTCGCGTCCGATCGTACTCAGTTTCCTCTGGACACCTGACCGGACGCGCCGGTCCCGCGAGTGACCGGACGCGCCGGTTACAAACCCTAACACCCGCGTCTGCGCTGTACTGACCGGACGCGTCCGGTCATACCATGACCGCGTCCGGTGCAGCGTCCGGTCACCTCTATGACCTCCGTTCGCCTCCGTTTCTTTTCCGACTTCCGGCGTAGTGGAAAATAGACATTTCAACTTCTCGAAAACGCCTGAATCCCACGCTCGCAAGCTCGGCGGGAGGGAGAGAGGAACCCAAACCCTCTCTACCGCTCAAACTCCAACGCCTTCGCAAATGTGCCAACACCAACAAGTGTTCACCACTTTGTGCACATGTGTTAGCATTTTCATAATCATTTTACCGAAGGAGTTAACCACTCAACTTGCCACGCCACTCGATCCTAACACGTATGCAAAGTTAGATCACACGAGTGGCACTAGATGACCGATATGCAAACAAGTTTGCCCCTCTTAATAGTACGACCATCTATCCTAAACTCGGTCATAAACTTCTCTACACACCTATGACCAGTGGAATGGAAATGCCCTAGGTTATACCTTTGCCTTGCGTATTCCACTCCAACTCCTCCGACGTTGATGCAACACATGCACCAACCAATCACCAAATGATATGATCCACTTCATATCATCACGTGACCGTATTGGTTCATCGATCTTGACCTCACTTGCTCTTCACCGTTGCCTCGGTCCTTCGGCGCCAAGCCATCACACAACTTGCCCTTCACCCTAGCAACCGGTCCATTAAGCCAAGCCTCATCTTGATCTTCTCCACCTTAGTCACATGACTCCATGTCATGTCTCATATGCAATGAGCTCCTTCATGACACCATCACATGTGGACTAATCTCCTGTGTATCTCACATAACCACATATTAGTCCACCTAAGTTGTCACTCAATTACCAAAACCAAACAAGGACCTTTCACCCACACCCTCCCGGCAGCGGGGACGGCTGCCGCCTCGGCGAACGGGAGCGCGAACGCCGTCTGAGACGATGGCGGCGGTCAGAAGGACGGCAGCGAGTGGACGGCGGCGAGAACAATAAACCGTCGACAGAAAATATTCATCTAACTATATTACTTGAATCATACATCCCAACTATACTACCAAAACAATTTTTTTACAATTGTGGATTTACCATTTTACCTATGATTAAAAAAATAACCACGAAAAGAGCAATTGCCACTCTTTTATTTGAAGTCCTAATTATCTCAAATTGGGAGGCGTTGCCAAGCATTACGGCGCATATGGGCCCATCGACCATAGACACAGCCAACGCCCGACGCCTCCCTCATTGATGCCTCTCAATGCCTCCTCTCATTTGGACCCACCAATCATAGACACAGCCGATGCTTCCTAATGCCTCCCCAACCATTGTAAAAAAATCTCAATTAATTATAGTAAAAACAAAAAATAAAAAAAAATAAAAAAATAAAAAAATAATGAAAAATCACATGAAATGAACAAAATAAAAATAAAAAGTTGAAGAAAGGAAATAAAAAAATAAGAAAAGAAAATAAAAAAGAAATGAAACAAACATAAAAATTTAAAAATTAAAAGAATAATAAAAAATACAAAGAAATATTAAAAATGAAGCACGGAAAGAAAAAAGAAAAAAAGAAAAGAAAAGGAAAAGAAAAGGAAAAGAAAATAAAAGAAAAAAGAAAATAAAATAAAAAGAAAAAAGAAAACTCCCGCGCTCGAGGCTCCCGCCCGCACGATACGCTGCTCCCACGCTCCCGCGTTGCCGCGCTCCTTCTGTTCGGCGCGATGCTCGGCTCCGGCCGTTCGGACCCGAAGCTTTCCGAGCAATACCGCCGTCACCGGTGCGGCCGGAGGGAGCTGGCGTACCCTAGAAGAGCATGGTGAAGGACCGGAAACGACGACCAGAGAGGGGGTGAATGGAAGCCTCAAATTTCTTTCGAAACTTTCAACCGTTGTCTCAAAATCAACCCCCAAAAAGGCACACAGACAAGAGCTACAAAAACATGAGCCACCAAGAGTTAAGAGACCCTAAAGACATTCCTTAGATCCCTAGAAACCTAACGCAAAAGATAGAACTCGAAACGGAAATAGAACTGGCGAGAAACGGATCAGAACAGCACAGACTGCGAGCTACGGACAGTCCGCTACAGTACTGTGGACAGTCCGCTATAGTACCACGGACAGTCCGGGCTTGGGGGGCCGGACAGTCCTAAGTACGAACACCGTGCAGCAAAGAAAGCACAAAAAAAAATCTTAACTCCCGGACTGTCCGCTCAAGTACGGACACCGTGCAGGCGAGGGCCTCTTCTGTTGGCACTCCTGCAGGGGAGGTGGTTGAGCAGCAAAAGGATCAGAGCTGAGCTGATCAGGCCAACAGCCAACGGCAGGAGCATCTCTGGTTGGGTCTGATTCGGGCCCATCCAATAGCATGTTTACCAATAAATAATCAGCGCATTGTGCTGAATCTTATGATTGGAGATGAATGTAGGCAGGGTGCACTCGAGCTGAGTGCTTGTTGTACTGTAGGCTGAGGTTTCAAAACATTCATTTCATTCATCGCCCCGCCCCATTTGTGGCTGATGTTTCTCGTGTCATTTCAGTGTAGCAATCTGTTGAGTTGAGGCTTTGTCATGTACATGTATTCCACCATTCATTCTTGTTAAATGCAAGTAAGATAACATTTGATCCTTGTTTAACGCGAGCATATTTTTGTCCATTGCTTGAGTAGGGACTGAAATAAATCTCTCAATGCTTTGGCCATTGAGCGATTGGGGCTTGTTTGGTAGGGCTCCTCTCTTTAGCTTCTCTGGAGAAGTCCTACCAAATGTTTTTTAAAGAAAAACAAAGGAGTTGGAGCAGTTTTGGAGGAGCCATATCCTCCTAAAGGGCTCCGGCTCCTCCGGAGGAGGCCTGCCTAACACACCCTTGAGTTGTCCCGTTCAATCTTACAGTAGTCTTTACATTTATTTCCAGTGGAGTGTATGAGCACCTTTATCCTATCATTTTCGAGAAGTCAAATAGTTCGAACTTTGATTAAAATCATATAAAAATAGTAACATTTATAATACAAACTAAGTACCATTTCATAATGTATTTATATGAAAACATAAATGCTAATACTATTTGCTATAAAATTGGTCAAATTTGAGTTAGTTTGATTGGCACGGATCCTATAATTGTATTTTTTATGGACGGAGGAGTATTGTGCAAAAAGATCGCCTCCGATGGTTTACGAGACAGTTTGATCCACTTTGCTTGTTTGGCCGCAAGATGATGCATGTCGAGGATGGCGACTGTGTGGTTAACTAGCTCATGCGTGGGTTTTATCTGTACTACCTCTGCCTTAAAAAGAATGCAATTCTAAGTTTGGATTGAATGCCTGTTTGATTCGCTGCCAATCATTGTCACGCCGTATATTAGTCATGTCACAGTTTTGTCATGCCATATATTAGTCATGTCACAGTTTTTAGAAGCTGTATGGTTCACTGTAGTAAGCCAGCAACTATGATGTGCCACATTTTTTGAGTACCCTGTTTCATATGTTAACTCATTTTCTTGTCAAAATTAGTCACAAACGTGGCTTCAATTTGCTTGCCGCACTTTCTCTGGCAGCCATAGTTTGCCTATAGTTAGATGTGACAATGTTTGACAACGAACTAAACAAGCCATGAATCAAACTTTTTTAAGTTGGCTAAGTTTATAGAAAAAGTTATTAATATTTAAAACTCCAAATAGATATACTACAAAAATATATTTTATGATTACTGACATATTGACATATATAGGTGATCTTTGGCATGAATATGCCCATATGCGTGCACCAACTTTTTTTTATTTGTTCCTTTGAAGATTAAAGTTGTGGAACGAAGATTAAAGTTGTGGAGCTTAGATTTCCATGTCCATTTATTTGTTCATGTGCTAACCTCATTCTACTTTTTATACATATATATGATTGCAGTCCATGCGTTTATTTCCATGCCGTGGAGCTTATGGATTTCCATGCCTCTTCATGCATCATCTACGGGTGTTCCCTATTTGCAAGCAGGTCTCTGTGTGACTTTCTTATGGACTGCTCCCTCATCATTGAGCTTTAGCCAAAATGTAAAGGGCCCCGTACGTGTCCCTGAATATAACACCGGCAGTCACTCCACGAGTCAGAGGGCCTCGCAAGACTTATAGTTGGCCATCGGGCCGTGCCGGCCCGACAAGGTACCGTGCCGCAGCGGGCCGCCGTGCCTCACGGGCCGTGCCGGTGGCGTGCTCGTGCCTGGCCTCCGGCCCAAGGCACGGCCCATGGGCTGTTTGGCCGTGCCGTGCCGCCCGTTGGCACGGGCCTTTTTCACCGGGCCGTGCCGGCCCATAGCCCGGCAGCATGAATCACACTTCACAGTTTTTCATTTTCATAACACAAACAGTATCACACCACACATGACACATCACAGTTTCATTGTCATCAGATTTTCATACTTCACAATTTCATTTTCAAACATCACATGAATCACACTTCACAGTTTCATTTTCTTAACAGTATCACACATTACAGTTCACATATATCATATATGAAAGGGGATCACAAAAGGCAGAACACAAAACACAGATAAGAGATAATAAGATAATAATCAAAATGAGCTGTTTTGTGCAATGTTGCCTCATTAAAAACCTTTCTAGGTAAAACTCACCCTTGTGAGAAACCCTAGAAAGGAAAAAAGAGTGCAGCCAGCTCTAGAAAGGTTCAAGTTTAAGTTCTATCCTATTACAATAGCCATCATCAGTGGCATGGCAAACTGGCAAGTCCTAGTGACTTAGACACTTAGTGAGCTAGTGTTTGTGAGTTTACTTTCACTCCACACACCTCACAGAATCTCACTACACTCTCACTGTCAGTCACAATCTCCAGCTATAGGACTCCAGACTTGCACTAAAACACCAAAATTTCCTGCATTAGATTAAGTATGTTAGTTCTTTTGCCGCTGCACCAAAACACCAAAATCTCCGGTCACAATCAAAACAAGATGAAGGCACCACACCAGCACCAGCTATTCACCTTGCTATGCAAGCTTTGTCACTAACCAGCACCAGCGGTATCGCCACCGCCGCTGCCTTCGCCTTCTTCATCCAAGAAGAGGTTCTTGAATGACTCCTCTAGGTCCACGTCCTCCGACGCATGCTGTTCTCTTCTTACTCCTTGCTCCCAGTCCTTCATGCAGGTGAGCATCTCCACATGCTCAGGCAACAAGCACCGACGTCGGTCTTCGAGTATCCTGGATGTACAAATGCTCAGTAAAGTAAAGCACATGATGCAACACAAGTGGAGCTGTGGGATAATAAACACCAGACAGAACAACAGTAGCCTCATAAAACAGTTCCAGGAAAACCATTATCTGCTCAGCAACATACCAATGTTGTGGACTTAACAATGTTCTACCATAATTAGAGTTAAGCCACACAGAAAATACATCCTTGTATGGCAGCAAATGTTTAAGCATCAAATAAGTGGAATTCCATCTAACATCCATATCCAAGCCAAACTTCCTAGGTCTAAGACCTTGAGCAATGCAATAATTTTTAAACAAAGCAATTCTTTGATTAGAGAAATTCAAAAAATTAATTGCAGTTCTGAAATCTTCAAGATAAGGTTTCAACCTCTTCAAGCCAGACTTAACCATCAGATTAATGATATGACAGGCACAACGCTGATGCACAAGAAAATACTTAACCTTGTTAGGATCCTCACGGGTAGGTGCAGGATAAGAACCCATGTAACCAAATAGCATAGGTTGCAAGATCTCATAAGCCCTAGAATTAGAAGAAGCATTGTCTAGAGTGATAACAAAGATCTTATCAATCAAACCAAACTCCTCCACCACACCATCAATCTTTTCAGCTATGTTTTCACCAGAATGTGAAACCTCAATAAGCCTAAAACCAATTACATTTTTCTGCATCTCCCAATCAGCACTAACATAATGAGCCACAACAGAAATGTAATCTTCCTTAGCATTACCAGACCAGATGTCAGAAGTTAAAGAAACAGATGAACATGCAGGAAACAAAGAATTCAGAAGCAAAGCACGCTGCTCATCAAACAATTTACCTAAGTCTCTAGTGGTGGTTTGCCTAGAGACCTTCAAAAAAGCAGGGTTATGAGCACGCTTAATGTAATCCTCCTAGGCCTGTGTCTCACCAATGCCAAAGGGAAGGTCAAGCCTAGCAATCAACCGGCATAACTCAGTACGAGCAACAGCAGGGTCATACTGCCAATTTTTGAAACCATCAGGATTAAGAGAGAGCCTAGACTGGACCATACTAGCATGATTTTGTTTTTTCATACAGGATTTCATGTGGCGTTTCAAATGGCCAGTACCAGCAGAAGATCTAGCAGTGTACCTTGAATGGCAATGATTACAGATAGCAGCAATTCAAATATCGTTCTCCTTAATCTCAGTGAAGTACGTCCATACAATAGACTTTTTCTTACCAAAGGTGGAGGTGGTTGACGTACAATGAGTGTCAGTGGATGGTTCCACTCCATCGTTGTCGCCATCGAGATCGATGGGCTGGGGCTGGTTGCCGTCACCGAGGTCGATGCCGAACAACCTGGCGGCATCATCACGCACGTCGTCGTCGTCCTCGATCTCCAGCTCCTCGTCTGGGTGCGGCGCTAGGTCCTCACCGTCGTCGAGGGGGGATGGTCATCCTCATCTGCCCCCCGCGTTGCGGGCCTAGCACCAGCACAGGACAAGGACGGCTGGCCCCGGCCACGACCTCTAGCTCCAGCTGCAGCGGCAGCTCCAGCACCGCCCCTCAACGGACGCTTTGGTGGCCTGGCCATGTCTACTCTAGAGGAGCAAGACTCGGCGTCAGGCACCAACCTACAAAGAAAAGACAGAGGCAAGGCAGAGAGTGAGGTGAGACAGTAAGTAAAAAAATAGATCTAGGGTTAGGGTTAGGGTTAGGGACGACGAAAACGAACCTGCGCTCCGGAGCCCGGTACCGGAGATGAAGAGGCCAGCCAGAGGAGGAGACGGACAACGATTAGAATCGACGGTGAGGTGGGGGTGGGGGAGGAAGGACTGCCATGAACAAGAACTCACATGCTTCACCGAGAACGAGAGGAGAGAGGAGAACAGAGGAGTAGAAAGGAGGGAGGAGACGGGGTCACGGGGACGAGGTTAGCGAGGTGGAGTGGAGAAGCACTGGTGAGGTCACCGGAATACCGGATCTGAGGACGATGGTCGATGGCGGCGGTGGATCGAGATCGAGAGCGAGAGCAAGAGCAGGGGAGCCGCAGCCACGTCGCCGCGGTGGATCGGATCGGGATCGGGGGGGAATGAGATTAGGGTTAGGGCAGGGGAGCACTGGCGAGGTCACCGGACCAGATCCGAGGACGATGGTTGATGGCGGCGGTGGATCGAGAGCGAGAGCAGGGGAGCCGCAGCGCGGCGGATCGGATCAGGATCGGGGGGAGGGGGGATGGGGATTAGGGTTAGGTTAGGGCAGGGGAGGCACCACCGGCGGCTCGACGCTTATATGGGGGGCGGGGTGACGCCTCATGGGGTGGCCTGGTGGGCCGTGGCGCGTAGGCCGGCCGGCCGGCTGGGCTGAATGGGGCATCAGGCCACTGCCGGGCCGGCCTTTTACCGTGTCGTGCCCGGGCCGTGCCACGGGCCAAGGTGGCGGCCCAAGCACGGCCTGGTGGATCAGGCCGGGCCGGCATGGGCACGGTGCCACCGGGCCGGGCCGTGCCTCGGGCCGGGCCAAAACGTCGGGCCGTGGGCCGGGCCGGCGGGGCGCGGGCTGTATGGCCAACTATAGCAAGACTACACACTCAAAACGTACAGTATGTGCGCACAAGCATTGAAAGCCCGAAGGGACAAATTAAGGCGAGAAAAGTTGATCAAAGTGTCGTCGGATGCGTCGTAAGACTAGCCAAATGCTTAATGCAATCCAAAATTTCATCATGTAGTGTCTCCAATTATAACATATTTTGTAATAAGTTGACTGATGATTTGGCAGTTTACGAAAGTTGTATGTTGTCCTATGACTCTGAGTCGTTGATGAGCCAAAGCCCTGAGTTTGTAAATGGATTTGTTTTCGACGAACGTGCTTGCAGTTGTTATTTGACTTAAAAAATGGTACAAATATTTAGGGTGTGAGGGTGCTCCAGGGCCTGATGCTAGTTTGCCGCGGGGTGGGGTCGGGGGGGGGGGGGGGGTGGCAGGAGTTTGTGTCGGGCAGGAAGGCCAAAGGCAGTGGTGGCTGGCGAGGGTGTGCGGGGTGCGGATGATGGACGCGCGGTAGCTAGCGGGGGTGTGTAGGGTGAGGGCGATGGCTGTGCGGCGGCAGGGGGTGTGGATGGAATGAAACTAGGGTTCCTGACTTGCTAGTCTTCCAATATATAGTTGTTGGTTGTGACCCCACCTGTCAGGTACTAAGGCGGGTTTGCAGATACGAGCAGCCTATATTCTTACCTGTTAACAAATGCCATTGGATTTATACCTCTACCTGCACCTGTGCCCACGGATGCACTTTGGCGCCCGTATCCGCGCCTGCCGGGTTTGATACCCGCGGGTATTCTATGCCCATTGCCATCTTTATCATTTTGTTGTTTGCCATTATGGGCCATAGCACGTGATCGTGAGAGAAGCAACTAAAAATTGATTTTGGCCCACATGGGTGCTCCAGAAGTATGAATGTACGAGCGTCACTTCTTTATACTATGTGAAAAATGCAGATGCAGAAAAAATAATTTGGAAGAAAAAATGTGTTTGAAAAGTAAGGACAAATTAATTTTGAAAATGTCCTAAAAATCATTACCACTATTTATTATGCATGCCATGGCTCTAATTTTTTTTTGAAAGACCACAACTCTAATTAGGAAGAAAAATACAAACGGCACTCAAATTATAAAAATAAACCCTAAACAACAACAATAAAAAACAAGTTGTCATCTAGGGATCATGAACACCCCTAAAATAACAACGGTACAAAAAGTTGGCAACCGAGAGATAAATGATAAAAAAGCTAAATAAATACATTATAACAAAAAAAAGAACAAGCTGCAAATTGGAGACCGAACAAATAAATTAAAGCTAACAACTGGGGACTAAATTGTAAAGAGAAAACAAAGAACAAAAACAAAAAAATGGCAACTAGCTAGGGGGGCAAATTATAAAACAACCCCGAACAATGTCTACAAAAAAAGAACAAGCTACCAACGAAGGACCAAACTATAGAGACAACCACTAACTCCGTCAACAAAAAAACGGACAATTGAGGACAAAATTATAAAAACAACCCCAAACAACAAGAACAAAAATGGTAAGCTGCCAACTGGAAGCAAAGTATAAAAACAATCTCGAACAACAGGGACAAAAAAAGATGAAAGCTGCCATGGAGGCCAAATCATAAAAAAACAACCCCAAACAACAAGAAAAAAAAATTAAGCTACCAATTGAAAGCCAAATTATTAAAACAAAAAAAAAAGATGAAAGCTGCCATGGAGGCCAAATCATAAAAACAACCCCAAACAGCAAGAAAAAAAATTAAGCTACCAATTGAAAGCCAAATTATTAAAACAACCCTAACCACGTCAACAAAAACGAACAAGCTACCAACTAAGGGTCACTATAAAAAAACACTAAGAACATTAACAAAAACTAACATTTGAGGGCAAAATTATAAAAACAACCCAAAATAACAAGAACAAAAAAGAACAAGCTGCCAATTGGAGGGCAAATTATAAAAATAATCCCGAACAACTGGAACAAATAAATTACTACTACCAACCAGGGGCCAAACTATAAAAAACATCTAACCACGTCAAAAAAAAACAAGCGCGCTGCCAACTAGGGACCAAACTATAAACACAACACTAACACCATCAACAAAAAAGCTAGCAATTGAGGGCCAAATTATAAAAACAACCCCACGCAACAAGAAAAAAAACCAAGCCAACTAAGTGCTAAAGTATTAAAGCAACCCCGAACAACAGAAAAAAAAAATAAAGCTACCAACTAAAGGCCAAATTATAAAAACAACCTAAAACAAAAAGAAAAAAATGAGGACCAAATTATAAAAGCAACCCTACATAAAAAGAACATGATGTATGACCAGCTCATCTTCTTTCTTCTGATGATAAGGAAGAACGCATCATCTTTACTTCTCACCCATTCTTGCAGTCCGCAGCAATGGACTTCTTTCGCCTCCCATGGGTGATCTTATGTCTTTAGACTTATGAACTAAGTTTGTTTGGCTTATGAGACTGATTTTGCTTTAAGCATTTGTATCCTATAATAACTTTGGTCAGATTCTTCGATTATGAGGATGAAGGTGGATATTCGTCCATTATATTATCTAAAAAACAGCGCAGTTTGAATAATCTCATAAAAAATCACTTCACTGGTCGAGAAACTAAATTTCTTTCCGGAATTGTCGTTCTGTTGAGTTGTGTAGCCTGTTGATTAATTCTTCTCTCATGAGTTTGTAATGCATGTTCCTAATGACATGGATTTGTGGTAAACATGACTTTGTCTTTTGGTTGCCTGTAACTTTCTACTTTACCCTTGCCTTGCTACGGGCGCACAAAATTAGAACGAAATAATATATATATATATATATATATATATATATATATATATATATATATATATATATATATATATATATATATATATATATATATATAATTTCTTGTGGTGGATACAATTTCATCTCAGGAACGGGATATAAACCAACATCCGCAGATCACACAACACTCCAACCAGATATTAATTTTGATTTTTAAAAATCTCTGCTGCTGTTGTGCATGCATGCAGAATTCGGCGGGTACCGTTGTGCATGCATGAGCTATTGTAACACCCTAAATTTTGCTTTGTTTTAAAATAGCTAAATATGATTTAATTATGTATGTATGTGTGCATTTCACATATAGGAAATAATGATATTTTTGTGAAATTAAAATTCATCATAAGGTTAGCAACATGTTGATGCACCCATGCTGCCACATTTTATTTAGTGTATTGATTGGTTTTGATCCAAAGTTCAAAAGAATTTCAAAAACTTTGGAAAATGGATTTGGAAAATCAAATAAGAAAAAGGAAAAACTTCTTTTCCTCTCCCTCCCTCCTTTCGGCCCAGTCGGCCTGCTGCCTTCCCCACTGAGCCGGCCCACGCGCGCGCGCCTTCTTTCTTCCTTGCTGGGCCGGCCTAGTCCGTGTTGCAACTGCTGCCGCTCTCTCCTCCTCTCCGCTGCGGCTGACTGCCTGGGCCCACTTGTCGGCACCTCCTCCATCCTCCCGCTTGAATCGGACGCACGCGCCCGAGGAGAAACCGTCGCTGCCCACGTTCGCTCCTCCCATCGTGGGAGCGTCTCCCCGCTCCTGGCCCTTTTAAGTGGAAGCCGCACCCGACGCCGCTCCCTCTGTAGCCCTCCCCGCTCCATTTCACCCGTTTGAGCCACAACCGCAGCACCACAAATCACCGGCGCACCGTCCGTTGCCTCCGCGTCGGCCACCGTTCCCGAGCAGTCTCCGTCCAGTTTTTCTTCTCGGTGAGCTTCGCCCCGCTCTCCTCTTCCTCCCCATGCGTTCATTTCCTTGTTTGGTGGCCTCTAGGTCCATTTTCGTGAGCTCTGGCGAGCCCCTCCGTGGCCGGCCATGGCGGGTGCCGCACCGTGCCATCCCTGGCCGCGCAAACGGCATGAACGCGGTCGCCATTGCCTCCTCTTCGCTCCGGTGCCTCTCTTTTTGAAAATGAGGCACCGTAGCGCCCGTTCATGTAGCACCAGCGAGCTCTTCACCGCCGTCCATGGCGCGCCGCCGTCTCCTCCCCTAAATCCGGCGACCGGCCTCTCTCTCCTCTCCCCCATCCTTTCTCGACCGTCCATCAGTTGATCAACGGCTCAGAGAGCTCGATACCCCTTCGGGGGTAAATTTGCTAAAGAGCCCCTGGACTTTTCTAAGTCCTAACCCGCCATCCTTAGCGTATTTTCCCGAATGCGCAATCCCGTTTGGAAAGCGTAAACTTCACTGTTTAAGTCAAAAGTACGCTTTCAGTATTTACAGAAATGCCATTCAAACTGTTTCGTTTATAGAATTGTCGTTTTAACACCGAATTGATCCATTCAAATCGCGTTAGCTTCGTAATTTCATAAGCTACATGTTGGAGCTACTGTTAGTCAAGTTTGGAACTTTTAATTTCATGATTAGAATTAATTAAATATAGGGCGATAGGAAAACCCGTTTTACTCATAACTTTCGCATTTTAGCTCCGTTTTTCGTGAACTTCGCGTTGATGTGATCGTAGCGAAACGTAGATTAGTTTTACAAACATTTTATCTTGATTTCAATACTGTTGGTGTAATGTTCTAATGATAGGAATGTTTGCTTTGCATGAATGCTTTTGGAATGTTGTATGTTGCCGTGTTGGTCGCGTTCAGACGGTGAGGAAAACGTTGGAGACCAAGACCTCTTCAACGACCAGCAGGACCAACACGAGTTTGTGAACCAAGGCAAGTATAGCATGGGCCTACCTTGATTCCTATTCATTATATAATCTACTCATTATGTATGTGTCTAATATTGCTCGACTATAAGGACATCCTAGCCAATGATGACTTATACCTTGATGCCTATGGGTTTTATTGCATATGGGTAGAATGCTAGTGCTCTATTCAAACATGATCAATACTATGATTAATGGAACAAACGGATAAACATGATGATAATAATTGAAATATAGAGTGACGGTGCAAATGATGTCGATCATGTTGCCCTAAACTCTCCGTAAGGACTTATCTGTAGGGCAAAAGCTGGGACATACAGTGCAACCGTGAGAGTTATATGGCTCTGACTTTAGCTCAGTAATATGATCTTTTCTAGCTTGTTAGAGGTTACCCGAAAGGGCGCAAGAGGGGCTTGCCACTTTGGGTATAGAACTGCCTCTGTTCTTGTGTGTATAGCCTGCGGGAATTGTGCCACAGAAAGGGGGTTCTCTATATCTGCCTGCCGAGGAAACCTCGCGGCCCTAACTTGTTAGACAAGACCTATGGAAGGCTTCATAGTGTACCCTGCCCTCTCACCTTGGAAGTGTTATGGGAGTAATTAACCCGGGCATATGGGCAACACGACTCACGGGTAAAGATGCACAACCTCTGCAGAGTGTTAAAACTGTTATAACAGTTGTGCTCACGGTCATGAGCGGCCCGGAAAACTCACAGAATAAATGGTCACTTGTGAAGATGTTGTTCGTGGTGAACTATGATGGTATTATGATGATGATGACGATGATGATGATATAATGTTGATCAATGACTCTATTTAATTCTAGTATATGATCATGTGGGTTAATTTGGGAGCTTAAGCATAATTTGATATTGATCAATAACAAAATGTGACTTACTAAAATGCTAAATGCAGTAAACCGTGTCTGCCTTTTGAGCCTCATGAATCCCCATGTTATGCTTGTGGAGTACGAAATGTACTCACGCTTGTTTATTTTCAATATTTTGGAAAAATCCCAGATGGGTACCAGATTTCCAAAAAAATTGGAGCAGACAGGCTTGTGATCAACCAGTCAGTTGTCCCTGTGGAGTGGAGTCTTCACCTGAAGACCGGAGTTGTCTTTCCGCTGTTTGCTATCTAAGGTTATATCTTTTATAATAAGTACGTTATATATTAAGCATTGTCATTTAATATTACCTTTATTTATAGCTATATGTGAGATTTGACTTCCTGGGCTCACATATGGTGTGTATCTGGTTTTGTTCTTAAAACCGGGTGTTACAAAGTGGTATCAGAGCAATGCTGACTGTAGGACACAAGCCTAGTTAGCAATTGGTCGTCTTAAGGTTTAGGAATTGCTATAAGACCCTTGTTCTATAAACCTTGATATTTCTCCTCTATTATTTCTGTACCCTTGATATTCATCTCCTTCTTGATACTTGTTTAAGCCTTTGCTCTCATCTTCACTCCTTGCTTTTATATGCTCTTAGAATCTTGTCTCTTACCATCTTCCTGTGACATCGGAAGCGGAGCTTTAGGATATTTGCCCTTAATATGAATAGAACGATAGCATCGCAAGCTGAGTCAATGATTGAAGTATGCACCTTAATTGCTTGTTGAATTTTCATTATGCATGTGCTGGTTTTGGATCTTTGTAATGATTGTAATGATCTTGTGGGGATTGTCCACAATTTCATTTAGTCTATAGGCCTAAGGCATAAGGATTAATGAAGTAAATATGCGGGTTTTGGTTTTCTCCTGTTTTATCCATCCTGTTTTCCAGAGCAGTCTGTGTTCACCATGATATATCTCCAAATCTAGACATCCAAAAGTTATGAAACTTTTATAGATAAAAGAAGACTCTTGTATGTTTCATCTGCCGCTAGAATCAATTCCATAGCTATTTTGATTTGGGATTTAAGAAAATCACAAGACGATATAGCTATGCTGTCTGAAACCTGGAGTAGTTATTGTGGTGCACAGTTTTCGACCAAATTATGTTTGGAATCAGGAAAAGTGTTCTATACAAAAGTTGTAGAGGATTTCAACAGCTTTCCAACGGTATAAACTACAACTTCATTGGATTAATAGAATAGGAGTTACAGCTGCTTTCCTGTGCTGCTGTTTTTCTACTCACGAGGAATTTCACACTTCTTGTTCTTACTTATGCACATGAGTTTTCGTGGGATAGCAGAAGGTCATTATGATGGTTAACTCACTTGGAAGAAGATGCAAGCTACCCTTTGTTGTTCCCCTAGTTGATCTCTCTTAAGGGGGGTAGCCGAGTGAAGAAGTAACAAGATGAAGGTTTCTTACATTCAAGTACTCCATCTGGAAGAATTAGTTATCCCTATGGTTGAGAAGTCACCATCAAGCGCAGATGGGTGTTCAAACTTCAACATACCAAGACAAGTCAGCGGCAAGGAGATATGGTACATCTACAGTTGGTTCTACGGAGACTCGAAAAACTCATTGTGACATCAAATATGGCGAGTAAGTTTTGATCGAAGAAAACTCCCTACATGGATAGGTTATCTTTAATGGTGAAAATATGGTGAAGAACTCGAGAAAGTTAATGATGCGTTGAGTTGGAACCCATCAAGGGCATAGAGATGACTTGGAGTTACCTTGGAGTAGTGAGATTTTATTAGAGATTCATTGGAGGCATTATAATCTTGGATATAAGGGTGACATCTACAAGGATCGTAAGAATCTAAAGGATATCTTCACTAAGTTGGTTTTGATCTTATGAAGTCATCGATGAATTAGAGCGATCAATGATTATGGCATGGAAGTGTGTTAATACCCGGATAAGCAAAAGTTGTTGCCGATGCTCCTAGCATAAAGAGTGTGCTAGGAAGGTTCGGTCGACCCCAAGGTTGAGTTGTGTGAGAAACTTGAGTGATGTCACCTATACTACAAGTGTATCACCTTAGAACGAAAGGACTTGCAAAGGTCAATTGGAGGAATAGCATAAAGGATTAAGGAATTCTGCTCAAGAGTGGATCAAGCTATTAGGAGCAAGGTTGTAACAAACGTGCAAGCAACAGTGTGACCGTTGTGAGAAAATGAATGAGATCCAAAGGCAGAGTATCTACATCTCTTTGACACTCATCTCCCGAATCTCGAGGACGAGATTCCTCTTAAGGGGGGTAGAATTGTAACACCCTAAATTTTGCTTTGTTTTAAAATAGCTAAATATGATTTAATTATGTATGTATGTGTGCATTTCACATATAGGAAATAATGATATTTTTGTGAAATTAAAATTCATCATAAGGTTAGCAACATGTTGATGCACCCATGCTGCCACATTTTATTTAGTGTATTGATTGGTTTTGATCCAAAGTTCAAAAGAATTTCAAAAACTTTGGAAAATGGATTTGGAAAA
This sequence comes from Saccharum hybrid cultivar R570, assembly GCA_038087645.1. Taxonomy (NCBI): domain Eukaryota; kingdom Viridiplantae; phylum Streptophyta; class Magnoliopsida; order Poales; family Poaceae; genus Saccharum; species Saccharum hybrid cultivar. The sequence continues at coordinate 1,317,158 of JAQSUU010000426.1, forward strand.
TCAAATAAGAAAAAGGAAAAACTTCTTTTCCTCTCCCTCCCTCCTTTCAGCCCAGTCGGCCTGCTGCCTTCCCCACTGAGCCGGCCCACGCGCGCGCGCCTTCTTTCTTCCTTGCTGGGCCGGCCCAGTCCGTGTTGCAACTGCTGCCGCTCTCTCCTCCTCTCCGCTGCGGCTGACTGCCTGGGCCCACTTGTCGGCACCTCCTCCATCCTCCCGCTTGAATCGGACGCACGCGCCCGAGGAGAAACCGTCGCTGCCCACGTTCGCTCCTCCCATCGTGGGAGCGTCTCCCCGCTCCTGGCCCTTTTAAGTGGAAGCCGCACCCGACGCCGCTCCCTCTGTAGCCCTCCCCGCTCCATTTCACCCGTTTGAGCCACAACCGCAGCACCACAAATCACCGGCGCGCCGTCCGTTGCCTCCGCGTCGGCCACCGTTCCCGAGCAGTCTCCGTCCAGTTTTTCTTCTCGGTGAGCTTCGCCCCGCTCTCCTCTTCCTCCCCATGCGTTCATTTCCTTGTTTGGTGGCCTCTAGGTCCATTTTTGTGAGCTCTGGCGAGCCCCTCCGTGGCCGGCCATGGCGGGTGCCGCACCGTGCCATCCCTGGCCGCGCAAACGGCATGAACGCGGTCGCCATCGCCTCCTCTTCGCTCCGGTGCCTCTCTTTTTGAAAATGAGGCACCGTAGCGCCCGTTCATGTAGCACCAGCGAGCTCTTCACCGCCGTCCATGGCGCGCCGCCGTCTCCTCCCCTAAATCCGGCGACCGGCCTCTCTCTCCTCTCCCCCATCCTTTCTCGACCGTCCATCAGTTGATCAACGGCTCAGAGAGCTCGATACCCCTTCGGGGGTAAATTTGCTAAAGAGCCCCTGGACTTTTCTAAGTCCTAACCCGCCATCCTTAGCGTATTTTCCCGAATGTGCAATCCCGTTTGGAAAGCGTAAACTTCACTGTTTAAGTCAAAAGTACGCTTTCAGTATTTACAGAAATGCCATTCAAACTGTTTCGTTTATAGAATTGTCGTTTTAACACCGAATTGATCCATTCAAATCGCGTTAGCTTCGTAATTTCATAAGCTACATGTTGGAGCTACTGTTAGTCAAGTTTGGAACTTTTAATTTCATGATTAGAATTAATTAAATATAGGGCGATAGGAAAACCCGTTTTACTCATAACTTTCGCATTTTAGCTCCGTTTTTTGTGAACTTCGCGTTGATGTGATCGTAGCGAAACGTAGATTAGTTTTACAAACATTTTATCTTGATTTCAATACTGTTGGTGTAATGTTCTAATGATAGGAATGTTTGCTTTGCATGAATGCTTTTGAAATGTTGTATGTTGCCGTGTTGGTCGCGTTCAGACGGTGAGGAAAACGTTGGAGACCAAGACCTCTTCAACGACCAGCAGGACCAACACGAGTTTGTGAACCAAGGCAAGTATAGCATGGGCCTATCTTGATTCCTATTCATTATATAATCTACTCATTATGCATGTGTCTAATATTGCTCGACTATAAGGACATCCTAGCCAATGATGACTTATACCTTGATGCCTATGGGTTTTATTGCATATGGGTAGAATGCTAGTGCTCTATTCAAACATGATCAATACTATGATTAATGGAACAAACGGATAAACATGATGATAATAATTGAAATATAGAGTGACGGTGCAAATGATGTCGATCATGTTGCCCTAAACTCTCCATAAGGACTTATCTGTAGGGCAAAAGCTGGGACATACAGTGCAACCGTGAGAGTTATATGGCTCTGACTTTAACTCAGTAATATGATCTTTTCTAGCTTGTTAGAGGTTACCCGAAAGGGCGCAAGAGGGGCTTGCCACTTTGGGTATAGAACTGCCTCTGTTCTTGTGTGTATAGCCTGCGGGAATTGTGCCACAGAAAGGGGGTTCTCTATATCTGCCTGCCGAGGAAACCTCGCGGCCCTAACTTGTTAGACAAGACCTATGGAAGGCTTCATAGTGTACCCTGCCCTCTCACCTTGGAAGTGTTATGGGAGTAATTAACCCGGGCATATGGGCAACACGACTCACGGGTAAAGATGCACAACCTCTGCAGAGTGTTAAAACTGTTATAACAGCCGTGCTCACGGTCATGAGCGGCCCGGAAAACTCACAGAATAAATGGTCACTTGTGAAGATGTTGTTCGTGGTGAACTATGATGGTATTATGATGATGATGACGATGATGATGATGATATAATGTTGATCAATGACTCTATTTAATTCTAGTATATGATCATGTGGGTTAATTTGGGAGCTTAAGCATAATTTGATATTGATCAATAACAAAATGTGACTTACTAAAATGCTAAATGCAGTAAACCGTGTCTGCCTTTTGAGCCTCATGAATCCCCATGTTATGCTTGTGGAGTATGAAATGTACTCACGCTTGTTTATTTTCAATATTTTGGAAAAATCCCGGATGGGTACCAGATTTCCAAAAAAATTGGAGCAGACAGGCTTGTGATCAACCAGTCAGTTGTCCCTGTGGAGTGGAGTCTTCACCTGAAGACCGGAGTTGTCTTTCCGCTGTTTGCTATCTAAGGTTATATCTTTTATAATAAGTACGTTATATATTAAGCATTGTCATTTGATATTACCTTTATTTGTAGCTATATGTGAGATTTGACTTCCTGGGCTCACATATGGTGTGTATCTGGTTTTGTTCTTAAAACCGGGTGTTACAGCTATGTACAGATTCGATTCGATCGATTTGATGTTTTGTTTCTATTAAAAAAAAGCAATTACGTTCTCCATCCTTCCCCAAATAAATATGGTTATGGCATTAGCATCGGTCAAATTTTCTTAAGTTTGACTAGATTTACAGAAAATATTATCATTTCTATCTTTAAATAAGTTTATTATAAAAATAGATTTAACAATATATCTAATGATACTAATTATATATTGTAAATATTAATTTTTCTTAGTATATATTTGGTCAAAGTTAAAAACATTTGAAAAAAACATTTATTTTGGGACAGACAGAGTACAAAACTGCATACATTCCCCGAGTGCTGTCACTATCGACTAACCCGTTTGCGCGCGACCGAGTTTGCTTGCTTAGAGCATCTACAACAGCTCTTCAATAGAACTCCCCTAATAACATAGTACAGTAATGAGGATGACCTAATACCACATTTTAGATTTTCAGAGAAGATACTTTTGCATATATCACCAATAATACCCCCCTTCAACACATAGATCTCGTGGGCTCACCTGTCATATATCATTTTTATTTTCTCTTTATTTTCCTTTCCTTTTCTCCCCGACCCTTCTTCTCACGCGCTCCTGACGCCCCTCTGTGTCAGTGCCTCCACGCGTGCTCAGCCCTCCATGCGCGGGGAGGGGCGGCAACCTTGTTCCTCGGCCATGATACGTGAGGTGGCCACGAGGACTCACCGGCATGTCATATATTATTTTTTATTTTCTCCTTATTTTCCTTTCCTTTTCTCCTTGGCCCTTCTTCTCACGCGCTCCCGACGCCCCTCTCCATCAGCGCCTCCACGCGTGCTCGGGCCTCCATGCGCAGGGAGGGGCGGTGGCCTTGTTCCTCGGCTGCGGCACGCGAGGTGGCCACGAGGACTCACCGGTTGAGCGCAGCATGGCGACATCAATGAGGCGAGGGTGAGGTGAGGCGCGCTAGGAGCCGGAGAAGGATGTGGCCTCATCCCCATCTATCAGGTCTCGATTCATGTGTCGCCCTGGTGTAGTTCTTCATGGAGCCGTCAAACACATAGGGCCTGTTTGGTTAGGTGGCTAACCTCAAACTAGGCTCCAGTAAGCCATCTTTGGGTTGTTTGGTTGCCCGTTTGAAGTCCCAAGCCAGGCTCCAGAAAAACGCAGGAACCGACCGTTCTTTGGGAGCAAGTAGCCCTGGGCAAATTTAATCGAGAGCAAAAAAACCGAACCGAAATAACCGAAATTGAAACCGAAAGAACCGGAACCGAAAAATTCGGTTCCTGCAACTAGCAGCTACCCGGGCGATCATCTACGAGCTGCACACGGCCCAGGAAACTAGGCCACTCACGGCCACGGAGCTCCAGCAGCACAAGGAGCTGAAGCAGCGCGTTCTTGGGCTTGCTTCCCTCAACAGGACCATGGCGCGCCAGCTAAAGGAAGGTGACGCCTGCACATGCTACTTCCACCTTCAAGCTTGCCACCGGCGTCGCAAAAACTATTTATTCGCCATCAGCCACGACGGACAAATGTTCGCGGAAGAGGAAGCCAAGGCAAATATTGTCTTTTCCTACTATAATGATCTGATTGGCACCAGATTCATCCGACATCACCGTATCGACCTGTCTCAGCTGCCTCTACCCCAGATCGATCTTGCGGATCAGGCGCTCCCCTTCTCCGCTGCGGAGATCGCCATGGCGGTCACGGCCACGCCATCTGGACGTGCCCCGGGGCCGGACGGGCTTAGTGGTTCCTTCTACAAGGCCACTTGGAGCACCATTAGGGCAGACGTCGTTCGCGCTTTTCATGCGCTCTGGGACATGGATTTTAGAAGCTTCCACCTACTGAACGAGGCGTGCATGGTTCTGTTGCACAAAACGCAATCACCGGCCGTACTCAGGGACTACAGGCCTATCAGTTTGATTCACTCCATGGGGAAGCTTTTCTCCCAGACCTTGGCACTACGCCTGGCACCGCGTATGCATGAACTCATCGGCCACAACTAGTCCGCTTTCATCCGGGGGCGACGGATCCACGAAAACTTCAGGACAGTACAGTTGTCGTGCAGATGGCTGCACGCCCAACGCCGCCCGACTATGCTCCTCAAGATTGACCTCGCGAAGGCCTTCGATTCGGTAGCATGGCCCTTCCTGCTGGAGGTCCTGGAGCACGCCGGCTTTCCGCTACGTTGGCGCAATTGGGTCTCCGCCATGCTGAACATGGCCAGCACCAAGGTGCTAGTGAATGGCCGCCCTGGGGAGCGCATACACCACGCTCGCGGACTACGGCAGGGAGACCTCTTGTCACTGCTCTTATTTGTGATCGTCATGGAAGTGCTTAATGCACTTATCTATGAGGCGGACCGCCAGGCGATCTTCTCCCCGCTCCCGGACAAGATCAAATACCGCGCCTCAGTGTACGCTGACGACCTCATCATCTTCCTATCACCGAGCATGCAAGACTTTGCCAACATCCGCCGCATACTGCACCTCTTCGAGGGCGCCTCCAGCTTGGCCACCAACGTCGACAAGTGCGTCATCACGCCGATACGCTGTTCCACCGGGCAAGTTGACGCTGTGCGCGAGGTCATCCCGTGCAGGGTACAGGACTTCCCCACCACTTACCTAGGTGCGCCGTTGTCGCTCTCCAGATTAAAACGGAGTGAGGAGCAGCGTCTTGTTGATGCAGTTGCGGCCCGTATACCGACGTGGAAGGGCGGCTTACTCACAGACGTCGGCAAGGCCACCTTGACCCGTACAACGTTGTCCGCAATTCCGGTGCATATATCTATATGTTGTTGTCTCTCCACATGGGCCATTGAAGAAATCGACAGGCGTCGTCGTGCCTTCCTATGGTCTGGCTCCCAGTCAGTCTCGGGCGGCTGTTGCAGACTTGCTTGGCCCATCGTTTGTGCGCCCAAGGAGCATGGCGACCTCGGCATCCCAGATTTACGCATCCTCGGCTATGCCTTGCGTCTACGTTGGGAGTGGCTGCACAAGACTGAGCCAGGTTCGGTTTGGGCACTCTTGCCGTCTACCCTGGAGCAGACGATCTCCCACATGTTCAGTGCATCTGTAACTGTCGAGATTGGCGACGGCGCATCTGCACGCTTCTGGACGGACGCGTGGCTGCCGGAAGGGGCGATTCGCATCTTCGTGCCCAACCTCTTCGCGGCAGTCGGCCGGCGACGCCTGCACCGCTTGGTTAAAGACGCACTCAATGATCGGTGTTGGGTCAGTGACATCACCGGAGCACGCACAACATCTGCGAGTATCTACATCTCTGGGAACGTCTCATGCATGTTGAGCTGCGGCCATCCATGCCTGACCGCTTTGTTTGGCGTTGGTCCGCCGATGGCTAATACTCTGTCAGATCCGCCTACCGAGCCTTCTTCACTGGATGGACGACGATGGCCGGAGCAAGGGAGCTCTGGCGCACCGCGGTGCCACCAAAGGCGAAGTTCTTCTTCTGGCTCGCCCTACACAGTCGGCAGTGGACTGCTGAGCGCAGAAAACGCCATGGTCTCCAGCCAGGAGCGGCATGTGCGCTGTGTGATCAAGCTGACGAAACTACCGATCACCTGCTTTGCTCATGCATTTATGCCTGCGAGATTTGGTGCAGATTGCTGTTAGCCGTGGCCTCTTTGGCCGTGCTACCTTAGCAGATCTCTACCTTACTTGACTGGTGGCTGCACGGGAGAGCTTCGCTACCGCAGCCACTGAGAAGAAGCTTCGACTCTCTAGTTCTTCTCGTTTCCTGGTGTCTATGGAAGGAACGCAACAACTGCACACCGACGTTCGTCCACGCCTACCCAGCTGTTCACGACCATTTTAGAGGAGGCAGGGGCATGGGTCGGAGCAGGCTATAGCTCCTTGGCTCTGCTCACCGCACTGATTGCTTGAATTGCGTCCCCTCCTCCCCCGTCGTATAATCGGTCTATCCCACAGTACAACTTAGGGCCTGTTTGGTTTCGATGCGTTAAAGTTTAACTCCCATCACATCAATGTTCCCTCAAATGCATGGAGTACTAAATGTAGACTAATTGCATGCATGTCGACACAGATTAGGAGTAATTTACGAGACGAATCTATTAAGTCTAATTAGTCCAAGATTGGAAAATTTTTGTCAAATAAGACGAAAGTGCTACAGTGTTTGTTAAACTTTAACTCCTCAAACCAAATACCCCCTTAGACATTCCACCACTAGCTGGTGATCTGTGTATCGTGTGTCCTCCCGGATGTGTATGGCCCCTCACCGTGCTCACCCGTGGATTGTGTAAAACTTCTACTTCCACTTAATGAAACACGCACGCTTTCGAAAAAAATATTGAGGAACTGAAATAACCGAAGAAAATTCGTTTCCTACTTTCGGTTAACCGAATTAACCAAAAAATCGAATTACATGAATTATACTTCACTTACATGTATTTTATAAGATTATGTTTGGTTTATGCGTGGTGTTTTATATTTGACCTACTATATATTTGTGTTACTATATTGCTATTATTTTCTTATAAATTATTACTATTAAAAATTAATATACTATTGCATAAATTTGCCTTACAACACGTAACCGGAACCGAACTGAAATAATCGAAAATCGAAATGGTCGGTTCCGAGAAATTTTGAGAACTGATCGATTTCTATTTTCTAAGAACCGAATTTCTTCAAAAACCGAGGAACCAAACAGGAACTTGACTGGTGGCTGCACGGGAGAGCTTCGCTACCGCAGCCACTGAGAAGAAGCTTCGACTCTCTAGTTCTTCTCGTTTCCTGGTGCCTATGGAAGGAACGCAACAGCCGCACGTTCGACCGACGTTCGTCCACGCCTACCCAGCTGTTCACGACCATTTTAGAGGAGGCAGGGGCATGGGTCGGAGCAGGCTACAGCTCCTTGGCTCTGCTCACCGCGCTGATTGCTTGAATTGCGTCCCCCCCTCCCCCGTCGCATAATCGGTCTATCCCTCGGTATAACTTAGGGCCTGTTTGGTTTCGATGCGTTAAAGTTTAACTCTCATCACATCAATGTTCCCTCAAATGCATGGAGTACTAAATGTAGACTAATTGCATGTATGTCGACACAGATTAAGAGTAATTTACGAGACGAATCTATTAAGCCTAATTAGTCCAAGATTGAAAACTTTTTGTCAAATAAGACGAAAGTGCTACCATGTTTGTTAAACTTTAACTCCTCAAACCAAACACCCCCTTAGACATTCCACCACTAGCTGGTGATCTGTGCATTGTGTGTCCTCCCGGATGTGTATGGCCTCTCACCGTGCTCACTCGTGGATTGTGTAAAACTTCTACTTCCACTTAATGAAACACGTGCTAATGCACGCTTTCGAAAAAAAAATATTGAGGAACTGAAATAACCGAAGAAAATTCGTTTCCTACTTTCGGTTAACCGAATTAACCAAAAAACCAAATTACATGAATTATACTTCACTTACGTGTATTTTATAAGATTATGTTTGGTTTATGTGTGGTGTTTTATATTTGACCTACTATATATTTGTGTTACTATATTACTATTATTTTCTTATAAATTATTACTATTAAAAATTAATATACTATTGCATAAATTTGCCTTACAACACATAACCGAAACCGAATCGAAATAATTGAAAATCGAAATGGTCGGTTCCGAGAATTTTTGAGAACCGATCAATTTCTATTTTGTAAGAACCAAATTTCTTCAAAAACCGAGGAACCGAACCGAGAACGGAATGGCAAGGCATAGGAGCCAAGCTTGGCTAAGCACCGGTCCGAAGTCTCCTCACCGCCTCCGTCCGCGTCACCTCCATCCGCGCTACCTTCTTACGCCGTCTCCGTCTGCGCCACCGGTGGTCCTCTGCTCCTCCTCCACGCCCGAGATCCTATGCTCCTCTCCCAGCCGGTGCTCCTCCTCCCGGTCGCACGTAGCAGTAGGGATGAAAACGGTACGGATATTTTCCGACCGTATTCGATACCGAATCCGTTTAGAGGGGTTTTAATCCGTCCGTATCCGAGTCCAGATATTTAACATCCGATACCGTATTCGTATCCGAATATTTAAATCACATATTTATGATGTCGATATCCAATCGTATCCTATCCGACATTTTTTATACTATCCGTATTCGAATCCGAATCCGGACATAAATATGAAAACAAATACGAAACCGGTCATATCCGTCCGTATCCGATCCGTTTTCACAGGCAGGACACGGCTGACTTGCGCCATTGGAGAAGGACGCGAGGGAGTAGAACGCCGGTGCCGATGCTGGCGGTGGCCAGGCCATCCCCGCGTGCTGCTGCTGCGGAGCGGAAGCGGAGGCTGTGGAGTCGCCTTGACCGTGGCCGCTGTGGGGCTCGGAGCCGCTCCACGCACCACTGCCGTACCCGGCCGGTCAACAAACTTCGAAGTCGGCGGGAGCGCAGGGGCGGGGGCTTGCCGGCGGTGGGAGGCCCGGAGAGGAGTCGACGGCGGGGCACCGGAGCCGCCCACGGCGCGAAGCGGCCCCGACGTGGGGGATGGAGAGGGCAGACGACAAGTGCACGGCGTCCTACTCCTCTGTCCCCGTCTGCTTTCTCTACGTGCTCCGCCGCTGTGGTGCTTGCCGTGCCACTGCCGTGCTCGCCCAGCTACGAGCGAACGGGTGACTCTTTGCAAAGCAAATCAGCCAACCAAACACGCGCTGCGCTAGAGGGTAAAGGCTAAAGCTGTCCAGGCTTGAGAACTAGCCGGTCCGAGTCCAGCGTCGACGTGGGTTGGAGGGTGCCTAGCGACGGTCCGATCGCATCCCCATCCCCATCCTCGACCGCATGGGAGCTTGCAGGCACGAGCGAACGGGTCACGGTCACGGCCCGTCAGAGCTTGGAAGGGGTATCGCTGGCGGGTCACACCTATGCCAAGAGAGTGTGGTAGCAGGTGGAAAAATTGGTCCGTTCAAAATTGACTAATAAAATAAAACTAAACCAAAACTAACCGCGACAAAGATCACCAAGGCCCCGTTCACTTCTCAAAATATTTCATCTGTCACCCGTCACATCGAATCTTTGGACGTATGCATGGAACATTAAATATAGGTAAAAAATTAACTAATTGTACAGTTTGTCTGTAAATGTCGAGATGAATTTTGTGAGCCTAATTAATTCATGGTTAGATAAATTTTGTCAAATAATAACGAAAGTGCTACAAGAATTTTTCCCCTAAATATTTCGGATCTGAACACAGCCCAACTGGTGGACAGTTTTATGCCCGGTGCAACAAGGAGATAGACACAGAACCAACAACGAGCAGCGATCATACATCATAGTCTACATACATCATAGTTTGTCTGTAAAGGTACATGCTATAAAATTTATGAAAGGAAAGATGTAGGCGCATCGTTGACAATGACAACAAAGCACAAAACGAGCATCACCTACTAGCAGCGATACAGAATGACATGCAGTCGCTCCGGTTAGATCGAGGGCGTTCGGAGTAGCCTCTTATCAGTGCCCAATTGGGCTGTTGTAAATATATATAGTTATCGATTTCTTCTTCTAATTCTAGTTTAACATCCATATAACTTATTTGTACTATCTTTTTTGAGGAGTTATACTACTATACCAATGTTTTGTAATAAGGGTCTATTTGCTTGGGGTTGAAGCCAGCCGTTTCAGCTACTGCGGCTGCCATCTGCCAACGATAGACACTGATGCCTTGAAGCTACAGTGCGAATCAATAGCCACAAGGCTGATAAGAATCCAGCTGAACGGGCCTAAGTGAAAAGGCAGAGCACCTGATAATTACACTAAAAAACTTTTTTGTTATAGAAATAATACATAGCTAGACAAAAAACAACCAAAATATATTAGCCAGTTGTTAACTAGTCATTTATTTTCCTTAGAGCAACTCCGGCAGTAGCCCCAAAATAGGGCCTCTACTTTTTATTTGGGTGCTCACCCCTACTTTTGAGTGCTTAAAATTTTGCTTCCGCTCCAACAGCACCACCCAAATTCATTCCAACCAACATTGACAAACAGGCCTGCTCATCATAGCTATCTTCTTCCTCCTGCTAGGCAACACAAGGCAGATCCCGTCGGTGCTGGGAGGGGATCCAGCTGCGGTCACTATAAGAGAACAGACCTTTCGTCGATATCAAAATGGGTATTAGTCCCGACGAAATTTATGTCTGGGATAAAAAAATGACTTTAGTCCCGGTTCGTACCCTGCCCAACGGCCGGACCACTTTTAGTCCGGTTCGTAACACCAACTGGGACTAAAAGTCATCTTTTAGTCCCGGTTAGTGTTACGAACCGGGACTAAAGGTCTTCGACCCGGGACTAAAGGTCCCCCATGAGTCAAATCAAAAGGAAGAGCGCAAAGGACTTTTGTCACATGTTGTGTTCAATTGAGTTGGTAAGGAATCTACGCTCGAGGTGAGAGGTCCTGAGTTCGATTCTCATGCACCACAGGAGAGGCCTCTAGAATTTTATTTATTTTTTCACCCGAGGACGGGCTTTAGTCCCGGTTATGTGTACCCGGGACGATTTCTTAGTCCCGGCTCTGGAACCGGGACTAGAGGCCCTTTAGGCCCGGGACTAAAGGCCGAACGTGCAGCAGTGGGTGCGCAAGCAGATGAGGTCCTAGCCGTCGCTAGCCATAGGGAACGATGGATCCGCACCTTCGAGTGTCGCGTCACGCAGGCCCTGCACCGCCACGGTCACTGCGGGCATTACTGGAGGGAGAGGCGCCGAGATCCATGGCGGGGACGGCAGGATCCACAAGGACACGAGCACATGATGACGCGAGCGGGATCCATGGCGGTTCCATGCGAGCACGCCGAAGCAGGGACAGCGGCCCGCGGCGGAGGTATGTAGGAGAGGGGCCGCCTAGGAGGGAGATCTACGGGGAGCCCGTGCGGCAGAGCAGGGGCAGCATCCTACGACGGAGGTAGGAGAGGGGCCGAGGGGAGGAACCGCCGGTACGAGGGGAGGGGCCGCCGCACTAGGGCCGGCAGAGGCGGACGCCCGGAGAGGAGGGAGGCGCAGTCGAGGCGGATGTGGGAGCCTCCGTACGCGTGGGGGAGGAAACAGACGGAATCGTGAGACGGGAGCTTGGCCTAGAGACCCAAATTTCTCTAGGAATGGGTCTGTGGCAGGATTTGGGTGCACACCCCAAATTGAGGGCTCTAGTAGAGGTTCTGCTGGAGCTGTATTTTTTGCTTGGACATCCATATTTAGCTATAAGGGCTTAAGTAAGAGATCTGCTGGAGTTGCTCTTAAATAATAATGGCTAGAACGAGCCTTCTAAACCAGGGCTTTGATACTCTAGTCAATTGTTATCCACATATTTTGGTTGTTCGAGTACAACAGAGACATTGTTTCTAACAAATCAAGACATAGAAACAAATAGACTACAACAAGTGGACACTCTATTTGAAGCAGAAAAAAGGCATCATTGCCGCTTTGATACAAATGAAATAGGACAAATAAAAAAGCATATCCTAGCTACCTCACTGTAGTGCACGATGACCTGGCTTGGCTTGCTCTCTACTGACTCTTGCTTTGATTCGACTGTACAGGTGGCCCCACCCACCCTCCAGATAAGCACCCCGCCCGACGATGACGGTGACTGATGAGAAAGAGAGCCAGAGAGGAGGCGGCACGGTGATTTGGCTGCTGGCTCGCCGCCCACTCGCCCGCCCGCGTCAGCAGTAGCACAGCACGCTTCTCATTTCCTCCCTTCCCTTCCTCCTTTCCCTTTCCCTTCGCCTCTTCCGCTTGTCTCCTGCTCCCAATCTAGAACCCCCCCTCCTCCCCTGCTTTCCCCCGGCCCCCCGCATCCCCCTTCCGTTCACGGTTGACCCGTCGAGCGTTTCCGTGCCCCTCCCACTCTCCGACGACTGGTAGGCCGCCGGCGCCGGCGCCGCCCTACGCCAGGCGCCGAGGCGTTCGTCGGTATCTTCACCGGCGACGAGCACCCGCCAGGTATTCCCGTCACTCCTCTTCCCTTCCTGCTGTGGGATTGGGAAGCCGAGCACCCAAACCCTAACCTAAAGCTATTTGGCTATTTGACTGATGCCTCCTAACTTCAAGCTTTCTGGAAAAAAATTATCGGGGACCTTTGCTGGGTCGGCCAAGAGGTAGTGACTAGTGAAGTACTGAGATGGTGCAAAGACAAGTTTTTTTTTCTCTGAGCAAAGACGAGTTGCTACTGGACTACTAGAGTACTAGAAACAGAGTATCCACTCCATGATTCGGGAACAGGCACTCAAGAAGATGGAGGAGGAATGGAGGATGTGCACTAATCGCTGGAGGAGGACCTCATCTTCGTCAGACGAGGTGGCGCCAGCTGGCGTGGTGGGAAGAGAAGAGGTGGCCCGCGGGGCTGGCGGCGAGAGCTTCAGTGTCCTGCCTGCACGAGCTCCCTGCTCCGGTCGTTCTGGTGGCGCAGTAGGGATGGTGGTGGGGAGGAGGCGATGGCAGGAAGGGAAGGTAAGGGTGCGGCGGTGGCCAGCGGCGCTGCTTCTCCCCTGCCTGCACGACGAGGATCCTGTTGGTAGCGGCGTGGCTGGTTGGTGGAGAGTGGGGAGTGAGATGCTGGTGGATGGAGAGTGGGGAGTTAGAGGCTTTCAACTGTAGAGGAGGTTTGCAGTCTCTAAACTGGGTGGAAAAAGAAATGCCCAGGTAGTCCCTGGATGCAGCCCACGACCCCAGCTGCCCAGCAGTTGTAAACTTGTTACTTGTTTCAATTCAACCACACTATAGTCATCCAACTAACCGTGATTAGTCGATGACTAATAGGACAACCACAATTATAGTCGTCCAGGTCAAGTCGTTGCACCTAGTTGAGCCTGGGGAGCCGACTAGTCGCGATTAATTAGACGACTTGATAACACCGCTTAGTACCTCATGACAAGTATTGTAATTTCTCTGTAGCACTGTTCAACTTAAAATAGTCTTGTCATAGATCCTCAAGCAACCCGAGTAGAAAGCTCCTAGTGATCGGGAATATTTTCACCTGAAGACGTTTGTTCATGCTTTAGTCATTGACTTGGGGAGCTTTATAGCTTGTAAGTTTGTTCTGTTGGTGTAGTTTCTTGCTAGTTCTTCCTCTTATCATCATTAATTTTACTGCAGTTCACTATCTGCGAAGGTTTGTAGCGTCACTCAATCTGTTGTCGCACACAACAAAATGCATGTTTCCTAAATTACTACCCAATTGACCTCTTTTTTTTTTCTCTCATGCTCCTTGCTAAGCATTATCCTTGTGTCCTTTGCTGTAGGTTGAACTACCTTTTACTCGGTGTTCTGTGCCCTCCAACTGCTTCGCTTGTCACATAAAAATTGTAGAGGAAAATGGACTCCTATCAGCTGAATGGATAGCATGATGATGAATTGTACATCCTGCTTCATTTTTATGCTTTAGATAAGACAGCTTGATGGAACCTAGAAAAGATGACGTTCGCTCTGTTGCTCAGAGTTCCATTCGTGGGTCCTCAAGCTCAGCATGTACCAGTTATCCCATTCCAGAGTACCCTGTTGCAGGCACCGTTAAGCCTGTCCTTAATTATTCAATTCAAACTGGGGAGGAGTTCTCTCTTGAATTCATGAGGGCTATACCCAAGAAACATCCTGTTCCTGGTATGCCTCATAATCAGAATGTCACTTCCAGTGCTGGTCACAAAGATTCTAGAGTAAGCCTTGGTGCTCATCGCACAGGAGGTGAAACTAGATTTGATGCATCGATATTTCTGACCTCAGATAACCATCAACCAGATGAGGTTGAAAGAAAACCTTTTTCTGAAAATGAAAACAGAAGAAGGCACATGTCAAGTACGTCAGTTCCACGAGTTCCATCTGGTGGTGGAAGTAGTCAGGGACTGTCCCGTGGCTATGCTTCTTCTGAGGCTTCCGAAACTTCCAGAATGATTAAAATTCTCTGTAGCTTCGGGGGGAAAATATTACCCCGACCGAGTGATGGAAAGCTTAGGTATGTTGGTGGTGAGACCCATATAATTCGGATTAGTAGGAATGTTTCCTGGCAGGAGCTTAAACAGAAGACAACTGCCATATGTAATCAACCTCATACTATCAAGTATCAGTTACCCGGTGAGGATCTTGATGCCTTGATCTCAGTTTCAAATGACGAAGATTTGAGAAATATGATGGAAGAATGTGGTTTGCTTGATGGAGATGGGTCCCAGAAACTTAGGATATTCCTTGTTTCTTCTATTGAATTTGATGACATGAGTTTCAGCCTGGGTAGTATGGATAGTGATTCTGGGATCCAATATGTTGCTGCCATCAACGGGATGGATGGAATAGCTGTGAATTCATCTAGTGGCCAGGGTTTAGTAAATACATCCATGAATGAATCCGATCAGTTCATTAATCTCAATTTTGACAGTAGGCTGACAAACTTAAGCAGAGACGGTTCAAATTTGCATGCAGTGAATGCGTCTACTTTCATGCCTCCAGAGATGCTCTCAAGACCAGTGCCATCAGCTCTATACAGTGATAATACTGCAAATTTGCGCTCTTATTATAGCCATGGGGTGCAGAATTTGCAGGGTTCTGATTACCCGAACCCAGCTACCAGTGAAAGATTTCATGATAGTGAGGGCCAGAGGATGCAGAATTTGCAGGGTTCTGATTACTCTAACCCAGCTACCATTGAAAGATTTCATGACATTGAGGGCCAGATATCTATTCCTCTATCTACACCTTCTGATTATAGATATACGTCCCAGTATGCACCTTTCTCAGGAACTGCTTCACAGCGATCTTTTGATCAACAGTTTTATCAGGATCCTCAGACAGAAGCAGTGAAGGAGGAAAAGAGGTTTTCTGGTAACATGCCTAATCAAAATAATGAACTAGATTACTTTCAGTCGCTTGAAAATCTCAGTGGCCATACGAAGCATCATGACTCGTCTGCTTCAAACTATATGCATTCAGGAGCCCCCCCTACTGCTGGTATTCAAGAAGGTGTGACATCTTCTCTTCAACCAAGTGACAGTGTCAAGAACCTAGAGACTTGTTCCATGCCAAGAGCTAGGTCGACAACACAGGGTTCAGATATCAGCGAAGATGATCGCCACTCTGGTGGAGCTTTTGCATCTGGCTGTTCTGACTTTCAGGCTGACATGATAGATCACAGCTATAAGAATCCGTCTCCTCACCCTGGGCGAATTTTTCATTCTGAGTGGATTCCTAGGGAGCAAGCAGGCTTTCTGAACCGGCTATCTAAATCTGAAGATTCACTTAATCCTGAACTTTTAATTCGTCAATCGCAGTCTGGCGTTGCAAGTGAACACATTGCAGAAAATATTGACTCTGCAGAGGGGACTGAAAAACCAAATTTAGCTGCCCAGGCTATAAATCTGAATGATCCAGCTGTTGATGATAGTCTCATACAGTTTGAGAAAGGGTTTACCAACACTGTACATCAAGCTTCTCCATTTAGTGAACATCTGCTTGGTGAAAAGAGGTCCTCAGATGACATGAGCAATAGAAATGTGGAGAAAGTTAGCCATGCAGCTGAACAGGTTGCAGCTAAAGGCAAACTTGATGAGGAAACTTCTCAAGATGTAGAAACAACTAATCAGCTGGGTTCTCATGCTGCTGTGCCACATCATATTAGTTGGGATGCTCCTAAGCCAACACTGCCAACTGATTGTGAATACGATCCTGTTGTACCATGTTCCACCAGCTCTGTGGATGTTTCTCATAAGGAAACTATTATCCCAAGCACACAGAATAGAGACATTGCTGGTAGTACAGAGATGACCTCCCCTGACATTCTTTCTGATTTCTTTGCAAATGCTAATTCTTCAGCACAGTCATCCAGTCCTTTTATTGATCCTATCCATAGCCTGAATATGCCTAATTATGAACCCCAGCGGTGGTCATTTTTCAGAAATCTTGCACAAAATGAGTTTCCAAAAAAGGATGAGGCCCAAGATCTGGCAAAGATCGAGGAGGGAGTTTATCCCTTAGATCACTTAGAGCATGATACAACTAATGTGAAGAATTTGGCTCCTCAGAGTGATGCCCCTGTGGAAGTGCCTCCAGTAGCTTCCCGCACCAATGTTGATCCTAGCATTTCACTTCCAGGTTTTGTCTCATCACAGATTGACAATCCAACGACAACGAAGAACGTTGAAGGGTTCCAAGTTGATAATCCTTTTACAAATATGCATGAAATGATGCCATCTCATCTGGATTTTGAGGTATGCATGTCTGGAAAGAAGGCTGTAGTATTCTTTATTCTTTGATGTTGAGAGTCCTTCACTTTGAAATTGTTTACTTGGTCCCAGGAACAGAAGACTGAAGAGGGTAGGGCTGTTGGACCAGTCATGGATGCTTCCTTTAAAGACAATGATTTTGAATACTTGCAGGTATAAGTGGCTTTTGCTTGCAGAGAAGTTTATGCTCTTTCCTGGTTGTGATGTCCTTTACATATTATGGGCGCTTGGCTGTATTCTAGATGTACAATCTCCCAGTGCTGATTCATGCTAATGCCTGTACCCTACTATGTATCTGTATGTAGGCAAACCGATATGTTCTTTGGCTTGAATGAATTTTGAAACAAGTTGTAAAATAGCAAGTTAGGCAGCAGAGGTGTAGCTAAAGCAATGGATTTGGTGACCTGCCGCTTTATAATACACAATTTGCTAAATCCAACTATATAAATAGAAAAAATGGATTGTCATGAACTGTTACTGGCTAGGTTCCAACTTGTTTGGCCAATCATCTTTTGTACAATTTATTTTCATGTTTGGTTTTTTATTTATGTGGTTATTTTGGTTATACAAGTGACTCCATAAAACCAAAATGATTCTTCGCAGATGTTATTGCCTTTTGCAATTCGTGTCCAAAACCAATGTGGTTGGAGCATTCATCCCAGTTATATGATTATAGTTCCCTGAAGCAGCATGCATTTTAACTATTATACATTTTCCTCATAGAAAAGAAATCATCAAAACACGTAAAGCCTAAAGGAGTCTTGGTATGCTTATAGGGTTAATATATGGTTTTTTGAACGAATTTGTGGGGTCCAACATATTTGTTTGGTTTAGATTCCCTGTCATTTCATTGGATTAGGAAGCAGTGGAGTAAAGTCTCTTATATTGAAGTCTTTGGATGGTTCATCACATTTGCTATGAGATCCAACGCCATACTCTGTTACCAAAGTAACCACAGATTTCTTGCCTGATAAGATGAATTTCATCATGAAAAATGTGATGCTTTATTGGAATATAATTGTAGTAGGCGTGAAGTATTTCTGCGTTATCCATGCCACTAATCATGGCAGTGCCGATGAAAGGGCATTGTGAGCCACAGCTTTGACATCCATATTGTGGAGCATGAAGGGTACCATGCCTCAAATGATGACATTTTTGTGCCTAGCACAATGTGCAACATGTCATGTTGGAAGATCTCATCTGCTCCCTTAGGGTGGTTTCTTGCTCTAGTGAGTCAGTGACATCTTCGTCATCTGAAAATACCAAGTAGGCATCTTTCCTTGGCCAAGCACCAAACCCCTGCTAATATCAGCATGTGGGGTATGATATCCCTAATGCATTGTATTTTGATGCAATCATGCAACCTAGTCTTACCTCCAAGGACTTATCCTGGCTGCATCATGTTCATAGAATGAGTTTTCAATCAATGATAGAGAAGCGACCATGTATAGATATCAACACAAGTGTGGGCCCAAGCTCGTTTCCACATTAGCCATGGCCCATGGCAACACCAGCCATTCCAATTGTTTCGCCTTGAAAGCGATAGATTAAGGGGAGATAAAATTTACTTAGATATAAGGTGGTTAGGTTTAAATTGATTGGCATTCTTTTGCAAAAACTTGGTAGGTCAATTAATGGTGTCTAAACCTACAAAAATATCATATTGTGGTCTTAAATGGGGTATAAATAAGAAAGGAACTTCCCATGCCACCATGTTTGTGAAGACCAAACCCCTTTGGCATAGCAGGAGGCCAAGGCAAGCAACGATCGACCTTTTGCTATCATTTTCTTTTGTGATGTAGAACCAAAATTACTCCCAACTTTGCCATTTCTTATGCTCGTATGCCGAATGGGGAATGTCTACATACCTTGAAATCATCACCGTGTGTGCCAAGATGGCGATGAGAGAGAGGCTAACAAGGCCTTGGTCAATGCGAACAACATGATGTTATGTTGCATGTGCCACATTAATCACTTTGTGCTATAAGCCGAAGCTCCTCCCAACTTTGCTATCTTTGATGTTCTCAATGTTCAAAAGGCGACGCCTTAGGCGCGCCTAGGCGCAACTAGTCGCGAGTTGGAGGGTGTCCGCCTGGCCTATGGGGGTAGGCGGACCCCTAGGCGGCGGCGGCTCATCGGCGGCGCCGGTGAGAGAGGAGGAGCGCTTGGCGGAGGTCGCCGGTGGGGGAGGAGCTGCGGGCGGCGGCGGGCGCTCACGCGGGCTTGTGCGGGCGGCGGCGGACGCAGGCGTGGGCAGGCGCAGGCGCGTGCGCGGGTGGCGGCGAGCGTGTAGTATAGGAGAGAGAGAGAGATGCCGGAGAGGGAGAGGAATCGGCGGCGACGGCTGATGCGGGAGACCAAGCAGAGGAAGGCACGAAGAAGAGCGTCGAGCAGAGGATGCGGGAGATGGAGACCGACCAGATGGATAAGGTTTGGAGAGACTTGGAGTGGGGAGATGGGCTGGACAGGTTGCCACTTGGGCCTTTCTATCTCTCTAAGCCAGCCTTTCTATCTATCTGAGCCCACTATTCAGCTGTTTATTTTTTCTTTTAGAAGATAACATATGTATATTAGTATATATACAAAACGCCTAGTAAAACGCCTTGAAACGCCTAGGCTAGCCTAGGCCAGCCTAGGCGCTAGGCTATGGGTCATCGCCTAGCGCCTTGTAGAACTTTGGATGTTCTTATGACAAAATGCTTTGGACCTTGGAATAATCATTGTGCATGCCAACATGGGGATTGGGGCATGAGAGGCCAACAACGCTTGGGCCGAGGTGGATGATGTCATGTTGCACATTAATGAAATATTTATGTCACACAGTCACACAGACCAGACTAGCCGTAAACTCATTGAACCACATGGTACATGGTGTGAAGGCAACCTCCAGTCATAGGTGACAGGGGGTTAGGCCTGGCACAATCCTCGTCCTTGTGACGCCGTCTCGAATTGCTGATTTGCGGACGAGATGTATCGATGTCCCGATTTTGAATTAATCATGCCTTGCCGTAGGGGTTTAAGATGGGTGCGTCCTAACTCTGGACTGGCCATTGCCCCAATGCTGCTGGGTTTCCAGACGGGACAAGGTGTAGATGAAGATTATCGTCATACACTTGGGGTTCTCGGTTGCCTAGTGAGGCCTCGTTGTGGCATCGTCGTCTCATTATCTGTGATGATGCTCCATGACTGCACCCATGGCCGATTGCTCGCGCATTGGACAGCTGCTAGCACCTCATCATAGCAAAGCGTGAAGCCATGGACAAAACTTAGAGTGCATCAGGGAAGAGGGATCCATGGGCAATATGTTTTGCTAGTCATAGTGTGTGGCAATGAGCGATTGGTTTGTGGCTTTCGCAGGAGAACAAAGAGAGAGAAAAAAAAGAAAGCAAGGCAGCAAACATGGACGAGAGGCAGCGGCTACTTGTTTGTTAGTCATGATTCATGAGAGGGCACGAGATGATAGGAGGCTTAGGGTTACAATTGTGGGTCGTATGGCCAGCACACAACCAGTCAACCGCGCATTTAACCTTTCTTTTATCTTTTTCCCTCTTCTCTTTTTTTTTCTGTCTTTGTGATCAATCTTACCTTCTAGGAGCAAGTTATACATCGTCCATTGACCTGGGTCATTCGACCCTAACTGCCCGATTCGATCCTCATTTTTAGCTACCTTTGACCCTGACTTACTTGCACCCAGTGGACCTAGATTTTTTGTGACGATGCCTCTATTATCTCTAGAGGCGCCTCCACAACCTTCTGCCAACGCAACTAGATCAAAATGGCCTTCTGCAGTCCTTGAAATCAAGTTGGTTGTCTGGGAGGGCACCTTCCTTTGTTTTGTAGTGAATATTCAAAATGATGTTTGTTGACATACCCCAAGTAGGCTCACTTCATCGCTTTGGTGTACCAGAGGGTCAAGAACTCATGATTCACATGAGCTGCAATAGGCAATTTCTATGTCATTATGTGTACATTACTGTGTGCCTTTGCCGATTGTGCAGAGATCTTCCAAAGCATTGATGTGGTGGCTCCCAAGGGTCAAGGGGTAGAATTGTGGTAGAACTATTCATTCCAAACTATTCTCTTCGCACAGGTTGCATTTACATGATCACTAAAATATACTGTCCTACCAACCCAAGAAAATGAAAGCTGTCATATCAAGGGGGACAACTCAGATTTAGGGATGAAATCGGATAGGATACAAAAGGATATGTACATATATGAATATGGTAGTTGTTTTTTTTTTCTTAGATTCGGAGTTGGATACGAATAGTGTCAGATGCATTGGATATTGGTATGCATCCCATATCCATACTAGATATCGGGCGATACGGTACAGATATTGAATGTCCTGATTCAGATACGGATTATCCATTTAGTAACTGAACCCCTTTGGACGGACGGATAGTCGGAAAATATCCATCCTGTTTTCACCCCTACTCAGTTTGATTGGAAAGTATATGTGCAAAAAGTGTCACATTAACCATGGCAGCACCATCTACACCAGTTTGCTTCAGTTTGAAGCAAGCACATCAAGGGGAGTAAGTTTAGTTGATTATCGTCGTTTCCACTTTCCAAATATGTTTTTTAAAGTTTTAGTAGGTCAATTAGTTGCACTTAAACCTGTAATGGCTGCCTATTATGCACTTAGGAGGAGCAAATCCAGACAACCCCTCCCCCCGCCCCCCCACCCACCCCCACCCCCTCTCCATTAATAAATTGGTAAAAGACAAGAGCGTTCTGTCACATCCAGGAGCAACTGGATGTGCCCAGGCGGGTGATCAATCACTTCACCCTATAACAGATGTTCCATGTCCAGAACTGATGGATTGCTCCATAGACATTTACCCTTTAACTCATGCCACATCAGTAGTGCTACTTTGCTTTAACAGTATCACACACGTTATGCAGGGAGGTAGCCAGCTATGATTTAGTTTCTTAAGCCTTTGTTGTTTAGATCTAACTTAATGTTTAGTGATCCCTTAGTAACTATAGATAGTGTTTCACTGTTTTGTTATCTTTCTTTTTTATATTTATGTTGGATTTTTGGTACACTCTTGCTTAGAGGAGGCTCTGTAAGTCAGATCAAGCAATAGTTGAACTAAAGTCTCCTCTTCTTTCTAAGGTTCATATCAACAGATTCAAAAGTATTTAGACTGGACCTTTGCTGTCGTACAACTGTTACCTCTTTTATCAACATGGCATTTCCTTTAAAATTGGAAAAAAAAAATAGACACCAATCTAAGAGAAGTCAGCATATTGAAAAGAAATTGCTTTTGTTGTGGTTATCATGTTGTCATGACAATCAGCAGTAATATGGAAAATGAGCTTTTGCAGAATCCATGAGAGAAACATGCAATGTACTTGAGATAGTAGGATTGAAGGAGTTGCCTCGTAGCTGTTGAATTTATGGGGTTTGAACCCTAGTTGACACTATCTACTGCATTTTATGCCCTAGCCGATAATAGAAGATCGATACCGAATACTATTAATCGTCCAATTTCTACCTATACGGAAAAAAGGAGACACTGGATGCTATTTCAATTAAATGGCATCCAATACCAAGCAACCATTCCGTTAGGGTGTTGAAAATGTTGTAATTTGTGTTACTAGGGGCATAATAGCTGTAGTTCTGTGAAACTGGTAAGTAAAGCCACTATGAAGTACAGTATCTAGTGATAGTTTGACTGTACATATAGATAACCTGGTACAGTGAGGTTATACATGTGGGTGTGGGCACCTTGATTTGATTCTGCTGAGGCGAGTTGTAAACTAACATTTTCCTTAATTTGATTTTATTTTTATAATCTGCTTCAGAGAACATTCTCCTTTTTTTCACATCAAATTGGTAATGTCAATGGACTAGAATGGACATTAGAGCATTTATTAATCTTAATGAGATACTATCCCCTTTTGCTACTGTTCTAGGATTTAGTTGTGCATGTGTGATACCGCACCTTTATTTGCATCATTTTTTGAATTTTTATTTGTTACATTAGTCATGATGAATGGTACATCCTGTCCAGAATGTCCAATAGTTGTGTCTGGTAGGCTGGTACACCATTGAGCTGTATACTCATTTGATTAATTTCTTTTTTAAGCTATCATATTGGTGTACTGAACATAGGAACATTCTCCACAGATTATCAAGAATGAAGACCTTGAAGAGCTTAGGGAACTTGGTTCAGGCACATTTGGAACTGTATACCATGGAAAATGGAGGGGCAGTGATGTAGCCATTAAGAGAATAAAGAAAAGCTGCTTCACAGGACGGTCTTCAGAGCTAGAAAGACTAGTAAGATCTGAACCACCACTCTTGTACATCTACGATTCAGATGTTATGTCCATTTTTGGAGTAATGTGGCAGTAGGCCATTGGATGAAAGGTTGTAGCACTATTGCAGTATAACAACTCTTGACCTATGTCATGTATTAACAATTGCTACATGCACCAAACCAGACATGGCACCACTTTGGCCAGATGCTGATTAATATGGCCTAAACTATCTCAATAAGCAAATAACCTTTGCCTGACAGCTGGTTCATCAAAATTTACTTCCTTTCTTGGTTGTTTAGGCGCACGAATTCTGGCGAGAAGCTGAAATTCTTTCAAAGCTTCATCATCCAAATGTTGTGGCATTTTATGGCGTTGTGAAAGATGGGCCAGGTGGTACATTGGCAACCGTGACTGAGTTCATGGTTAATGGTTCTCTTCGACATGTTTTGCAGCGCAAGGACAAGTAATTGCTTCCTGTGATTACTTTGGTTTCACTTATTATTTACTGTGAGTAACAAAATGCTTTCTTTCTGGACAGATATCTTGATCGTCGTAAGCGGCTTATCATAGCAATGGATGCTGCATTTGGCCTGGAATATTTGCACTCGAAAAATATTGTGCACTTTGACTTGAAGTGTGATAACTTGCTCGTAAATCTTAAAGATCAATCACGTCCCATATGTAAAGTGAGCATCACTTCCATCTATAGTGTTATTGTATAACTGTTTTGTGTATGATTTTCAATTACTTTGCATTATACTCATGTGGTGAATTTATGATTTATATACAGGTTGGTGACTTTGGCTTGTCCAAAATAAAAAGAAATACCTTGGTTTCAGGAGGTGTGAGAGGGACTCTCCCATGGATGGCTCCAGAATTACTCAATGGAAGCAGCAGTAAGGTGTCAGAGAAGGTATAATCATAGTTCTTGGATCTTTTCAGCTGTGGTTTTAGGGGGTGTTTGGTTTGTGGGATGAGGTGATCTATTTTGTTCCACTCAGATTTTTGTTTGGTTTGAGGAATGGAATGGGTTGATCCATCACCACCTCATTCCTCACACACACATGATGCCTCAAACCAAACACCCTCGTCTTGTTCCAAACTTGTTCATAAAATTTGCCATCATGTGGTGATCCTTTATCTTACTATATTCATTTACTCCAGAACCAATAATATCCATATCTGCTTCAGTTATGTGTATAAAGAAGTTACATTTAAGGTTCTGAGTTTGTTTCCACTGGTACAGGTTGATGTATTTTCTTTCGGTATTGTTATGTGGGAAATCCTCACTGGCGAAGAACCATATGCCAATATGCACTATGGCGCAATTATAGGTATACAATTCATCACCTACAGTTAGTCCATGAATTGTTTGTTTAGACTTGAGAACGTTACTGGTGGTTTCCTATGTTTTTCTATTCAGTTTCAGAGAATGATCTTCCCTCAATACTCAGCCCTACCTTTGTTTTGTTTTGTTTTGTTTTGTTTTGTTCTGTTGACGTTCAGTTTCTAGGGTTGATGATTGGTATGATCAAATAAAGGGCGAAAAGGCCAATAGAAGTTATTACTTCAGCCAATAAAATTGGAGGTTTGGGCCTGGGACTGGTAGTTTGGGTAGCTCAAATCCTATGCTGTGTTAAACATTATTACCAAAGTTATTGTCATGGCACTAACCCAGTTTTGGTAATTCACTTTTTTGGAGGGTGGCTACTGAATTGTTGTTAGAAGCTTCTACATTATTGTTACTGATATAAGCAGAAAGAATACAGTTAAGGGTATTCAACCATTAGAATCTTCATCATTTTGCTGTCAATAATGTCTACATTGCCCTTTAGTCGAATTGTTGAAGATGGGACTATGTAAAAACGGATTATCGTGCACCTCTTATTCTCACCACTTCCACTCTTTTACCTTTGGTTGCCCTGGTATTCTGATTTATTTTTCAACGTCATCTCTGTCTTCTGATGAAGATTTTGCCCCTCCTGTGAATTTATTCATTTTTCCAAGATCCTAGTTTTTTTTTTTCCTTTGATCAGTTAGCACATGCGTGACTCTTAGAACCTCCTTTGCAGGGGGCATTGTAAACAACACACTGAGGCCACCTGTGCCAGCTTCATGTGATCCGGAGTGGAGAAGGCTCATGGAGCAGTGCTGGGCTCCAGATCCGGCACAGCGCCCAGCGTTCACAGAGATTGCTGGACGGCTTCGTTCCATGTCAGTTGCAGCAAATCAGGCGAAGGCAACCAAATAAGGTTCAGGTGGAGTACTCCTTTCAACCCCCTATTTGTTGGGGTTCACATCACTTCTCTCTTTTCTTTTTCCTTCTCTTTTTGACTGGAGAGTAATACATACACATGTATGTTATAGAGTGCTGTAAAAATTAGTGCGTCAATTTATTTATACCATGTCATGGGCTGGACGTATCCAGTAATATACTGGACTCGGTTTGAAGGTTGTGACGTGTATAAAGTTTTAGTTGGAATTTGTTGAATGGTCGCAGGTGTGCTCCCTCATAAACAGAAATGAATGCTGTAATATATTCAAAACTGTGAACTAGACGCTCCATACTACACCTTTGGACTTCACATCATACATGTTTCTTTACAAAAGAGTGTATAAAAAGTTCCTTCATTACACTTGTGGTCGTGCTATGCAGTCTTTCCGAAAGGTATATGCTGGATGCTGTTCACGGAAATCGAGGCAACCCATAAATGATTAATCTTGTTCGCTAGTCTCTACCCATTCAGTTGAGTGCAAGAGTGCATTTTATACCTTCATAGAAAATTGGTACGTTGTGACCGTGCCAAATCATGATATTTCTTTTTTTTTTTTAAACATGGGCCTCAGCATTACTGAATTCTATGGTGCTGATATTATGAACAGGTAGTACTGTGCAATGTAATTTGGTGTGGAAGAAAATGCAAATGCAACAGGCAACACTTTCAGAGGACTGAATGTACTATCTCCAAGTGATCTCAAAAATGAAATTTAGTTTGGAAGCACTAAGAAAAAAATAATAATGTCATTACAAGACTTAGTATATTGCACAAACGATATGTTGGGTACAGTAAACCTTCGGGCTAAAATGCTAGAAGCAAGGACACTAGGGCTCTGTTTGGTTGCTCTTTAAGGTGGTAGATGTTGATACTCTTTTAGTCAAATTTAGAATGGCTTGACTTTACCTGAATATATATCATATATTACAGAACCAGGAGTACTTAGAACTAATAAGAGTGCATGTAAACAGCAGTAAAAATTAAAACATGGAGGTTGCGCAAGTGCTAACTAGTACTAGCATTCTAAAAATAGGATGTCTAAACTAAACAGAGCCCAGCATTAGGTCTACGATCTATCTGCTTGGTCAGATGAAAATTACAGCAGTGACATGAACAAGAGCCTCATTTCCACCAACACACTTTGGGACGAAGAACTGGAAGGAGTCGTTGGGATCTGGCAGCCCATTCGAGGGACAAATGCATTCAACTTGGAATCGAGATTTCTCGTAATACCCACGCTGGAGCTGGACATGCTTGAACTGCATGAAGCAGAGCTCGAGTTCGCATGTCATGTTCCTCCTTGTCGCCGGTGCCGAGGAGTTGATGTTCATGGTGGCGGTGAGAGAGCTTATCCAGACCGCAGAGATGGCATGGCCGAACGGTGTACACGCCATGTTCAGCAGGAGCAGGTACTGGGCTCTGCCGCGGACGGCGGTGAGGAAGTTGAAGCCAACAAGGAGGTCGACGAGGAAGGACTCGCCGGCACGGACCTCAGCAGTGCACGGCCAGCCGTGCGCTGCCTTGAGGTGCGTAACGAGCGTCGCTACAGTGCCGACGAAGCCACAGGCGTCGTCGGGACAGCGGCACGGCGCGTGCGGGCACTCTAGGAGGTGCTCCTCCTGGGCGTGGTATGCAGTCCTCATGTCGCAGCCATATGGCGCGTGTGGACACGGCATGCGGATGGAGTCCACGACACGCTCCATGGCGTGGCACCGCTGGTAGCCGCCAGGCATCGCGACGCGGCATACGTGGCAGTTGACGGCATCCTTGAGGCTCTCAGAGCACAGCGAGCACACCACATGCCCCTTGGCGCACTGCAACAAATACATGGCGACTCTAACAGTAAGCCAACGAATCGACGAACGGAACGTAGGTATGTCTAGAGCAGGAGCAGGCCGTATATATGTACCTGGAAGATGGGTGGCTTGAGCGGGTGGAAGCAGACACCGCACTCTAGGACGTTGACATCCTCGTCGGCCACCATCAGATCATGCACCACTGTCGAACCTGACGAAGAGCCATTCTCGATGCCTCCTCCTGCGGTGTCCCAAGGCTCCCATCCTCCTCCTCCTGGGGTGCACCAAGGCTCCCATCCTCCTGCGTCGACGAGAGCGGATCGCATCTGGTTTGGCTGTCGCCCTCCAGCCGGCATGGTGCCCAGGGACCGCCGCTGAGAGATCCGTGATCCAGTGGACATGTCAACTCGCTCTCCTCCGCTGGTGCTGGTGGAACAGAACGCAAGTTGAAATCCACAACAGCCTTGAACAGTTTAAGAGTGTTGGGACTGCCGTTTATCTGCAGTCAAGGAAAAGCCCCCATCTCAGAAACTCCTGTACCGGGACAACATATGTCATAGCAAAAGAAAAAAAAAATGAATTTCCGTTCCACACAATGGAAGCCTATGCACCTTACAATTCACTCCTGGTACTTATCACTCTCGTTGAGCTGATCAGGGAGTCATCAAGTGGGATGCAGGCATGCAGCTGAATTGGAGGAATTAGGTTGGTTGTATTGAATATAAGTATTTAAAGTTGGCATATGCATTACATCTCTATGGTCATTTGAAGAACAATCATATTAAAAACCATATGGGGCATACTAAATAGATTAATACCGTAATATTTACTCCATCATGATATACCAAAACGGAATAACAACATAATCAGTGGCGGAGGACGGAATATATTTGAGGTATAGCGAGTTGATAGCGTAAACTGAGTAGTAATGAACAAAGAACAATTAATCAAGAGGCGGCAGGGTTCATTCTCGGTGCTCTCGATGAAGAAAAATTAATTAATTAAATAATAAACAACTGAACAAAAAAATAATTAAATGGGGTTTTGACTTCGTGTGACTTAGCATCTTGCAGCTTGCAGGGCTAGGGCGGCAGCACTAAGGATGGCAACGGAGCGGGTTCGGATCGGGTGGAGTCTCCGTGCACCCAAAACCGAAACCCGAAATCGAAACCCGAACCCGAACCAAAAACCGATTCGGGTGGAAATCCATCACCAAAACCAAACCCACGGATACCCGAAACCCGAACGGATACCCAAAACCCGCGGATAAATATACACATATTCACATGTATAAATAAGAGGCAACAAATAATAAATATTTTCATGAGTCAATTTTGAATAGATTTAATAATCTAAGTAAACAAGTTATTATTAGCATATTATAAAACATGAGTTTTAATTTCAAATGATTTATTTTGGATATCCATTGGATATCCACGGGTGAAAAACCAAACCTGAAAACCGTGGGTGAAAAACCATCCCCAAACCCGAACCCACAGGACCCGAAACCCGCGGGTATCCGACCTGAACCCGATCCGCTGCCATCTCTAGGCAGCACCAGGCCTCCACCAGTGTTCATATGAATGGCTATATTAATTAACTAGGCTGCAAAGCACCGCCAGCAATTTGCAGGGGCATAAGCGCTCTGCCACTGAACATAATAGGCCAATACCTATCGAAACAAATTGGCTTAAACTTATCACGCATATAACTTATTACTTCGAAGCAATATTGCACGCATACAACCTATTTCTAAAAGTATATTCAACAAGAAGCTATATACTATATGAATTACAGAATCAGAAATGTACTAGCTCACCTGTGCTCCAGCATGGTTTATAATCTTATTTTACGAGTATTAGAATCTTGGCTTTTCATCTTTATTCTCTCCTCATTTCCTAACATAATATCCATTTTGATACTCTACAATCTTTATCCGGTTGTGATGACTGTGTCAAGTACGATACATGTGTTTTCAGCCTTTGAATTAAACCTCAATGAAATTTTAATATGTATCTAATTTAGTTGAAATGAAACCTTAAGTTATATCAGATCTTGTTGCATCATTCCTTTTTTCTTTATACGAAAAAGTCTACATCAAATGACTATTATTCAGGATAATGATTTAGAGTCTACCAAATTAAAGTCGTCCGTTCTTTTCTGATATTGTAAGAATTTTCTCTTTTTTCCCGGTACAATCTCATGAGGACTATATATCGTGAAGCCTTCGCTGAAGACGTCAATCAGTAATATTAAGATTCTAGTTCAAACTACAATCCTACTTGTTTTTAACTAACAGGACCAAAATCAAACCCTAAGGAAACCCCAAAAATGTGTTGGTCGTCTATAAAACCCTCTTCCACCAGCACGAAAATCGATTTTGAGGAGCACACGAGCATTCATCCCAGGGAAAGGGAGACTGGACGCAAGAATCGAAGTATGAACCAGAACGGAGGTACTCTCCAGAGAAAAAAGAAAAACAATTGATAAAAAGGTCCAAGAAAACCCCAAAATGTTTTTTTTCAGCCAACTCCACGCCGCCGGTGGAGAAGCCACTTTTTTTGTTTTGATTTCAGGATAAGTAAGGAGAGGAGAAAACCCCAAAACAAAGCTACCATTCGAGGGCTTTGCTAAGGGCCAATGGAATTGGGGGAGGAAGAAGGAGGGTTTCGTCCAGCGCATTCTCTCACCTGCAGCGCAGCCGAAGCGGGGGAGAGCGGCTGGGTTTCCTGCGCTCTGCCTTGCTTGGTTTCAGGCGACGGTCGCTCGGCTTAGATTTGGGTCGTTTAGGGGGTGTTTACTTCCTTCAAAATTCCAAAAATTTTACAAGATTCCCCATCACATCGAATCTTTAGACGTATGCATGGAGTATTAAATGTAGGTAAAAAAAATAACTAATTGCACAGTTTGTATGTAAATGTCGAGACGAATCTTTTAAGCTTAGTTAGTTCATGATTAGATAATTTTTACCAAATAACAACGAAAAGTACTACAGAAACTTTACACCAACTTTTACACCATTTAAACACTACCTTAGTTGGCCGCGGCGAGCGCGAGGTGAGAGGGGAGAAGAGACGACGGGAAGAAAGAAAGGAAGTGGAGAACTGATGGAAGCGGACTAGCGGAGGCGTCCGCCGTCCGGCGTTAAAAAGTGGAGATGACGTTGTTTCTTCCGTTGGAAAATGGCGAAATTCACGAGACGCTAACGTGGCTACAGATTGGGCCAAACACAAAATTGGTGCAATTCGAATTTGTTCCCGAATCCTATAGGAATCGAAGGCGAAATTCATGTAAAAAAATTAAACCGTTTATAAGTTGCATATATATATATACACACACACACTCTCTTGGCTTAAAATTACTAGGCGTATTTTAATTCGGAGGATAAGCTTTTAACCACCAACTTTTTTTATTGATATATTATTTTCAAATTATAGTATAAATTTGATGACATTAGATTTATATTGAAAACTATAAGCTTATGATTTATAATTTCCTTTTTGTGAATTACATAGTATCCATAATGTATACACTCAGTAACGGACCCAGGAAGTATGCATAGCGCATACAACCATTTTTGGAGCTATCTGTCCAGCACTCGCGTGTTTTTACTGGCGCTGAGCACCCGAATTTTTTCTCCATACCTTCTTCCTCCTCTCGACACTCCGCCACAGCGCGATAGGTCTCGCTAGAGTTCCGCCGCCGCGGCCGCTACCGCGGAGCTCCGGCGAGACTCTACTGCACCCGCGACCTCCTCCTCCTCCTCCTCCTTTCCCCTCCACCCCCTCCCCCCGTCGTGGCCATGGGCGCCCCGCCCTAACCACTTCCGCCGCCGCTAGAACCTTGCCTCCCCAAGTCCCTTCTAATGCCGCCGAATTTGTAGAATAAGAGAGGGAGTGGCCGAAGATGCGAATAGAAAAGTGTTAGATTGCTCCAAAACACTCGGTTGTTCTATAGTATTTCTCATTTTACAAGTTATATTTACCAATAAGCTGTACGCCTTATGAACTATGTATTAGCTCATCAACTTGTGCTCAAACACTGTTTTAGCATCTTATTTTTTTAATGTGGATAAATTTAGTGTGTATACTAATTAAATTAATCATCTGTACTCTCTCTTTATTTCCGAACACAATACCCATTTTAATACTCTCTCTGTCCCTGAAAGGATGGATTCCTAGAATCCGTGCCAGTTAAATTTTTTTAAGTTTGACTAACTTTACAGAAAAGAGCATCAATATCTATGACATAAAATAAGTATTTTATGAAAATACATTCTATGATAAATTGAATGATATTAATTTGGTACCATAAATCTTAGCGCTTTTTCTAGAAATTTAGTCAAAGTTTAAAAAGTTTGACTTAAGACAACTCTAGGAATCCATCCTTTCAGGGACAGAGGGAGTCTGTAATCTCTATTTGGTTGTGATGAATGTGACAACTATAATCTCTATTACTTTAAAAAAAACTATAATCTCTATTTGGCATAATGAAAAGAGATGGTTTCTGGATATTTATTTTGGTCCATCTTATATTTAATATTTTTTTAATTAATTTTTGAATCGCAATAGACACGTTCCAGGCCAGCCATGGCGTCCTCGGGCTCTGTGCGCACGCTCGCCTCACCTGTGACCTCTGACCACTTCGCCCTGGCACACGCAATGTCAGACGCGGCGCGGCCGCCCGAGCTACTTCGCCACCAAGGCCTTGTTTAGATACAACAAAAAGTTAGAATTTTTTCACTCTCTCTCCATCACATCAATTTTTAACTGCTTGCATGGAGTATTAAATGTAGGTAAAAAAAATAACTAATTACATAGTTTAGTTGGAAATCACGAGATGAATCTTTTGAGCCTAGTTGGTCCACGATTGGACAATATTTGTCAAATAAGACGAAAGTGGTACTATTCATCAGGTTAGAAAAATTTGCAATCTAAACATGCCCCAAAGGTGCGTTCGCTTCACGAAAAGCAGCTGAAAAGTTACTGTAGCATCTTTCGTTGTTATTTACTAAAATTTGTCTAATTATAGATTAACTAGGCTCAAAAGATTCGTCCCGATATTTACAGACAAACTATGCAATTAGTTATCTTTTTTATCTACATTTAATGCTCCATGCATGCGTCGAAAGATTTAATGTGATGGGTGAAAAAGGAAATATTTTAGGTTGGGAGGGGAAGTGAACCCTACGCCACGGCCAAGGGCCAACAGCCCAACACTGACTCACATTGCCCCCGCTTACTACCTCCCAAGTCCCAATCACTGTTCTGGTCAGATGATCAACAAGGCCAAATCAGCTATCCTTTTCAGCACAAACACAAAATCAGTGCAGAGAAGAGAAGTGAAAGAAATTCTTGAAGTACACAAGGAAACTATGAATGAGGACTTTCAAATCCGAGGTGTTTGCATACTTGAAAGATAGAGTGTGGAAGAGAATTAAGGGTTGAAAGGAGAAGTGTTTATCATGGGCGGGGAAAGAGATTTTGATCAAAGCCATTGCCCAGGCTATTCCAACCTTTGCTATGGGCAGGGGCGAATCTACGTGGAGTCGCCGGGGTCGCCTGACCCGGATGGTTTTGTACGAGTCCGTTGTATGTGTATTTTTTCACCAGCCATGACCCCGATAAAAAAATACGATGACCCCGGTGGCCCAGCACCAATAGCAGCCCAACACAGCTAAGGCAGCCCAGTTTGCTGCAGCCCAAGGGAGAAGGCAAAGTCACGTTCAGTAACGTGCCGGAGAAAGCGACAATTCTTCTCCCGTCGTCCGACCTTCCGCCTTCCAAATGTCCGCGTCGGTGCTCTCGTCGCTGTTGTGTGATCGAGCCGCCGCTACGGCGACGACGGACGGCCACCGACGCCGCTGCTCTCCGAGTCTCCGTTGATTCAATCCTGCTCAAGTAGCGAATATCCCCTGCCCTGCCAGTATTCTACCGATCGAGGTAACCTAAAATCCTAAATCCTTTCTCAAAATTATTGTTTCCTCCCCAATCTACAATTGTGAGATGCCTGCAGCTTATGGTTTTTTATATTTTTCAGCAAAAGGCAATTTGCTTGCATTGGAACAAAGTAGATACTAGAGAGTATGTTCAGCGTTCATCTGTTCATCTTGCCAGCGACGATTTATCCTAGATTGGCAAGCACCTTGTTGAGGCAACGAGGTAACCCAGTTCCTCAAAATCCCTAAATTATTCTGCTATATACAGAGATTTTTGTTGTTTATCTATCACCGGAATTTTATGCTGAACCTGTCAAATTTATATGCATTGGATTGTACTATATCCGTCCTAAAAAAACAATTCTAGCTTTCCCTTTAGTAAATCTATCTAAATGTTGACCAAAATTATAGAAAAGTTTCAAGAGTTCTATGGAGTTGGCTAAGTCATACCCTGATGACTTCAACTCAACCATATTGAAGGATCTTGGTAGTGAGCTTCATATTTACATTGATAAAGTGTGAGCTGACGAAAGATTTGCTAAGTTGAACACTAATTCAAAGCTTGCTAGGCTTATGGTGGATAAAAAAACGTTTTGCTTCATATATTCTTTGTAATTTTATCACTGTTCATGTTATCATTTACGATATTATGACAATATACAAGTCAGTACTTTGTGGTATGAGTTGCATTGACCCCGGCGCCAGTTTATCCTGGCTTTGCCCCTGGCTATGGGCTGCTTTGATATAACCAAAACCTTGTGTGATCAAATTAGTGCGATGGTCTGTCGGTATTGATGGAACCAATAGAAGAGAAAACATAAAATTCTTTGGCTATGTTGGGAGACGATCATCAAACCAAAGAAGGAAGGGGGCCCAACACTCACTCACATTGCCCCCGCGTACTACCTCCCAAGTCCCAATCCAGTCCAAACCAGAGAAGAGGGGAGGCTGCGAGAGACACGCGGAGAGAGCAAGAAAGAGAGGGCCACTCCACTCACTCATGGCGGCTTTGCAGGACTCGGCATCAAAAGATCGTTCGGCGAAGCGGTCGGGAAGGGGATGCCCGGGAGGGGGAGGTGAGCCGAAGCAAAAGCGAGCAAGATCCCTCAGTGTCAGTGTCGACGCCGGCGGTGGAGGATCCTCTGCTCCTGCAACAGCGCCGGCGTCAACGTCGTGTGCTCGCCCAGAGAGCGCTGCGGCGTTGTTGGTGGACGTTACGGTGGAGGACGCCGACGCCCTCGACTGCGGCGTGTGCTTCCTCCCACTGAAGCCCCCAATCTTCCAGGTATTGCGGTACACCCGAATCCCATCTCCTGATGGTTCTTCTGAACCCAATGTTCCTTGTATCTGCACAAATAACTCACTGTGTCATTTCTCCCAAAAATGTGTCATTTGTCTCATTTCAGTTACAAGGATAGAATTAAATCCAACATGAAGATGGATAACTTCATAATGGTCTATAAAAAGATGAATTACATAAAAACTTACTTGAGCAGGACTTCTCCCCCAATTTTGAATTGAAGTCAGTACTGGATACCAGCGTCGTTTTCTCACCTCAAAAGTGTCCCCTTGTACTCATATATGACAAGTATTCGCAAACGGCCGCTCTTGTATTTTATTTAAACTTCTATCTTCTTAATACAATGATACGCAATACCCTTGCGTATTTGCGAAAAATATATGACAAGCAAAATGCTTATTATTATTTTTTTGGGGTTCAAAGTTGATTTCACGGCAGATCAGATTTCAAAATGCCACATTGAATCCTTGGAGCCTCGTAGAAGCTCCACATTCTTTTCTCCGACAATAAAACATCGGAGACAAGCTAAACCATACTTCAACCAGTTATGACCGAATCTGCATTGCCAGTAAAAGCTTCTGGTAAACAGTATATTTGTTTAGGGCTTGATAAACTTTGTTGGCATTAGCTGGGCCTAATAAAGACATGTACCTTACCTCCCGCCCTCCATTATTTGATAATTTGTGTTGAAAGTTCAGCAACAGTAACAAAGAGTAAAGGAGAAGGTCATCCTGCTGTATTGCAAACCCTTATTCACTCGATTACCAAAAGGATCCCGCCTTACAAGGTCTCAAACCTAGGTAACCTACAAAACTGTTAAAGGCTTTTAAAAAAAATTCAGAAAAAAGGCTCTGCTGGAAGTTATAAGATTTCTTCAAAATTTATTATGATTAGAATCTCATTATTCTGACACCACAACATCTTAGGACGTCATGTGTTATTGCTATCCCTTTTAAATTATAAATTCTTCCTGTCTTGTGTGAAACCGGTTGATCCCTAAAAGCCTTATGATCAGGTGATAAATTCCAATATTGAGGTGAGAACCCTAGTTATGATTTTTTAACTGCAATTCAGTGGCCTGGTGGATCAATGTTTTTATCTATCCCTAAAAAAGAGGTTCTATCCTTGCATCATTTTCACAATTCGACGAGTGCAAATAATTCCGTAGTTCGTTCTTGAAACATTCAATCTCCCACTGTGGAAGTCATGAAACAAAGGCACTACATCCCAGCCGGGATCATGTCTGTGTCTGTACCTGTAGTTCTACTCACCATCCTTTGTTTCTGCTGAAGTAAATGATCAGACATATCATTCTCCTCAAATCAGATTGCCTATCCAAAACAGGGCACCTCAGCCTATGATTGTGGGTTAGAAACCACTATGCCCTTTCCTATTCTGTTGATTGACAATCCAGATTCATAAGAACCAAAACAACCTTGCTATTCTGATTCTGAAGTGCAATTAACAACTTCATTAGGAGGAACAGTGCTAACTCCGCCTATGTTGACTGGAAGACTTTCTTGAGTCGTCTCAACATAGCCGGTCCCAAGCCCGGGTAAAGGAGGAGGGTGTGTTAAGGTCTGACGAACCAACAGTAAAAAACAATCACTCTCATGGATTTGAAACCCACAAGAGATTCGTTGGGGCGTAACCCTCTTAGCGACGCGCTACATCGGAACCCGGGTGTGGTGTTAAATGGGCAAGGGCCGGGTCGTCATCCCCTTAGTGGCGCGTCGTATTGTGACCCGGGTACGATGAAAAATGAGCAAGGGTCGGGTCGTCGCAACCTTAGTGGCGCGCTACATCTACGCCCGGGTGTAGTGAAAAATGAGCAAGGGTCTTCGCACTTCCCTCGACGGGTGCGAAGGGTAAGGAAGCTAGCCGAGCCAACTAGGATTCGTCTAGGTAGCTGGAACGTAGGGTCCCTAACGGGTAAGCTAAGAGAGCTAGTCGATGCAGCAATTAGAAGACGTGTAAATATTCTATGCGTTCAGGAGACTAAATGGAAGGGCCAGAAGGCGAAGGAGGTGGAGGATACTGGCTTCAAACTTTGGTACACAGGGACAACATCGGGTAGGAATGGTGTAGGCATCTTGATCGATAGGAGCCTTAAGAATAGAGTCGTTGATGTTAGGAGGCAAGGCGACCGGATTATCTTGGTCAAGCTGGTAGTTGGAGATTCGGCTCTGAATGTGATCAGTGTCTGTGCCCCTCAGGTAGGTCTTAACGAGGGCACTAAGAGGCAGTTTTGGGAAGATCTTGATAGCATGGTTAGTACCGTGCCTATCAGCGAGAAACTCTTTATAGGAGGAGAGCTCAACGGCCATGTTGGTGCGACTAATGTAGGTTTCGAGCGGGTGCACGAGAGGTTCGGGTATGGTAGTAGAAATTAAGAGGGGGAGGATGTTTTGAACTTCGCGCTGGCCTATGACTTATTGATAGCGAACACCCTCTTTAGGAAGAGGGAATCTCATCTAGTAACCTTTCGTAGTGGACAACACTCGAGTCAGATCGACTTTATCCTTGCAAGGCGGGAGGATAGACGTGCTTGCTTTGATTGTCAGGTGTTACCTGGGGAGTGTGTTGTCCCTCAACATAAGCTTGTGGTGGCGGACTTTCATTTTCGGGTACGTGTCCACCGGGACAAACGGGCCAAGATTGCGAGAACGAAGTGGTGGAAGCTTAGAGGGAAAGTAGCGCAAACGTTTAAAGAGAAGATGCTAGACGAGGGGCCTTGGGAAGGAGAAGATGCCGACGACATGTGGCTAAAGATTGCAACATGTATCCGGAAGGTGGCTTCGGAAGTGTTTGGCGTGTGTAGGGGAGGCAAACGGGAAGCGAAAGACACATGGTGGTGGAATGACGAGGTGCAAAGGGCTTTTAGGGAGAAGAATGAGTGTTTCAAGCGTCTCCACCATGACAAGAGTGTAGCCAACATCGAGGGCTATAAAATAGCGAAGAGGGTTGCAAAACGAGCTGTGAGTGTAGCAAAAGGTCAGACGTATGATGGCCTTTATCAGCGGCTAGGCACGAAGGAAGGGGAGAAGGATATTTATAGGATAGCTAGAATCCGCGAGAGAAAGACAAGGGACATCAACCAAATAAAATGCATCAAGGATGAGACAGATCGACTTCTGGTGAAGGATGAGGAGATCAAGGACATATAGAGAGAGTATTTCGACAAGCTGTTTAATGGGGAGAATGAGGGTCCTGTCCTTGAGTTGGACGACTCATTTGACGATACCAACAGACGCTTTGTGAGGAGAATTCAGGAATTGGAGATCGGAGAGGCTTTGAAGAGGATGAAGGGAGGCAAAGTGATGGGCCCTGATGGTATCTCCATTGAGGTGTGGAGATACCTAGACGCCAGAGCGATAGTATGGTTAACTAAGCTTTTTAACCTTATTTTTCGATCTAACAAGATGCCTAAAGAATGGAGGAGAAGTATATTAGTACCTATCTTCAAGAACAAGGGAGATGTTCAAAGTTGTACTGACTACCGTGGGATTAAGTTGATGAGCCATACGATGAAGCTCTGGGAGAGGGTTATCGAGCATCGCCTAAGGAGAGTGACACATGTGACCCAAAATCAGTTTGGGTTCATGCCTGGTAGGTCGACCATGGAGACGATTTTCTTATTACGACAATTGATGGAGAGATATAGGGAGCAGAAGAAGGACTTGCACATGGTCTTTATTGACCTTGGGAAGGCATATGATAAAGTACCGAGAAATGTCATGTGGTGGGCCTTGGAAAAGCACAAAGTCCCAACTAAGTATGTTACCCTCATCAAGGATATGTACAGGGATGTGGTGACATTTGTCCGAACATGTGATGGCGACACCAGTGACTTTCCAATTAAAATAGGACTGCATCAGGGGTCAGCTTTGAGCCCTTATTTATTTGCTTTGGTGATGAATGAGGTCACAAGGGACATACAAGGTGATATCCCTTGGTGTATGCTCTTTGCTGATGATGTGGTGCTAGTTGATGACAGTAGGGCGGGGGTTAATAGGAAGTTAGAACTATGGAGGCACACGTTAGAGTTGAAAGGGTTCAGACTTAGTAGGACTAAGACCGAGTACATGAGGTGCGATTTCAGCGCGACTAGGCACGAGGAGGGAGACGTTAGCCTCGATGGGCAAGTGGTGGCTAAGAAAGATACTTTTCAGTATTTAGGGTCGATGCTACAAAAGGATGGAGACATTGATGAAGATGTTAGACATAGATTTTTAGCCGGCTGGTTGAAATGGCGTCAAGCTTCTGGCATTCTCTGTGACAAAAGGGTGCCTCAGAAGCTGAAATGTAAGTTCTATAGGACGGCGATTCGTCCGGCGATGTTATACGGTGCTGAGTGTTGGTCTACAAAAAGACAACATATCCAGCAATTGAGTGTAGCAGAGATGCGTATGTTGCGTTGGTGTTGTGGGCACACAAGGAGGGATAGAGTCCGGAACGACGATATTCGTGATAAGGTTAGGGTGACACCAATTGAGGAGAAATTGATTCAACATCGGTTGAGATGGTTTGGACATGTCCAACGGAGGCCTCCTGAGGCGCCGGTGCGTAGTGGAGTTCTAAAGCGGGCCGATAATGTAAAGAGCGGTAGATGTCGACCTAAACTAACTTGGGACGAGTCCGTTAAGAAGATCTTAAGGAGTGGAATATCTCCAAGGATTTAGCTATGGACAGGAGCGCTTGGAGATTGGCAATCAACGTGCCTGAACCGTGACCTCTTTTTATCTTGTGCCCTTTATGTCCCTTTATGTGTCTCCTTGTTTCTCGTCTCTTTTGGGTTTCATCTCTAGCCTACCCCAACTCGCTTGGGACAAAAGACTATGTCGTTGTTGTATTAGGAGGAACAGTGCTGGTCTGCTGGACTGCTCCATAATTTTTCTTCCCAACAGTCAACTTACAATAATATTGTTTCTGTATCTGGTGAAGCATGTAATTCTCTTTTCGAGCAGGCAGGAGTAGGGCTGACTGTCTTTGTTCTAACAATATCTTGATACATTTTTGACCCTGCTGTCTATATATAAAATAAATCAACACCATCCACATCATCGATGCTATAATATTTCTGCCACTAGCTTTATCTCTGACCATATTGTTTACCTTTTGATGTGTGCTGATGCATATGCAGTGCGACGTGGGGCATTTGGTCTGTTCACTGTGCCGTGATAAGCTCCAGTCCACGGGCAAGTGCCATGTCTGGCGTCGCCACCGGCAGCTACCGCAGGTGCCATGGCATGGAGAGATTAGTGGAGTCTATCCGCGTCCCATGCTCGTACGCGGCCCATGGCTGTGCCTTGAGGCCGGCCTACTATGATCAAGAAAGCCAGCGATCTGTGTGCGCCCACGCGCCATGCCACTGCCCTGGTGAGGCCTGCTGCTTTGTGGGCTCCACGACTAAGCTTCTGGACCATTTCAGCACAACGCACAAATGGCCATGCATCACCACAGTCAAGCCCAATGCTAACCGCGAATTTACCATCAGCCTCCATGATGGCTTCAATTTCCTTCTTGCTGATTGCTCCACGGGAAACAAGAACAAAGGTGACACTGCCAGCGTCCAGTGCCTTCTCATGCTGACTATGGAACGGCAACAGCTTGCCTGCTCCATCTCTGTACACTGGATTGACCCTCACGCTGCTAGCCCCTGTGGTAGTCAGGGACCAACCACAAAGGAAATGCAATGCGAGCTTTGGCATTCACTGTTCACTTTCTCCAACAATCTTTCCAAAAGTATTTGGTTAGTGGACCATTACCAGTCATCGAAGTTCAGAGTAGCCCGCACTAACCTCTCCAATGGGCTGCCTAAACCTGACAAGTGCTTCCAGGTTCCCGTGCCAAATTCAGCTGTTGGAGATGGTACTGGTATCCAGGTCAGACTTTGCATCGACATAAATTGAAGTCGATTGGTGTGGGCCAGTCTTAACTAGTGCTGTAAATTAGAACCTGCTGGTTATCTATGTAACCGCCCACCACTGGTTTAGTTTTTGGACCTGTTGAACTGACGATCCCAGTTCTAGTGACATGTCAATGATTAAGTGTAGTAGCCTAGTATGTGGTGGTGTTGGTTCCTAATAGTTTGTTTGCATAGGACTTGGAATGACAGTTGCTCTACCTTATATTTGGCAATCTTAGTTTTAATAATGTTATTAGTTGGAGGGTTCCACTGACGAGATATGTTAGAAAAGAAATCCTAAAGCTAAAAAAATCATAAAATTGTTGTAAAACAGAGTGCTTAACCACATGATCTCTACTCATGAACACCAATTGATCATGTCCTGGTGGTAGTTGTCCTGCCATCAATAGTGAGCTCGGTGAAGTAGATTGAGGTCTTCAGGGGAATTCAGCGTCCTTATGATCGGTTGGCTTGAGTCGGATGGTGTTAGTGGATAACACTAACTCGCCATTGCAATGGAACAAGCATGCAATTTTTTTTATTTTTTTATTTAGAAAAAAACATGACCTTCGTATCATGCTCGTCGTCTCCGCCGGCGTGGTTAGGCACGGTGAACTGGTACCCCCGCCGTGGAAGGGCACACATGGTACTTGCCACTGGACTTGAGCCTGTCATGGTCATGGCACGGTGAGCAGACAGGGTGCCCCGCATTCGGACTTATGCAAAATTGTGTTTTAGACGTGATGTCCTGCCTGTTTTAGACGTGACAATGATTAGTGATAAAAAAAATCTAAAAATATATTCAAACTCAAGACCTCATCATTCATTCTCTCGAGCATCCGTACCGGCTAAGCTACACAACACTTGTGACTATATAACTTATGACATTTTTTAATTACATAATTCTGAATCTTATATTGTATATTTGA
The DNA here is from genome assembly GCA_038087645.1 of Saccharum hybrid cultivar R570. Taxonomy (NCBI): domain Eukaryota; kingdom Viridiplantae; phylum Streptophyta; class Magnoliopsida; order Poales; family Poaceae; genus Saccharum; species Saccharum hybrid cultivar. The sequence goes on from JAQSUU010000426.1 coordinate 1,358,497, forward strand.
CACTCTAAACTATCCCATCAAATGAAAAGTTGTTAACTACAAAATTGTAGATCTTATTGAGTACTGCAGCTTTGTCAGTTTCAAAGCCACAAACCGGCAGTGATAAACTATCATTGCCGGTTTTAAACAGGTAGTGATAAACTATCATTGACGGTTTCAAACTGGCAGTGATAGTCCGGCAGCAATAGTCTATTCTATGATAGTAGACGAGAGGTATGCTCTGCCATTATGCAAAAAAGTTGAAATATAAGCAGTTGAGTTTAAGAGTAACAAAAATTAATCTTACGCCAAAGGTATTTGATACTCCCTCTGTCCATATTATTTGTTGCTTTAGCTCTAGACATAGGAATTAAGGCGGAGTGAAAAAAGATGTGCAAGAAAATGAGAAGGATAGAGATAAAGGTAGAGATGTATTGAAAAATAACAAATAATTTAGGACAAGTGTAGAAAGCTAGAATGATTCTTTTCATGAGACGGAGGGAGTGTGTTTTTGTAAAAGAACTATTTGATGTTTTTTCTTCAAAACAGATATCTTGATTTTTCTAAGCCACCGTTGACATCTCACTGGCTAGAGGCACGCCATCTATCACTAAATGAATAGCTATATTTCTTTTAGAAAAAATAAATCCAAAAAGTGATAGACACATTTGTTTTTTTAAGAAGAACTACGAAGGGGGGAGATGCTTCGCCTGAATATTATTGAAAAAGAGGTGTAAGAGTCAGTTGCATACCAGCGCTCCGGCTACGGAGGCTGGCTAGAAACACGTGAACGAAGGGGCCGTTCGGCTGGAATTATAAGCCGGCTGAAAAACACTGTTGGCTGATTTTTTGTGAGAGAAAAATACTGTTCCGGCTGAAAAAACAAGCCGAATAAGACGGATTATAAGCCTGATGAACATGGCCGAAGATACATTCGCTATTGGCTTAAACTAGGGACCATGGAGGATGAGACAAATCACCCTTCCCAAGTTGTTAATTCGTCGCATACATGGGAGATTACATTGTGCCATTGTTTTTAGATCAAAGGATTGCCCGGCTTTATCGAAAGCTTAACGAGCCCATGGTCCACTGCTGGGGATGCCAGCTTACAATAGCGTTCAGGATGCTAACAAAGAGCGACTACCATCACAAAAGATAAACGTACAACTCTACTCGAGTTTAGACCGAACTCAACTAGAACCACATAGTTTAGAACCACACACTGTGCCATTGTAGTCCTCTCTCGTCTCTTGAATAAGGTGCCGTTCTGAGCATCCCACAAGCGCCTAAGAAGGGTGAGAAGAACAGACGGCTAGGGACCTGGATCAAGCCCCTGGATTGTTGGCGGCGCCCACAAAGTCGGTGTCGTCGGTAGAAGCGAGCTCTGAGAGGCCGACATGGTGTCACATTTGTAGGCCGTGTTTAGATCCCTAATTTGGGCACAAAATCTGCACAGTAGCAATTCGTTTGTATTTGATAAAAATTGTTCAAACTTTGACTAATTAGACTCAAAATGTTCGTCTCGCAGAGTACAATAAAACTGTGCAATTAGTTTTTAATTTCATCTACATTTAGTACTCCATGCATGTGCTGACATTTTGATGTGATGGGAATCTTCTTTTTACATAGTAGAATTTGGGGATGAAATTTGAGATCTAAACAGGCCGTAGTTTGACGGTTTAACTCTGGATTGGCAATTTCCACCAAAAGAAACTTAAGCAGCTAAACTACACTGTGACTCAATTTCCTATTTAAACGATTCGCTGTACCGCCAATGAAATATATATTCTTTTTTTCCTGTACAAATTTTGTTGCCATTTACACGCTATGTAACAATATCTTAGTTTTTCATGATTATTTTATCACTAGTAAAGAGCATTTTGGGAAGCAGAGCTGCAGAGGCGAGAGAAGAGGTTCCTTCTCAGAGAAGTGCCTGCATGGAGGCTTTTTTAAACAAAACGTACCTGTATTACTGGATAAGGAAAACGAGTACAGATGCATACAAATACAGATATAGATGGGGAGGTACATGGACAGCTGTCTCCACCATCTTGCACAAAGACCTCTGGAAAAAAAAATAGGAAGTACATTGAGGACCCTGGACCCAGTGCATCCCGAAGTCGCCAAAAGCATCTTCCTCCCGCCGCCGTCGAGCCGTCGCCAACCGCCGTCGTCGAAGGCTTGCATGGAGGCTTGACCAATCACTGGCAGATCAGTGGTCAGCAGCTGCCTCTGACTGTGCTCCTAAGGGCCTGTTTGATTTTCAGGAGTTAAAGTTTAACTCTCATCATATCAATGTTCTCTTAAATACATGGAGTACTAAATGTAGACTAATTGCATGCATGTCGGCACATATTAGGAGTAATTTACGAGACGAATCTATTAAACCTAATTAGTCCAAGATTGAAAACTTTTTGTCAAATAAAACGAAAGTGCTACAGTGTTTGTTAAACTTTAACTCCTCAAACCGAACACCCCTGATATTCGTCTGCAGGAAGAGGACGTTGATGGGCTGGTAGCGATGGACGTCAAAGCTGCTGCAGGTTAGTACTCTCTCCGTCCACAAAAACATGTCATTCTCGTTTTTCGAGAAGTCAAACAGTTTAAATTTTAATTAAATTTATATAAAAATACTAATATTTATAATACAAAATAAATATTATTAGATTAGTTATAGAATATATTTATTTAGAGACATAAATGTTAATACTATTTATTATAAATTTAATCACATTTGAGTCAGTTTAACTGACATGTATCCCATAATCGCATCATTTGTTGGACGGATAGAGTTAAAGCCTGGTACACGCCATGTCAGCCACAAGGACGAGCGAAAACCATTTCAACGTTTGTGCAACTCAAAAGTCAAAAGGCGATTCCATCCCTGTTTGCCTGTTTGGGTTGTGTAATGACTGGTCATGCGATCTGCACAGGCACAGCCTGCTGACAGGTGCTTGTTTATTCAAAATCCGTATTCAGACTACCCACAGTGGGTACTCTAAAAGATACTCTAAAGCTTTAGAGTATGAATATAGAGTAAAAACTGCTGCACTGGGTACTCTAAAACGATACTCTATCATTTCTCTCACTCTATATTTAGAGTAGTACAATGCTTACTCTATAGTGTGCAGTGGCGGACCCCACTAGCTAAACAAAGAAAAAAATGCTATAACTCACGAACCAAAAATCTAAATTAAATTTCGATTGTACCATTAAATTCATATCAATAAATCCTTCAAAACCACACATGGATATATTTAGATAAAGTGACAAGTAGGTCCTACAGTGGATAGAGTGGATAGATGATGATAGAGGATGGATGGGTGCGGAAGAATTGAGTATAGATGAGAGAATCTTGCTGACTAATACGTATAGAGGATGAATATAGAGGTCCATGAGTGCGGATAGCCTCAGACTGTGTGTCCATTTTGGATGTGTCTTATGTGAAAACACTATGAATTAAGTACAAGTCTTTAAAATTTGTCAAGAAGAAAACATTTAAAAGCTTTGTGCGTGGTGAGTGTTTGGTGGTTTGGCATGCATGTGCCTTTTTTTTTTTTTTCCTTTTTTTAATGCAATTAGTCCTCTGTATATTCAAGAAATCTTTTTTTTCAAAAGAACATATAATTCACAAAACTCCGTGTTCTTGTTTGGTCTTCAACTAATATACTAGACAGTATAAACATCTCAAAGTTCATGTACATATATTGTATTTATTAGGGCAGTTCCAACCTAGAAACTGCAGGCAACTAGTAAAACAAACGCAAAACAGCTGCAGCTGCTGCCACAGCCAGGAAAAGTAGCACTTGCGAGCACACCCTATGAAATGGTTTCTATACCTATCAAATCATATAGACACTGCACGTAGAAAACCATATTACTAATAGATAGTTTCTTGAAAATAACTTTTTATCCAATCATCTGCCTTCACTCTCCTACCATCATCTACCAATCGCATTTCATCGTATCTTCATTCTAGTGTTGACATAGATTTTTATATAAGAAACCATTTCCTTCTTCATCATCTATATTTACAGTGCCACATCACCATTTTGCTTAGTTGGTGCTATACTTAATAGCCATAGAAACCATCTAGTTTCTGAGTTGGAAGTGCCTTTAAATTAAGTAGAAGTAGGTCAATCAAGTACATACAAATTTTGTATATGTAAACACCCCTCCCCACAGATACAATTCTAGCCTAGTGTCCTAATAAAGTATCTTGGGTTTGACCAATATATATATATAAATAAAAAATATTAATATTTATGATATAAAATAAGCATTATTAGGTTTGTCATGACATATATTTTCATAGTATATATTTGAAGTCATAAATATTAATATTTTTATCTAAATACTTAGTCAAATTTTAGATGCTTTAACAAAGACGAAGGCAACCCTACTTTAAACATGTCTTTTGTTTTTATAAGTGCAGCACATGCAAAGGAATACATCCACCTCACGCCCACTCTCTGGCAGCGCAGGAAGCCAGGAACCCCATTGGCAAATCGAGACGACCGTCGGGATTAACGAGGCCGCGGTGTGCACGGCGTTGGGACGACGAAGGCTAGCTCGAGTAGTTGCTCCGCCGCTCCGGGCTTGGTCTGCCACGTTGTGTTGGGGGCGGTAGGATTCTGCTGCTCCTCGGCCTCTAATTCCATGGATCTCTCTTCCGCTGTTTGTTTGCTCTCATTTCCATTTTCTTAATGGATTGTCATCGCTTCTTGGATTCATTATTGGGAGAAATTCCTTTCTTTAGATTTCCTTTTTTCTAGACTGCATTTGCTGCCGTCGGCGTAGCGTCGTCCGATTCGGCGACAATGGTGTCGTCGTCAGCCCCTGATCTGATGGTGGCGGACTAGGATGTCCTCGAGAGCGGTGTCTGCTTCCTCCCGCTTAAGCCACCCATCTTCCAGGTACATGCCACCGTCGAATCGTTCATTCCTCACCCCCCCCCCCCCCCCCCCACATCCTCCTTCCCCCCACTCCCCCACGCCCCCCACCGACAAGCTCAGGGACGTCCGTGCCCGCGCACGCCCTACGGCTGCGAGGCAAGGCCCCTGTACCACGCCCTCCAGGAGCACGTCCTGGCGTGCGCGCACGCGCCCTGCCACTGCCCTGCCGTTGCCGGCGAGGCGGCGTGCGGCTTCAAGGCAGGGGCAGAGCCAGGATCCAGATAAGGCGGGGGGAGGGGGGCGGCGAGCCGTCAAGACGCCATCATGGCCTCATGGACCCTAGGCGTCGCATCGGCAAAATTAAACGTACACATGTATAACTAAACATACGCATATATCATATAAGTTTAATCATAAGTTCATAACCTATATGGCCATATAATGTCGCATATGTCTAGTAAAATAAAGAAAGGTACTTCAATTACATCTCCACTAACTTGAATTTACCACGACGATTACCATCTTAAGATTTGATAATCTCATTGGAACTAATATTGGCTGCCAAATCCCTTTCAATATAAATCATCATGTAGCTTCGCAAATAACCAAAGAATTAACAACTGACTGTGATCATTGAAATAAAACAGAAACAGACAAACAATGAAAGGAGAAAAAACAAATAAACTAATCTACTCAGTACTGCGGCAATAGGCCAATACCTGGTGGCTTGGCACCTTCCGCAATCCGCCGGACAGCCGCAATGGCTTGCAGTCTGTGGGGACCTGGTGGCTTGGCACCTTCCGCAACCCGTCGGACAGCGACAATACCTTTTTTTTTTTTTTTTTTGAGGGAGACAGCGACAATACCTGCAGAGCTTGCCTCTGACTCTGAAGAGTCACTGGGAGACATGGAGGATTAGTCGCCCAGCAAGCGCGGAGCCGCGGAGGATTAGTCGTATCTCTTCGCATTCACCGAATAGATCAAATGTGACTCCTCGTTTCTGGGCCTAATTAAAACGTACTTAAAGACTTGTATTAATGAATCCGGTGGACCATGGGGGGGGGGGGGGGGGGGGGGGGGGGGCAGGCCCCTGCGCGCCGCCCCCTTGTCTCCGCCCCTGCTTCAAGGGCTCCATACCTGCGCTCCTAGACCATGTCGGCCGTGCGCACGGCTGGCCCTGCACGACCGCGCGCTACGGCGCGCCGTCCAGCAACGTCCATCTCCGCGACGGGTTCAACTTTTTCGTGTCCCACGAAGACGACGAGCATGGCCGGAAGTACGTTTACTTGTTCAACGTCGTCCCGCCATCCCTTCTGTCGTGCCGTGTCGGTGATCCGTATCTGTCCTCGCGTCCCCCGCGGCGAAGGGAGTGAAGCTCGTGCTCTCATACCACCTTTGTCAATGAGCAATTCTTCAGCCATGAGCAGAAAATAGAGTTCAAACTTCAAAGTGGCGTGCTCAGATCTCTCCGATGGTTTGCCCGATTCTCACAAGAGCTATCAGGTCATTGTGTCCAATTACGTCCTCAGAGACGACGACGACAATATGATAGTTGGCGTTAGGCAGATTTTCCCTAGTAGTGCTACATATTACTATATGAGAGGCTGACAGGCTAAATTCTATCTTGAATCCTCGTCGAGTTCAGATGTATGGCCAGTGGATTAATTCTCTCGTGAATTTGTATTGTATGCATGTTTCTAATGGTATGGATTGTTGGTAAACATACAGGACAATGTCCTTTGCTTGCCCTATAACTTTGAACTTGGTTTGCCTGTAACTTTGGATTTCAAATGCCCTTGTGAAATATGGTTTTCATCAGCCACTCATGTATTTCTAAGATTTTATATCCAAAAAGATACCCTAGTGACAGACTAATCGGGTGTATAGGCAATTATTCCTAGCTTTTATGGTAAATGTAGAATTTTTTTTAGAGGTCGGTAAACGTAGAATTAGTGCACACGTCATTTCCATATATTACTTCTATGTCCTCTTGAGCAATATTGTCATGAGTAAATAAAATCCACATTGTTGTTACCATGAAATCATTCTTGTTGAGCACATGCCCATCATGGTAATGGAAGTTTCTATTTCCTTTTAGACAATGGAAATTTCTATTTACAGATCATGTGGCTGAAAACATAGACTGAACATAGCATTACTGTCAGGCCGAAAACATAGACTGAACATAGCACCACCCTTATTTTCTACATACATTGCCCAATATACACTTAATCATTCAAAAGTGGGCGATGCAAGCAGAGTTATTAGAAACCATGGCCTTGTTCGGCTGGCTGGCTCCCAGCCAGCCAGCAGTGCTTTTCTCTCACACCAGTTCAGCACCAGCCACCAGCCACCAGCCAGCCAGCAGTATTTTTCTCTCACAATAAATCAGCCTCAGCCACCAGCCACCAGCCAGCCGAACGAGACCCATATTACTAATACATAGTTTCTTGAAAATAACTTTTTATCCAATCATCTGCCTTCACTCTCCTACCATCATCTACCAATCATATTTCATCGTATCTTCATTCTAGTGTTGACATAGATTTTTATATAAGAAACCGTCCTTCTTCATCATCTATATTTACAGTGCCACATCACCATTTTGCTTAGTTGGTGCTATACTTAATAGCCATAGAAACCATCTAGTTTCTGAGTTGGAAGTGCCTTTGAATTAAGTAGAAGTAGGTCAATCAAGTACATACAAATTTTGTATATGTAAACACCCCCTCCCCACAGATGCAATTCTAGCCTAGTGTCCTAATAAAGTATCTTGGGTTTGACCAATATATATATAAATAAAAAATATTAATATTTATGATATAAAATAAGTATTATTAGGTTTGTCATGACATATATTTTCATAGTATATATTTGAAGTCATAAATATTAATATTTTTATATAAATACTTAGTCAAATTTTAGATGCTTTAACAAAGACGAAGGCAACCCTACTTTAAAGTTTAAACATGTCTTTTGTTTTTATAAGTGCAGCACATGCAAAGGAATACATCCACCTCAGGCCCACTCTCTGGCAGCGCAGGAAGCCAGGAACCCCATTGGCAAATCGAGACGACCGTCGGGATTAACGAGGCCGCGGGTGCACGGCGTTGGGACGACGAAGGCTAGCTCGAGTAGTTGCTCCGCCGCTCCGGGCTTGGTCTGCCACGTTGTGTTGGGGCGGTAGGATTCTGCTGCTCCTCGGCCTCTAATTCCATGGATCTCTCTTCCGCTGTTTTGTTTGCTCTCATTTCCATTTTCTTAATGGATTGTCATCGCTTCTTGGATTCATTATTGGGAGAAATTCCTTTCTTTAGATTTCCTTTTTTCTAGACTGCATTTGCTGCCGTCGGCGTAGCGTCGTCCGATTCGGCGACAATGGTGTCGTCGTCAGCCCCTGATCTGATGGTGGCGGACTAGGATGTCCTCGAGAGCGGTGTCTGCTTCCTCCCGCTTAAGCCACCCATCTTCCAGGTACATGCCACCGTCGAATCGTTCATTCCTCAACCCCCCCCCCCCCCCCCCCCCCCCCCCCCCCCCCCCCCCCCCCCCCCCACATCCTCCTTCCCCCCACCCCCCCCCACGCCCCCCCACCGACAAGCTCAGGGACGTCCGTGCCCGCGCACGCCCTACGGCTGCGAGGCAAGGCCCCTGTACCACGCCCTCCAGGAGCACGTCCTGGCGTGCGCGCACGCGCCCTGCCACTGCCCTGCCGTTGCCGGCGAGGCGGCGTGCGGCTTCAAGGCAGGGGCAGAGCCAGGATCCAGATAAGGCGGGGGAGGGGGCGGCGAGCCGTCAAGACGCCATCATGGCCTCATGGGCCCTAGGCGTCGCATCGGCAAAATTAAACGTACACATGTATAACTAAACATACGCATATATCATATAAGTTTAATCATAAGTTCATAACCTATATGGCCATATAATGTGGCATATGTCTAGTAAAATAAAAGAAAGGTACTTCAATTACATCTCCACTAACTTGAATTTACCACGACGATTACCATCTTAAGATTTGATAATCTCATTGGAACTAATATTGGCTGCCAAATCCCTTTCAATATAAATCATCATGTAGCTTCGCAAATAACCAAAGAATTAACAACTGACTGTGATCATTGAAATAAAACAGAAACAGACAAACAATGAAAGGAGAAAAAACAAATAAACTAATCTACTCAGTACTGCGGCAATAGGCCAATACCTGGTGGCTTGGCACCTTCCGCAATCCGCCGGACAGCCGCAATGGCTTGCAGTCTGTGGGACCTGGTGGCTTGGCACCTTCCGCAACCCGTCGGACAGCGACAATACCTGCAGAGCTTGCCTCTGACTCTGAAGAGTCACTGGGAGACATGGAGGATTAGTCGCCAGCAAGCGCGGAGCCGCGGAGGATTAGTCGTATCTCTTCGCATTCACCGAATAGATCAAATGTGACTCCTCGTTTCTGGGCCTAATTAAACGTACTTAAAGACTTGTATTAATGAATCCGGTGGACCATTTTGGGGGGGGGGGGGGGGGGGGGGGGGGGGGCAGGCCCCTGCGCGCCGCCCCCTTGTCTCCGCCCCTGCTTCAAGGGCTCCATACCTGCGCTCCTAGACCATGTCGGCCGTGCGCACGGCTGGCCCTGCACGACCGCGCGCTACGGCGCGCCGTCCAGCAACGTCCATCTCCGCGACGGGTTCAACTTTTTCGTGTCCCACGAAGACGACGAGCATGGCCGGAAGTACGTTTACTTGTTCAACGTCGTCCGCCATCCCTTCTGTCGTGCCGTGTCGGTGATCCGTATCTGTCCTCGCGTCCCCGCGGCGAAGGGAGTGAAGCTCGTGCTCTCATACCACCTTGTCAATGAGCAATTCTTCAGCCCATGAGCAGAAAATAGAGTTCAAACTTCAAAGTGGCGTGCTCAGATCTCTCCGATGGTTTGCCCGATTCTCACAAGAGCTATCAGGTCATTGTGTCCAATTACGTCCTCAGAGACGACGACGACAATATGATAGTTGGCGTTAGGCAGATTTTCCCTAGTAGTGCTACATATTACTATATGAGAGGCTGACAGGCTAAATTCTATCTTGAATCCTCGTCGAGTTCAGATGTATGGCCAGTGGATTAATTCTCTCGTGAATTTGTATTGTATGCATGTTTCTAATGGTATGGATTGTTGGTAAACATACAGGACAATGTCCTTTGCTTGCCTATAACTTTGAACTTGGTTTGCCTGTAACTTTGGATTTCAAATGCCCTTGTGAAATATGGTTTTCATCAGCCACTCATGTATTTCTAAGATTTTATATCCAAAAAGATACCCTAGTGACAGACTAATCGGTGTATAGGCAATTATTCCTAGCTTTTATGGTAAATGTAGAATTTTTTTTTAGAGGTCGGTAAACGTAGAATTAGTGCACACGTCATTTCCATATATTACTTCTATGTCCTCTTGAGCAATATTGTCATGAGTAAATAAAATCCACATTGTTGTTACCATGAAATCATTCTTGTTGAGCACATGCCCATCATGGTAATGGAAGTTTCTATTTCCTTTTAGACAATGGAAATTTCTATTTACAGATCATGTGGCTGAAAACATAGACTGAACATAGCATTACTGTCAGGCCGAAAACATAGACTGAACATAGCACCACCCTTATTTTCTACATACATTGCCCAATATACACTTAATCATTCAAAAGTGGGCGATGCAAGCAGAGTTATTAGAAACCAACAACTCCATGTTCGCTTCACTGAAAAGCCATGGCTGAAAGTATTGTTCGCTGATTTGTTGTCGCTGAAAAAGTACGGCTCATAAGACAAGCGAACATGCCTTGCCATGTTAGTTGAACTGGGATCGACCCTTGCAGAGCATACACGTCTAGAAATGCAGAAACTAAACCAGTGGTGGCGGTTGCATAGATATTCAGCAGGCTCTATAATTTACAGCATAGTTAAGATTAACTGACTACTAGATAATAATATGAACTCTGACCTTGATGCCATCCTTGTCAGGGTCTTCAATAACTGAATTTGGCAACACAACCTGGAAGCAATCGTCAGGTTTAGGAAGCCCATTGGAAAGGTCTGTGCGGACTGCTCTAAACCTTGATACCTGGATTTGCCAACTGTTGACTAACGGATTATTGCCGCTGAGTCCTTGCACAGTGAATAATCAAGTAGGCATTGCATTTCCTTTGAGGTCGCTCCCTGTGCACCGCTGCCTGCGGCAGCATGTGGGTCTATGCAGTGCACAGAGATGATGCGGACATACGGTTGCCGCACCACAGTCAGCAGGAGCAGGCACTGGATGCTGGCAGTGGCACCTTGATTTGCGTTGCTTGTGGAGCAATTAGCGAGGGGGAAATTGAAGCCATCATGGAGGCCGATGGTAAATCCGTCCTTATCATCGGACTTGACTGTGGTGATGCACGGCCATTTGTGCGCCGTCACAGAGAGTCGCGCGCTATCTCCCATTGAAGCCCCCCATCTTCTAGGTAAATCCCATCTCCTGATGGTTCTTCTGAACCCAAAATGTTTTCTTTATATGTGCACAAATGACTCTCTGTGTTATTTCTCAAAAAAAAATGTGTCATTTCAATTATAAGGATACAATTAAATCGAACATGAAGGTGGATAGTTACATAATGGTCTATAAAAAGATGAATTATATAAAACGTTACTTTGTTCCTTAATTTGGAATTGAATTTAGTAATGGTCCAATCCTCTTCCTTGTGTCAAAGTATGATTTCACGGCAGATGAGAGCTCAAAATGCCACATTGAAGCCTTAAAATCTCATAGTAGGTCTGCATTTTTTTTTCCATCCAACAATAAAACATCGGATAGAAACTAGTTAACCCACAAAACTGTTAGAGGCTTTCCAAGTCTTTTTCAGAAAAAAAGGCTCTACTGAAAGTTATAAGATTTTGTTCAAAATTTATTTTGACCAGGATCTCCTTATTCTGAAACCACAACAGCTTAGGATGTTCACCTATGGTCGAGGGCAGCGTTCGCTTCTCCGATCTGGCGAGGTCGCCTGTTCGGCGATTCCTTCACCCACGGAAAGGCTCTCATTTTCGAGATCTTGGATTATGTCACTGACTACAACAGCGAACTCCACCCTCTTCGAGAATACTTCGTTAGAGGACAACGAGTCCCCAACATCGTACCCTCTGCTGGGCTTCTTGGGTGCCCACTTGGAGGTGCTGTCCCATCAGACCCGCCTCCGTTTGGGCCCAAACCCCACCGTTTCATAACGTCACCAGATGTTCTACATGTTGGCGAGTGTCCACCACCAGATCGTCACTGGAGAGGGGTTCCCGCCGCCCAACTACTTCTAGTATGTCCTACGGGTCTCCCATATGGGATCCAAAACAAGGCGGTGTTCCAGCTCGAGCTGGATCATCTCATGAGCCAAGAGGCGCCACATGACGTCGTCCTCTCGGGCGCGACAGGGGCCGACGTCCACTCTATTCCACGTGCTTCGGGAGTTTTTTGTCCTCATGTGTCACGCCCCGGGTGTGGCCCCGCCGAGGGAGTGGCCGATAGTGCCTCGCGACAGTGGAACGGGAATAGCGGTGTAGTGCTTCTGTGCTTGTCAGTCCCTTAGTGCCCAACAGATCCCGGAGTCGACTACTGGTCTTGGCTCGGGACGTTCATTGGCCCCGGGCCAAGGATGGGATAGTTGCTAGGCCAAGGGCTCGGCTCGTGTTCCACTTGGGCCAGGAATCCCTATGCTATGACCATGCCCCTAAGCTCCGGGCGACGGCCGCTTCACCAGCTAGAGTGTGTCCTTTTCACATTGTGGGCCTCCTTAGGGGAGGGCCATTTACGGGCTATCAAGCCATCACTTTTCTGTCAGAGTGTACACCGTACGCGTGAGCGTATACGATGGGTATATAGTCCATGAGCCTCCGGTCGATTCGAAGAGTCGGTCGGGGGGTTGCTCGGACTCTCGCATCCCTGTCATGGACTTAGCATACCCCTATGTTAAACTCTTGTCAAATATCAAAATAGAGATACAAATACAGGTGAAATTTACTTAGAGATGCCTATGCTTGGGATATGTGGCCATCTGTTACCTGAATGCCAAGTTAAGAAACTTCTACTAGCACCCATTATCTAAAAGGAAATAGAAACTTCCACTACACCATGATGGGCATGTCCTCAACTAGAATGATTTCATGGTAACAATGTGGATTTTATTTACTCATGAAAATTGCTCAAGAGGACATAAAAGTAATATATGGAAATGAAGCGTGCACTTTTAATTCTATGTTTTACCATGAAAGCTATGAATAATTGCCTATATATACACTGATTCGTTTGTCACTAGGGTATCTTTTTTGGATATGAAATCTTAGAGATACATGAGTGGCCGATGAAAACCATATTTCACAAGGGCATTTGAACTCCAAAGTTATAGGCAAGCTAAACCAAAACTTGAACTGTTTATAAGTTGCATATGCATATATATACTCTCTTCGCTTAAAATTACTAGGCATATTTTAATTCTGGATACGGTTTTAACCAACAATTTTTCATTGATATATTATTTTCAATTTATTGTACAAATTCGATGACATTAGATTTATATTGAAAACTATGAGCTTATGGTTATAATTTTATTATATTTTTATCTTTGCAAATTACACCGCATCTATAGCGCATAATGCACTCAGTGATGGATCCAGAAAGCATCTTATTTTACATAAGTATTAGAAGTATTGTGGACAAATTTAGTGTGTATACCAATGAAAATTAATCATCTTTACTCTCTTCGTTTTTGCGAACATAATACCCATTTAATACTTTATAATCTCTGTTTGGTTGTGATGAATTTGCCAACTATAATCTATATATTTGCCATAAATGAAAAGAGATGGTTCCTGAATATTTGATTTGGTCCATCTTATATTAAAAAAATTATTTTTTCAATAAAATAATTTCTGGATGGCAATATACATGTCCCCAGGCCAGCCATGGTGTCCTCGGGCTCTGCGCACATGCTCTAGCCTCAACTATCATGGTGTCACCTCTCAACACTCCGTCCGCCCCGCACACGCAATGTCAGAGTATACTTAGCTAGTCAGGCCGGGCACGCTGGGATGGCACTGACACGACACTAAAAAGCACGGCCCAGCCCCGCTTTCATCATGGCCATGCCTAGCATGGCCCGGTCATAGTGCCATGCTCAGGCACGACACACATAAAAGGGCCGGCATGGCTCCCCCCGCTCCCGATCGTTGATTCTCTTCTCCCCGCTCCTTTCGACCGTTGATCTGCCTGTTGGATCGGAGGTGTATATATACGGCCTTGTCATCGTATTCCCTCATCCGGTGGAACCCTAATTCATTCCTCACCGCCGCTCTCGCTCTCCTCTTTGGCTCTCTCCTCTCTGCGACGGTGACTCTCCTCTCCTCTCTCGCCTTTGGCCTCCTCTCTTTTTCTCGCCCTTGGTGGCCTCTTGAGCCACCGCTAGCCAGCACTGGCACACGGCACGGTCAAGATTCGCCTCATCTTGATCTCGCATCGTTGATGTAGCCTCGTCCTCTCTTTATCGTCCACCTCATCATCTCCATGTCATCAGTCGTCACCGTCGTCAACATCGCCGGACGCGGGCAACTCTGGTGCTCCGGATTCCAGGTAAGATCCATTCGCCTCTCGATCTCTCTCTTTCTCTATCTCCCTGCCTCTAACTCTTTGTGCCCCTGCGTCAGACGCGGCCGCTCCAGCTCCTTCAATTCTCCACCTTGGAAAGCCTACGCCCACAGCCAACACTCATCAGTGCCCCCGTGTACTACTCCTATCTCCCAAGTTCAAACTGGAGAAGAGTGGAGAGTGAGATAGACGCGGAGAGAGAGAGAGAGAGAGCGAGAAAGAGAGGGCCACCCAGCCATGGCGGCTTTGCATGACTCGGGATCAAAGGATCCTGTGGGGAAGCGAGCAGGAAGGGGAGGGGGAGGTGAACCGAAGCAAAAGCGAGCAAGATCCCTCGGTGTCGACATCGACGGCGGCGGAGGATCCTCTACTCCTGCAACAGCGCCGGTGTCAGAGTCGCGCGCTGACCCAGAGAGTGCTGCCGCGTCGTTGGTGGACGTGACGGTGAAGGGCCCCGGCGCCCTCGACTGCGTCGTGTGCTATCTCCCACTGAAGCCCCCCATCTTCCAGGTATTGCGGTACACCCGAATCCCATCTCCTGATGGTTCTTCTGAACCCAATGTTCCTTGTATCTGCACAAATACATCGGTGCAAATAATTCCTTTTTTAACACTGCTGCAATATGTATCTATCTGTAAAAGAAATCAACACCATCCACAGCATCGGTGCTATATTATTTCTTGCACTGGCTTTATCTCTGTCTCTGATCATATTTGTATGTATTGGTTCATTCTTGGATGATTTACCTTTTCATGTGTGCTGATGACACATGCATATGCAGTGCGACGTGGGGCACGCCGTCTGTTCACGATGCCGTGTGTGTAGGGTCGTCACCGGCAGATACCGCCGGTGCCATGTCATGGAGCGACTGGTGGAGTCCATCCGCGTCCCCTGCCCGTATGCTGCCCATGGCTGTGCCTTGAGGCCGTTCTACTATGATCAAGAAAGCCACTGCTCTATGTGCGTGCATGCGCCATGCCACTGCCCTGGTGAGGCATGCAGCTTTGTAGGCTCCATGGCTGCGCTCCTGAACCATTGCAGCACAGCGCACAAATGGCCGTGCATCACCGCAGTCAAGCCTGATGATAAGGACGAATTTACCATCGACCTCCATCTCCATGACGGCTTCAATTTCCTCCTCGCTGATTGCTCCACAGGCAACAAGAATCAAGGTTCCAGTGCCAGCATCCGGTGCCTGCTCCTGCTAACTGTGGTGCGGCAACCGTATGTGCGCATCATCTCTGTGCACTGCATAGACCCACATGCTGCCGCAGGCAGTGGTGCTCAAGGAAAGACCTCAAAGGAAATGCAATGCCTACTTGATTATTCACTGCGCAAGGACGCCGGGATTCTCAGCGGCAATAATCCTTTCATCAACAGTTGGCAAGTCCAGGTATCAAGGTTTAGAGTAGTCCGCACAGACCTTTCCAATGGGCTTCCTAAACCTGACGATTGCTTCCAGGTTGTGGTGCCAAATTCAGGTATTGAAGACCATGACAAGGATGGTATCAAGGTTTAGAACCTGCTGAATATCTATGCCACCGCCACCACTGGTTTAGTTTCTGCCTTTCTGGACGTGTATGCTCGGCAAGGGTCGATCCCAGTTCAACTGACATGGCAAATCATTAAGTGTAGTTGCTTGTGGTGCTGTTGATTTCATCCCGAACTTTCGATTGACCGCTGCTCTACCTGATATACTGGGCAATGTATGTACTAGAAAATAAGGGTGATGCTACTTGCCGGATGATGCCGTAAGGCGTTCAGTCTAAGTTTTCAGACACATGATATCCGTAAATGGCTTTGTATTCTGGTTTCGTAGGGTTTACCGCTCCTCCCCAGCTTAGGAACCACCATTTCGAGGATCTTCTGTTTGTCTTGCCGAAGAAATGAATTTTTTCAGTTGTGGCTGCAGCTCCCTCTCACTTGTCAATGTAGAAACAGCAGCTGCGAACGGGTTAATCAGAATCCTTTTATGATTTTATACTTGTATATAGTTCAAAATTTTTTAAACTTGAGTTTACCTTCTATAAAAATGAATCCATTTTTCTTATAAAATAATTTAACCTTTATATCTGAAAATGTTTTTTCAGCAAAAAGATTAGATTGCAAAAGGCGCACTTAGGTCTTTGCCATCGCATGCCATGCAGTGCCAGTCTGATTTGACCAGAATATTTGGACCAGAATCAAGCTGAAGTCTAAACTGAAGAGAGTCCATATTTTGTCTCGATTTTAATCTATGTTACCATTTGTTAGGAAAATATACATGTTCGTTTAGAGAGAAAATTAATTAGATGTAACCGCTTACACACATCCAAATGAGACAAACCCTCTTGCAATATGATTGAGTTTAGGTTTTGATATTTTATAGATTTTGAAAAAAAATATTACAATAGAGATACAAATACAGGTGAAATTTACTTAGAGATGCCTATACTTGGGATATGTGACCATCATATATGTTAGCTGAACACCAAGTTAAGAAACTCCCACTAATACCCAATCTAAAAGGAAACAGAAACTTCCACTACCATGATGGGCATGTGCTCAACTAGAATGATTTCATGGTAACAATGCGGATTTTATTTACTCATGACAATTGCTCAAGAGGACATAAAAGTAATATATGGAAATTAGTGACTTGTCGGTTGCCACGGTGTTGCCTGCGCTACCACGGCTTCTGCCATCTTGCCAGGGATTGCAAGCGGCCCGGTCTGCTGCGATGACGGTGGTGAAGGGTGGCGACCTGCCACGATACCCTGCTCATGGCGCCAACCCACCAGCCTCCTAGCATGCACCCCACGGTGCTCCACCGAGCTTGGATGGGGTTAAGCGGGGTGCTAGCGGAATTCGACGACGACGCTAGCGGTGCCGAAGGAAGCTGGCCTGGGGCATCTGCTTGGGAGTGCCTGCCGACAACACCGACAACAATGCCGCTATCTTTGCTTCTGCGCATGGCTTCCCCGAGCTAGACCCATTGGTGTTGGAGCTGTGCGCGAGCGCGGGGCCTCCCGCGTGAGCTGACCCAATGCTGGAGGAGTTCGCCGCCTTGCTCGTTGTGAGCCGGCCAATAGGAGCACCAGCGTTGGGGTGCCCGCCTACTACAACGGCCGCCTCTTAGGAAGTTGAAGCATCATTGGTGGACAACCATTCACCGGTGAAGGCTATCCAGTGGACGACGGACTCTCCTCCTATGTTGTCTGTGCAGCCACACGTCACAGCACTCGGGGGGGGGGGGGGGGGGGGGGGGGGGGGTTGTGGAGGGAGGGGGCAGCATGACATCGTGGATGCCGAGGCGAGCCCAAAAAGCTCCAGCGTCATCCTCCTAGGCGCAGACGCAGCCACCCCTCCCTAGCCAACTGAAGGTGGGAGCTCCGCTGCCAAGAGACTAAAGCGATTCACCGACTAGATCCTGCATAAGCTGCCATCGCCGTTGCTCCCTCAGCCAGCTGTGAGAGGCACAATGGAAGTTGCCGACCTGCAGTAGGAGGATCGCCGCCCAGGCGCTTTCGTGCGTCCCAACTTCTAAGCGAGGAGAGGTGCTGGGTGATGAAGCGGATGAGCCTGCTTGATAGACAAACGACCACGACAACTAAGAACGCCTACGACAGTATCTCCGTCGACCAGTTCAAACCCTTACATGTTGAGGCAATGCAGCAGCGCTAGCTCTTCCCTGACTCACAGGGAGAACGGGTGAGACGCCGCGCAAGCAAGTGCGTCTGACCATCGATGTTGGCTAGGTAGCATGATTGGCGAGTAATAACCCATGATCTCCTTCTACTGGTAAGGGCAGAGCCGATTGTATAACACTGTTCCCCCTAGTGTGGCATGTCCATAGTGTGTCCTTGTAACCTTCACTATTTCTAGACGAGTGAAGAGCTTACTATTATATGGATGTGCTGATAGATAAGTGGGCCATATATTAATAGTGAAGAGCTAACTATTATATGGATGTGCTGAGAGAAGACTCTGAAGAACTTTACAACTGACATTTAGCTGTATTATTAGCCATGCCCTTAGTCTGTCACTAGGGTATCTTTTTTGGATATGAAATCTTAGAGGATACATGAGTGGCTGATGAATAAAAACATATTTCACAAGGGCATTTGAAATCCAAAGTTGTAGGCAAGCCAAGCTCAAAGTTATAGGCAAGCAAAGGATATTGTCCTGTATGTTTACCACCAATCCATGCCATTAGAAACATGGATACAATACAAACTCATGAGAGAATTAATTCACTGGCCATACAACTGAACACGACGACGATTTCAATACAGAAATTAGCTTGTCAACTTGACATAAAGTAATAATATCTAGCACTACTAGGAAAAATCTGCCTAACGGCAACTATCATATTGTCGTCATCGTCTGCGAGGACGTAGTTGGACACAATGAGCTGATAGCTCTTGTCAGGACCGGGGAAACCATCGGAGAGATCTGAGCACGCCACTTTGAACTCTATTTTCTGCTCATGGCTGAAGAATTGCTCATTGACAAGGTGGTATGAGAGCACTGAGCACGAGCTTCACTCCCTTGGCCGCGCGGATGCAAGGACAAATACGGATCACCGACACGGCACGACAGAAGGCATGGCGGACGACGTTGAACTGTAGAAAATACTGTGATCGTCTAGTAGTGTAGATCTAGCGGGTACATGCTTTCCATTTGGTATAACGAGCATCTGCAGTCTAGAACATGAACTAGGGAGAGAGATAGGGGAAAGTGACTGACCATCGGCTTGTCTTAGTTGGAGTGGCAGTGATGTCCCCGGTCAGCGGCGTGGACGTCGAGGTCGATGCAGCGGCGACGATGGACTTTCCGTCGCTAGCAGCACTCCTCTCGATCGGTCTAGGAAAGGAGGTGGGGCAGTTACTGTGGCGGTGAACCTCGTGGTACGAGCCCCTGCCCCCACCTCCTCTTTATAGTGCTGCGCGACGGGGGCCCACCAGCCGAGTCGTTGGGCTGGGCGTCCCCGATCAGGACGCGGTCAAAGGGTCCGTCTCGACCGTTGGGTCAAGACGGATGAGATCAATTCTAACATTCTCCCCTTTGATCTCATCTTATACTTTAACTCTAAACTTTGACTTTAATTGCTTTCACTTTTATTTGTTCCATCACAAATCAGTGTATAGAGCATGCCTCATCGTCACGGTCAGTCGCCGATAGATTTGACAGCTACAATACACATCTCTGATCTGAAACAGATTCTTTAACTTTGGGCCCTTTATTGTCCGGAAATCATAGGCTATACTATAAACCCATGTCGACTGTGTGTTCTCTGAACACACTGGGTGGTAAGCCTTTAGTAAGCGGATCCACAAGCACTTTCTTGTTACTTATATGTTCAATACTTTTTAGTATGATTCCGGACTTTCTCCTTTACAACGTATAACTTTAATGTCAATGTGTTTGGCAGTACACTTGACCCGTTGTCTTAGGAGCAAACTACTAAATGGTTATTGCTGTAGACAACCATTATCAATTCCGGGTACAAGTTCCTTAATCATTTTGCCTGTCCCGCAGCCTTATATCATGCTATACTATAACCTTGCATCACCGACGATGCTAAAACTATTTCTTTGGAGCTTTTCCACAATAAAACTCCAACTGTGAGTGTTAGCTACTATGTGGGTTTCACTAAACATCTCGCCAAAATTTAACATTTGTACCCACAACTACTTGAGAGTACTTATTCTTTCTTTCTTAGCATGAGACCGACATTCTTAACTCCATTCCAGTGATCTATATCTGGACTGGACTTTTGCCAAAATAACCCGAATATATGAACTATGTCAGGGCAATATCTTATCTGTGTACTAATTAAGCTTTCAACAGCTAGAGCATATAGGACGTCCATCTATAACAATCTCACATTGCCTTTTGGAACACTAAAGTTCCCAAAACTATTACCCTTGACCATGGAAACAGGCGTAGGTTTACCCGCATAGGTACTTTATTTCTTTAGAAACTTTTCTTAGCATGCCTATGCGATAGTTCTAATACCCCTTTTCATCTATCTCGGTGAGTTTCAATCCTTATAACGAGAGACATTTCACCGAGAACTTTCTTATTAACCTTGAGGACAACAACTTCTTCTCATGCAGTAGATTGACATCACTACTAACAATTAAGGTGTCATCCACACAGGATTAGGGAATGAATTTTCCCTTCTATAACTTTGTACAAGCGTAATTGTCCTTTCATTCTCTTTAACCCAAAATTTCTTAATTGACTCTTTAACTTTAAATGCCACTGTCTAGAGATTTGCTCCAGTCCATAAGAGATTTCTACAGGTGGCATCCCTTACATTCTTTTCTTTTCATGACAAAACCTCTGGGTTGTGCCACGTAATTATTTTCATACAAATCCCATTGGGAAATGTTATCTTTATTTTCATCTGATGTAACTCAGATCATGATGTGCCACTAGCACTCATTATAATTTATTCATTCGCTTCACGCAAAACTTTTGATTCAAGTCGCGCTCCACATCTTTACATATTTCCCTTGGAGTCACATTTTGTCTTGTAGACCCATCACAGTCTACTGTTTTGGCTCCTTAGAAATTTATTCTAGATTCCAAAAATATTATTGGTATTATCGATTTCATTTCATCTTCCTTTACTTCTTGCCACTTGGACGAGTGAACGCCTCTCATGACTTCTTCAAATTAGGTGGGATTACCCTCCATTTGAATTTCACTAATATAGACTTTATAATCGTCAGAAATATCTGATTTTCTTATTCTTTGAGACTTTCTGGGGCATTAGTTACTAGCATTTCTTGACCTTTATTGCCAAAAGATAATTAATTCTATAAGGTCCTATGTAACCAGATCCTTATTTACATTATTCATCCTCCTTGCGGAGTTAGGTTTCTTTGTACCATGCTCCCCTAGATTGTCCCATCTTTAATTTTCTTATTTTGGGTTCAATCTGCTAAAACTCATATGGTGCATTTAACACCTATGGTGCATTTAGCACTGCCTTTAAACTCTGAACACGTCCAGTATAAATACTGGCTGACTATGCTATCTTTCTGTTGGAACTGTAAAAGGTCCATGAATTTAGCTATATCTTTACTTTAGGGGTATTGATATTATGACCATCTTACTCCCCCGACGATCACATTCATCTTTTATAGATCACTTTAGTATGCATCGCATTGTCTGAATTATGGGGAAGTATCTTTCTTAATTGTCTTTCTTAATTGATCTCACCTTTCTCCCCCTCGAAATGTGGTACTAACTTTTCTACCACAATTTCAAAAATTATTCAGAACTCTTGTGAATGAGGAAACTTTGATTACTTTCTTCATCCACATGATTACATCATGCAAATGAAATTATTTCTTAATTCGTTGGGAGTACTTTTTCCTCATTTCACTTCAAAAACTCAACAGAGTCTTTTATCATTAATACTTTCGCAAGTCACACTTGCATGTCATTCTTATCTTGAGGTTCGTCTGTAACTTTCTGTTCTCCTTAAACTTATACTAGGATAGCATAAGAGCTACCCTAATCTTTCTCCCTGTGCGGGATACACTCAAAACACATGAGTCATCACAACTTTCTCCCGCCATGCAGGATAAATACTATGTCAAATTTCTCCCGCATGCAGGATTGATTAACATAAGTACTATGCCAACTTTACCCCGCCATACGGGTATTTTCTCAAACTTTTCCCGTCATGCGGGCACTATCACAATCTTTTTCCCGCTATGCGAGATAATTATCTTGAAGGGACATAAATGTCAATATTGGCTCATATCCAATCAACATATTTAGAAATAAATCCAAATTCTCTTTAACACATATGGTTAATCCGGCGTTGGTCAAATTAAACATGCATGTCACTTATTACATTTGAAATCATGATGATTAAGATTAAAAATTATTTTACTTATTACATCTTTTATCATGATGATAACTAAAATCTTCTTCATAAGGAGTACATAAAAGGCATCTTTTAAACTAAACTCTTATTGTTCTATTTTCTTGGATCAATATCCTAGAATTCTTTTTCTTTTGAAGCCATTCTTTAAAGAGACCGCAATCCCTTGCACAATGGTCTTCTTTCTGTAAAAATTGCACTTTTCATCTTCTGAGTCACAAGTACCTAGCTCATTTTCTTTTTACCCTTCAAGAATAAAGGCATGAAGTTCTTTATCTAAAAACATCATCAATAATGAGCATGAAAATAACCCTACATTGGTCTGGTTAAAGACATGCACATTAAACTTTTAAACTTTAAGTTCTATTCTATATCACCGTTGGGCAGAAATAGAACAAAACCATCAATCTTATACATCAATTCCACATCACCGTTGGACAGAAATAGAATTAACATATGAAAACTCAATTATCTTATAACCCTTTTCAAAACTAAATTCTCCCGTTCGTTCGAATTTAATTTTGAAGATCATCATCATCATTGCAACGGAAACATGAAAATACATTACATTTTGCTCGCTCTGGAGCATCTATTATCTATTCTCTAAAAATTGGTCACTTTGATACAAAATTCATCAGAGATTTAAACTTTGAACATAAAACTCATAGAATTATAATATTGTTATCATCAACGTTGGTCAGAGAATAACAATATCATAATTTTCTTTAAACTTAAACTCATAAATAAACTCATAATATTGTTATCATCAACGTTGGTCAGAAAATAACAATATTATAATTTATCTTAACCATAAATTGATTAGAGGATAAACTTTTCATCATTTACTGAATGACTATAACTGCTCTTCAAATTAGATCCTCCCGTTGGTTCGGATTTAATAAGAAGACAATGAACTTTAACTTTGCAGCTTTACAATTGAAACATGTAAAAGGTAGTCTATCTTTCCAGAAGCATTTTTGAGTATATATCTGCTCTCTAAAAGTTTAAACCCGTTGGTGCAAAAGTTTCAGAGATAAAAACTATATTAAATATATATAGACAAAAATGTTACTAGAAAAAGAAAACCTTAAACTTTTCTTTCTTTCATTTTGGCCAGAGAGCTCACTTGGCGGCCCAGCAGCCCCTTTGCGCATGCGCTGCCACAGCCCGAAGGCAAAAGCCCGGCCCGCAGCGCGCCCTTCGCGCTCAGCAATGCGCGGCCCACTCTGCTCCTGCTCGGGCAGCAGCGCGCGCGGCCCAGTTAACGAATACGGTCCATGCTGCTGCACGCCACTCTCTCGCAGCCCAGTGGCCAAAACGGCCCGTGGCCGAGCCACGCGAGCCGCGCTCCCCGCGCCTAGGCCGCAACCTGGGCCTGGGCCGGGAAAGCACCTTCTGGGCCGCCTGATCCCGCCGGCCTGCTAAGCCCCGAGCAGCTCCAGCCGTTCATCGCAATCGGACGGCTCCCCTTCGATCTCGCTGGATCAAAATAGCGCCGTCGGCCTGCAGCACTTAAACCCTAACTCCCATTCTATCTTCACCGTTCTCTCTCTTCCACCAAAAGGGCGACACGGCGGCGGGCCTGGTGACCTCCGACGCCGGTGAGGCAAGGGGCCGCCGGCTCGTGTCCGGTCAAGCTCCCCTTGCCGTTTCCTTTCTGTGCCCCCTTCCCCACACTCTCTTAGTCGCACCGTGTAGCAGCAGTTGCCGGCCATGACGACCGAAGGAGGAGAACGGCGCCGCCGTGGGCCCTCTCGCCGGCGCGCGCTCCTCGAAGGTAGAGCACGCCGCCGTCGAGCGGCTCCACGTCGGCGCCCTAGCCCGTGCGAGCGCCTCAGCGCCGGTGACTCCGCGTCAGGTGTCGGCTCACTCTGTTACCCGCGCGCCGGCCAAGCGGCGGCGGGTCTCCTTTTCGCCCGATGTCAAGGTGATAGCCGTAGGTGGAGGCCCAGGTAGGTACTCCCCACCTTCGTCCTCATTCTTAGGGTTAGGGTTCGTTCTTTTTCCCGATTCGAAATCGGGTGTTCTTTGCTGGAGCCCACGGCTCCCTTTTGTGCTTTGAGCCCGAGCCCATGTCTCGGCTCTTTCTCTGTCCCGCATGAGAGCGGTGAGATCTCTTCCCGCATTTTCATTCCCCGATCTAGATTACTCTTTTAGGGTTAGGGTTCGGGTTCTAGAAATTTCTTTCCGGATCGAATCCGGCTTTCTCTTCTTTTCTGTGATTTCTCTCTTCCCCAAAACTCTAGATCCACACACTAGTAGAAACCTAAAGCTCTGATACCATTGTAGAAAATACTGTTGATCGTCTAGTAGTGTAGATCTAGCGGGTACATGCTTTCCATTTGGTATAACGAGCATCTGCAGTCTAGAACATGAACTAGGGAGAGAGGTAGGGGAAAGTGACTGACCATCGGCTTGTCTTAGTTGGAGTGACAGTGATGTCCCCGGTCAGCGGCGTGGACGTCGAGGTCGATGCAGCGGCGACGATGGACTTCCCGTCGCTAGCAGCACTCCTCTCGATCGGTCTAGGAAAGGAGGTGGGGCAGTTACTATGGCGGTGAACCTCGTGGTACGAGCCCCTGCCCCCACCTCCTCTTTATAGTGATGCGCGACGGGGGCCCACCAGCCGAGTCGTTGGGCTGGGCGTCCCCGATCAGGACGCGGTCAAAGGGTCCGTCTCGACCGTTGGGTCAAGACGGATGAGATCAATTCTAACATTCTCCCCTTTGATCTCATCTTATACTTTAACTCTAAACTTTGACTTTAATTGCTTTCACTTTTATTTGTTCCATCACAAATCAGTGTATAGAGCATGCCTCATCGTCACGGTCAGTCGCCGATAGATTTGACAGCTACAATACACATCTCTGATCTGAAACAGATTCTTTAACTTTGGGCCCTTTATTGTCCGGAAATCATAGGCTATACTATAAACCCATGTCGACTGTGTGTTCTCTGAACACACTGGGTGGTAAGCCTTTAGTAAGCGGATCCACAAGCACTTTCTTGTTACTTATATGTTCAATACTTTTTAGTATGATTCCGGACTTTCTCCTTTACAACGTATAACTTTAATGTCAATGTGTTTGGCAGTACACTTGACCCGTTGTCTTAGGAGCAAACTACTAAATGGTTATTGCTGTAGACAACCATTATCAATTCCGGGTACAAGTTCCTTAATCATTTTGCCTGTCCCGCAGCCTTATATCATGCTATACTATAACCTTGCATCACCGACGATGCTAAAACTATTTCTTTGGAGCTTTTCCACAATAAAACTCCAACTGTGAGTGTTAGCTACTATGTGGGTTTCACTAAACATCTCACCAAAATTTAACATTTGTACCCACAACTACTTGAGAGTACTTATTCTTTCTTTCTTAGCATGAGACCGACATTCTTAACTCCATTCCAGTGATCTATATCTGGACTGGACTTTTGCCAAAATAACCCGAATATATGAACTATGTCAGGGCAATATCTTATCTGTGTACTAATTAAGCTTTCAACAGCTAGAGCATATAGGACGTCCATCTATAACAATCTCACATTGCCTTTTGGAACACTAAAGTTCCCAAAACTATTACCCTTGACCATGGAAACAGGCGTAGGTTTACCCGCATAGGTACTTTATTTCTTTAGAAACTTTTCTTAGCATGCCTATGCGATAGTTCTAATACCCCTTTTCATCTATCTCGGTGAGTTTCAATGCTTATAACGAGAGACATTTCACCGAGAACTTTCTTATTAACCTTGAGGACAACAACTTCTTCTCATGCAGTAGATTGACATCACTACTAACAATTAAGGTGTCATCCACACAGGATTAGGGAATGAATTTTCCCTTCTATAACTTTGTACAAGCGTAATTGTCCTTTCATTCTCTTTAACCCAAAATTTCTTAATTGACTCTTTAACTTTAAATGCCACTGTCTAGAGATTTGCTCCAGTCCATAAGAGATTTCTACAGGTGGCATCCCTTACATTCTTTTCTTTTCATGACAAAACCTCTGGGTTGTGCCACGTAATTATTTTCATACAAATCCCATTGGGAAATGTTATCTTTATTTTCATCTGATGTAACTCAGATCATGATGTGCCACTAGCACTCATTGTAATTTATTCATTCGCTTCACGCAAAACTTTTGATTCAAGTCGCGCTCCACATCTTTACATATTTCCCTTGGAGTCACATTTTGTCTTGTAGACCCATCACAGTCTACTGTTTTGGCTCCTTAGAAATTTATTCTAGATTCCAAAAATATTATTGGTATTATCGATTTCATTTCATCTTCCTTTACTTCTTGCCACTTGGACGAGTGAACGCCTCTCATGACTTCTTCAAATTAGGTGGGATTACCCTCCATTTGAATTTCACTAATGTAGACTTTATAATCGTCAGAAATATCTGATTTTCTTATTCTTTGAGACTTTCTGGGGCATTAGTTACTAGCATTTCTTGACCTTTATTGCCAAAAGATAATTAATTCTATAAGGTCCTATGTAACCAGATCCTTATTTACATTATTCATCCTCCTTGCGGAGTTAGGTTTCTTTGTACCATGCTCCCCTAGATTGTCCCATCTTTAATTTTCTTATTTTGGGTTCAATCTGCTAAAACTCATATGGTGCATTTAACACCTATGGTGCATTTAGCACTGCCTTTAAACTCTGAACACGTCCAGTATAAATACTGGCTGACTATGCTATCTTTCTGTTGGAACTGTAAAAGGTCCATGAATTTAGCTATATCTTTACTTTAGGGGTATTGATATTATGACCATCTTACTCCCCCGACGATCACATTCATCTTTTATAGATCACTTTAGTATGCATCGCATTGTCTGAATTATGGGGAAGTATCTTTCTTAATTGTCTTTCTTAATTGATCTCACATTTCTCCCCCTCGAAATGTGGTACTAACTTTTCTACCACAATTTCAAAAATTATTCAGAACTCTTGTGAATGAGGAAACTTTGATTACTTTCTTCATCCACATGATTACATCATGCAAATGAAATTATTTCTTAATTCGTTGGGAGTACTTTTTCCTCATTTCACTTCAAAAACTCAACAGAGTCTTTTATCATTAATACTTTCGCAAGTCACACTTGCATGTCATTCTTATCTTGAGGTTCGTCTGTAACTTTCTGTTCTCCTTAAACTTATACTAGGATAGCATAAGAGCTACCCTAATCTTTCTCCCTGTGCGGGATACACTCAAAACACATGAGTCATCACAACTTTCTCCCGCCATGCAGGATAAATACTATGTCAAATTTCTCCCGCATGCAGGATTGATTAACATAAGTACTATGCCAACTTTACCCCGCCATACGGGTATTTTCTCAAACTTTTCCCGTCATGCGGGCACTATCACAATCTTTTTCCCGCTATGCGAGATAATTATCTTAAAGGGACACAAATGTCAATATTGGCTCATATCCAATCAACATATTTAGAAATAAATCCAAATTCTCTTTAACACATATGGTTAATCCGGCGTTGGTCAAATTAAACATGCATGTCACTTATTACATTTGAAATCATGATGATTAAGATTAAAAATTATTTTACTTATTACATCTTTTATCATGATGATAACTAAAATCTTCTTCATAAGGAGTACATAAAAGGCATCTTTTAAACTAAACTCTTATTGTTCTATTTTCTTGGATCAATATCCTAGAATTCTTTTTCTTTTGAAGCCATTCTTTAAAGAGACCGCAATCCCTTGCACAATGGTCTTCTTTCTGTAAAAATTGCACTTTTCATCTTCTGAGTCACAAGTACCTAGCTCATTTTCTTTTCACCATTCAAGAATAAAGGCATGAAGTTCTTTATCTAAAAACATCATCAATAATGAGCATGAAAATAACCCTACATTGGTCTGGTTAAAGACATGCACATTAAACTTTTAAACTTTAAGTTCTATTCTATATCACCGTTGGGCAGAAATAGAACAAAACCATCAATCTTATACATCAATTCCACATCACCGTTGGACAGAAATAGAATTAACATATGAAAACTCAATTATCTTATAACCCTTTTCAAAACTAAATTCTCCCGTTCGTTCGAATTTAATTTTGAAGATCATCATCATCATTGCAACGGAAACATGAAAATACATTACATTTTGCTCGCTCTGGAGCATCTATTATCTATTCTCTGAAAATTGGTCACTTTGATACAAAATTCATCAGAGATTTAAACTTTGAACATAAAACTCATAGAATTATAATATTGTTATCATCAACGTTGGTCAGAGAATAACAATATCATAATTTTCTTTAAACTTAAACTCATAAATAAACTCATAATATTGTTATCATCAACGTTGGTCAGAAAATAACAATATTATAATTTATCTTAACCATAAATTGATTAGAGGATAAACTTTTCATCATTTACTGAATGACTATAACTGCTCTTCAAATTAGATCCTCCCGTTGGTTCGGATTTAATAAGAAGACAATGAACTTTAACTTTGCAGCTTTACAATTGAAACATGTAAAAGGTAGTCTATCTTTCCAGAAGCATTTTTGAGTATATATCTGCTCTCTAAAAGTTTAAACCCGTTGGTGCAAAAGTTTCAGAGATAAAAACTATATTAAATATATATAGACAAAAATGTTACTAGAAAAAGAAAACCTTAAACTTTTCTTTCTTTCATTTTGGCCAGAGAGCTCACTTGGCGGCCCAGCAGCCCCTTTGCGCATGCGCTGCCACAGCCCGAAGGCAAAAGCCCGGCCCGCAGCGCGCCCTTCGCGCTCAGCAATGCGCGGCCCACTCTGCTCCTGCTCGGGCAGCAGCGCGCGCGGCCCAGTTAACGAATACGGTCCATGCTGCTGCACGCCACTCTCTCGCAACCCAGTGGCCAAAACGGCCCGTGGCCGAGCCACGCGAGCCGCGCTCCCCGCGCCTAGGCCGCAACCTGGGCCTGGGCCGGGAAAGCACCTTCTGGGCCGCCTGATCCCGCCGGCCTGCTAAGCCCCGAGCAGCTCCAGCCGTTCATCGCAATCGGACGGCTCCCCTTCGATCTCGCTGGATCAAAATAGCGCCGTCGGCCTGCAGCACTTAAACCCTAACTCCCATTCTATCTTCACCGTTCTCTCTCTTCCACCAAAAGGGCGACACGGCGGCGGGCCTGGTGACCTCCGACGCCGGTGAGGCAAGGGGCCGCCGGCTCGTGTCCGGTCAAGCTCCCCTTGCCGTTTCCTTTCTGTGCCCCCTCCCCCACACTCTCTTAGTCGCACCGTGTAGCAGCAGTTGCCGGCCATGACGACCGAAGGAGGAGAACGGCGCCGCCGTGGGCCCTCTCGCCGGCGCGCGCTCCTCGAAGGTAGAGCGCGCCGCCGTCGAGCGGCTCCACGTCGGCGCCCTAGCCCGTGCGAGCGCCTCAGCGCCGGTGACTCCGCGTCAGGTGTCGGCTCACTCTGTTACCCGCGCGCCGGCCAAGCGGCGGCGGGTCTCCTTTTCGCCCGATGTCAAGGTGATAGCCGTAGGTGGAGGCCCAGGTAGGTACTCCCCACCTTCGTCCTCATTCTTAGGGTTAGGGTTCGTTCTTTTTCCCGATTCGAAATCGGGTGTTCTTTGCTGGAGCCCACGGCTCCCTTTTGTGCTTTGAGCCCGAGCCCATGTCTCGGCTCTTTCTCTGTCCCGCATGAGAGCGGTGAGATCTCTTCCCGCATTTTCATTCCCCGATCTAGATTACTCTTTTAGGGTTAGGGTTCGGGTTCTGGAAATTTCTTTCCGGATCGAATCCGGCTTTCTCTTCTTTTCTGTGATTTCTCTCTTCCCCAAAACTCTAGATCCACACACTAGTAGAAACCTAAAGCTCTGATACCATTGTAGAAAATACTGTTGATCGTCTAGTAGTGTAGATCTAGCGGGTACATGCTTTCCATTTGGTATAACGAGCATCTGCAGTCTAGAACATGAACTAGGGAGAGAGGTAGGGGAAAGTGACTGACCATCGGCTTGTCTTAGTTGGAGTGACAGTGATGTCCCCGGTCAGCGGCGTGGACGTCGAGGTCGATGCAGCGGCGACGATGGACTTCCCGTCGCTAGCAGCACTCCTCTCGATCGGTCTAGGAAAGGAGGTGGGGCAGTTACTATGGCGGTGAACCTCGTGGTACGAGCCCCTGCCCCCACCTCCTCTTTATAGTGCTGCGCGACGGGGGCCCACCAGCCGAGTCGTTGGGCTGGGCGTCCCCGATCAGGACGCGGTCAAAGGGTCCGTCTCGACCGTTGGGTCAAGACGGATGAGATTAATTCTAACATGAACAAGTAAAGGCACCTCCTGCCATGCTCGTCGACGACGTCGTCGTAGGACACGAAGAAGTTGAACCCGTCACTGAGATGGACGTTGCTGGAGGGCGCGCCGTAGCGCGCGGTCGTGCAGGGCCAGCTGTGCGCAGAGACGATGTGGTCTAGGAGCGCAGGTATGGAGCCCTTGAAGCCGCACACCGCCTCGCCGGCAGGACAGTGGCACGGCGCGTGTGCGCACACCAGGACATGCTCCTGGAGGGCGTGGTACACAGGCCCGACCTCGCAGCCATAGGGCGCGTGCGGGCATGGGCTGCGGACGGAGTCCACCACGCGCTCCATGGCGTGGCACCGTTGGTAGCCGCCGGGCATGGTGACGCCGCACATGTGGCACTTGCCGGCGTCCCTGAGCTTGTCGGAGCACGGCGAGCGCAACACATGCCCCCGGGCACACTGTACGGAGACATGGAAGCTGTAACAGTAAGCAAAGGGGGAAAGGGAGGATGAACGAATCGACGGCGGTGTGTGTACCTGGAAGATGGGTGGCTTCAGCGGGAGGAAGCAGACACCGCACTCGAGGACGTCCTCGTCCGCCACCGTCAGACCAGGCGCCGGCGACGACGACGACGCCATTATCGCCGAATCGGACGACGCTACGACGACGGCAGCAAATGCAGACTAGAAAAAGGGAAATCTAAAGAAAAGAATTTCTCCCAATAATGAATGCAAGAAGCGATAATAAGAATCCATTAAGAAAATGGAAATGAGAGCAAACAAAAACAGCGGAAGAGAGATCCATGGGATCGGAGGCTCAGGAGCTGCAGAATCCTACCGCCCCACACGACACGAGACGAGGCAGACCAAGCCCGGAGCGACGCAGCAACTAGTACTCGGAGGCTCGAGCTAGCCTTGGTCGTCCCACCGCCGTGCGCCCGCGGCCTCGTTAATCCGAACGGTTGTTTCAACTGCATCCAAAATGGACACACACTCAACTCGCGCTCTCTGAGATGGAGGTTTTGAATAAACAAGCAGCACCCGTCGTCGACGCATGACAAGTCACTGCACAAGCCAATAAGAGGCCATGTTTAGTTTCTCCAAACTCCTAAATTTGGCACTATGAAAAAAAAAATTCTCCGTCACATTAAACTTGCGATACATGCATGAAGTACTAAATGTAGATGAAATCAAAAACTAATTGCATAGTTTGGTTGTACTTTGCGAGACGAACACTTGTGAGCCTAATTAGTCAACGGTTAGACAATTATTACCAAATACAAATAAATGCTACAGTGTACTACAGTGTTTAAGGCACTGTGCAGATGCCGAATCCGGCGCCAACTAACCAGGCCAGAGAAGGAATTGCCTTTTGACTTTTGAGTCGCGCTTCTGAACATGTAGGAGTAGTACGCTGAAAAGGCTTCCGCTCCGTCCTCCCTGACTAGCGTGTACAAGACTACAAGCTGCAGTAGCTTTGACGTCCACTGCTACGACCTACGAGGCTGCTGCCATTGATTCGTGACGGCTCCATGCATGCACTTCTCTTCTCCCTGAAGGAACCTCTTCTCCTCTTGCCTCAGGGCCTTGTTTGATGGTACTACCTCTGTCCGCTAAAGAACCTAACTATGGTATACGTGCCAGTTAAAGAGCTTTATATTTGATCAGATTCCTAGTAAATAGTATTCACATTTATGGCTCTAAATTAATTTGTTATAAAAATACATTTCGTAATTAATCTAATGGTATTTATTTGATATTATAAATATTTATATTTTTTTATCTATAATTGGTTAAACTTGATACAGTAAACCATGCTACTATTCTAGAATTGCATTCTTTTAGGGACGAAGAGAGTACATATGAATGGTACAATCTCTAGATTGTTAAAAAGTGGATTTGTGTGGCTATTTGCATTCATAGCTCGAAAAAAGCTGACTTGAGGTAGGTTGCTTTATTATATAGAGAAAAATTACCTAGATGCCAATTGTCTCTATTGTCTTTTAATGTTCCTTCAGCTTCTAAATTATAAAATATAGGGTTTTATAAATCAGAAATGCTACATTGCGGCCATCTGCCGAACGCCGCGCTTCCTAGCCTATGCACTGCTGACCCAATAGCCATGTTTCCTTTACCTTCATTCTTTCACTGTTTCTCAAAATAAAGATGGCGACATTTCCAACTAGCACTGCCGTCGCGGTGTTCCCTACTAGTCACCCGCTGCTCACATTCTCCAGCGGCGACCACCTCCACTTCCTCTACCCCAGGGCTCTCGCTCGCTTCCGCGACGCTAGGCTGTGTCGCTGGAGTCGCGCCTGCCGCCCGCCCCTGCCCGCATTGCCGAAGCCAGCGCCAGCGTCCTCCTCGTCACCTCCTCCTGTGGCTGAAAACCGAGAGGGCGTCGCAGCCATGCCATACTTTGTGCCAATGTGCCCCACGGAAGAAGCTTGCAGTAGCCAAGCCTGTGGTGCTCTTTACTCTGCCACCTCCTAGCCCCGATCTGCTCATCGAGGCGGTTATCGAGTTTCTCAACGCGCCTGACATGGTGGCCGCCTTCCACTAGAGTGTCGCGCCTGACATGTTGCAAGCGTATGTTTCAAGTGTTTTAGATATTTGAGAGGTATGTTGCAAGTATTTCATATGGATGTTGCGAAAGTAGATCGAGATGTTGCATATGTTGCAAAGTGTTCCAGAGGCATGTTGCAAGCTTTTTAGAGTCATGTTGCAAGCATTTGTTCAAAATGTTTCATCTGTTTCAGACGTATGTTACCAGCGTTTTTTATCTGGATGTTGCATATGTTTCACACATATGTTGCAAGAGTATATTCGAAATGTTTCAGTTGTTTTAGTCTTATCTTATAATAAATGTTTTCATGTTGTAAGTTGCAAGTGTTTTATCTAGATGTTGTATATGTTTCACACACATGTTGCAAGTGTATGTTTAAAATGGTTCATCTTCTTCAGCCATATGTTGCATTCAAGTATTTCATGTTGCAAGTGTTTCGTGTTTCAGAGGTATGTTCAGAGAGTCATTGGGGCACGGCCCGGGCACTGTGGGAAGGGGCACGTCGAGTCGGGGATGGCGGATGGGGCGCGTGGCGCGCCTGGGGTCTTGCGAACGAGGCATGCTCGTCCTCATCCTGGCTCCCGGGTCTCGCCTGCGTGAAGAGAGAGGAGGGGGTTAGGGGGAAGGAGCGACGAGCGTGGGGTGGGGCAAGGAGGACAGGGGCGGGGTACGCGTGCGGGGCGGGACAAGACAGACGGAGAACGATTGTAGCGATATGGTGGGAGTGCGGCACGTTTCTAATGGGCCGTTCGGTACCATCCGACGGAATCCTGTCCCATCGGACGTCCGGGTTCTAGCAATTCCTTTTCTAGATTCTGTAATTTGAATATTCTAAAAAATGCGGGAGAGAAAGGGAGTATCAAATAATTGGCGTAAGATTAATTTTTGACTTTACCCTTAAACTCAACTGCTTATATTTCATTTTTTTGCATGGCAGAGCATACCTCCGGTCTACTACCATGGAACAGGCGATTCCTACTGGACTATCACTGCCAGTTGCTTTGAAATCGGCAATGATAGTTTATCACTGCCGGATTGTGGCTTCAATTGGCAGTGATAGCGAACCGGTAGTGATTGTAGTTGGCACTTTTTTAATTTGAGATGGTTTTCATATCTAAATATTTAACATAAGTTCTAGGATCAAATTTGAGATGGTTAACAATGTTGGATGGAGACAAGGTCAACAGCAAAGTTGCAGTAGTCAACAAGATCTATAATTTTGCATTTAACACCTTTTCATTTGAGGTTGTTTAGAGTGTCAAATATACAATACAAGATTTAGAGTTGTATAGTTCGAAATATCATAAGTTATATAGTCATAATTGTTGTGTAGCTCAGCTGGTATGGACACTCAAGAGAACATTAATGTTGAGATCTTGAGTTTGAATCGTAGAAGAAACACATATTTTCTGATTTTTTATCACTTATCACTACAAAGTCTAAAACCGGCAGTCCCACTACCGGATTAAATCACTTATAATTGTCGAGTCTAAAACCTGTAGTGATAAGGCAAGTCTATCAGTGCCGGATTCCCACTGCTAGATCCAAATTCGACAGTGCAACCGGATTCCCACTGCTACATCCAAATTCAATAGTGATGCAGGGTTTAGACCCAGCAATGATAGGCATAGTGGTCACATGCACGTGAGAACATTTTGAGAATAAAAAAAAGGCAACAGGTGGAAACCGGACTACCTGTGCAAACTCGGAAACTTTTAATCTGGGCCACACGATGTTGATCTAAGAGGGCACACGGGAGAGTGCGGGCGGGGGGGGGGGGGGGGGGGGGGGATTTGCAAAAGTGTGATTAGAAGCGGGCGGTTAAGTGCAAAATGCAAAATTACCCAATCCTCCTACGCCTCTTGGATCAACATCTTATAGTTTTGATTTAAAGTTTTCAAGTTTGCACATGTGATCCGGTTTCCACCTGATATATTACCTTTTAGAAAGCTTCCATGCACGGAAACACGGCTGCTATGACTTTGCTTAAAACTAAAACTACAAATCAATGATATTTGTATTTTTATTTTAACCAAAAATAATAATTAAATATTAGCATATTCTGAATTATATTTTTTCAAACTATCTTTTTCCTCACACCAAGAAGTATGGCGTGACAACGATATATGCATTGTGCTTTCCGAGCAATTGACGAGGACGCCATGGTGGCAGGTCCGTTCAGATCCATCTCATATTTTACAAACTTCGACTGATTCGGTAACGACATGCCTTCTACGACGTGCAGGTCGGTGACATATGACTATGCCATAAACAACTATCAACAGTAATGGGAAAAAGAAAAAAAACCGAAAAAAAAACGGAAAAAAAGGAAAACATGCAACATAAACAGAACAAAAAAAAAGTAAACACAATCGGCAGTGCTAGTGCCGTGACACCTGCACCCCGTTCTCGCGTCTGCACTCCAAGTGCCAACCGACCCGATGCCGTGTCTGCGCCCCACCTGACCCCATGCAGCGTCTGCACCCTAGTCCGACCCCATGTGGTGTTTGCGCCCCGCCCGACTCCTCGCGCCCCCTCTAGCAGCTACAGCAAGTGGGTCACGTTGCAACTTGTGTAATACCGTACCCGATCTATTTTTAAATATTCAGATACAACACTTACAACATACATATGAAGACAGATGAAACACTTGAAAGTTGAAACATAAGTCTGAAACACTTGCAAACACATGAGAACACTTAAAAATCATTACAAACATACACAACATCCAAATAATACACTTGCAACACATATATGAAACATATGCAACATCCAGATAAACACACTTGCAATATACGTTTGAATAATAGATGAAATATTGAGAACAGACGTTTTCAACATTCGTGAACAACGGTTGCAACATATGCAATATGGCGATCTACTTTTGTAACATCCATACGAAACAGTTGTAACATACCTCTAAAATATTTTAAAGACTTGAAACATACATTTGCAATATGTGTTTTCAAGGCAACATCTACTTGCTGCTTAGACGACTGGAGGCTCGTTGACGCGGAGCTCAACGCCGGCGTGGAGCTTGATGCCGTGGAGTGGCCCGCAGCTCTGGTGGATAAGGCCACTCCATGGACAAGGCGGCCGGTGCGGTAGAGAACGCCACGGCGAGCGGATGGCGCGGTGGAGAGGAAGGATGACGTGTGGTGGCACTGGAGCGTGGTGGAGAGAGAGGATGGCGGTCGGTCGAGCATGGTGGAGAGCGCCGCGGTGGCGTGGTCGCGGTGGAGTGCGTCGTGGCGGCGTGGTCGCGCTGGAGCACACGCGCGGCGATGCAGACGCGATGGTGGTGTGTTGAATGGAGAGTAACGTATGACGGCCTCATGAGCAGATATGGTTGGGGCGAGCGGATACGCAAGTGAACAGTTGGACCGTTGGGTTGGTGTCGTGGCCCATCAACGAGAGCGTCCGGACAAACGGACATCCTTAGCATAGCATTATGGCCATTAGTACGTCCGGACACGGTATAATGTTTGAATTTAAACATATGATGCAATCTCAAAACACTATTTAGTCTGATCTGAAGATAAACTGAAATACAACGAACGATCATTGCATAAATGTCAAAGCATCCCATGCTCATATATACGAGTTGGAGCACCGAGCACCACATGATTTGTTGGATAATTTTTTGAGTTGCAAATCATCTAGATGAACTACGCAATAAATTGTACCTCCTATTTCAACGCACGGGCGGCATATTTGCTACGTAGAATAAAGAAGGGGCTGAAACAAACGTTTGGCTATAAAATATTAGGTTTTTTTGTTTGGGAAGTCTAATATTAGGTTACATACTTACATATACGCCTTGTGAGTTGAAAGGTTTAATTTTCGAAGAGAGATCGGACGCGGAGTGTGCGGGAGAGGGCTACTCATGGCGGCTTTGCAATCAGGACGTGAAGCGACGGGAAAGCGAGCAAGAGATCCCACGGCGTTGACGTTAGCGGCGGAGCATTCGGAAAGTGCTGGCGTCCGCAAAGAGAAGAAGGGCTTCTCCGCTCCGGCAGCAGCCCCGGCGCCGGTCCCGAAGAGCACCGCGGCGCCGTTGGTGGACGTGACGGTAGAGGACGCCGCCACCATGGACTGCGGCGTGTGCTACCACCCGTTGAATCGCCCCATCTTCCAGGTAATTGATCTTAACGAGCACAGCGCCACAGCGTGCCCATTAAAGGCATAGTATAGTAGCCAACTAGTAATAATCTAACCGATTGATCTAGAAGGCAATCTACCAAATCTGTCTTGAACAATTCTTCGTACCAATCATTTTTCTTTCCTCTTTTTTGTCCTCCATTATTCATATTTTGCATTCATGATCATGCATTCATGCTCTCAAACAATTTTGGTCATTCAATTTTGCATATCTATTTGAGGGCATTTTCAAGATATGGGTAACCTCAAAATAGTTAAATAAATGTGAAAATAAAATTGAGTTTATGCTTGGATAAGTTTTAATTAATACTTAAAGTCTCGCTTACGGCTTACCTCTGGCTATGTTATTTGTTCATACATGGATGGCTTATGTTGATGCATATATATGTTGCTGATGACCATGACATATGCACGCAGTGCGTCATAGGGCACATGATCTGCTCACTGTGCCATGACACGCTCAAGTTCAAGC
Organism: Saccharum hybrid cultivar R570; assembly: GCA_038087645.1. Lineage (NCBI taxonomy): Eukaryota > Viridiplantae > Streptophyta > Magnoliopsida > Poales > Poaceae > Saccharum > Saccharum hybrid cultivar. Next base: position 1,396,369 of record JAQSUU010000426.1, read on the forward strand.
GCAAGTGCCAGGCATCTACCGCCGGTGCCATGGCATGGAGGATCTGGTGGAGTCCATCCGAGTTCCATGCCCTCATGCTGCCCATGGCTGTGCCATGAGGCGGCTTGGTGTGCCCGCACACGCCGCCATTGCCCTGGTGAGGCATGTGGATTCGTCGGCTCGATGGCGGCGCTCCTGGACCACTTCTCCGGCATGCACAGCTGGCCTTGCAAGACCGCACGCCAAGGCGTGAGCTCCTTCAGCGTTTGCCTCCACGATGGCTTCAACTTCGTCTTCTCCAGCGCCGCTGATGAGCATGGAAGGAGATACCTCTTCCTACTGAATGTTGTCCGCCATTCCTTCTGCCGCGCTGTGTCCATAATCTGCATTCGTCCTCACTCCGCCGCCGCAAAGGAGATTAGGTTCGTGCTCTCATATCCGGCTCGGAGCAATGCTAACCAGTTGGTCAAGCATGAGCAGAAAGCAGAGTACGTCGAAGTGCCATGCTCGGATCTCTCCGATGGTCTACCTGATCTTAGCGGGAGTTACCAGTTCATCGTGCCTAACCATGCTGGCGGAGACGACGAGGAGCATGATACCAAGGTCATGGTTGATATCATCACAGATTACACTTCTGATCAGTAGTGCATGCTTGCTCTGTTTGTCCATCTTATTAATTAGTCTGTCCATGAGGAACGGCGCTGAAGTATCTTGTTATGTTATGTAATGAACTTCAAAATATTACCCATATGTAGTAGTCTTGAGTCCTGACTAGGGATTATGTTTTGTCAACAATACAATGGGATACATAGCCTCGAATCAGTTTGCACCTACTTTCTTGAGCTTTTTATACACATAGCGCTTTTACATTTTCTGCAAGTGCTTTGTTTGTTTGCCTTTTTTAGACTTACTTAGACTGGTTGGTTGGATTAGGTCTAGGTAGCAAAACTCTTTGTGGGCTTGGATAAATAGAGAACACTAGATAAAACTATAAGTGGGCATCTTACTAGTTATTAGTTGTTTTTGTTTATCTAGTGTAGTTCAAATTAGAGACCTAAGGTTAAGTTTTTAACGATTCAATTCAGCACCTTGTTCTCTTGGGTCAGCCACTCAACTTCCTTACACTTTGAGGGTGCTGTTACAAAAAAAAAGATTTGTACAGACGATTGGTAACACGTTTCCACATGTGTGTAGCGATCTGAATCATGGAATACAACACGTGTTGAACCATCTGAACCGTTAAATTCAGTAGGCACAATTTTGTTGTTGTGTGGATCATTTTTTGTAGACCCACTTATACAAATTCCTTTTACTATGGTAGTTATTTATGTTAACCACACATGACAATTCTTTTTGATATGCAATTAACTTATGCAATCTAATTAGAAAATAACACATCAGTTAACTCAAGCGACCTCCCCTTCATCACCTTCTTTTTCTTCTTCTTGTTGTCCTTCCCCTTCTCTTTATTCTCCTTTTCCTCCTTTTGCCAGCTAGCAATGGGACAATTTTGGGCAGAGGGAGCTGTATTTCCAGTCATCTCTACAGAGGCATCTGTTGACCCCCACTAAACCACGTCACCCATTACAACTACAACATTGTATTGACAATGTGAACATTGAAGGCTCTATATAACTTTAAATAAAAAAAGTTTCTACTACAAAGTTGTAACTGTACTTAGAGTATTACATTGGTGTAGACCATGCCAACATCCAAGGTTACTTTGAAAGTTTTCAAATTTTAAAATCTGTGAACTTAAAACAGTATTTTGGGACTAAACAGTTTCATATTTAAAAACTTTTCAACTACAGAGTTGTAAATCGCGTTGAGAGCTACAATTTTGAAATAAAGTTTGTCTTCGTCCAACTTCATATGGAAAAGTTATGAATTATCTTTTGATACAACCTTTTTTTAGAGATAGACACTTAGAATGACTGTCTCTGTTAATAATGATTTTCAAAGACAAGCATCCTAAGACGATCGCCTCCAAATTGATTATTAATAGAGGATGTCATCTTAGAATCTCTACCTAAGTAAATGATTTACATAGGCGAGGGTTTGCTTAGAAGCTGCTTGACCATTAACGGAGGTTGTCCCTAAATATGTCTGCCTTCGTTAATCAAAAAAGTTGTCTTCTAAAATTCTTTTTGTAGCGGTGTCAACACTACTCCACGTATGTTTGGCAGAGATTTTGATTAAGCTATGAGGAAGCCAAAGAAAGAGCCATAATAAAGAGACATAAAAATGTTTTTTGGGCTTTGGAGTTTCTTCGAACCAGCCAATGTTTAGCCAAGACTTTGCTTAAAGAGCCATAAGAACATCTTCAAGAGTCTCCGAAACCCATTTTCAATCTTGATTTTTTGGCAAGATGAAAAAAATCACTCTCCAACAACTCTTTATCTCAACTCCTGATGTTTCCACACTTAGGAAAATTGATCCAATCACGTGGAAATATACATGCATGCATTAATTCGGTCAATGTGGAGGTGGAGTACGTGGGGAAAATCTCTACCACTATAAAATCCACCAGTTGCAAACTTCTCTACCACTATAAAATCCACCAGTTGCAAGCTTTCCTAAAGCTACCCAACAAATGCCCTCCGCAGTCAATGACTCTTCTACATGCACCTAGAAAAATACACCTAGACATAAGAAACCTTTGAAACGAACACACTAGATCTAATCTAACCTCTTATTTTTCTTACTCAAGTCCAACGGCCAGCAGCTTATTTGGATCAGAATTATCACTCATCCCACCCCGCGCGCGATTCCCTCTCTTTCTCTCCCCCAACGCCCACCCTTCGCGCGACTCTCCCAAACTCCCACTCCCCCGACGGCCCCGCTCCCACACGCGCGACTCCTCCTCTCCTCTCCTCTCCTCTCCCGTACGGAATCAAGGCAGGCCACCAAGGCGAGGGTGTTGCTCACTAGGCGGGGCAAGGGCACTGTCTAGGCCGCCCGTCGACAACCCAAGTGAGGGCGACGCTAGGCCGCTGGCCACCAGGCCACCGGGCGATGGAGCGCCTCTGCCTCAGATCGAACCCCCACCTATGCGAAGGCACAGGAGCTAGGGTTTCAATCATCAGTAAGAAGGAGAGCAAAAAACGGCAGCGGCGCATGGGAGCCCCTGCGGGCGTGCGGCCACACCCTCGCGACGCGTGGGACGGGGAGCGTGGTGTGGGCTCGGAGCGCGGCGGCCGCCATCCTCACCATCGTGGCTGCCATCCCCACCGTCGCGGATGCCATCTCCCGCCGCCGCGGCCCCCATCCCTGCTGTGTGGCCGTCCGGGACACCATATCCATTGCGCGCTCGTCGGGGTCGCCGCGGCCCAGATCCCCGGCCTGACCGCACGGGTGATCTAGATGAGGTCTGTTCTCTCTCCCTCCCACACCGTAGCTCCTTGGGGGTGTAGTTGATTTCTCCATGGACGAAAATCTAATCCAATCTGTCGGTTTTCTATTCATTCATTTCGCTTCTGGTTTGTTTGCCCTAGTGGCTTATAGTTAATTAATTGCTACTTACGTACAAAGAATATGCTTGGATGGATGGAGCCTGATTGGATTTTGCAGAACTGCGGGTGCTTGGGTGGCGTCGAATCAAATACATATGGACGAAATGAAAGGCAGAGCACAGCAGATTGGAGCTGGCCTTGCGCATAAACACTGGAAAGAGTCACCGTGAAATTTCAGGTAAAAGGTACTGGAGAAATTGATTTTATTTTAAACCCATTTAGATCACCTGGTAATTCAGATCAACTTACTATTCTTAATTGACACCTTTGCAGTACTTTTTTAACTAATGCAGTTGCATGTGGGAGACATAACATTGCAGAATTAGCTTGTTAGAAACTGCAAGCACTATGCATTGATGTATTTAAAGATAATATATTTAACTTTGTTTTTACAACCATTCCTGTCTTAAAAGCATTCTGATACTTCCTTGGAGCCTAACTGTAAGCACTTTGCATTTTCAATGTACTTTGATCCAATTTGGTTAAAATATTGTGTTACTCAATTTTTGTTAGGACGGCCAATCTATGTTACTCAATTTTTAAAATTATGGAGAACTGAGAAAGCAAGGGAGAATTATATGTGGCTCTAATTAAATGAATGTTTATGTAGACTTTTTATTTTATGTAAGTTTCAGTCAGGTCATATTATCTTATCAATTACTATTTTCATGTGCGCGATGTTTTTTCATAGGGATTAATCAGACATAGGTATCTATAATGGTAGCATTTTTTTTAAAAAATTTGCCAGTGTGATCTTAGCTTCTTAAATTCTTAATCAGACATAGTGCTGTTTCAGTTTAGCTTCCTGAATTAAAGCCATGAAATGTTAAGGTCTTTCTGAGCCATGCAATTATATTTCTGACTTAATTGCTTCTTGTGCAATGTTGATCTACCTATATGGCTGTCTATTGCTGTCATCCAGTTAGCGTTATTGCAAAAAAAAAAAAAAAAAAACTGTTGATCCTGTTACCTATTCTGAACCACAATAGGTTGATCTACACTTGAGTTGACTATTAGTAGTTCCTACCTGGGCCTTATTTAGATTGCCTCAATAAGTTAGAATTTTTTTCACTCTCTCTCCATCACATCAATCTTTGCACGCATACATGAAGCAGTAAATGTAGATAAAAAACTAATTGCACAGTTTAGTTATAAATCACGAGATGAATCTTTTAAGCCTAGTTAATCCATGATTGAACAATAATTGTCAAATACAAACGAAATGTTACAGTTTCAAAATTTTCTAACATCTTCCATCTAAACAAGGCCCTGCTTAGATTGCTATCCTATGGGTGTTGAATGCTGACGGTGCGCTACAGCCTGTATGCTTATTATTGAAGTTAGCTTATGCGTGATGCCAGCTGTTTACACTAGATATCTAATGTGCTACAAGAGTGCAATGTGCAATAGGAGAACTATGATCCAAACACAAGGCACTGCTTGTATGGATTTGTATGCCGGACTAACTAAATATTTGAATAATTTTCTACATCACTGATCTTCTAATTGTTCTCTTTTTTGTGTCTCTTTTACATTCTGAATATTAGTACAGGATGCTTACCTAATAATGCCCGCTTTGGCATCTCATGAACTTCACTTTTCGATTTTGCGTGAAGTCTGTTAATCCATCCTATGATAGTTTTTGGCAAACCACATTTATTTATAACTGCATTTAGCAAGCTACAGTGTATTGATGTTAAATGTAGTTGCATAATTTTGTAAATATTGAGTTCAGGACACTCCTTTTGTTAACTTGAACAAGATGTGAACCGTTCAAAAATGTAGATTCCTCAATAAAATGTAGAGGATGGTTCCCACAAATAACTGAAACTACTCCTAGGGACAGTCTACCAAGAAACCTTATCAGGTTTGTTCCTCTGAGATGATAACAGGGTCTTTCTATTTTAGTTTTTTTTATAACACCACCTTCTTGCAGTTTTTCAACATATGGGTTCAAAGGGAGTACCTGGAGCTTGATTTGATGTTGTCAAAACAGATATCGAGAAGCTCATAGATTATTTCATATTTATTTCTTTCTTAACAGGAAATGACTTCATTCCACATATTCCTGTTGCTACCAAAAACTCATAGATGATTTCATATTTATGTTTTGATGTACTTCTGTTGCTACCAAAAATAGTTAAAAGACAAGCATGCTGCATATCTTAAAGTTTCAGGGTTGGAAAACTTTTTTCATGAACTGTCCTTGTGTGACGAGGAATTTTTTCTTAAAAGATATGAAATGTGCGAGGTATGTTATAATCCTTGGGTCAAAGTGTACGCTATTTCTAGATGACACCATAGCGTTAGCACGGGCAATATACTAGTAAGAATAAAGATAGAGTTCTCAATGCACATGTACAAATAGTAAATAAAATATAAAAGTGGTTAGAGTGATTTGAATATAGTCCGAGATTTCTAATGGGAAATTATCTTCCATTTTTAAGAGCAAGATTTTGAAAACATTACGTTGGAAGAACCCCACAAATATGCTCGTAACATTTTTAGCTGCTTGATAAATTTATTGATGTACCAATTCATTTTGTTAGAAACTGTTAGGAGATGCCCCAAGTCGAGCCAACGGAAAAACTCTAGAAATGATGGCACTTTATGACGAGAACCTACTAATCTTTGTTGTACGAGCTTTGACTACGATCAGCCAGCTTTGCATTGGTCATCCTTCTGCTTGACGGTGTGGCTTGGGAAATCGAAGCGGACCTTTCACATTCAAACAGTGCAGACCACTAGATTCAGGGATGGAATTGAAAAGATTCCATTCAGCTGGATCCCACTCGATGAGCTCCCGCCGGAGGAGCGAATTGCAATAGCCAGAAATCGCATTTATATCTATTTATTTATTTTTTGCCATGGCAAATAGGGCACAAACGGATGGAATAAGGATGAATATCGCTGATGATGTTACATTTGTTTTCATATTTTTATTCGGATTCGGATTCGGATTCGAATACAGATAATATCAGCTGTGTCTATAGTTAGCCAACCGGGCTGCATGGCACGAGCACGATTGGGCACGGCACTACTAGGCACAACACTATGCGGCACAGTGGCTTATTGGCTGTGCCGTGCCTGATAGTGTCGCCGTTCCCAAGTTCCGGCCCAGGCACGGCCCTACGGAGGCTTAGCCGTGCCGTGCTGTGTCGATGGGCAAGATGGCCTGCTGGGCCTATGTCGGCCCGAGTCGTCACCGCAAATGGAGGTGGAGTGGCTGGAGAAGAGATGCGCCACCGCCACCGCCGGCCGCGCGATGATCCACCACTACCACCTACCAATGCGCGCCGCCCTAAGGGCCTCGGGGCATGCCCCTACGACTGCCTCGCCCGCCCCCCTTCGGTCTTCGGCTCTCCGCGTCGTTGTTGAGGAAATGAGATGAGAGAGAGAGGAGGAACAAGTTATGGTTTTAGGGTGAGAGAGATATACTATTTTTTAAATCTTATATACTGGTATCCAACGACTTTGGTTCTTTAGGTGCTCATCTGACGATGAAAAATAAACGGGTCACATCATGCAAGTCTAATAATCTTGATGTGCCTGTGTCAGCACTGTGGCCCAGTGTTGCGGCCCAGACATGACACTACCACTTGGCCATGCTAGGCACAACACTACCAATTGGCCATGCACAGGCAGGATGGGCCTCGGGCCAGGCCAGGCTTTTTTTAGTTCCGTGTCAGTGCCAGCCTAACGGGCCTCGTCCATTTGACAAGTATAGCTACGTCGGCCATATGATACAAATGAGTATTTCGATACAGAAACAATGTCAAATGTTGAATATCTGAGTTTCGAAAAAAAATATTGAATATCCCAACTCAGATACGTTGAACTCCTGTAAACAAATTCGTAATCGAATACACCATTTGCACCCCTGACTGCAACTAGTACTACGAGGAGAGAAAATTCAAAAAAAATCCATAAAATGGACGGTACACGAGCCGCTTTCGTTGCGCTGTCCCGACTCTCGAGTTCCATGTTGGGTCAATGCTGCTGCTGCCATGCTCTCTTCGGTTCCCGATCTCCATCTGGGCAGTCGTGCAAATGACTGCGACTCTGCGAGAATTGAGTTCAAGTGCGGCGCGTGGTCTCTAGTCAATATAAATTGGACGGGCGAGGTTAGCAATACGCACACAACAAGTCACAGCGAAGCAGCGGGAGTTGAGACGTGCACCGCACCGATGTCTAGGCGGCGGCGCCAGAGCGCCACGCCGGCTCCGGCCGGAGGACATGACCCAAAGCGGATGCGATCGGAGGTTCTTCCAAGCAGTGGCGCCGGGGAGGGTTCTTCGTCAGCTCCGGCGACGGTCCGTGATCTCACCGTTGACGAGCACGTGCTGGAGTGCAGCGTCTGCTTTTTCCCGCTGAAGCCACCCATCTTCCAGGTATGTCCACATGTGGTCCTGGTCATGCGTGAGCGTGTGACTCGCCGTTGATTTCCTCTGCTTACACAGCCATGTGGTGTGCTCGTCATGCTCCGAGAAGCTCAAGGATGCCCGCAAGTGTCACTTGTGAGATGTCGCCATGGCCGACGGCTACCACCGGTGCCACGCCATGGAGGACGTGATGAACTCCATCCGCGGCCCGTGTCCGCACGCGGCCTACGGCTGCGATACAACGCCTGTGTATCACGCCCGCGAGGAGCACATTCTGGCGTGTCCGCACGGCGACGGCTGTAGCTTCGTCGGCTCTGTAACGACGCTCGTTGAGCACCTCAAGGCGGCCCACAGCTGGCCGTGCACTGCCGAGGCCTATCCCGGTCATAAATTTGACGTCAAGCTCTGTGATGGCTTCAACGCCGTCCGCGGCAGCACCAAGTACCTGCTCCAGCTGAACATGGCGAGTACTCCACCGTTTGGCCGCGCCATCTCTGTGGTCCGGCTAGGCTCTCTAGCCGCCTTGGGCAGCAAATCCCAGGATCCGGCGACAAGGAACACGACATCCAACCTCAGACTCTTGATCCAAAACTACCTTCATAACCCGCGTGGTGAGTATTACCAGTCCAGTAATAAGTTCCAACTTGAATGCACCTGTCCTTCGAGTGGGCTACCGGATCCCAACGCCTCCTTCCAATTCTTCATTCCGAAGTATGTTCGTGGATCAGACGAGGCTACTGTTCTGATCAGTGCTACATTTTTCATCAGTTCATCATAAACAAGCTTGTGGATCATCCACCAAATAAGGCTAGGTTTTGTTTAAATATGCTAATTTTAGCATGCTACATATGCTTTTGTCTAGATGTGCTGGTAGCTTTTGCGTTGTAGCGGTGAACTAGTAGCTTCTGTAATAAAGTGGTGTGAACTATTTGCTCCATTCCAAATCATAAATCGTTTTGATTTCTACATAGTCATAGCTTTTTCTATGGATTTATATATATATTATCTTTAGATATATATATAATAAAAACTACATATCTGTAGAAGCTACAACAACTTCTATTTTGAACGGACCGAGTACTATTGTAAGCTATAGATGGGGAATGGGCCGGCCCAGCCCAGCATGGCATGGCCCAATAGGGGTCAGATTGCCACGGCACGTCGTGCCTCTCGGACCGTGCCTAACAAGCCTTTGTGCCTAGCCATCAGCCCAAACACGACCTGCTAGGCCGATTTTCAGGCCGGCCTGGCTCGATAATAAGCACGGCCTACTAGGCATGTCGGGATAGCTTGAGACCCACTAAGAGAGGGAAGGGGAGACAGGGATAGGGAGCCATAGGTGATTGGGCGGAGCAGGTTCGGCATCCACGGCGGTGGCCATGCTCATGTCTGAGATTTGCGAGCTAGGCGCGTAGGTGGCGGCGCGTCCGCGGCAGTGCTTGAGGCTGAATCCCCATGCTCGGGGGATCCAGTCGAGCCACTGAGGCCAAGGGCGGAGCCGCAAAGGGGAGCCATGGCCGTCACCGGTGAAGGAGAAGGGGAGCACGAGGCCGTGAGGGACAGGTGGCCAGCCAAGCACGACGCGAGGGGTGGCGAGGAAAGGGAGCACGAGGGGCGACCGCTGAGGGGAGGAACTGAGGAAGCAGCGTCAAACTTGATTGGACGATGCCGATGCGAGCCGCCCTCGTGCTTTGGGATGGTTCCGTGAATCTGTGGCCTGTAAAGACTATGCATGTTGGGCTATATAGATATGGCCTATTAAGCTGCTAGCGGGACAAGCACTAGGGCGGTGCCGAGCCGTGCCACCTAGCGTGCCGAGCCGTGCCACCCAAGCATGGCCCTAACGGCCAAGCCGTGCGTGTGCCGAGCCAAAAAGGTGGGCTTCAGGCCAGGCTGCCGGGCCTCGGGCTGTATGCCCATATATAACTTAAGCATTCAAGTGGGTTTGTTAAGAGATGGATTTTTTTTAGCATTGTTAAGAGATGGAATTGAAAAGCTTCCATTTAGCTGCATCCCATCCCATGGCTGATGAGCAACGGAACGGAAAACCGAAAATGCACCTTTTTTTTTGCAATGGCATATATGTTATAGAATAGAAGGAAGGAAGACATTAAAACCTCATCTCCTCGATCTCTAATTTAAGAGAGAATTCCCTTGTTGCTATCAAAACTTATAACACTTTCTTGGTTACCATTAAAAATTATAGCATTTCTTCATTGCCATCATTTTGTAATTTTTTATCCCTTCATTCATTGTCATTACCGTTACATATATGTGTTTTGTTCCCTTAAATGCCATCTATTTAGATAATTTGCTTCCCTAATTGCCATTGGGCGGACGGAACCGTGTGAATATACATACGCGCACTTGCAGGCGTCGGCCTTGTTCGCTGGGCTGAAAAATAAGTACTGTTTGCTGATTTTTTATGGAAGAAAAATACTGCTGAATAGATGGCAGATTCGGCGGATAACCTCAAGCAAAGCGGTGGTTCCTAGCTCCCCGGCGGGCTGCTTGACGCGTTGCCGGTGGAGGAGGTGACGCGGTGCCAGACGGTGGGAGGACACTGCGTGCAGCTCTGCGAGACAGGCTGACTGCTGTCGAGTATCGAACACAGTTCACGCCGTTCTGTGGGATCAATGGCAATTAAGGAAGCAAATCTATATATAAACAAACTCCACTAAGAGCCTGTTTAGATGCAAAAACTTTTGAAATTTGGCTACTGTAACACTTTCGTTTGTATTTAGCAATTAGTGTCCAATCATGGACTAATTTGGCTCAAAAGATTCGTCTCGTGATTTACAACAAAACTGTACAATTAGTTATTTTTTATCTATATTTAATGTTCCATGTATGTGTTTAAAGATTCGATATGATGTGATGAAAAGTAAAAATTTGGAATTTTGAAGGCATCTAAACAAAGCCTAAGTTACCTCATTGCGCCACGTTACCCACTTACTTTGCACTTAACACAAACCTCAATAAGCTAATTAGCTTGAACATTCTTGCGCCACGTCACTCACTTATCCTTTACAATTAACACAAACCCCACTAAGCTATTATCTTGAATCTTCTTGCGTTACGTCATCCACTTATATTCCTTTTAATTAACACTGTCTGATCATGTGCATGCATGCGTAGTAGTAGTTCGTCTTGCAAGTTCATACATGTAATATAGTAGTAGATATATTTAATTGTCAACATCAGAATGCTAAAATATAGACTCCTCCTTCATACCTGCGGCAACGCGCGGGGAATTCTCCTAGTTATCTAAATTGCCATTGAGAAAATTTTAAATTAAAAAAATTCAACTACAAGTTATAAATCGCGTGGAGAGCTATAATTTTAAAATAAAGTTTGTCTTTATCTAACTTCACATAGAAAAGTATAAATTATCTTTTGATATAACTAATGTTTTCCTAAACGCTAAACGGTAAACAGTCGGTCACCTACCGTTTAGCCATTATTCAGGCTAAACAGTCCATTAAACGGGCTAAACGGATGATTAAACGGGGTAAACGGACGATTAAACGGAAACGGAGCATCACTGTGTAGCGTTTACACGGTGTTTAAATGAGCTAAACGGCCATTTAGACGAACAGTGGATATAACTTTCTTTAGAGAGACACTTATAATGACTATCTCTGTTAATAACGCTTTACAAGCATCCTAAGATAATTGCCTCTGTAAATCGATGAATAATAGAGGACGTCATCTTAGAATCTCCACATCTGTAAATGATTTACATAGGCGAGGGGTTGCCTAGAGGCTGCCTGACCATTCACGGATCCGGAGGCCCAGCAAAAGCCCATACCCCAGTCCATATCGGCTTTATATATAATGCGAAAGTTGGAAACCCTACCCTCATTCCTCTCTTGTCAGCCGCACCCACCGGCCTCCCTCTCTCGAGTGCTTCCTCCCCTCCCACTCTCGAGCACTCCCTCTCCTCCCCTCCCGAGCACCTCCTCCCCTCCCTCCTCCGGCGGCGGCGCTCCTCCCCGCGCGCGGGCCCCTCTGGCAGTGTCGCCCCTCCTAGCGCGGGCTCCTCGGGGCGGCGGCGCCCCTCCCCGCGTGCGGGCTCCTCCGGCGGCGCCCCACCTCCGCTGCGCACGAATCCGGCGACGGGGAGCCCGGATCCTGTGGCCGGGAGGCGGGATCCGGCGGATCCGTGCAGGGGTATGTGCAGGGGCGGCGGGCGTGGGGGAAATAAGTTTGAGGATAGAGTTCTTAATGCACATGTACAGATAACAAAGAAAATATAAAAGTGGTCAGAGTGATTTGAATGTAGTCCGAGATTCCTAATAGAAAGTTATCTTCTATTTTTAAGAGCAAGATTTTGAAAACAGTTGGAAGGACCGAGCCCTGTTCGTTTGGACTTATCAGCAGAATCAGCAGCCATCCAGCAGTGTTTTTCTCTCACAACAAACCAGCGAACAGTGCTTTCAGCACAATAAACCAGCGAAACCAACAGGCTGCGAACAAGTATGCTCATTACATTTTTAGCAGCTTGATAAAATATAGATTCCTCCTTCATACCTCCTTCATTACTTATATTCCTTTTAATTAACACTGTCTGATCATGTGCATGCATGCGTAGTAGTAGTTCGTCTTGCAAGTTCATACATGTAATATAGTAGTAGATATATTTAATTATCCACATCAGAATGCTAAAATATAGATTCCTCCTTCATACCTGCGGCAACGCGCGGGGAATTCTCCTAGTTATCTAAATTGCCATTGAGAAAATTTCAAATTAAAAAAATTCAACTACAAGTTATAAATAATAAATCACGTGGAGAGCTATAATTTTAAAATAAAGTTTGTCTTTATCCAACTTCACATAGAAAAGTATGAATTATCTTTTGATATAACCAATGTTTTTCTAAACGCTAAACGGTAAAAAGTCGGTCACCTACCGTTTAGCCATTATTCGGGCTAAACAGTCCATTAAACGGGCTAAACGGATGATTAAATGGGGTAAACGGACGATTAAACGGAAACGGAGCATCACTGTATAGCATTTACACGGTGTTTAAACGGGCTAAACGGCCGTTTATGTGAACAGTGGATATAACTTTATTTAGAGAGACACTTATAATGACGGTCTCTGTTAATAACGCTTTTCAAAGACAAGCATCCTAAGATAATTGCATCTGAAAATCGATGAATAATAGAGGATGTCATCTTAGAAGCTTCACATCTGTAAATGATTTACATAGGCGAGGGGTTGCCTAGAGGCTACCTGACCATTCACGGATCCGGAGGCCCAGCAAAAGCCCATACCTCAGTCCATATCGGCTTTATATATAATGCGAAAGTTGGAAACCCTACCCTCATTCCTCTCCTGTCAGTCGCACCCACCGGCCTCCCTCTCTCGAGCGCTTCCTCCCCTCCCACTCTCGAGCACTCCCTCTCCTCCCCTCCCGAGTGCCTCCTCCCCGGCCTCCCTCCCTCCCCCGGCAGCGGCGCTCCTCCCTGCGCGCGGGCCCCTCAGGCAGCGTCGCCCCTCCCAGCGCGGGCTCCTCGGGCGGCGGCGCCCCTCCCCGCGCGCAGGCTCCTCCGGCGGCGCCCCACCTCCGCTGCGCACGAATCCGGCGACGGGGAGCCCGGATCCGGTGGTCGGGAGGCGGGATCCGGCGGATCCGTGCAGGGGTACGTGCAGGGGCAGCGGGCGCGTGGGGGAAATAAGATTGAGGATAGAGTTCTTAATGCACATGTATAGATAACAAAGAAAATATAAAAGTGGTCAGAGTGATTTGAATGTAGTCCGAGATTCCTAATCGAAAGTTATCTTCTATTTTTAAGAGCAAGATTTTGAAAACAGTTGGAAGGACCGAACAAATATGCTCATAACATTTTTAGCAGCTTGATAAATTTACCGATTTACTAATTCATTTTGTTAGAAACCGTTGGACATGCTCCAAGTCAAGCCAACGGAAAAACTCTAGAAATGATGGCACTTGATCACGAGAACCTACTAATCTTGGTTGTACGAGCTTGACGACTGCGATCAACCAGCTTGCACTGGTCATCCTACTGCTTGATGGTGTGGCTTGAGGGAAATCGAAGCGGACTACTACAGTACTTACTAGCTTTCACATTCAGAGATGGATTGAAAAGATTCCATGCATTCAGCTGGATTATCCCACTCGATATCTGGTCATCTCCCGCCGGAGGGGCGAAAAGTAGGAACGAATTGCAATTGCCTTAAACCGCATTTGTAAAACAAAATCTCATTTATTTCTATTTATTTTTTCTCTTTGCCACGGTGATTAGTATAGGAGGAGAGAAATTTTTTAAAAAAAATCCACAAAATGCCCAGTACACGGTAGATGGGCCGGTTTCCTTGTGCGCTGTGCCGACTCTCGAGTTCCTTTTTGGGTCAATGCTGCCTGCCCCTTGGGTTCCCGATCTCCATCTGGGCACGCGTGCAAATGATTGGGAGAAAATTGTGTTCAAGTTCGGCCCACAGTCTCTATATATAAGTCACAGCGGAGGAGGATTGAATTGAGACGTGCACCGGATCACCGATGTCTGGGCGGCGGCGCCAGAGGGCCACGCCGGCTCCAGCCGGAGGCCGAGATCCAAAGCGGATGCGACCCGGTCTCGTTGGCGCAGGAGGATCTGAGCCTTTGTGCACACAAGGAGCAGGACCAACGGAGGTTCTTCCAAGCGGTGGCGTCGAGAAGGGCTCTTCGTCAACTCCGGCGATGGTCCATAATCTGACGGTGGTGGATGATGAGGACGTGCTAGATTGCGGCGTCTGCTTTCACCCGCTGAAGCCACCCATCTTCCAGGTACGTGCATCGCACAGTTGATTTGTCCACACTTTTGCCCTCACTGTAACACAGTTTGGTATGGCTTTGTGCAGTGCGCCGTGGGACATGCGCTGTGCTCGTCGTGCTCCGCGAAGCTCAAGGATGCCCGCAAGTGTCACCTGTGTCGTGTCGCCATGCCCGGCGGCTACCAACGGTGCCACGCCTTGGAGCGCGTGGTGGACTCCATCGTCTGCGGCCCGTGTCCACACGTGCCCTATGGCTGTGATGACGCAAGGCTCGTGTACCATGCCCGTCAGGAGCACATCCTGCAGTGTCCCCATGCGCCGTGCTACTGCCCCGGCAACGCCTGCGGTTTCGTCGGCTCTGTAACGACGCTCGTTGAGCACCTTGCGGCGGCTCACAGCTGGCCGTGCACTGCCGAGCCCAGTGCCGATGGCTCCTTTGGCGTCGACCTCCGCCATGGATTCAACTTCCTCACCGCCGTCCGCGGCGGCGCCAAGTACCTGCTCCTGCTGGACATGGCGAGTACACGGTTCGTCCACATCATTTCTGCGGTCTGGATACGCGCTGTCCCCGCCATGGCCAGCAACTCCTCGGCACCAGCGACAGTGGACACGACATGTGACCTCGAGCTCCGCTTGTGGGATATGAGATCTCAGTTCCAACTGCAGGGCACGACTCCCTCGAATCGCTTGCCAGATCCCAACGCCTCCTTCCACCGGTTCTTCTTTCCAAACTATCTTGGTGGATCTGACAAGGCTACTCTTCATGTCACGGCTGTGATTTCCATACATTCATCATAAACAAGCATATGAATCATCCATGCAAGGCTAGGCCCTGTTTAGATATGCTAATTTTAGCATCTTAGATATGCTCTGTTTAGATGTGCTGCTGGTCGTCATTTTACTGATAGCTTTTGTGTTCAAGTAGCGAACACTAGCTTTTGTAATTAAGTGGTGTGAACTACTCGGTCCATCCTAAATTATACCAAGTCATTCTCCATTGTAGTCGTTTTGGAATTTAAAAATTCATAGCGGGTCGCAGACAATTAAACCCGATAAGTACGTGGTATCCAATATTTCATCCACCGAGTATATAATTTTTAATCATTATTAATTATCTCTCCGCTGGACTCGCTAGATGAGATGGGTAAGATGGACTAAAATACAAATCAGTAATGCTATACAATACCCATGTGTTTTAGCACAAAAACTCACGTGGTTTTTTCTGTGTCTATGACTTTGGCACTACTAGAGAACAGACCTTTCGTCGATATCCAAAATGTGTGTTAGTCCCGACGAAATTTATGTCCGGAACAAAAAACGACTTTAGTCCCGGTTGATACCCTGCCCAACGATTGGACCACTTTTAGTCCCGATTCGTAACACCAACTGAGACTAAAAGTAATCTTTTAGTCCCGTTTGGTAATACCAACCGGGACTAAAAGTTACCAACCGAGACTAAAGGGTGACCTTTTAGTCCCGGTTGGTGTTACGAACCGGGACTAAAGGTCACCGACCCGGGACTAAAGGTCCTCCATGAGTCAAATCAAAAGGAAGAGCGCAAATGACTTTGTCACATGTTGTGTTCAGTTGAATTGGTAAGGAATCTACACGCGAGGTGAGAGGTCCTGAATTCGATTCTCACGCATCACAAGAGAGGCCTCTAGAATTTTATTTATTTTTTCACCCGAGGACGGACTTTAGTCCCGGTTATGTGTACCCGGGACTAAAGGCTGGGACCTTTAGTCCCGATTTCTTAGTCCCGGCTCTGGAACCGGGACTAAAAGTCCTTAGGACCCGGGACTAAAGCCCGTGTCTGTAGTAGTGTTGGGCCTAGACCCAATTCCTCCCTCCCTCCCTCTCGACGTGCCTCCCTGCACCCAACGCGCCTCCCTCCATCCCTCCCCTGACACCGGCAAGCCGCACCCGCGCCCACTGTGACAGCAACGACACGCCTCCCCACGCCTGTGCCCGCGCTGGCCATGGCAGCGGCGGCGGCGGATCTGGCTCTAGTAGGCCTCCTCCTCCTCCTCCTCCTCTGTGATTTGTGATTTGCCCTTCTATAGAAAAAAAATTATTTGTTGTGATCTGTGATATGTGATTTGTGATTGTCTAGAGGAAGAAGGGTGAAGGTAGAAGTGGAGGCTGTTGGATCTTCATCCTATGGCCCAAAAAAAAAAACACATGGTCGCTAGATAGACAGATTCAATTCACATTCATTCGTATGCCACGTTATCTGCCTCGTTAGCCTTCCTTCTCATCTAGTTAGTCGTCCCTACCGCATGGCAGGAAGGCAGGGCGCTGCCGCCGGCCTACGGCGCTGCATGTTGAGGAAGCAATGTGACCGCAGACTGTGTTGCATGCGTCTATCTCTTCTCCATTCTAAATTATAAGTCGTTTTTTATTTTAAAAATTCCTAGCAGTTTCTGCGAACATATATATATTATATTTATATACATAATAAAAACTACATATCTGGAAAAAGTTATATTATATTATATTATATTATATTATATTATATTATATTATATTATATTATATTATATTATATTATATTATATTATATTTATATACATAATAAAAACTACATATCAGAAAAAAGCTGGAACTTTAGAACAGATGGACTCCTAGCTTAAGCTGAAAAACTTCCATTTAGTTGCATCCCATTTGATGGCTGGTGAGCAACGGAATGGAAAATGCACTTTTTTCGGGATAGCATTTTTTTATAAAGGAAGATTTTATTAAAATTTTCAAGCGCATTACATCAAGCTGATACAAAATCTTAAAAATAATTCTTCTGGCATCTGCTTGACAAAAGCACATAGCCAATTAAAAGAGAACCACACACACTCTAGCGACTATCAATCCGCAGACTAGAACGTCACCCATGTGCCTAGGAGAAGATAATTAACTTTGGCCACTTGTGCCAAGTACAGCGAAGTCGCCACATCCAAATCCTATATATCCCGCTTCTACAGGATAGCTCACGTATAGAGCTAATGAATGACCAAGAAGCTAACCTGCAAAGGAGATGAATAATTTTTGCTTCTCAAAAACTATATCATTCCTACATAACCAAATCAACCAACAGGTGGCGGCATGAGTTATACTGACCTCCCAAAAGGCTTTAAATCTGGAGTTATTGACCATACATATTTGACATGATACAAGGTTCAGCTAGACCTATGGCCACATGAGTTTTATTGACCAAACTACTTGGGTGAAATGACAATCAAAAAACAAGTGTCTAATTATCTCTCCTTTGTGACAAAAACAACATGTTTTGTTACCTTACCCGTTACATTTCACTAAGTTATGTTTTGTAAGCACTACTCCTCTACGTACATACCACAAAAAATCTTGACCTTCAAAGCGGCTTTTATTTTCCATAAGTGTTATTTAACTTGGCACCTCTAAATGGATTTGGGCCTAATAATGCGATTTCAACGAGAATTCTCCATCTGGAGTTAGGTTCCAGTAAAATACATCAGGCTCATGTCCTAAAGTGATGTTAGCAATATGTGGTCACATATCGTTCCATGATACTAACTTGGACCCGATAAAATCCCTGTGCCAAGCAAATATTAGGTGGAGATGTGCCTAGGACTTCTACTATGGTAACATGTTTAGGTGTAGTTATGTTGTAGAGGAAAGGATAATGACCCTGAAAAGTTGTGTTACACAATCATTTATCCTCCCAAAATCGAACCAATGGTCCATCTTTCACAATGAACGAGACAAAAGCGAAGGAAATCATGCTTAAGCTTCATGAGACCGGACCTGAAATGTGAGTCTCCTATACTTTCCAATATAATCAACCTGTGCTAAAGACTTAGAACCCAGGTACTCATTTTGAAGCAATTGTTGCCAGATGCCATCTAATGTGAGAAGATTGAACAACCATTTGCTAAGCAATGCCGTGTTTTTGATATATAGATTGTGTATACCCAGACTGCCTTGGTCTTTGGGTTGGCATGAAACACTCCATTTAGCGAGGCATTATTTCTTTCTTTTTGTTTGTCACCTTGCCAATAAAATCTAGAATAAAAATAATCCATTTTTTCAGCACGCGTCGTGGTATGAGATAGAATGACATCATATAGATTGGAAGGCTACTTTACTTAGCACTGAGTTTATCAGTGTCAATCGACCTCCTATAGTGAGGTGTTACCTTTTCAACTACTGAGTTGTCTAGAGGAAGAAGAAGGGTGGAGGTAGAAGTGGAGGCCGTTGGATCTTCATCCTATGGCCCAAAAAAAACACATGGTCGCTAGATAGACATATTGGATTAAAAAAAACTACTGAGTCGCTTCTCAAAGCGCTCCTCCATTCGCTTCCGGTTAGTATTTCTTATTTTTTTTTCTTATAGTGAACTGGGATGCCAGGATACTCGTTTGGGAATTCCCCACACTGACAACCAAAAAGCTACTTGTATTGATCTAAAACATCTTGGTCATCTCCAAAGCGGTAAAACTCAATTTTATGAAAACTAATTTTAAGGCCTGAAATGCTTGCTCAAACACACAAAGCAATAGCTTCATGTTGCGAGCTTTTGTCAGATCATATATGCGGTTTCAGCGCAACATCTCCTTGCACTTGAGAGAATGAGGGCTCGTCAGAGTGTAGAGTTCACCGATGTAGACCTCGTCGGTGGTGGGGAGATCGCCATTCTGGTGGAGAAGGCCGCGGTGGGCCTCCACATTATGTGGGTGGAGCACGAGCTGATGTGCGCGGTGTAAGCTCCGCTGTGAGTTGTGCATGGGCAAGGGATCATTTGGGCTTGCATCGCGGACCAAGAACGTGAGCGTCCAGGCAGACGGTACCGATTGTTTTTTTTTTGAGATTTTCAATTGGTGTTCAGTTGCCTATTTGATTGTCGTGTGGTCAATTCTTCCGAAAAACAAAAAAAAACGTGCTTCGTGAAAATGTTGAATTCTGTTATGCTATGGTTGCTTATACTTTCTTACACTACCGGAGACACGTTCTTTGCCTAGTGTCGCATGCTTTACCGAGTGTATTTCATCGGGCACTTGGCAAAGAGGCCGATTTGCCGAGTGTCGCACTCGGCAAATAAATACACACGGCAAATCTGTAGCTTGCCGAGTGTTCAACACTAGGCAAAGGTAGGCACTAGGCAAACAGGCAGTTTGCCTAGTGTCAAGCACTCGGCAAACAATTACACTCGGCAAAGTCACCTTTGCCGTTAAGAAATTTGCCGAGACGGCTTTGCCAAGTGTGACACTCGGCAAAGGGTTTGCCGAGTGTTTTTGACCCTTTGCCGAGTGTCGTAGACACTGGGCAAAGCGCTCGTTTCCTGTAGTGTTAAGCACTGAACCTGATTTTTCATTCGAATGCCGCGGCGTCTACAGAAGCTACGACCTACGATGGCACACGCTCTGGTTGCTTTTTGGTACGTGATACAGCCCAGAAGAGGCCCATACACTGGAATAAGTTCAGCCCAGGTTTAGGTTGCAAACACCAGCCTCGAGGAGACGCAGCTCTACGTTACGTGTGTTAGGCTAATACGTGGCTCTTGGTTGTTCCAGTTACCGTGGGTACTTACTACTAGGTAGCCTTATTTTGGCTCTTTAACTTTTGCACCACATCAGCCGCTATATTTACTTTACCCACGTTGATATCCCCACGTCCAACCATAATATCATACTGCGTGGAACACCATCTACTCCCTCTGTTTCAAATTATAAAATATTTTAAATTTTTAATATATTGCTTTTTATTTAGACATAGTGTCTATCTAAATTGTAAGTCATTCTAACTTTCTTGAAGAATCCAAGCATCTAAAATTTAACCAAATTTATATAATAAAATAATAATATGATATCAATTAAGTTTTATTAAATTCTTTATTGTTTATATTTTTATAGTATACTTATTTGATTTCATAAATCTTTGTAATTTAATTTGTAATTTGTGACTGACCTAATTGACGTCATAAACCCCAAACGATCTCAGATGGAGAGATACAACCTACACCCAAGTAGTAGACAGCTCGAAGAGATATTGAAATTTCTAGTTGATGACCTTTTTATTTGAAATTATTTATAATAAAAAATTATGTTTATGTTACCAGAGTTTTAAAATTTATTTTTTCTTAAATGTTTTCCAAATGACCTCGGATGTTGATATGCTAAACTAAAGTTGAAATTAAAATTGTTTAGAATCTCATATCTCACTACAAGATGTTTTAAAGTGAATATAAAAAGAAAGAAATATTCAAGTCACAAATGACATTGTAGTGCAGTGGTAAGTAACAATTCACGCGTGAAACCTCGGGTCACAACTCACAAGTTCCTCGATGGGTTTGGACCCTTAAGGACAGGGGCAGATTTGGGCCTAGGGCCAGTAGGGCCACGGCCCTCGGTGTGGCCCAAAGTCCCCCTTATAATATGTGCAGTTTTCTAGTCCAGCTCTAGGTGTTGGGACAAATTTTATAACTCCCGACCCAACAAAGAGGGAAGAGAGGCGGAGAGCATGACGCCTGTTGCTGATACCCCAACTCCACGACTCGGAACCGAGCCGTAGCTCGGTTGGTTGGCCTCCGGCTGTGGAAGCCACCGGTCCTGCGTTCGAGTCTTGCTCGACGCGGATTTTCTCACCAGGAACAGTAGTTCCTAAATAATCTCTGTTGCCTCACACGGATATACCACCACTGTCAGATCTTTCAGCCATGATTCATAGCCTAAGTATAGGATGTAGATCTAGCTTACGCACTTAGGGGTGTGAGTGAGTGGGTTGCGTGTGTGTGGTGTGTGTTAACTGCGTGAGTTCAGATACTATAGCTTGTATTGTAAGGTTGAGACAATAAAAAAAAACTCCATGACTCGCATTCCTGCTTCTCTCGGACTGCAGGTATCCAGTTCTCTGGCTCTCCTGGTGAGACCTGTTGCCGCCCTCCCGCTGGTCCTCCGCCCCGCTGGGCGCCGGCCGCCGGCCTGAGCTCTTCAGTTCGCCCTACACTGACGCCGGCCGCTGGCCTCCCGCAGCCAAGGCTGCTAGCAGCACGAGGCTCTGTATTGGCGTGTTGCCTTTGCCCTTTGCCTCTGTTGCTCTGTAGTATGTTATTACTTGCCGATTGCAATAGTAGAGGGCCGGCTAAGGCTGGGTAATTTTCTACTCTCACATCTAAGTTAGGTATTTTTTTAAACTAATTTCATGTTTCCGTCAATTATGCTGTGGATTTAAGTATGGAATTAAGATATGATCTAAAATTATACATTTACGAGCTAGTTTTGTTCCGTATTAGTATTAAATCAAGTGCCGGCGGTATTTTAACCGGTGCGGGAAATATATATGATTTGATAGTGTGGGCTGTCTGCCCTAGGTGTCAAAATTGACGAGCTCCGCCACTGCTTAAGAATATTCTGTTTTGTGGTAATGGAAGTGTCGAGAAATTTCCTTGCACTGTGCCTACCTTCTACATAACCTAATAGACAACTACAAAATACAACTGTTTTAAGAATCCAAGTTTGTATCGACTTGGTACTTCCATATGGACTTTCAACGATTTACCGTTACCGGATCGGATACAAGTCCGAGCTGATATAGGTACTCCTCGTTAGACATCAACTCGGAAGAAGCAATCTTTGTGTGTATATATACTCATAGTAGCTAGCAAAAAAATTAAGGGTGAAGGAAGTAGTGTGTTTGCATATTAACGGCATATGAAACGAAGACTACGCGAGCGGTTGAGGTAGACTAATCGATGACGAAGTCATCATGGGAGAAGGGGGCCGACTCTGACGATGACTCCAACTATCTCGTGGCGAAGGACGACGGGACGTCGAAGATGACGGTGGAGGACGCCGCCGCCTTCGACTGCGGTGTCTGCTACCTCCCGTTCAAGCCCCCCATCTTCCAGGTTTCTTATAAGCAAAATCAATTAACCGAGGCGGTTGCTTATAAGAGGCCCGCCTCCAAAAATGACCTCATTTTCGGAGGCGGGTTTCTTATAAGCAACCGCCTCGGAAAAAAGGCCGAGGCCTAAACAACCCAGACCAGGCCCGAAAACTACTCGCACTATATAATGCGAAAGCTAGGGTTTGGACATCTATCTCATTCACTCCCTCGATCAGCTCCCCGGCCGCGTGGCTCTCTCCGCCCGACCCTCACCCATGTGACTCTCTCGTGCACCGCTCCTCCCTCCCCTGTTAGCCGCTCCCCTCCCTCTACAAGGCACACCTCGCTCTCCTCCCTCTCCCATGGCACAGCGCCTCCCTCCGCAAGGCGCGGCGGCGCCCTCCCTCCCATGGCGCGGCGGCACCCTCCCTCCCCAAGGCGCGGCGATGACGGTGGCGCGATGGAGCAGGCGGTAGCGCGCCCAGCACCCCTCCCCAAGGCATGGCGACAACGGTGGCACTGTGGAGCAGGCGGCCGCGATGACGAGCTGCGTGGATCTGGCCTTAGGGCGCACGGATCCAGCGGATCCGGCCTCTGGGCGCGTGGATCTGGCTTCGGTGCGCATGGATCCGGCGGATCCAGCCTCGGGGCATCTGGATCCAACGAGCTCGACGACAGACACACCTTCCGACGGTAAATTGAGGGCAGGCGCGGGCGGCAGCTCCTCGTCATCCGGCATCGTGGAGGGAGGAGCTGGCAGCGGCGCTCATCATCATGCCGGTGAGGACGCACCCCGGCGGCGGATCCAGCGGGCGGCGGTGGCGTGCAGGGGCGGCAGCGCGAGGTCCAAATTCAGGCCCAGTCTGGATTCAGGCTTCTTTCTTTTTTTTTATATTTTTTTATTTCCATTAACCGAGGCGGGCAACTCACCGCCACCGTAAATCAGTGATTTACGGTGACCTTTTGATCGAGGCGGATGGGTTGCCCGCCACCATAAACACTTTTTGCCTGCTCGCAAAAGTTTTATGTAGTAGTGAAAAATGTGAAATATAAGTAAACATATATCATTTCCGTCATGTTTCTCACAAATATTTGTTATTCTTTTTCTCCCGTTGCAACGCACATACATATTTGCTAGTTGTAAGGAAAAGAGACATTTACAAAATACAACTGTTGTAAGAATTCAAGTTTGCATCGACATGGTCATGTGGACCTACGGGACTTCCGTATGGTATTTTGACGACTTACCGTTACCGAGCCGGATCCGGGGATACACGCGGAGATATCGTGCTCCTCCCTCAGACATGAACGGGCAAGCGGCGACAGTAGCTAATATATTTACGATGAAGGAAGTAGTGTTTGCATATCGATCTATCGGCATATCGAACGAAGACTACTACGCGAGATATTGAAGTAGCTAGAATAATCGATGACGACGAAGTCATCATGGGAGAAGAAGGTGGCCGACTCTGACGATGACTCCGACGATCTCGTGGCGGCGGACGGGACGTCGAAGATGACGGTGGAGGACGCCGCCGCCTTCGACTGTGGCGTCTGCTACCTCCCGTTCAAGCCCCCCATCTTCCAGGTGTGCATGACGTCCTAAACAACCTAATATATATAATTCACAGATTTGTGGGAGGATATATAACATGCATGTTGATTCATTGGCTACTACTGCATGCAGTGCATCGAGGGGCACGCTGTGTGCTCGACATGCTGCGAAAAGCTCATGGCAGCCGGCAACACACGGTGCCATGTGTGCCGCGTCGATTTAGGTGGACGCGGCTACATCAGGAGCCATAGCATGGAGCGCATGGTTGAGTCCGTCCGCGTGCCGTGCCCTAACTCCGCCCACGGCTGCACTGCTAGGCTGACCTACTACGACCGGAGCAGCCATCGCAAGGCGTGCCCGCACGCGCGGTACAGCTGCTCCGGCCATGGGTGCGGCTTCGTCGGCTCGGCGGGAGCGCTGCTGGATCACGTAGCCAGGCTGAAGCTGGGCACGGCCGCCGCCGACATCGGCATGGGGATGGATCCCCGGGACGTCGAGCTCGTCATGTCACAGGCCGGCATGTCCATGTACAAGGCCGCCAAGGCTCTCAAGGAAAGTGGCGGGGACATCGTCATTGCCATCGTCCTTACCAACTGACGATACGACCTTCGCTGCAGACGCCGCGTTCTCTATGTTTTATTGTCTGAAATTAACTATATGAGTACTATATATTGGAATCATGAAACCCTTTTCTGTACAGTTTTTTCCCTCTCGCTTTCAGATTCTTAATCCCTCCACATTGCGTAACTGGTTGTATTTCCCAATGCAAACCAGTAGTATGATTTTTGAAGTAGTTAAGCATGAAGGAATTATCAATCACAGTTGTTGATAGGTGAGTTGACAGGTTAAACAATTTTTTGAACCATCGGCAGGTAAAGATGAGTAAACAGGCCGCCTGGCATGGCTCGGCTGCCAGGCCGGGCCGCACCAGTCCTTCATACCTGGCCAACGGCCCAAGCACAGCCCAGTGGGCTGATTTCCGTGCCGTGCGAGCCCGAAAAGCATAGGCCCAAAAGTGGACTGGGATAATCCGCAGCCCATGACACAAAAACATCTCACACAACTTGTCTCAGTTCAATAATTTTGAGTTGTTTGTGCAATGTTATCTCATTGAAAATCTTTCTAGGTAAAACTCACACCTCGTGACTTACCCTAGGAAGGAAAAATGAGTACGGTTAGCTCATTTTCAAACAATAGTTCAAATGTCTCACTAACTCATCAGGGTGGGTACATTTTACCCGAAAATTGAGAACCAAACCGAACTGAAACCGGACCAAAATGTTGGTTTTTCAGTTTTTTTGGTTCGGCCTCGGTTTTTACATTCCAGAACTTCATGCTTCCGTTCCCAGCTCCAACCAAACCGTAACACCGTTGCAACCGACGTCGAGAAGCGCTCAAGCTTTTCCCCTAGTCCTCGTTGGAGCCTCTTAGAAGGGCCAAGCTCTTGGTCAGGTTACTCCGAGGATAGCCCCGGGCCTTCCCCATGCGCAAGTGGGTGTCGGGTGTGCCTTCCGACAAGCCTCTCCTAGACTGCTCCACACCGTCTTCACTATCAAGCTTCGTGAAGAGCTGCTCGTGCTCGGTGGAGGCTGCTTGGTGGGAAAAAGTCCGTGCAGGAAGGCCACAATGGATGGGGGAGGGTCTGGGCATAAGGCGGTGGCAAGCGCGGGAGATTGGTGGTTCTAGTGCCATGGTTTTGTTGGGGGATCAAGAGGAGTGGCACTGTTGGGTGAAAAGTTCAGGTCAGACGACACGATTCACACAATCATCATAAAAAATTCATCCAAGGCAAAATTACATGTAAAGTTGCATTTATTTCATGATCATACCATACATGTCAGAGGGGGTATTTATAGGGCACTAGCCTTCGTATTTTACATAAAATGACTTTTTTACCCCTGACCTAACTATTTACACCCCTTTATTTACGTAAGGGCGAAGTGGTCATTTTCTCCTAATTCAGTCTTCTTCTTCGCATTCGATCCTCTTTTCCTTCAATGAATTTGTTTTCTTCATATCATCTTATGTTTCTTGTTCACTTCTCTGTCCAGCGAAGTTGAATTCTTGACGATGAAGTCGACAGTCGAAGTTGAATTTCTGACGACGAAGTCGATAGGCGAAGTTGAATTCTTAACGACAAAGTCGATATGCGAAGTTGAATTCTTGAAGACGAAGTCGATAGGTGAAGTTGAATTCTTGGCGACGAAGTCGATATGCGAAGTTGAATTCTTAGCGACGAAGTCGATATGCGAAGTTGAATTCTTGACGACGAAGTCAAAATACATTCTTCGCTGTGTTTTTTCCTGCAAGTGAATTTCATCAGAATATTTTTATATCTTTTATACTCCAAAGTTTGGGCTTGAGTTTTTTTGGACGAAAACAGTAGCCCCTCGCGAATGGAGGCCTACTCCAAAGGTCAGCAAGGTACTAAATAGCAGATGTAATTATAATATATGCTTAAATTTATATGTAATTTTGGGTGGGCGGTGAGGTCGCTGGTGAGCACGGTGTCTAGCAGTAGTGTTGTCCCTCCATTCCAAATTATAAGTCGCGTTTGAGTTTCTTGGTACATTCATTTTACTATGCATCTAGATATAATAATATGTCTAGATACATAGAAAAATAGATAAGCTAAAAAAGTCAAACCGACTTAAAATTTGAAACGAGGGAGTAATTTTTTTCCAATTATTCATGACATATATGCTTAAATTTACATGAAATTATAATATGCCGTTATTGGAACTTAGCGTCCGCAATAGCGCCCGCTATCACTACCGGAATTCACTTCTTTGCCGAGCGCCGGAGGCTTTGCCGAGCGTTTTTTTTCGGGCGCTCAGCAAAGAAGGCTTTGCCGAGAGCCAAATAAAAAACACTCGGCAAAGCCTCTACACTCGGCAAAGAAGGCTTTGCCGAGCGTCCGATAAACGGCTCTCGGCAAAGAAGTTTTTTTGCCGAGAGCCAAAAAAAACACTCGGCAAAGAAGGCTTTGCCGAGCGTCCGATAAACGGCTCTCGGCAAAGAAGTTTCTTTGCCGAGAGCCAAAAAAAACACTCGGCAAAGGCTTCTTCGCCGGGTGCCAAAGTAAAAGACTCGGCAAAGCAATTTTTCAAACCACATTTTGGTGCCCTAAACGAATTCAAATAAAAAAGTTTTCAACTACAAAGTTTCATAACTTTTCATGATCTACAAACTTTATATTGGTCATTTCTTTATTCGACAAAGTAATAATTACGTTGTTCACAAAATCTATGTCTCTCATGTAGTTCCATGAAACTACAAGAGAGATATATAAGATTTGTGAACAATGTTAGCACCACAATTTCGGATGGAAAAACTTTCTAAATGAAGTTTGTAGATCTCGAAAGGTTATGAAACATTGTAGTTGACCACTTTTTAATTTGAATTCATCTTGTCATGGAAAACTACGTTTGAAATTCAAAATTTTAAAATTTTAAAATTCGAATTTTTCAAAAGACCTCGGATGGAAAAACTTCCTAAATGAAATTTGTAGATCTCAAAAAGTTATGAAACATTGTAGTTGACCACTTTTTCATTTGAATTCATCTTGTCATGCAAAACAACGTTTGAAATTCAAAATTTTAAAATTTGAATTTTTCAAAAGACCTCGGATGGAAAAACTTTCTATATGAAAAATGTAGTGCTCGAAAAGTTATGAAACTTTGTGGTTGACAACTTTTTGATTTGAATTCGTTTAGGGCCTCAAACAATCAATTTTCACTTGGTTTAGTATAATATTTGAGTAACTGAAACGGCATATAGACGCATGTGAGTGTGTAGTGCAGGTGGCAGAGGAGGTATCGCGTGAGTGAGAGGTCACGAGTTCGAATCCCACCGACCGCGTAGCCGCGAATTTTGCGTGAGAAATGCCGCGACTTGCGACTTCAACGGAGACGGGCGGGCGCTGGCCAGTGGCCCCCCTCCCCCGATTGAAAAAAAATTTTCCAGGTTTTTTTCGCATTTTTTATTTCGCGCTTTGCCGAGCGTCGGGCTCTCGGCAAAGGCTTTGTCGAGTGCCCGATAAACGGCTCTTGGCAAAGAAGCCTTTGCCGATCGGATTTTTGCCGAGGGCGCTTTGCCGAGAGCTGCGCTCGGCATAGGCTTTGCCGAGGGCCTTAGAGGGTTTGCCGAGGGCTCCGGTAGTGTATCTGCGATCCGCTACCTCGACGCTAATCCACTACTAACCCGCTATACGCTATTTAGTACCTTGCTGGTAAAGGAACCGGCAGCCAATCCAACGACAATGGGGCAGTACGGTACAAAGAAGATGAAGAAGATGGATGCAGAGGGAGGAGGAAGAATGGCAAGGAGAGACGAGGGAGAGAAGAGAAACCGTGAGTCGGTACTGTTACCCCACACATGTGCGTTGATGATTAAGAGACCCTATGTTCATCGAGGTTTGGTTTCGCTCTTTGATTTTTCTCACCAATAATTTACTCGGTTAAAATCTTTTTTGTCGGAGGTCCTTGGGAAGTTGATTTGAGATTTGAGATAGACGTTTGTACATATATAAATGACCAATGCGAACTACTTGTATGGATGACATATCATATATTCATATCCATACCCTTCTCTTCTAAATTCATAGAATCTTTGTAAGCTTTTGTATACGCATTTAGTATGTAGTATAGGATTGTGTGATTTTTATCCATCAAGTATACTTCAAGTTGGCATTCCAAGAATGTTTGTAAACATTTTATAAATTTTACCAAAAATAGGGCTGGACATGATATGCCCCTCCATAAAATTATTGCCGAACTCAAGTACTCAACTTAAGTAAAAGGATAAATAATTCATTTAATTATTTCGATGACTGATTCACATAAGGAACTGGGAACTGCCTGTGAAGAATGTTACCACTAGTACCAAATTTTTTTCAGAGGCAGAAATTTTTTATTTAGTGGCAAGCCGACTATGTGTGTTAAATACTTTGTTAATAGTTTCTAGAAAAAACAAAAATAATTGTTTGTTAGGATTCAAACCTATAATAATCTTCAACTCACACAACATCTCTTTTATATTATCACTATCCTTATATAAGATGCTATCATTTTGTAATCTTGTATCGCATATTTTGGCCATAAAATGATCTAAAATGAGAAAGATTTCAACTACAATGTTATAAAGATTGTCAAGCACTATATCCTTGCTATAGGATGTCTCTTCATCTGAGACAGTTTGTTTTTTAAAAAATATTTGAATATCAAATTATGAGAACTTAAAACAAATATACGAGACTACAAACAACTTATATTAGGCCGACCACTACAACTTTGGTATTAACCATTCGAGCATTCTAGATTATTCGGAAATTATAAATTTTGAACTTGAAAGTCTAAGAACTTAGACCACATATTTGAGACTTTAAAAAACTTCGAATGAAAAACTTGTTAACTACAAAATTGTAGATTGTATTGAGAACTTTAATACTTGTATAGACTTCAACAAATCCGAGGTTGTTTGAAAATTCTAAATTTTAAATTTCAAAAGCTAATAAATTAAAAATTGAGAATCTAAACCAATTCAAATAAAAAACATATAACTACAAGGTGTAGATCGCATTGAGATATATAATTTGGTATAAAGTTTGTCTTTATCCGAATTCATATGAAAAACTTATAAAATATTTTTCATACACCTATTTATAGAGGCGAGCTAGCCCCTTAAGAGTGCCACCTGTGTTATCCAATTTTTTAGAGGTGGACACTTAGACTGCCATCCTCTACTAATGGAGAGGTGAGCATCTTAAGAAGTCTGTCTTTGTTAACCAATCAGAGGTTCTTGTAAATAGTAGATTACATAGGTGTAATCTCCTTAGGATGTCTAGCTCTATAATTGCTTAACATAGGTGGAAACTTGCTTGGAGCCCGTCTTGCTGTTTTGAGAGGCAGGGGCCAAAAATATTTGGCTATATCTATTTCTATGTACTCTTATAAAGCTAAACCTTACTAGATGTTTTATCTCTTCATGCAAGGTGTCCACATCATTTCCCACTAAGTGTCCTAGAAACTTGCAATCCTTCATGCAAGCTATCCATGTCATCACTTAATAATTACAAAAATTGTCCACGTCATCTCTATTATGTACAATACTTTTAATCATTATCTTTAATCTATTAATGTACAAGTCATCTGCATACACTATTTGTTTCATCACCTATTCTTCTATAATATGGTCTAGCTTACTCATTTTTTACCAGATCTGATACAATAAAATAACATGCAAGTCAAATTCGTATATATACATAGTATACATGATACCATATAGTAATGATATATATAATAGATTTATTTTTAAGAAAATTCCGTGGCAATGTGCAGGATATCCTTCTAGTTAATCAAAGGCTTGTCTCCTAAAATATTTTTTGTAGTAGTCTACGATAGCCGGTTTAAAGGTGGAAGAAATCCCACTGCTTTCACAGGAAGCCCATAATTTAATCCACTTGTAGAAAAATAGTCTCTAGAAAAATGGTGCATTTAGAAGTGTTTCTCAGAAATACTATAGTTGATTTCATAAATTGTAACATGGATGATGAATTAAGTATGAAAAACTACATGAGGGCTAAGGGCTTGATGTATAGTGGTACCATCCTCATCAAAACAAAGAATTCTCTGCGAATTATATATAGTAAAGATGTATATGCATACATACTTGCTTGCGCCTATGGTCATATATAGATATGGGGATTAACAAAGTCACCGCATGCATTTTACTATCAATGTGAACACTGCTTTTCACAAAAAGAATAGCTTTGTTAAATTCTAAAATAAATCTGGGAAAATACGGACACTTATGCCAAGCCAAGCACTTAAATCCGAGTAGCCAAGTTTCATCATAAGAAATCTAACCAACTAAATTTTTATTTGTTTAATTTGTAAAGTTCATGATAAGATTTTTTTTTGTTATGGTACAACAACATTATTTCTAAAGTTCACCAGGGAAGTTATTTTGACAACATAGCTAAAAAAAAGCTACTTTGACAACAATACTCCAGGGAAGTTTAGTCCAAATTTATGCAAAAGAGTAAATTTGGTGGTTATCCCTTAAGTTTCATTTACGGATATTACGTGAAAGCTTCCTTGAAACTTGATTTAGAAGCTTGGACCACTGAACCTGGACACGGTGACGACGAGACAAAATGTGTGTGTGTTTGAGGAAAATGCAAGATATGCGGCTGATGACCTCGTTACGTAGTTTTTGATCTGCACAAAAGGCGAAAGGGATATATGCTTGCATGTCTGCACGGGCCAAGAACCAAGATAGAGCCCAAGAGTCTGGTCCAGCCCACTGGGCAAAAACACTAGGGTTTTTTTTTATCTTCTCGGCGGCGAGCTCGTCCGAATCCAGGCCGTTAGTATAAATAACGTACGGTGGCGTGGGGAAATGGGCATGGCGAGGTCGTACCTTGGACGCCGGACACGGCCGGCGGCGTTTGTGTCAGGCGTAGCCTCCTCCAGCAGGAGGACAATGACTCATGACTACTTCCCGGCCTCGCCGCCGTGGGAGCCGCCAATCCGATGGTCTCCGTCGTACTCGCCGACTTCTCCACCTTACTCCCCGTCATACTCGCCCACGTCTCCGTCCTTGCCGGCGGCGGCGGAGGCATATTATCTTCTCCTGCCACGACTTGACGACGACGACGAGTATGCGATCGGCGATGAGGGGCCCGGCCGTGAGGGTCAGAGTGATGAGTACCACATCCAAGAGGAGGAGGAGCGAAGTGAAAGTGATGACGAACGGGAGGACGATTCCTATTCCTATGGATCTGGTGGTGACAATGGCGTGGAGAGTGAGCAGCAACATGACGAGGACGACGACATTGGAGAGGAGCAGAGTGAAGGCGAGAGAGTACAACAGGTGGTCTCAGACAGATCTGATGGCGAGAATGGCGTGGAAGATGAGCAGCAGGCAGGCGAAGAGGCGCCGGCGCCACAGCCACATGACGCCCAGGGCAACGTTGCCGCTGTTGAAGACAGCGACGATGACAGGCCTATTAGCGTCGTGTCACGTGCACGCACCCTCGTTCATGGAGCCTCCACCACCTCCACTGCGCCGGCGCAAGCACCACCAGAATTACCACCGGCGCCGCCGTCGTTCTCGGATAGCTCCTCTGTGATCAGGAACGTGACCGTGGAGAATTCCTCTGCCTTTGATTGTAGCATCTGCTATCTGCCACTCAAATCTCTCCATCTTCCAGGTATGTATGTCCACCCCGACGTCTCAACACGTCGATTCACCATGAATTATATATTTTTCATCATAATAAACTCATCATCTGGTAGACCAAGACCAGTACTTTTACAAAGGTTACTAGTATACCGCCCTCGCTAATGCTACAGGCCCACATTAAGTCCAAAGTTATAATAAACTTCAAAATCACTTGACACGAACCAAGACGTAAAAACAAACTACAGGAATCTTTATGCACAATAAGGACTGTATGTAAAATAGCTAGCAACCTACAACATATATGTAGAGAGCAAAGCCATTTAACCAATTTTCAGTTTGTACAATTTTTAAATCTCTTATAGCCCAAACTGAGAACAAATTCTTTTGTTGCATATATAAATCTGAACTTGCAAGCAATTGTAAGCTGCATAGTTTTTTTTTTTTTGAAAAAAAAATCAGAGTTAGTGAAAAGGAAGCTAGAGGTACCTGCAGATAGCCCTCGACCTAATCTTCACTTTTGTTGCTGAAAGCATCAGGCCCCGGTGTTGGTTTCGGCAATCGATGACAACGCATTATTACCATGACTAACGTGTGTTTTGCAGAAACGTTGGTAAGTTAGGTCATGGTGTTGATAACTGCTTTGGGCACTATGGTATTCATGTCCCTTGATAGAAATCGTTTCGGTTTTCAAAGGATCAACGACAAGATTAAGGACGGTTAGTTCCGGATGTCAAGGTGTTGAGTTACACTCGGAATAGTCGTTAGGATCTTTATTTCTTCCTTTGACCGTACTATAAAGGGGGGCATGAGCGAGTAGCTTGACCTAGGTGAGTCTTTTGTTTAGGTGTGGTGCACACTTGTCAAACTTAGCACTAGGTAGCTCTAGAAAAGCTCAAAGTTCAGTTGGAAGCAACTCAGTTCAAGTTGCGTCACGTTTCGAAGTCGTTTGGGCAGTTTACCTGTGACCGGACGCGGTCCTTGTCATGCCCGGACGCGTCCGGTCAGTACTAACAAGTCACTGCGTCGTTAACTGACTGACTGGACGTGGTCCTTGAGAGGACCGTACGCGGTGATCAGTCTGACACGTGCTCCAGAGGGTAAACAGTGTAATCGAACGCGACTGTGAAGTGATCGGCGCGTCCGGTCATGTTCCAGTAAGGTCCCAAGCTGACCTGATGCGTCCGGTCATCTATGATCGGACGCGGTCGAGCGTCAGATCAGTTTCCAGTAAGGTTCTTGCATGATCGGACGCGTCCGGTCATCCCTGATCGGCGCGTCTGGTCATCTCTGATCGGCGCGTCCAGTCATCTTAGACCGGCGCGTCCGGTCACTCAGCGCTAACTTTTGGTTTCCGACCGTTACACTTGACCGGCGCGTCCGGTCATGTCGACCGGCGCGTCCGATCAGTGCGAGTTTTGCTGATTCGGCAGGTAACGGTTGGATTTGTCTGAGGGGTGTATAAATACATCCCCTCCACCTCTTTTAGAGGTCTCTTGCTCATTTGTTCAGCTGAGAAATACCTTTGGAGTGCAAGGGAGTGCAAGAGCCCTAGTGAGGATAGTGATTTGAGAATCAAAGTTTGAGATTCCTCTCTAGTGACAAGAGTATAGCAAGTGTGCATCCATCTTCTTATTAGGCTTGTTGTGGTCAAGTGAGAGGTCTAGCTTGTTACTCTTGGTGATCGCCATCACCTAGACGGTTTGGTGATGATTGGGAGTTTGGTGATCATCCGATGAGCTTGTGGGTGACCCAACTCATGTTGTGAGCGGTTTTGGGTGATTCGCCATGACGGAGTGTCGAAGAATCAACCCGTAGAGAGCACTTGATCCTTGCGTGGATCAAGGGGGAGCTACACCCTTGCGCAGGTGCTCCAACGAGGACTAGTGGGGAGTGGCGACTCTTTGATACCTCGGCAAAACATCGCCGTGTTCCTAACCCTTACTTTCAAGCATTTACTTTAGTGCATTACTTTCATTGCTTGTTTACTTTCCTAGAATTACCATGCTAGTCTAGGATTGGAACTTAAGGTGCAAAACTTTTATCGGTAGAATCACAAGGAACACTAGTAGGCACTAGGGGTGAAGTTTGGCTTATAGGATTTAATTCTTGCAATTAATTTTTAGAAAAGCCTAATTCACCCCTCCCCTCTTGGGCATCTTGATCCTTTCAATTGGTATCAGAGCTGTGTTGCTCTTTATTTAGGCTTCACCGCCTAGAGCAAGATGTCTAATGGGGAAGGACCACCTCCCACTTTTGAGGGAGACGATTTTCCATATTGAAAAATTCGTATGGAGGCGTACCTCGAAGCCATAGATGTTGGGTGCCTTAGAGCCACAACCGAAGGGCTTCCTCCTATAAGGGATCCCACCAACCCAAGTGGTCACGAGAAGAAGTACGACCGGTGGAATGCAAAGGCAAAAAAATGCACTCTACCGGGGCTTAGGCAAGGATATTTTTAATCGTGTGCGTAATGCCAAAAACGCTCATGAATTGTGGGAAAACCTTTGTGCTCTCCAT
Organism: Saccharum hybrid cultivar R570; assembly: GCA_038087645.1. Lineage (NCBI taxonomy): Eukaryota > Viridiplantae > Streptophyta > Magnoliopsida > Poales > Poaceae > Saccharum > Saccharum hybrid cultivar. Next base: position 1,431,136 of record JAQSUU010000426.1, read on the forward strand.
GAGGGAACCAAGAGTGAGCGTGAGAAACACTATCACATTGCTTTAAAGAAAATCAATTCTTTTGAGATGCTTCCCAAAGAAAGTGCTAACGAAATGTACACTTGATTGAATGTTCTTGTAGAAGATCTCAATGCTCTTGGACTCACTCAAATGAGTCAATCGGATGTTGCAAGGAGGATCTTGAGTGTTCTTCCCGTTGAGAAGTATGGACATATTGTCACCGTACTTCACCAAAGTGATCTCTCCGCCGCAACACCGACTCAAGTATTGGGAAAGATCAATGCACATGAGATATACATGCACATCACTCCGGAAGAGGGCTCATCATCTTCCAAGAAGAAAGACTTGGCCTTCAAAGCTAGCCATGAAAAAAAAGAAGAAGGGCCAAGCCATGATGGTGCAAGAAAGCTCAAGTGAAAGTGATATTGATGATTCATCACTTGCACTCATGGTGAGGAAGACCACCAAGATGCTAAAGAAGCTCAACAAGAGTGGCATCAAGTTCGATGGCAAGAAGAAGAAATTCTTCACAAGTAGCAAAAGGAAGCCAATATCCGAAATGGATTGCTTCAATTGTGGTGAACTTGGCCACCTAGCTCATCAATACCCGAAGCCTCCAAAAGACAAGTACAAGAACAAGTACAAGGGCAAGAAAGATGATTCAAGTGATGAAGAAGATGAGAAAAGAAAGAACAAGTCATACAAAAAGAAAGATGGCAAGAAAAGAGAGTTCTACAAGAAGAAGAAGGGAGGCAAAGCTTACATTATTGGTGATTGGCTCACCGACATTGAGTCATCATGTGAGTCCTCCGGCGATGAAAGCGACGATGAAAAAGAGAAGATCACCGCATTTGTGTTTGGGCCATCATCATCTTCGCCGACGTCTTCATCACCACCTTCACCGCCACCTTCACCATCATCATCTACTTCTCACCTATGTCTCATGGCTAAGGGTGATCGAAAGGTACAAAACAATGATAGTGATGATGATGATAGTGATAGTGATGATGAATATGATGCACCTTCTTATGATAAACTTGTAAAATTGTTGAACAAATACTCTAAAATCATAAGAAGAACTAGAAATGAAAATGATGAGCTTCAACATGAAAATGAATCACTCTCATCTAAGCTTGAGAATGCATATAAGACTAGTGATGAGCTCAAAGATCAAAATGAAACTATGTCTTCTACTCTCAAGGAGCTCAAAACTTCTAACAAAAAGCTTAGAGATGAACATGATAAACTTGAGAAGAAGCATGGTGAACTTATCACTAGACTCAACTTGCTAAAAGATGAATATACTATATTGAAAATCAATTATGATAGTCTTATTGTTGCTAATGAGCTTGCTCTTTAGACACATGATGCTACTAACCAAGTTGTTAAGATTGATATAGCTACATCATGTGATGATTTGATTGTTGAGAACTTTGAGCAAGGCTCTAGCGGCAAAGGCAAGAGTGTGGTTGAGGCCAACAACTATGATGACTATGTCAAGCTCAAGAGTGAAAATGAGATGCTTAAGATTGATAACAAGAAGTTGATGGCTCTTGAAAAGCAAGCACCAAATGAGTCACTTATTGAAGAAAACAAAAAGCTTAAGTAAGAAAAAGAGCATCTCAAGACCGGCCTAAGCAAGTTCACAAGAGGCCAACATTTGCAAAGTGAGCTACTCATGAACACCGTCATGAAGATGGATAGAAGTGGCATTGGTTACTTGGCAAGTCAAGAGAAGAAGGCTAAAGCTCAACAACAACAAAACAAGTCAAAGCCCAAGCCAAAGAGATGTGTTGAGTGTGGATAAGAAGGCCATTTTGCTCATGAGTGCAAAACTCCACCACCACAACCCTTGCCCAAGCATGCTAGACCCTTTGCCTTCAATGCTCATTACATGCTTAGAAAAGATTCAAGTGGAAAGATGAAAGTTATGTTCTTGGGTCCCCCTAATAAAAATAGACCAAAGAAAATATGGGTTGTCAAGTCACTAGTTGAGAAAGTTAAGGGCCCCTCTCAAATTTGGGTCCATAAACAAAAGGCTTGATCTCTTATGTGTAGGTGAACTACAAGACCGGTGGATCTCATTGGGTGATTGATAGTGGTTGCACACAACACATGACCGGTGATCCTCGTATGTTCACCTCACTTGAAGAGAATGGGGTATGTCAAGACAAGATCACATTTGGGGACAATTCAAAGAGCAAAGTCAAGGGTATAGGCAAGATTGCAATATCAAATGATCACTCTCTCTCAAATGTGCTCTATGTTGCTTCATTGAGTTTCAACTTACTATCCGTTGGGCAACTTTGTGATCTTGGCTACCAATGCTTGTTTACTCCAAATGAAGTGGTTGTTACAAAGATAGATGACAAGCAAGTGATTTTCAAGGGCTTTAGATACAATAATCTCTATCTTGTTGACTTCACCTCCGAAGATGCAAACTTGATGACATATTTATTCACCAAAACTACACTTGAATGACTTTGGCATAGGAGGCTTGCTCATGTTGGAATGAACACTCTCAACAAGCTATTGAAGAAAGAATTAGTGAGAGGGTTGAAGGATGTAAAGTTTGAGAAGGACAAACCTTGTAGTGCATGTCAAGCCGGCAAACAAGTTGCAAATACTCATCCAACCAAAGCTTACATGTCAACATCAAGAGTACTAGAACTTCTACACATGGATTTGTTTGGTCCTACAACTTACAAGAGCTTGGGTGAAAATCTCTATTGCCCAGTAATTGTGGATGACTACTCAAGATACACCTGGACTTTATTTCTTCATGACAAATCTAAAGTGGCAAATTGCTTCAAGAAGTTTGGAAAAACAGCTCAATATGAATTTGAAGTCAAGATAAAGAAAATTAGAAGTGACAATGGCAAAGAGTTTGACATCACCAATATTGAAGCTTATTGTGATGAAATTGGAATCAAGCATGAAGTTTTATCAACCTACACTCCTCAACAAAATGGTGTAGTTGAGAGAAAGAACCGGACCTTGATCACTCTTGCAAGAACAATGCTAGATGAGTACAACAAACCAGAGAGATTATGGGCCGAGGCAATCAACACCGTATGCTATGCTTCAAATCGCCTCTTCCTACAAAAGTTCCTTAGCAAGACCCCCTATGAGTTGCTAAATGGGAAAAAGCCGGACGTCTCATTCTTCCGGGTGTTTGGTTGCAAATGCTACATTTATAAGAAGCGTCAACACCTAGGGAAGTTCTAAAGACGTTATGATATTGATTTTCTTGTTGGTTACTCATTAAAGTCCAAAGCATATAGAGTATTTAACCATGCCACTGGTTTTGTTGAAGAAACATATGATGTGGAATTTGATGAATCTAATGGCTCCTAAGGAGCAATTGAGAATTGTGATGATGTAGGTGATGAACCATTGAGAGAGGCCATGAAGAACATGCTGGTGGGAGACATCAAGCCTAAAGGTGATGAAGACGATGTACAAATTAGCAATCCACCATCTTCATCATATGTGCCTCAAGATGATGATAAGAATGAGAGAGTTGAAAATGAAGATACTCATGTCTCTCATCAACAAGCCGAGGCACAAGCTCAAGATGTTGATGCTCCCCATCCTACTCCTCAAATGGTTGATCGAAGAAACTCACCCCTACTTCAAGCACATCCACAAGATCTCATCATAGGAAGTCCTACAAAGGGTGTAATGACTCGATCTCAAAAGTTTACTTCTTTTGTTGAATATCGCTCTTTTGTCTCTTGTCTTGAACCTAAGAATGTAGAAGAAGCACTTCAAGATCTGGATTGGGTGAATGCCATGCATGAAGAATTGAACAACTTCGCCGCAATCAAGTTTGGACACTTGAAGAGCATCCAAAAGGGGCAAGAGTCATTGGAACCAAGTGGGTGTTCCGCAATAAGCAAGATGATCAAGGCGTAGTAGTAAGGAACAAGGCAAGACTAGTAGCAAAATGGTTCTCTCAAGTTGAAGGTCTTGATTTTGGAGAGACTTTTGCACCCGTTGCTAGACTTGAAGCCATTCGTATCCTTCTTGCATATGCATCACATCATGAAATGAAACTATATCAAATGGATGTGAAAGTGATTTTTTAAATGGCTTCATAAATGAACTAGTCTATGTTGAACAACCTCCCGGGTTTGAAGACCCTAGATATCCTAATCATGTTTTTAGGTTGTCCAAGGCGCTATATGGGCTCAAGCAAGCCCCTAGAGCGTGGTATGAGCGCCTCCGGGACTTCCTCATTGAGAAGGGCTTCACTATTGGGAAGGTTGACACCACACTATTCACCAAGAAGTTTAATGGAAAGATCTTCATTTGTCAAGTCTATATTGATGATATTATCTTCGGGTCAACAAATGAAGATTATTGCAAAGAATTTAGTGAATTGATGTCGAAAGAGTTCGAGATGTCAATGATTGGTGAGCTAACATTCTTCCTTGGTTTTCAAGTCAAGCAAATGAAAGAAGGGATTTTTATCTCTCAAGAAAAGTATACCAAGGATCTTCTCAAAAGATTCAAGATGGAAGAATGCAAGTCAATCAAGACTCCAATGTCATCTAATGGATATCTCGACCTAGATGAGGGAGGTAAACTAATTGATCAAACTCTTTACCGTTCTATGATTGGTAGCTTGTTGTACCTTACCGCATCTGGGCCCGATATCATCTTTAGTGTGTGCATGTGTGCTCGCTTTCAAGCATGCCCAAAAGAACCTCACCTAAGTGCCGTAAAAAGAATCTTAAGATATCTTAAGTACACCCCAAGCATCGATCTTTGGTACCCCAAAGGAGCTAGATTCCAACTAGTTGGCTATTCCGATTCGGATTATGCCGGTTGTAAAATTGATAGAAAAAGCACATCCAGAGGGTGCCATTTGCTTGGGAGGTCCTTAGTATCATGGTCATCTAAAAAGAAAAATAGTGTGGCTTTGTCCACCGTCGAGGCAGAATACATTGCCGCGGGGGCTTGTTGTGCACAAATCTTATACATGAAACAAACCCTCCTAGACTATGGAGTTGTTCTTGAAAAGGTGCTGCTTTTATGTGACAATGAAAGTGCCGTTAAAATTGCTAATAATCTGGTACAACACTCACGCACCAAGCACATTGATATCCGCCACCACTTTCTAAGAGATCATGTTGCTAAAAATGATATATCACTAGAAGGTGTAAGAAGTGAAAATCAATTAGCGGATATCTTCACTAAACCTTTAGATGAGGCTACCTTTTGTAGGTTGAGAAGTGAACTAAATGTGCTTGATTCTAGTAACTTTAAAAAATGAGCTTGTGTTGTCCCTTGCATTGCATTGTATTTTATGTCATGTTTATTTTCCCGCAATGCATCTAGAACTTGTCTAACACGATTACAATAACCCTCCTTTTGGAGGAGTGAAGAAGCCTAACCGTGGATCAAAATTGACAAGCATCCTAGCCTTCCTTTCTCGTTTTGCATTGCATATGCATGGTTGTTGCATTGTCATTTCTTTTCGGTTTAGCTTTGAGTAACCTCTGTGTTCGTCCATGAATAGAGAGAGCATTTGAAGCTCCTAAGGGTTGATACACTCTATTGCATGGCCATACGTTGCTCCTCGGGTGTTTATTGAATATTTTTCTTAAAAATAATACTAGCCTAAGGCAAAATATTTTGAAAACTTTGAGGGTTTAAGTGAGGTCACTCATATCAGGTTCCAATTGGTGTTTATTTGAGTCTTTTTGAATTGGAACTTGATTGGGAGAAGTCACGTCGAAAATTGGTTTGAAAAAGGGCGTTTTACAGCGACCGGACTCTGGACCGGACGCTGCATCGGACGCGGTTCTGCTTCACCACCGCGTCCGGTCCCGGCGTCCACCAGCGCGTCCGGTCATTCCCGAAGTTCTTCTTCCAGATCTATGACCGGACGCTGCATCGGACGCGTCTCTGCTGACCACCGCGTCTGGTCCTGGCCACCACCACCGTGTCCGGTCATCCGTTTTAGTTTTCCGGGTAAAATATGACCAGACTCTGTCAACGTCCGATCGCGCATAATCGGACGCGTTCGGTCATTTCAGGAGCTTACTAGACTGTGACCGGACGCTGCCTCCACCGCGTCCGGTCATGTGACCACCGCGTCCGGTCATCGCGTAAAAAGTAGATCTCACCCTTTTTAAACCGTATGTTCGGATCTCGACCACCGTGTTCTAAAAATCCTTCATAGCTCTGAACCCTCGCCACTCGCCGCAATCTCGCCGCCGCCGCCACAGTCCAGCGCAGCAGCTGCCGAGCCACCGTCCACGCCCGCGCCCGAGCGCCGCCGCACCTCGCCGTGCCCGCGCCCGCGCCTTCCTCGCCCGCGTCCGCGCCGTGCCGCCACGCTGCGCTCCTGCGCCTGCGAGCTCGCCGTTCCGCCACCATAACCGAGCCGCCGCGCCACCGCGCCGCGCCACCGCGTGCCCATACTCGCCACCCGAGCCTCCGCCGCGTGCCCACGTTCGCTGCCCGAGTGCCTCCGTAGCTGAGCCGTCTTAGCCGAGCAGCCTCCGCGCCCCAGAGACCTAACCCTAGCCGAGGTTTTTCGCGAGTTTTCATCTCCGTGATCGTCTCCGTCTCCGCGATCGTCTCCGTCTCCGCAAGGGTTTCGATCGCCGTTTTCGGGTAACCCTAGCGCGTCGAGATAGTCTTCCTTTCATCGGATCTTCGCTCTTTCAAGGTAGCTATCGTGGTCCCTTCATATCTTATCTAATATGCTTGCTCTTATTAGGATCTTACTCATCTTTTAGATAATATATGTTGCTTATGGTAGATCCATCTATTCTATCGTTTCAGTTTGTTCTGTCGGTGCTGTGTGTATCAGGTGATTAGTTGTGAATCCAAGGCAAGCCTATGGATATGGATTGAGGCCAAGCCTCACGAGTGTCAGTCCATCATCTGTTACTTTCTAGTGTTTCTCAGTACAGCAGTTTGTCAGTATGGTTCGCTGCAAAAACGCTGGTGGGGCACCTAGTGATGGGGATGAGAGTCCTCCCAGGAGGATAGAGGTAGCTCGTGGCAAGCGAGTAAAGATTGCTACCAAGAAGGGAAAGAGAACACTTACAGAGGCAGAGGTAGCTCAGGTAGTTGCAGATGCAGCGGAGGCAGCAGAGAGAGGTGGCAGGAGTAGTGGCATACGTATAGGTGAGAGTCGCTTTCACCTTGAAGGTCGACAGCTCGGTACAGAGGCCACAGAAGAGACAGTGGATGCCCCTACAGAGCACCCAGAGGAGACAGACGAACAGACAGTTTAGACTCCACAGCGTCGTCGCTCAGGACGTACGCGATCTCAGGTGACTCCTAGGCCAGAGGGTCAGCGTCGTGGAGGTCGTCCACCTCCTAGGGCTCGAGGTCACCCCCTAGTTGAGCACTTTGACCTCAGGGGTGCTACAGCTAGATAGGTCCAGGCCCTCAGATTCGTTGAGGTCACTTGGTGGTTCCCACCTCAGCAGGATCCCCGGGCTTCATAGGGTTTCTACACTCCTCTGCACGAGGACTTCTATAGGGCCTATGTCGACAGCGGGATTGCTTTCAGACCTCAAAGAGTCTATCGACTGGAGGCCTTAGTTGAGGTGGTTGGTGAGTAGCTTCGTCCGCATCTGTCCTTTCTACCTGGATTATCAAATCTTCTTGGATGGACTGGCGCATATTGTGGGACCTAGGTCAGAGAGTTTTACTTCTCACTTTAGATTGACCCAGCACATTAGTTCATACACTTTGCTTTTAGTGGTCGTGACCACAGACTCTACAGCACCAGGGTACGAGAGATTCTCAGACTTCCTGCTTCAGAGATAAAGATTCATCAACTGTGTTTCAGACAGACTACACCTCCGAGACGCCCTCACGGCGGGACAGTGCCCCCTACAGATATGATCCGACCCTGCTTCCGTGAGCCTTTTGGTGAGGGGTCTCGACATACACCTACCAGCCTAACACCCATAGCCAGAGTCCTTGATGCTATTGTGAGGAGGACTCTACTTCCGAGGCTTGTATACAGAGAGGGCTTGACTCGCATGCAGCTATGGGTAGTACATCACCTCATCTCACAGACCCCGTTTGACCTTTGGGATCTGATGCTATGTGAGATGGAGGACACCTTGGCAGAAGGATTCAAGGGTTACAGGCAGCTACCGTACACTCATTGGATATGCTTCATCATCAGATCTGCCTATGAGCTGCCTGCAGAGATTAGAGCAGAGATTTCTGATACCACTACAGCCTTTCCAGAGTATGACATCCGACAGTTGTGGGCATCAGTTACAAGAGAGCAGGCACCTGGCCCAGGACAGCGTCAAAGGCTAGAGGTACCGGAGACAGCTGCTGAGCAGGATGAGACCGTTAAGGGTCTTGCTAAGGCAGAGCTAGCAGATCTAGATGCTTAGCCAGCTGATCTAGCCGAGGATGTTGCTACTGACAGCATAGATGAGGATTATCAGCCCATCCTCCGGTACCGCTCTCCTCGGCCTTACGACCATGAGGCCGGTGGCTCAGGCTTAGCCTCCCGCTCAGACCCAGCCATGGTGGCTATTCTTGAGAGGCTGACCCAGGCCCAGGAGAGACAGGAGTTTCAGATGCAGAGACAAGCTCAGGACACAGCTGTCGCGTTCGCTCAGATTCAGGCTTGTTAGGACGAGTTCCAGAGGCAGCAGCTTGAGTTCCAGAGACAGCAGTTCGAGATGCAGAGGCAGCAGGCGCCACTCAGCAGCAGTACCTAGAGCTCCTACGCCACCTTGTCATTGTTGGGGTACCTTCACCACCGTCTGTCCTGACTCCAGCATTACAGTCAAGTGGACCTCAGAGTCAGGGACAGCCGAGTTTTCAGTACACCTCCCTCTAGCAGCAGGTGCCTCAGACGTTTCAGTCCTCGAGCTACACTCCTATATAGACGGGATTCACCCCACCAGCTCAGCCGAGACCTCACCTCCTTTCAGGCACTCCCTTCACTGACTTGAGTGCCACCTACAGTGAGCTGACTGGACAGTCGTCACCCTCGTACACCACTATTGAGACCACTACAGGGACGTCAGCTTCAGAGACTGCTGCACTTCCAGTGTCTGGGGCCGTCACTACAGAGACTCTGTCATCTTCAGTAGCATCGACAGATCCTCCTACTCTTGGTGTCTTTCAGGCTCAGGCGATAGTGATTGCTCCTATAGTTGCTACTACACCTTCAGTTCCTGCACCTGCTCTACAGACCCAGACTGCTTCACTGCCACATCTATCTTCAGAGGGTCAGCCTGACAGTTCAGAGTCTGAGGAGGATACTTCGCAGTTCGTGATCACTCTACGCTCCTCGGCACCCGACACGACAGCTTTTGTTCCCCCGTCAGATCCTTAGTTTTTTCTTTTTGGCGTTTGATGCCAAAGGGGGAGAGAGAGCATAGATTCAGGGGGAGTATTGATAGAGGGTTTCGTTCTTCCATGTGTGCTACTTTCATGCATCATGTTTATTTTCTCGTCCTGCATTGTGTGACTATGAGTTTGTGAGACTGTGTCTTAATTATTATGTCACTTAATGGTGTTTAGCTCATAAGGTTGTGCTTCCATGCCTTACTCTGATTTCGTATGAGCTATGTTTTTTATGTGTACTAACTCTTCATATTTTATCTTATGAGTACACTCAGTTGGTTTGGAACACATAAGCAATTACTAATCCCTTGTGCTTACAACTTTATGCTTATGTGAACCAAGCATGATCGAAAACCTCAACTTATATCTTCTGAATCTAAGTGTTGTCATCAATCACCAAAAAGGGGGAGATTGAAAGCATCTAGGCCCTGGTGTTGGTTTTGGTAATTGATGACAACGCATTATTACTATGACTAACGTGTGTTTTGCAGAAACGTTGGTAAGTTAGGTCATGGAGTTGATAACTGCTTTGGGCACTATGGTATTCATGTCTCTTGATGAAAATCGTTTTGGTTTTCAAAGGATCAACGACAAGATTATGGACGATTAGTTCCGGATGTCAAGGTGTTGAGTTATACTCAGAATAGTCGTTAGGATCTTTGTTTCTTCCTTTGACCGTACTATAAAGGGGGGCATGAGTGAGTAGCTTGACCTAGGTGAGTCTTTTGTTTAGGTGTGGTGCACACTTGTCAAACTTAGCACTAGGTAGCTCTAGAAAAGCTCAAAGTTCAGTTGGAAGCAACTCGGTTCAAGTTGCGTTGCGTTTCGAAGTCGTTTGGGCAGTTTACCTGTGACCGGACGCGGTCCTTGTCATGACCGGACGCGTCCGGTCAGTACTAACAAGTCACTGCGTCGTTAACTGACTGACCGGACGCGGTCCTTGAGAGGACCAAACGCGGTGGTCAGTTTGACACGTGTTCTAGAGGGTAAACAGTGTAATCGAACGCGACTGTGAAGTGATCGGCGCGTCCGGTCATGTTCTAGTAAGGTCCCAAGCTGACCTAACACGTCCGGTCATCTATGATCGGACGCGGTCGAGCGTCAGATCAGTTTCCAGTAAGGTTCTTGCATGATCGGACGCGTCCGGTCATCCCTGATCGGCGCGTCCGGTCATCTCTGATCGGCGCGTCCGGTCATCTCTGATCGGCGCGTCCGGTCATCTCAGACCGGCGCGTCCGGTCACTCAGCGCTAACTTTCGGTTTCCGACCGTTACACTTGACCGGCGTGTACGGTCATGTCGACTGACGCGTCCGGTCAGTGCGAGTTTTGCTGATTCGGCAGGTAACGGTTGGATTTGTCTGAGGGGTGTATAAATACATCCCCTCCACCTCTTTTAGAGGTCTCTTGCTCATTTGTTTAGCTAAGAAACACCTTTGGAGTGCAAGGAAGTGCAAGAGCCCTAGTGAGGGTAGTGATTTGAGAATCAAAGTTTGAGATTCCTCTCTAGTGACAAGAGTGTAGCAAGTATGCATCCATCTTCTCATTAGGTTTGTTGTGGTCAAGTGAGAGGTCTAGCTTGTTACTCTTGGTGATCGCCATCACCTAGACGGTTTGGTGGTGATTGGGAGTTTGGTGATCATCCGACGAGCTTGTGGGTGACCCAACTCATGTTGTGAGCGGTTTTGGGTGATTCGCCGCGACGGAGTGTCGAAAAATCAACCCGTAAAGAGCACTTGATCCTTGCGCGGATCAAGGGGGAGCTACACCCTTGCGTGGGTGCTCCAACAAGGATTTAATTCTTGCAATTAATTTTTAGAAAAGCCCAATTCACCCCCTCTTGGGCATCTTGATCCTTTCAGTTGCCACCATTTATCCAATTTTCAATCTGTACTATTTTCCATTCGCTCATAGCCCGAAATGAGAACTAAGTATTTTGTTGCATAAATAAATCTGAACATATGAACAACTATAGGCTTCATAGTAAATTTTTGGAATAAAATAGAGTGAGTGAAAAGAAAGCTAGAGAACAAAGCATGGTGTAGACTATCGTCAACACCTGGTGTGCATTTTTTTTGAACCATAACCTGGTGTGCATGTGATTCATTACATTACTGATTCATATCGTAGAGAATAGAGCATCATGATTCTGATAGGGTCTGGGATCCTGCCGCGGCTGCGAAGTGCGTATGGATAGGAGGTCAGTGGTCTGGGGCGATAGCTTCCATGATGGAGGGGAGCCGCGGTGGCGGCGGTGGCATAGGGGCCGAGCATGAGAGGGAGATAGGCGCGTAGGGAAGGCCCCATAAGGCCAGGCAAGATAATTGCCTTGCTTAATTTACTCAAACCAGTTTGGAGGCATATATCCTCTCCTAACAAATCAATCTAGATCCTAATTTCTAGGAATTAAATGGAAATATCTAAAAGGGAAAAATATCTCTCCTAGGTCGCCTGCCCCTATGCTGACGCAACCCCAAGCCACTTGTGCGAGTCTGGCGCTGGTAAGTCACACCCAATCATAACATCGCTCCCCACCTCTTCAAACAGCTCGTCCTCGAGCTGAACATCGGGGTAGAGGTCCTTGAAGTCTTGCAGCGGCTCTCAAGTGGCGTCGTCGCTGGGCAGACCTGCCCCTGCACGAGCACATGCGAGGCGCCCCGGCGAAGTTGAGCGTGCAGTAGTACTCTGCAAAGGTGTCATGGTCATGTAGGAGTGCATTCGCCGCCTCTGTCTGAGTAGGCCCGGTGGTGTGGGGCAGGAGCGGTGGTGGTGGTTTGCCATAGACCACCTATAAGGGTGTGGAGCGGAGCGCCGTGTGGAAGGTGTCGCAGCAGTACTTCACCCATGAAAGCCAGTCAACCCAAGCACGCGGACCGTCTCGAGTGGCACAACGGAGGTACATTGCGATCACCTTGTTGACGACCTCTGACTGGCCGTCAGTCTTGGGTGGCATACCGTGCTCAGGCGAAGCTTGATGCTGGCCATCTTAAACAGGTCACGCCACATGTTGCTGATGAAGACCGGATCACAGATTGCTGGTGATGGAGGAGGGGAAGCCGTGTAAACAAACAATGCCCTCAAAGAATGCGCGGGCGACTGATGCAGCCCAAGTATGGGTGACGAAGGGCGATGAAGTGCGCGTACTTGGAGAACTGGTTGACGATAGTGAGGATGACTGACTTCCCATGGACCTTGCGAAGGCTCTCGATGAAGTCCATCGAGATGTCTGCCCACACCAGGGATGACACGTGGAGCGCCTAGAGAAGGCCCCTTGAGGCCAGGAAAGATAATTGCCTTGCTTAATTAACTCAAACCAGCTTGGAGGCATATATCCTCTCCTAACAAATCAATCTAGATCCTGATTTCTAGGAATTAATGGAAATATCTAAAAGGGAAAATATCTCTCCTGGGCCGCCTGCCCCGATGCTGATGCGGCCCCTAGCCACTTGCGGGAGTCGGACACTGGTAGGTCACGCCGGTCATAACAGATTCATTTTTTTGAACGGAAAAACAGCATGCAGGGGCAATCAGGACCAATGGCCAACAGGGAAATCAAAGTCAAATCGTTATGGGCGCACTGAAGGATCCTGTAATTAGATAACTTTCTGAACAAATTAGGGAAATCAGAGGAAAAATTAGAGAGGGAGAGAGAGATGGGGGTATCTGCACTGAAGAATCATAGTCCTGGCTGCTCGTCCGCTGCCGCCGAGAACTCATGGGAGCCAGCGGTGCTCAAGCCCGCGGCCCAGCACGCGACCACGGCGGTGCTCGCTCCTACGACTGACGTAGGTGGCCGTGGCGCCGGCCTAGGTGCCCGCGGTCAAGGTCGGCACCCTGGCTTGGTGCTCGGCGGCCTAGCGCCCTACCCTGATGTTCGTCCGTGGGGAAATAGGGAGAGGATCACCGGCATCCTGCCTTAGGGTTCGTCCGTGGGGAAGAGGAGAGAAGTCGCGCGAGTCACGCCCGTGTGGGGAAGAGGGGGAGTCACGCGCGGGATGGGAAGAGTGATGAGTGATGAGGTCTGGGCCGTTGGATTTGAGTAAGAGAAAGGAGACGCTAGAGTGGATCTCGTGTGTTCGTTTTAAAGGCTCGCTGGTTCTATGTGCATTTGTTTTGGTGTACCTAAGAGAGGTCTTGACTGCGCAGGGATATTTGTTTGGATAGCTTTAGTTAAGTTTACAACCGGTCCCTTATAGTATACATAGAAGAAGATAGATAGATAGATGAATTTATAACGGGTGCCTTACAGTATAGATAGAGCAGAAGATAGATTAATAATTTCATCAATCGAGCTAAATATAATCTGTTTTGTGGATGCATGTATGCAGTGCAGCGTCGGGCACGTGGTGTGCTCACCCTGCCACGACAAGCTGGGGCAGGCCACCAGCTGCCATGTCTGCCGCATCCCGACCCCCGGCGGCTACTTCCGGTGCAACGCCATGGAGCAGGTGTTGGATTCGATCCGCGTCCCGTGCCCGCACGGCGCCCACGGCTGCGCCGAGAGGCTGGCGTACCATGACCGCGACGGCCACGCCCGGACTTGCACGCACAAGCCGTGCCACTGCCCCGTCGACGGTTGCGACTTCGCCGGCCCCGTGCATACCACGCTCCTGGAGCACTTCGCCGCCGTGCACGGTTGGCCTTGCAGCACCGGGAGTACCTGGGGCAGTGGCTTTGACGTCAGCCTTCACAAAGGCTTCAACATCGTTGTCGTCGCCGCCGGCGCCGATTTCACCACGGCCACGACAGAGCAGCTGTACACACGTTGGTGCTGAACGTGGAGCAGGCGGCGCCCGTCTGCAACGCCATCACTGCGTTCTGCATCCACCCTTGCCACACCGGCACTGTAGAATTCGGATTCTCCTACTACCGGCGGTGGCGCCGGGACTCCGACAACTGGCAGTGGCGCGGGTACGTACAGGCGTCGCAGCTCGAAGTCGTGTGCACGGACCTCTCCAATGGGATGCCTGGTCCCAGCAGCTGCTTGCCGTTCGTCTTGCCCAGGTGGCCTGCCGCAGGAGGAGGAGAAGATGACGACGATATCAGGGTCAAGGTCAACTACGTAGATCCGCGCGGCACCTAACCACCACTGGATCGTGCACACATTAGTAGTCTTGTGCTAAAAATTTTCAATCTTTTTTTTTTAATTTAGGTTCAATTTTCTCAGTTTATTCTACAGAATGTGTGCACGATCGAATAATTATATAATGCATGGATTACTGTGTTGGTCACTATTAAGTTTGAATATTCGAGGTTTTTCACTTGTAATCTATGTTAATTATTCATTCTCTACAATGTTTCACTACTGCAAACAGGAAAGTTGCCGAGTGCCTCCATCTTTGTCGAGTGCAATATGTCGGGCACTCGGCAAAAGCCGTCTTTGCTGAGTGCTGCACTCGGCAAAGGGTCGTTTTACCGAGTGTCAGGCACTCGGCAAACAATCCCTTTGCCGAGTCTCAGGCCCTCGGCAAAGGGTTGACAGCGATTTACCGCCGTAAATTGACGTTAGGCTTTGCCTAGTGTCTTTCAATGGCACTCGGCAAAGTTTTTATTTTTTTTCTTTTTGGCCCTAAACTTTTTCCGTAACCTTTCTACATTAAATGAGACTACATGTTCAAATTTGGCACATTTGTAAGACTTTTTGCTATATTTCTTCAATTTATTTCATTTCATTGAATTTTTTTGGAAAATACAAATTTGAACTGAAAGTGCATCGAATAATGCAATTCTATGAATGGAAAATCGATATTTATGTTATTGAGTGTAATGTGAGGCCGTATCCACGAACGTACCCGAAATGCCGCACATCTTCTTCACGAAACATGACCACGAACTTGCGGACGAATTGTTTTTAAATTATATAAAATGCAAACGAAGTCCAAAAATTATGAAACTTGTAGAGGTGTCATGATATCACAAATGGAGGTTGTGGTAAAAAATTGAGAAGGTTTCGCTCACGTTTTCATGCACGATGCTTACAAACACAGACAATTCCGCTGACCCCGCGCCACCGCCGCCGCCGCCGCCCGTGCCCGGCCGCCCCCGCCACCGGCGGCCCCACGCTCGGCCGCCCACGCCACCGGCGGCCCTGTGCCCGCCTGCCCCCGGCACCGGCAGCGCCCCCACCACCACCACCGCAAGGCCGCCCCGCCCGCCCGTGTCCGCCGAAGGAGGAGGAGGAAGGAGCAGGAGGTGGTAGTAGGGAGGAGCAGGTCATGGGAGGAGGAGGGAGCAGGAGGGAGGAGGGAGGACGAGGAGCCTCTCGCCGGCGCCCCATCCGCCTCGCCGAGCCCGCAGCCGTGCCCCGGCCAGCCGCCGACGTTGGGGAGGAAGAGGGAGGAGAGAGGACGATGAGCCTCTCGCCGGCGCCCCGCCCGCCCCGCTAATCCCGCAGCCGCGCCCCGCCCTCCAAGGTATGGAAACCTCATCCTCCGACAACCGTTGAAATAGTTAATTTAGTGGACATCATGCATGATGGACGATGTTGGGTGGTGTGTACGTGATTTAGCTACTCCCGTTGTATGTGGTTGTCGGCCATCGAGCCGTTGTATGTGGTTGTCGGTCATCGTGCCGTTGGATTCTTGCAGGTTTTGCAGACCTCACCGTTTAGGGGAGGTTATGTCAAAATTTTCAATTGATGGTATTTTGTTCCTTTTGTTTGCAGAGAAGAGGCCGTCGTTGCCGAGCCAGAGTACCCCGGCGCCACTGTGATTCTGCCTGCATCGCGTCACCTCGCCACTGCACTGACCCGCCATAGCCCTGCTAGCCTAACTCCATCGCCACCCAAGGTATAACCCCTCTTTCCATATCTTGGTCGTAGGTCACGTAACCCAGTTAGGTGTCTCCCGTTTGAAAGAGATACGGTTGGAGGTATGTAAATCTTTGCATATCTATAACCGTATCTGTTTTGGATTGTCCACATTTTTTGGACAGCCCGCGGATGTGTAGATGGGTTAGTTTCCATGGTCTGCTCCGATCCGAGACAGAGTTTCAGCATCACCTCCCTGTTGTTCTCCGGATACACACTCTCCCTGCCGGGACGTGTATCTGGAGGGGAGGTGCTACCGAAATTCAGTCTCGGATCGGAGTAGAGCATGGAAACTAGCCTTATCTACGTATCCACGGGTGGGATTAGGACCTATCCTCACCTATTAGAGAGTAGGAACACCATGTAGATGCAATCGATGGTTACATTACTCGCTGATTTATATGTTAGAGGATGGATGACCGTGAGTGGATGTACACGGGCTGCTCAAGTCAGAGTGATTTCACCATGGACTGGGTGAACAAGACCGATGCTTTCTTGAACCATGCATTTGGTGAGGCTGCTAGAGGAGAGATGCTAGTTTTGTGTCCCTGCAGCAAATGTGCAAATAGGAAAAGGCAGGGATAGTATGGGTAAACATCTTGTGAAGAATGGATTCATGCCGAACTATACTCGGTGTGTCCACCATGGTGAAGCCCATCGTATGAGAGAGGAGGCGGTGAGACCACGCGTGGAGGATTTTGATGCTAATGCCGGGGTAGCAGACATGTTAGATGACTTTCACGAAGCACATTACGCTGAAGGACGTACGGAGGAGGAGATGGAGGCAACCACAAAGGCATTCTATGACATGTTGGATTCGGCACAGCAACCCCTTCACGATTGGACAACGGTTTCTTAAATGGATGTCATTGGACATCTAATGGGGTTCAAGTCCCAGTTTAACTAGAGTCGAGAAGCCTTCGATGTTATGTTGGCCCTATTTGGCAGCATGCTTCCGGAGGGCCACATTCTTCCAAAGAGCATGTATGAGTCAATGAAACTGCTTCGTGCACTTAAGATATCGTATGAGCAGATACATGCTTGTCCGAAGGGGTGCGTCCTATTTAGGAAAGAACACAAGAATGCAAATTACTGTCCAAAGTGTAAATCCTCCCGGTACCTGGAGGCCGGTGATGGCCAGTAGCGTTCTATCCCCATGAAAATCCTATGGCACCTTCCGGAGGAGGAGGTGCCGCCCACGGACGAGGACGAGCGGCAGACGGACGAGCAGGAGCAGGAGGCGGACAAGGACGATGAGTAGGAGGCGGTAGGTACGGGTTCCGCTTCCTCTGGTTCGTGCAGTGTCTACTTGCGAGGTCCCGCGAGCCTCCCGACGCGACTGATACCTCCTCATCAATGCCCACTGATCTGCCCCGAAGGGCGAACGTAAGTAACTTTATATGTTATCACTACTTCTTCATATGATATGTTCAAAATCGAAATAGAAACTAATAATTTTTCTGAATCACTTGTGCAGGAACTGGGTGCCTATGGAGGGTCGCGGGCGCTCCATCAATGGCATCCTGGGTCTTCTGTGCAGGAAACACTACGCTGGCCTGGTGCAGTTTGCCGGGAAGATGGAGCTCGCCTACTCGTTTGACCACTTCACCGCCACCCGCGATTTGGTTTACGGGAACAAGGCAGAGCGGGTGAGGCAGGAGCTGTGGGTAAGTCTCCCTCACACTATATCGTATTCATTGTAGTTTACTTGAAATAATTAATGGATACATTATGTCTGTATGCAGGATTTTTTCAGATGCCAGGAGGGAATGCGGGAGCAGGCGGATTTGGTTGCTACCAATTCCTGCAAGAAACTTGTCATGACTTGCATTACGAGGCGCATATCCAGGCCATCGTAACTTACTACGGCTCTGTCCTTGGACAGAGGCTCAAAAAGGGGGACGCAAGAACCATGCAACTGAACCGGGATCAGTACCTTTCAGGTAGATAAAGAACACTCATATTTGATTCCTTTTAAGATTAAGTTATTCTAATTTGATCTTCTTATATGTCAAATACTTGATGACGTGTAGATGATTCCCCCTTGGTGCGCCTCGTATCCCGAGTGCTGGGAGATGATCGTGGACAAGTGGTTGTTCGAATCCTGGGCCCAGCAACACAACGATGCCCAAGACCGGCGTATGATGATGCCAGGTGTACCACACCATCAAGGCAGCCGCAACCTCACCGGATACAGAGAAGCATGGGTACGCGAATTCATTTATCTATTCTAATGCTCAATTCTACCTGATTTCTAATCATCTTGTTGTCTTTCTCGCAGTCGGCGTCACATGGTGGCTAGCCTTGCTCCACCTTTGTAGGCATGGGCTATGTCCCACAAGGGCAAGGCGACGTCCGACATCTCTTACAACCCGGAGGACTCGCCCGAGGCGTACACCAACGCGAGCGTCCACACCCACCTCAGCGAGTACATGTCAGCGGCAAGGTCGGTTCATGGGCCAGAGCACGATCCGAGCACCCAGGACCTTGATCCAGAGCTCGTCATGAGGCTGGGAGGAGGAAGGAAGCATGGGCAGTTATGTATGGGTGACGACATCTTCGACACGGCCTCTACTCCCTCTCTCTCCGAGATCCGAGCATGGAGCACGAGTGCAAGCGTCCCCATACGCCCACGGCACTCACCTGCACAGCACCGGGTCGACGCACTCGAGGTTATTCATGTTTTATTCGTCGTACATTAATCTTTTATCTTTGCATTATTGTAACATTACCTTTGCGTTATTATAGACCCAGCTGGAAGAAGAAAGGAGGCAACATCAGGCAGAGCACGAGATGATGCAGGCCCAGCTGGCGGCTGAGAGGGCCGAGCGGGAGGCCCAGGAGATGAAGATGGCGGACCTGATTCAGTTCGTGTCTAGGATGGGGCCCAAAATGGTCTATAGTTGCCAACTACGCTATACGCTCCACCTCCGACTCCTGCTGCACCTACTCCAGTGAGTATGAATGTTTATTACTTTCGTTTGTGCTTTGCTTGTCTCACACATGCAATATCTCCTACTTTGTGCAACCTCAGTCGGCGGGTCCAATAACCCACCTCATGCGCCAGGTTGGCCTTCGAATGATCAAGGTACACATTCACCACAGCCGAGGTGGCCAGGTTGGCAGTGATAGTGTGAGTCGCACTTCTATTTGGATGATGGATTTGTCATGGACTTGTGATGTTGCGATGCACCTGTTATGTTTGGACAACTATTCTGGACTTGTTTGGACAACTATGATGCACTTGTTGGTTGTTTGGATGATGTGAGAACTTATTTTGATCTATATTTGCGATGGATGTGACATACGTGATGGATATACTGTTGTGATGCATGCGATATATATATATATGTTTGGATGCCATATTTACTGTTTGTCGTGATGGAACGCAAAAAAATACAAAAAAACAGTTCTAGGTCACTTTGCCTAGGGCAATGGCCATGGCACTCGGCAAAGATTTTTCAAAAAAAATAAAAACGCTTTGCCGAGTGCCCTGGCCCGGCAGCACTCGGCAAAGAATTTTGAAAAATAAAAATAAAAATGTTTTGTCGAGTGCCCTGGCCAGTGGCACTCGTCAAAGAATTTTCAAAAAAATAATAAAGACTTTGCCGAGTGCCATGGCCCAGTGGCACTCGGCAAAGAATTTAAAAAAATAAAAAAGGTTTGTCGAGTGCCCTGGCCCAGTAGCACTCGGCAAAGCATTTAAAAAAATAAAGGCTTTGCCGAGTGCCGCTGGACCAGGGCACTCAGCACAGCGTTTTTTTTTGCCGAGAGCCGAAGCTGGCACTCGGCAAAGGCTTTGCGAGTGCCCGACAAAAGGCACTCGGCAAAGGGTCCTTTACCGACAGTTTTTTCGCCGAGAGCGCTTTACCGAGTGTCTGTGGCACTAGGCAAAGCGCATGAGTCCAGTAGTATTTTAAATAGCTAGTTATAATATTTAGCGGAGATCTGTTCAGCCGCTATAACGCAGCTATATCCTACAATTTAGTACAACCACATGTTATAGCAGCAACTATCCTGAGCTGCTATTGCCTCCTATTTAAGACACTGATTCTCTACCTACTATGTATCTAAATATCTCTACAATCCTGTAAAGCCACGTCATCCAAATTCACGAGCGTCGTACTCTCTATCTTCTACGGTGTCAGGCTGAATTGGTGGAGACACCGACGGACTTCTGCACTCCTCCGCCGAGAAATTGATGCATCTGAGCGTCGGAATTGGAAGAGATACAGACGGACTTCTGGACTCCACCGAGCAATTGATGCATCTGAGCGTGAGCGGTAGTACTCGTCTCTCCTACTGTCCTACTCCACGACTGCCCACATCACCGCTCTCCGCTGTGTCTTGGCCTCACTCCTCGCCTGGAGCGCTCCGATCCGGTCAAATGGGCTACTCTACGACGGCGAGATCCTGGTGGCGCGTTGCGAGGCCTCCGGCCACGCGCGGATCATCGGCTCTGAGATCCTCCTCGGCCTCGCTGTGGAGTAATAATTAAAGTGGCCATTGGATTTTTTTCTCAGTAATAATAATTAACTCAGTTAAAATCTTTTGTCGGAGGTCCTTGGGAAGTTGATTTGAGACTTGAGACAACACATAAGTGACCAATGCAAACTACTTGTATGGATAGGCAGAACTGATAACCGATCAAAAAATAAAATTGGTCATGAATCACCATTGTTGTGCCGGTTGCCTCCATCCCGAGCTACAGGGTTGAGGCTCTCGTTGGCGTGGCCAGCCTTGAAAGTCAAGGCTGGGGTCATGCACCCCATCCCGCGGTGAGTGGGCTCTACGTCCGTCTCGTCGGGCCGTATTTGGATGGTGGGTCATTTGTAAAAAAAAGAACATTACAGACGCACCTTTAGTGTTATCACAGACGTGCTATGGCGCGTCTGCGATAAGTCGTCTGTGATAAGAATATTACAGACGCGCTTAACCCCGTCTGTAATAAGAATCTACCACCGACGCGTGTTCCTGTGGAAGCATCTGTGACATAAAGAAGACGCGTCTGCAGTAAGGATTTGGCTACAGACACGCAAAAATTACGAGCGTCTGAAGTACATATTACGAGTAGCGATTACGAGCGTATGAAGTAGTGATTCTGCTACATACGCGCATTCAATAGAGTGTCTGTCGTAATATTTAAGCTACAACTTCCAGACGCGTCTACAGTATTAAGCTGCACAGCTCCGTCATCACGCCAGCGTCAGCAATGATACAGTACACATCGGCATCATATATATCACATTACACAAAAACAACACACATCAAAGTTTAATTACTCAAAGTGTAGCTCCATAAACCTACGTGCACATTTAATCCAAACTACCCACACTGCCTTAATACAAGGGATTAAAGTTCAATTATTCAAAATGTGTACCTCCAAAAGCTACGGCATATATAATCCAAACTGCATAGCCACATTTAATGCAAACTAGCCCACACTGCTTTAATACAAGGGATTAAAGTTCAATTATTCAAATGTGTACCTCCAAAAACTCATTGGCATATATATATAATCCAAACTGCATGGCTGATCTCAAGCTGCTTGGACAAATATATATGCATGCTTCCAATGGCATCAAATCCATTCATCATCATTGGTTAGTTTGTAGGGTTATGAAACTCGCCATTTTGGTCCACGATCTCCGACAGAATGAACATGGCGATATTCTCTCTAATCTCCTCCAAGCTGATTGGCACGTTCTGCATGTCCAATTCCTGTACGCCATTGCTTACCACCAGAGAAGGCCACACTGGCATTTTGTCGAGCAGCTGGTGGACACGGCTGCTCGCGCCCCTGCTGCTGCTGCTGCTCGAGCAGCTCGCGCCGCCTCTGCTGCTCGCGGCGGCCGCTCGCGCCGCCCTGGCGTGCACGGTGACCACCCCAAAGGCGTCCAGCGAGTCGTGCAGCACCAGCCCACGCGCGGCGAGCACGGAGACACCCACACGCGTCGGCTTCCTCAGCTCGTCGGCCTCCGTAGCCTGCTCGAGCACCACCCGGCGGCGTTCCTGATGGACGACTTGAGCAGCAGCGTGAACGAAGGCGAGGCCACGTCCGCGAACTCCAGCGAGTCCGCGTCGGCATGGATCCCCGCCCCGCCATCCCGATTGGTTGGCCGGGAGCACACTTCCTCCGCCGCCTGTGCCAACCCACCCGCCACCGGCCGGATTCCTGCCCGCCTTGGTCTCGGAGAGCTGCGCGCGCCCAGGGGAAGGGGCGGCGCTGCGCACGAGCTCTGTCACAGGCACACCATGGACATCTAGGTGGTGGGGGCGACGCCATGGACGGGGAGGCCGTTGTCGCTGGCCGTGGAGGAGCCATGGCGCACCTTCGGGTTCGGCGCAGACTACGACCCCACGGTGCTGAACGCCGTCGCCAGGAACAGCATGGGAGGGACCTTCTCCGTCGTCAACGACGTGGACACGCTAGGCATGGCCTTCTCCCAGTGCCTCGCCGGCCTGCTCACCGTGGTGGTGCAGGACCTCACCGTCACGGTTGCGCGCGTCGAGGACGAGTCCACCATACAGAAGGTGGCCGCCGGGAACTACCCGCAGATGCAGGACGCCGACGCCGGCTCGGTCACCGTCGCCTTCGGCGACCTCTACAGCAAGGAGGTGCGGAAGGTGATCGTGGACCTCCTCCTCCTGGCCATCGACACCGAGCGTGGCGCGGACATCCTGGAGGTGACCTACTCGTACAAGACGGCCGGGAAGCTGTTCGACGCGCCGCCCGCGACGGTCACCGTGCGGCGCAGCGGCAGTGCCTTCGCGGAGGATGACCCACGTAATAGATGAACCTCGCCTGACGGCGAGAGTTCGGACGCGTCTAGCAACAGGCGTCAGAAGAAATAACACTCGTCTGTACCATGAAGTTGGTACAGACGACTCTTCCCAGGACATCTCTGTGATAGTGCCAATTCCTACACGCGTCTATGTTAATTCTTATTACAGACGGGCGTTAACCATTGCTGTGCTGGTCATGCATCGAACAGCTTACTACAGACGCTTGTCAGAGAAAGCGCGTCTGCAATATTTTACTACAGACACGTTTTAATCTATCGTCTGTAGTATGCATGTTAGATTTGACCTTTTTTACATAGTGATACCTATAGTCACCGCCTGGTGGTACGGTGCTGTCATGTTTGCACAGCGTGGCGCGGGGATAGCGCCTACTCCGAGATGGCTGTCCTCTCAGTCCTGGCAGAGTGAGGCAGGTGTACTTGATGGAGCCCGAACCCTCCTCATTCCTTCCCTAGGATTGGGACGGAGGAGAGGTCGTGCTGTCACTACTACACAAAAACTTTACAGCGACCTTTTGAAAAGACCCTCGGAGACGGGCGGGCCGGCGGCCCGCCTCAGTTAATCCTGGCCGGGCCGCCGACCAAGCAACCGCCTCGGTTAATGCCTCGGTTAATACATTAACCGAGGCGGGCCACATAAGCCAACCGTCTCAGTTAATCACCCATTAACTGAGGCTGTTGTCTTAAACCAATCGCCTCCGTTAATCTATTAACTGAGGCGGTTGTCTTAAGCAAACTGCCTCAGTCAATCGATATTAACCGAGGCGGTTGCCTTAAGTGACCCGCCTCAATTAATTGAATAACAGACAACTCAGTGGTATAAGTGTTGAAATAGATCTTAGTCATAACAGGATCTTATCTTAGCCTAAACATGATCACTAACACAACTTAGTGGGGAACTGATCTTAATACTAACAAGAATGTGTGGATGCCATCTGAGCCTATGTAGAGTAGAGTTGATGTAGATGCGCTGATATTCACCAATCTAAGAGCTAGGGTTATCTCTTGATGTAGAACTCGATGTAAATCCAATCTGCAACCTCTTGGAGTCTTGGAATAGGAGTCGTGCTTACCCTTTCAACGTCTAATTAATCAGTTGGATGGGGTTAGGTGTCGAAAGAATTAGCTTAATCCCGAAATGGTCTTATTTGTATACATAATGTGGGGGCCAGGGTCGACTCCAAATAACCCCTTAAGGTTGCTGCCGATCGTGGCAAATGACCTAATAGTTTGGCAGTAACAGGCAGACCTTTACTTGTGTGCCAAGTTGGTCTCGGTTAGCCGATATCACATCCAACAATAAGATATACGGTATTATAGTCCATAGGTTCATTATCTGCCTATCAAGGGCAACTTATATTTGTAAAAGAGCGGTATAATGTCTTGAATTCGGCGTACATTAGGTCTTCTCCCGTGTGAAAATGTTTGTCCTTATGGGCATGTTTGGTTGACGCCGGTGGCCGCCACGCCTAAGCTTCGCCCGTTCCAAAATTACGGTGCTGATTTCGGGCGCCCGACTTGCGGCAGGAATTGGCGTCAAAATGAACAGGAAAGGATGGCGGGTCCGTGGCACACCCAAGGTGTAGCTGCAATCCAAACGGCGCCTAAAATGCAGTGCAGGTGGTGCGGCGAAGTTCGGCTACGATCCAAACGTGCCCATATCTGGCCTCCAGTAAATTTGGAACTTGTGTTTGGGTGTAACCAGATCACAGCCCAGCTTATACGGCCATGTACGCATCCTCTATATAAGCTAGAATTTCGAAATAATGTCTTCCTGTGTCATGTTGTTCTCTTGTAAAAAATTGGACTTGCTCCTAATTGGGCGCAGAATTGAACATTCCATGCCTTTTGGGAACTACATCTGTCCGGCGAGAAGTGTGTTGCCTGCTATATATCTTGCTTTTGCTATGCTGCCGCCAATGTGATTTTGTTAAGTTTAAGTGTTGGTGGCATGGTGCCACAGCCTGCAGACATTATATTATCTAAGGAAAAGGTCTAATTGACTCCCCCAATTATTGGGGTAGTCTAGTTTACCCCCTCAACTATGAAACGGTCTAATTTACCCCCTGAATTTTGCAAAACCGGCCAAATCAACCCCTCGAGCGGTTTTGGGGCGGTGGTTTTGCTACAGTAACAACGGTTTTGCTACAGTAACAGTAGTTTTATACTTTTCTTTTTTATTTATTTCGTCTGAATCTTTGAAAAATCATAATAAATCACAAAAAAAAATCATAAAATGGAAAATCCAATTTTGTTGGACTCCACATGAATATATCTACACAGTAAATATATAATATAGTATGCTTTAGTACAAAGTTTTTGTTGTATGAATTATTCAAATTAATTACAGAAAAAAATAGATCAAAATTTACAGCAAAAACTTTGTACTAAAGCATACTATATTATATGTTCACTGTGTAGATCTACTCATGTGGAGTCCAACAAAATTGAATTTTTCATTTTGTGATTTTTTTGTGATTTACTATGATTTTTCAAAGATTCAGACGAAATAAATAAAAAAGAAAAGAACAAAACCACTGTTACTGTAGCAAACACGTTGTTACTGTAGCAAAACCACCGTCCAAAACCGCTCGAGGGGTGATTTGGCCGGTTTTGCAAAGTTCACGGGGTAAATTAGACCGTTTCATAGTTGAGGGGGTAAACTAGACTACCCCAATAGTTGGGGGGTCAATTAGACTTTTTCCTATTATCTAATAGGTACAAACTTTACCTCCAAGGAAGTAATATCTTAAATTAATCTGAGCCATTGATTTTTCATATTTTATGAATTACTTAATAAATTGAAAATCTAAGAAAATAAAAAAGTAATCACTGTGGATTCCTCTAATGACGGGAGAAAAGGTCTTGATTCCTCTAATCATGGGATTCCAGCAGTGTGCACGGAAGCGGTCGAGTGCCTGAGCGGACTCGTGTCGGGGTGTAGTAAAGAGTGCACGCTCGACCGTCCTTGTGCAAGGTGTGATCTACTACTCATCTACTGATATTTTTTTTCCAAATAAATGCAGTTTTGTGTGAAATTGTCCATATAGCTATTCGCATTGCCAGCCAAGTACTAACACGTACACACGCGCTACCTACATGTAAGGACGTAGACGTATCCACATTACTGGCCACTCGCTAACACGTGTAAACATGATACACACATATATGTCACGTACACGTAATCACGTACATCTGTACGGTAACACATAATCAAATGCTATTACTATCACACATACAAGTCATATTAAATACAAAATCAAGTGTATCAGGCCACGTATACATGGTAACCAAAATATATCAAGTTCAAAGTTGCAAAATTTTTAAAAAATTGCCATATCCACCAGATCATGCATGCTTCAATCAAATCTAGAAAAAATAATTCAATATTTATTCAATTTTACTAATTAAAAATTAATTAAATATTTTTTCATCTATTATGTTATCATAACCGTCCGATCAAAATAAATAGACAGCTCCCAGTCACTTGGGGGTACCGCACCAAAGCAGACTGCAGCCAACAAAAATTTGGCCGGCCCGCTACAGTCAACAGCCAACGTTGGCTGTCCTCAGGGCCGTGATTTCGTGCGCCACAATAGGCAGACGGGTGTGCCGCCGATGAACATCTGGCCCATTCGTTTCGCTGGTTTATTGTGCTGAAAGCACTGTTCGCTGGTTTGTTGTGAGAGAAAAACACTGCTGGATGGCTGCTGATTCTGCTGATAAGTCCAAACAAACAGGACGATATTGATATTGAAGTGTCTCTTGGTACTAGTTGGTTAAACAAAATGGCCATACTAAAACAACCCCGTGATTTCACAGCAACCAGCAACCATGCATGTATACTGAAAGTTTGCCTATCCATGCATATTTAGCGGAAGCATTTATGCTCTACTTCTGAGCATCAGCTTGAATATATACCAGCAGGCAAGCAGCATCGATCTAGGCCTGCTTTGCCCTGCTCTGACCGCAAGCAAATAATTTTATGTCTGCTCTGCACACGCATGGAAAGCATTGATTCACATCCATGGCTTCTCAATCATACTATGAATTAGCCACTGGTATCCGAGGTATAGATTGAGTTGGCAAAGTGTGTATGAAAAATAAGCTCGGTGAAACTTTAAACTAATTAAAGCATGTCATATATTGTATAGATCTACTCATGTGGCGCCTAACAAAACTAGATTTTTCTTTTTACTATTTATTTTTATAATTTATACCATTTTTTAAAGTTTCAGTCAATTTATGAAATAAAAAAAGAACACATGGTGCCACATCAGTGGCCACGTAGGCAGGAGTGTCCTATGTGGCCTACTTTGGATGGTGACTAAGACGTAGACAAAGTTTATGGACCCAGCTGAGCAGAAAAAAGTTCATGGATCTAGGTGTGAAGTGAGGAAAAGTTTAAGGACCCACAACGCAATTCACTCTTTTATTTATATAAGATAACGTTATTATATTGCTACTGTTATTGGTATGTAAATCAATGAATATTAAGTGAGGATTAACATAGCTGGTCCACAAATTAAAGATATCAATTCTACGTGAAGCTTTTACATGTCAGACACTTTCTCTCTATCCAAGCAAGCATCTTAACAACCACCGGCAAAGCATCTTAGCAAACTGCTTGTGAATCACTCAACATTTCCGGGTATTATTTATACAGTGCCACTGCTAGGCAACAGTGCAACACCTTCTGTGGTGCTTTCCTGTACCTGAGAGTGAAATGAGGCCAATGGTAACAGGCGAAGGAGTTGGCAGGGGCCATCTGATGGATATGCAAAGGTATTGCAGCATGCAACTATGTTCCTTTCATTTTTTTTATATGCAAATTGGTGCAAGTAGTTTCTTTTAAGTGGAAATTTAAAACAACCATCAATTAATCACATGCCATCTTCTTCCTCGTAACAAATATTGAATGTGGGGAGCATTACAACTCTGCTATATGTGTGACTTCTGCCATGCATTTGATACCATTTGATCTGCTGCATGCTAGCACGTATTATTGTTGTATATATACACCCCTCCTCACGACACAACACTTTGCAACCTTTCTTGATCATGGTGGACTCAACGACTGTTAAAAATCATTTGTCAGCACTGCATTCATTGATCAGATCAGGAACTCTAAAATTGACATTGAGTTCTAGCTATTTTCCCATCTGTCTCCTAGTAGTAACGTACTCTCAAAGTCTCAATAGTACCAGGTCCAAATGAAAGCCACGCCATTCTTGCTGTTTTGCTTAAGTAGGTTCAGAATTGATATTTTTTCTAAACAGTACACAGTGGAAACACTCTTGTACACTCACCTACACTCACTCATATGAATGCATGCACACTACCCCTGTGAGTACCTTTGATAGACCAGGCTAGCAGATATTAAGAACAAGTCATCAAAAGCATCTCCCTGCTGAGCATGTTGTCTACCACTAAAATAATAACTCTAATAATTTTAGAATAAATTAACAAATGTACGAGGAGTCCTGCACTCCTGCTGAGCCTAAGACTCAAATATGCTCGGATGGACAATTTTCACCATAAAGAACTAGCAAAGCCGAGCTATATTAATTCACGGCTCTGATCTGAAATGGCTATTCAATCAACGGCAACATATATAAGTCACAGTGCTTATGCATCAGATGCGCCAAATTATAAGCCTATTCCCAATGCACCGTACTATATATGTCATTTTTTCCCCAAAACTGACATGCTAGAAAAATACAAGTCCGATCCAATCATTTAGTGCAAATTATAAGAAACACACATGCAAGTGAGATAAAAAAAAACACACCGTACCGCAAGCTACAGTTACACTTCTTTATAATCTTTTGCATACTCATTCATTGTTTTTTTTCCTATTTGTATCACACTTACATGTGTGTTTCTTCACATAATGTTCAGTTGAATCTATCTCACATGAGTTTGTATTCTAACACAATACTGATATAGACGCTTCCTTATATCTTTCAAGTTGTTGTAGACTTGGTTTATATATTGTTCTGTTGCCATTCATATTTCCCTTTGCATTACTCCTCCATGTGCATTTGAAATGGTTTAGTTACAACCTTAGTTGCCGCTATGTATTTTCCATGAAATCGACATGTGCTTTAGTTAGAAGCACATATAAAAGTGCTTCGATGCCGGTAATGTAATTTTAGTAGCATAATTTATTAGATGCAAAATTTGGAGATTACCTTAATTTTATATCTTCAATTAGTTTTATATATTGATAGTGAGTCAAATTGTTTAATTTGTAGCATATATGGAAGTAAATCCCTAAATTTGCATCTGATACCCGCATCTACTGTTATATATGCTATTATATTATGAAAAATACCCACCCCTACCTTGAGATAGTTTTATATATTCGCCACAACTACTATTATGAAAATACACATAATAAACCACTAAATTTTTATCTACATTACCCACACACCAGTTCCATTATAAAAAGATAATTTAAAATAACCCCACCACCTCTGCCAATACGAAACATAACCCAAAGTAAATCTAGGCCTAAATCTGATTTCAATTACCCGCATGCATGATATTATTTAGATATAATATAAAGCAATGCATTCAATTTGCACCAAAATAGTCTACCTGTACTATTAAAAAATAATGTAAAATATTCCAGCAAATCTATGTCTAAATACCAATATAATCTATTAGAAAAAATAATTGAATAACTTGGGGAAGTATATATGTTCTAAATTATCCACTTCTACCACAGTAAAACTAAAACTAAGCATAATTTCCATGTACTACCCTAGAAACCAAGTAAGCATACATACATTAGGATAAATATCCTATTAGTAATTTATTTGTTATGAAAAAAATCTCTTAACAAACCACGTAGAAATGACATATTTTACATAAATTAATCTAATAATACATGGACAATAAATTTTGTAAGCCATTACCTTTGATATTTTATATATTTTGGCTCAATCGCTATTCATATCTATATAGGTAACGTAATTTTGAGCACTCTATTTTATAAAACTATATTATTGTTCATAGAATTCTCAGTATAGCAAATTCAGTATCTTGAATATTGTGGTATATGTTGAAACTTCTGTTTATGCCATTGTAGAATTAAGTGTGTAGTCAAGTGCATAAAATCTATTTTTTTAATAAAACAAAAATGGCAAATTATGAATAAAAAAGATAGGTGAGTGCTAGAGTTTCAACTTAACATGTGGACAAAAATGCAACAACTAAAAAGATTAAAAGTTGATCCCAAAATATAGATTCATGATGTCATCAAGGAAAAATATGCAACAAGAGCTGATATAATTCACACTTAAGTTTCAATAAATCCATATGAAAGTGCGTAGAGATGCAATAAAAAAGGATAACAACACATGTCTCAACGTTAAGGTCCTTATTCTCCACATTAATTATTGCAAGATGCACTAAAACTTTCTGAAAATTCTCATATAATAAAAATATATGGTTGTTAATTTAGTTGGCTCTAATCATCATAGAGCATTATAGCCCTGGATCTATTCCATTATGTTAAACACAACCATTCCAGCCACTATAATCAAACCGTAAAAAAACCTCCTAAATATGCATCAACTAGTGTCTATCGTATGAAAAATAATTTAAAGAAACATCTAATTTTCTTCCAAATTACCCAGCTCTACTATTATTAAATATTTAAAAAGTAATCATGATAGCATATGAGTTACCCCCAAATCTATTTAACCATACCCTAAAAAAATCTATTTAACCATACTAGTTTTCAATAAAATGTAAAGGGAAATTTTTAAATAAAAGATACATTAAGCACTAGAATTTGAACTTAACACATGGGTAAATAAACTACAACAACTAGTAAGATTAAAAGTTGAAAATGAAAATATACATTCACTACCGGAGCTGGCTGCTTTGCCGAGGGCCCGCCTCTAAGGCCCTCGGCAAAGCCTTTGCCGAGCGTAGTTCTCGGCAAAGCGCCCTCGGCAAAAATCCGATCGGCAAAGGCTTCTTTGTCGAGAGCCGTTTATCGGGCGCTCGGCAAAGCCTTTGCCGAGAGCCCGACGCTCAGCAAAGCGCGAAATAAAAAAAATGCAAAAAAAACTGAATTTTTTTTAATCGGGGGAGGGGCCCACTCGCCGGCGCCCGCCAAAACCTGAAATAAAAAATGTGAAAAAACCTGAAATTCAAGTCGTGGCATTTTTCGCGCAAAATTCGCGGCTACGCGGTTGGCGGGATTCGAACTCGTGACCTCTTCCTCACGCGATATCTCGTCTACCACCTGCACTACACACTCACATACGTCTATATGTCGTTTCGATTACTCAAATATTATACTAAACCAAGTGAAAATTGATTGTTTGATGCCCTAAACGAATTCAAATAAAAAAGTTGTCAACTACAAAGTTTCATAACTTTTCGAGCACTACATTTTTCATATAGAAAGTTTTTCCATCCGAGGTCTTTTGAAAATTTCAAATTTTAAAATTTTGAATTTCAAACGTAGTTTTGCATGACAAGATTAATTCAAATGAAAAAGTGGTCAACTACAATGTTTCATAACTTTTCGAGATCTACAAACTTCATTTAGGAAGTTTTTCCATCCGAGGTCTTTTGAAAAAATTCGAATTTTAAAATTTTGAATTTCAAACGTAGTTTTGCATGACAAGATGAATTCAAATAAAAACGTGGTCAACTACAATGTTTCATAACTTTTTGAGATCTACAAACTTCATCTAGGAAGTTTTTCCATCTGAGGTTTTTGAAAAAATCAAATTTTAAAATTTTAAAATTTTAAATTTCAAACATAGATTTGCATGACAAGATGAATTCAAATTAAAAAGTGGTCAACTACAATGTTTCATAACCTTTCGAGATCTACAAACTTCATTTAGGAAGTTTTTCCATCCGAAATTGTGGTGCTAACAACGTAATGAAGAAAAACGCTCGGCTCCATAGATCTACAACGTAATTATTACTTTGTCGAATGAAGAAATTATCAATATAAAGTTTGTAGATCATGAGAAGTTATGAAACTTTGTAGTTGAAAACTATTTTATTTGAATTCGTTTAGGGCACCAAAACGTGGTTTGAAAAATTGACTTGCCGAGTGTTTTACTTTGGCACTCGGCAAAGAAGCCTTTGCCGAGTGTTTTTTTTATTTGCCGAGAGCCGTTTATCGGACGCTCGGCAAAGCCTTCTTTGCCGAGTGCAGAGGCTTTGCCGAGTGTTTTTTATTTGGCTCTCGGCAAAGCCTTCTTTGCCGAGCGCTCGAAGAAAACGCTCGGCAAAGCCTCCAGCGCTCGGCAAAGAAGCAGATTCCGGTAGTGATTCGTGGTGTGAAAACAAAAGGATGCAACAAGAGCTTGTAACTTAATCTTTGGTTTCAAGTTTTTAAGTAAATAAATCTTATTGAAACGCACTATGGTGCAATGCAAAGAATCTAAGCACTTATAAAGGAATTGATATACTTATCACAGGAATATAGATATTATGGAGTATATTTCTAATTAGAATAGGCACTGTATTAGAAATGAATAGTTTGATAGTACAAATAATCTAACTTGAATAACGGTATGCACAAAACTTGTCCACAAAAAAATTAATTTAGTACTTATATGACTTCATGTTCTAGGCCGTGCTGATGAGGATGAGTGTTAGGATTCTAATAGTGGTCATCATTGACAGAGGCTGGAACTTTGCTCTATTATCTAAAAAAATTGACAGCAACAAATAACGTAGGCTGTGATGAACTTATTAATCCATGGATGTCGTGTCTCAGCTTGGTGCCTGCCGTCCAAGAGCTGTGGAATGCGTGGGAGATCCACTTCATGATCCTCCTCAGCCTTTCCCTGCAAGTCTTCCTCTTCCTCTTCGGGGGCATGCGGAGGCGCAGCTCGTACTGGATCCTGCAAACCGTCCTGTGGCTTGCATACCTATCGGCCAACTCCGTGGCCGTCTTCGTGCTTGGCCATCTGGCGGTCCGCGCGACAGAGCCAGGCCACGAGCTCATGGCCTTCTGGGCGCCGTTCGTGCTCGTCCACCTGGGCGGGCAGGACAGCATCACTGCCTTTGCAAAGCAGGACAATGATCTGTGGAGGCGGCACCTGCTGAACCTGGTCATCCAGGCAGGGGTCGCTGGGTACGTGGTGGCTAAAGCTTCTTGGTCGGACGCCCGGCTCAGGGATGCCATGGTGATCATGTTCGTCTGTGGATGCTTCAAGCACGCCGAGCGTGTCCAGTGCCTCGTCACTGCAGACACAGAGATGCTCAGGGAGGGGAGCAAGTATAGTTTCTGGCGGATTGCAAAGGGTCTTGATTTAGATGATGACATGGTGCTATTATTAAGGAAAATGGAGGACAAGGACAAACGAACCTTCATCTTAGAGGACAAAGACAACCAGAAAAACCTCGTGTCAGCGGAGGTACTTAATATGATGAAGAAAGGTAGCTCTGCAATGACTCCATGGCAACTCTCCACTGAGGCCAGAACCATAATAACGAAGCTGATTGTGTTAAACCTCTAGAACCGTATAACAGTAGATCAGCGGGATAGAGCTATACATTGGGATCTAGCTTCCCAATATTTGGGTTAAACACTTTTGCCTCAGCAGGACTCCCCCACACACGTAAGTGTTTTAGTGAGGGTTCTCTTCCTGTCCACAATTCATATGGTGTTTTGGGCACCGCTTTGCTTGGTACTCTATTTAGAATATGAATGGCGGTTTTTAACGCCTCCATCCATAGACTCAATGGCAAGTCAGAGTAACTCATCATACTACGCACCATATCCATTAAGGTACGGTTTCGCCTTTCAGCTACTCCGTTCTGCTGAGGTTCGCCCGGTGTAGAATACTGGGCTACTATGCCATTCTCCTGTAGAAACCTTGCAAAGGGTCCAGGAGCTTGGCCATATGGGGTATGTCGACCGTAGTACTCCCCACCACGATCAGACCGGACCACTTTAATCTTTAAATTATGCTGATTTTCAACTTCAGCCTTAAATATTTTAAATTTATCCAACGCTTCATTTCTTTCTTTAATTGGATAAATGTAACCATAACGGGAGTAGTCATCTGTGAATGTTATGAACGAATCAAAATCATCCACACTTTTCACAGGAAAAGGACCACAGATGTCTGTGTGAATTATCTGTAGAATTCCTGTGCTTCGTTTAGCATCCTTTTTAATTTGCTTTGTGTATTTTCCTTTAATGCATTCTCTGCACTGTTTAAAATATGAGAACTCTAATGGAGGAAGAATATCATTCTTAACTAGTCTCTCTATTCTCCCCCTCGAAATATGGCCTAAACGACAGTGCCATAATTTCGACGACGCATCTTGTGTTCTCTTTCGTTTTCTATTCACGTTCACAAACGAGAATACGTTATCATTCGCAAATTATGAATAAAAAAGATAGGTGAGTGCTAGAGTTTCAACTTAACACGTGGACAAAAAATGCAACAACTAAAAAGATTAAAAGTTGATCCCAAAATATAGATTCATGATGTCATCAAGGAAAAATATGCAACAAGAGCTGATATAATTCACACTTAAGTTTCAATAAATCCATATGAAAGTGCGTAGAGATGCAATAAAAAAGGATAACAACACATGTCTCAACGTTAAGGTCCTTATTCTCCACATTAATTATTGCAAGATGCACTAAAACTTTCTGAAAATTCTCATATAATAAAAATATATGGTTGTTAATTTAGTTGGCTCTAATCATCATAGAGCATAATAGCCCAGGATCTATTCCATTATGTTAAACACAACCATTCCAGCCACTATAATCAAACCGTAAAAAAACCTCCTAAATCTGCATCAACTAGTGTCTATCGTATGAAAAATAATTTAAAGAAACATCTAATTTTCTTCCAAATTACCCAGCTCTACTATTATTAAATATTTAAAAAGTAATCATGCTAGCATATGAGTTACCCCCAAATCTATTTAACCATACCCTAAAAAATCTATTTAACCATACTAGTTTTCAATAAAATGTAAAGGGAAATTTTTAAATAAAAGATACATTAAGCACTAGAATTTGAACTTAACACATGGGTAAATAAACTACAACAACTAGTAAGATTAAAAGTTGAAAATGAAAATATGCATTCACTACCGGAGCCGGCTGCTTTGCCGAGGGCCCGCCTCTAAGGCCCTCGGCAAAGCCTTTGCTGAGCGCAGCTCTCGGCAAAAATCCGATCGGCAAAGGCTTCTTTGCCGAGAGCCGTTTATCGGGCGCTCGGCAAAGCCTTTGCCGAGAGCCCGACGCTCGGCAAAGCGCGAAATAAAAAAATGCGAAAAAAAACCTGAAAAAAAATTTTAATCAGGGGAGGGGCCCACTGGCCAGTGCCCGCCAGTCTCCGTCGAAGTCGCAAGTCGCGACATTTTTCGCGGCTATGCGGTCGGCGGGATTCAAACTCGTGACCTCTCCCTCACGCGATACCTCCTCTGCCACCTGCACTACACACTCATATGCGTCTATATGCCGTTTCGGTTACTCAAATATTATAATAAACCAAGTGAAAATTGATTGTTTGAGGGCCTAAACAAATTCAAATAAAAACGTTGTCAACTACAAAGTTTCATAACTTTTCGAGCACTACATTTTTCATATAGAAAGTTTTTCCATCCGAAGTCCTTTGAAAAATTCAAATTTTAAAATTTTGAATTTCAAACGTAGTTTTGCATGACAAGATTAATTAAAATGAAAAGTGGTCAACTACAATGTTTCATAACTTTTCGAGATCTACAAACTTCATTTAGGAAGTTTTTCCATCCGAGGTCTTTTGAAAAATTCGAATTTTAAAATTTTGAATTTCAAACATAGTTTTGCATGACAAGATGAATTCAAATGAAAATGTGGTCAACTACAATGTTTCATAACTTTTTGAGATCTACAAACTTCATTTAGGAAGTTTTTCCATCTGAGGTCTTTTGAAAAATTCAAATTTTAAAATTTTGAATTCCAAACGTAGATTTGCATGACAAGATGAATTCAAATTAAAAAGTGGTCAACTACAATGTTTCATAACCTTTCGAGATCTACAAACTTCATTTAGTAAGTTTTTTCATCCGAAATTGTGGTGCTAACATTGTTCACAAATCTTATATATCTCTCTCGTAGTTTCATGAAACTACATGAGAGACATATAGATTTTGTGAACAACGTAATTATTACTTTGTCGAATGAATAAATGACCAATATAAAGTTTGTAGATCATGAGAAGTTATGAAACTTTGTAGTTGAAAACTTTTTTATTTGAATTCGTTTAGGGCATCAAAACGTGGTTTGAAAAATTGCTTTGCCGAGTGTTTTACTTTGGCACTCGGCAAAGAAGCCTTTGCCGAGTGTTTTTTTTGGCACTCGGCAAAGAAACTTCTTTGCCGAGAGCCGTTTATCGGACACTCGGCAAAGCCTTATTTGCCGAGTGCATAGGCTTTGCCGAGTGTTTTTTATTTGGCTCTCGGCAAAGCCTTCTTTGCCGAGCGCCCGAAAAAAAACGCTCGGTAAAGCCTCCAGCGCTCGGCAAAAAAGCGGATTCCGGTAGTGATTCGTGGTGTGAAAACAAAAGGATGCAACAAGAGCTTGTAACTTAATCTTTGGTTTCAAGTTTTTAAGTAAATAAATCTTATTGAAACGCACTATGGTGCAATGCAAAGAATCTAAGCACTTATAAAGGAATTGATATACTTATCACAGGAATATAGATATTATGGAGTATATTTCTAATTAGAATAGGCACTGTATTAGAAATGAATAGTTTGATAGTACAAATAATCTAACTTGAATAACGGTATGCACAAAACTTGTCCACAAAAAAATTAATTTAGTACTTATATGACTTCATGTTCTAGGCCGTGCTGATGAGGATGAGTGTTAGGATTCTAATAGTGGTCATCATTGACAGAGGCTGGAACTTTGCTCTATTATCTAAAAAAATTGACAGCAACAAATAACGTAGGCTGTGATGAACTTATTAATCCATGGATGTCGTGTCTCAGCTTGGTGCCTGCCGTCCAAGAGCTGTGGAATGCGTGGGAGATCCACTTCATGATCCTCCTCAGCCTTTCCCTGCAAGTCTTCCTCTTCCTCTTCGGGGGGGCATGCGGAGGCGCAGCTCGTACTGGTTCCTGTAAACCGTCCTGTGGCTTGGTGGCCGTCTTCGTGCTTGGCCATCTGGCGGTCCGCGCGACAGAGCCAGGCCAGGAGCTCATGGCCTTCTGGGCGCCGTTCGTGCTCGTCCACCTGGGCGGGCAGGACAGCATCACTGCCTTTGCAAAGCAGGACAGTGATCTGTGGAGGCGGCACCTGCTGAACCTGGTCATCCAGGCAGGGGTCGCTGGGTACGTGGTGGCTAAAGCTTCTTGGTCGGACGCCCGGCTCAGGGATGCCATGGTGATCATGTTCGTCTGTGGATGCTTCAAGCACGCCGAGCGTGTCCAGTGCCTCGTCACTGCAGACACAGAGATGCTCAGGGAGGGGAGCAAGTATAGTTTCTGGCGGATTGCAAAGGGTCTTGATTTAGATGATGACATGGTGCTATTATTAAGGAAAATGGAGGACAAGGACAAACGAACCTTCATCTTAGAGGACAAAGACAACCAGAAAAACCTCGTGTCAGCGGAGGTACTTAATATGATGAAGAAAGGTAGCTCTGCAATGACTCCATGGCAACTCTCCATTGAGGCCAGAACCATAATAACGAAGCTGATTGCAGTGGATGCTCCCATCAACAAGGCGCACAACATCTCTGTAGCTGCGCATGGCGTTCTACAACGCCTCCTCGAGGGGTTTCTGTCTAGCAAAAGCCGCCACAGTGCCTACGAGCATGTGGGAGCACTTCTGGAGTATTGGCCCCGTTCGGCTGGAATTATAAGCCGGCTGAAAAATACTGTTAGCTGATTTTTTGTGAGAGAAAAATACTGTTCCGGCTGAAAAAACAAGCTGAATAAGACGGATTATAAGCCAGATGAACAGGGCCATTGCTACCGACACCTCTACACTAAAGAGCCTTGTCGATTTGGGCTTTTCTTCCTCTTTATCCCCCTTTCAACCGCAATAGCCGCCTCCATAGCCCTAGCACTCTTCATAGCCGCCGTCGACAAGGCCGCAGGGGACCAACACCACCACACTACTAGCAGTAGCAGCAGAGTTGACGTCACGGTGACCTACGCACTGCTTGTAGGAGCCATAGCCCTAGATGTGTCCACTGCCGCCATCATCAGTTTTCTCCACTTGAGCCCCTACTTTCCATGTCTAGCCAACTGTATCCCTCGGTGGCCTGCATGCTGCAGGAAACAGTGGTCCCAACAACTCCACCAGTACAACATCATCAATACTGCTGGCATGATCCCCATATGGCGATGGTTTGGCAAGGATTTAGAAAGCATCAGTGACGATCGCACCACCTCCATCAAAGAGTTCATCCTCGACACTTTGTTACTTTTAGGTACAAGAAAAAAGTGGAGCATCGCCAGCACTCGTGGGCCACATAGCGCTTCACAACTGGAAGATGATGCGCCGCCACAAGCAAGATCAACATTTGTTGTGTTTAGTTACCTTAAAAAAAGCACTATGCAAAAAAAGATTTCTCGTCACATCAAACTTGCGATATATGTATGAAGTACTAAATGTAGATGAAATCAAAAACTAATTGTACAGTTTGGTTGTACTTTACGAGACGAACGTTTTGAACCTAATTAGTCAACGGTTAGACACTATTTACCAAATAAAGTCAAACATGCTACAGTACACTTTTCACCCTTTTCAGAGCAACTAAACACAGCCATTATGAGGAAAACGCCGACGATCATCGTCATCTCTCCACGACCAAGACGGCTACACTAGAATCACTACAGGATACCATCAGAAGCAGTGCTGACTTCCCGACAAGCGTCCTCACCTTGCAAATCGCAACAGACATATGCTACCACTTTGGAGGCACTAATAATTCTGATCATGATGAAGCAGTGGTGAAGAAGCACAAGCAGATGAGCGCAGAACTATCAAACTACATCATGCACCTTGTCTTCAATCGTGGTGTGATGCTTACTACCAACTCCAAGATTGCACATGACATTGTTGCTTGTGATGAAATTGACGAAGTTTTACCACAGCGTCCAAAGGTTAATTAATCGATGACTTGATGCTATTGGCTAGTTTTCTTTGTTTTTTCCGTTTTCAGTTCTTTGTAATCTAAGTGTGTAATCCTTCACTGTTTCAGATTTATCAAGTTTTGAAGCTCTGGGAACACCTCCCCAACTTTTTCCCCTTCAAAAGAAAGGTTGACCGTGATGCTGTCATGAGGCTTATTGAGTCAGTTGAAGTGCCGCAACAACAGGACTCCATGGGTGAAATCAAGATCGTGCACCAAGAATCAGAGGAATAACAAGATCCAACGATTGAAATCAAGAACCAAGAATCAGAGGAACAACAAAATTCAACGATTGAAATCGACGACCAAGAATCAATCGACGTTGATGATGATAATGATGCTGTTGATCATATCAGGAAACTCCAGATGAACTCTAAAACTCTCAAGTCTCCAGTGTTGCCCCGTGCAGTTGCGATAGCCCAAGAGCTCATCAGCATCAAGAACGAAGCTGAGCGTTGGGAACTCATCGGCAAGGTGTGGGTGGAAATGCTTTACTACACTGCGCCTCGTTGCGGCTGTGATTTCCACTACGAGCATCTAAGCACCGGTGGTGAGTTCGTCACACATGTTCTCCTTCTCATGTATTACCTTGGTCCTTTCCTGCCGCCACCCTCCTGATGCTTGAGCTCCTTGCGTTGAGCTGGCCGTCACTACAGGAAAACGCATCTTTGCCGACTGCTTGCCCCGGTCGGCAAAGGCATAAACACAGTCGGCAAAGGCTTTGCCGACCGCAAAGCCACATGGCAGTCGGCAAAGAGCAGTCGGCAAAGCTTGGGTCGGCAAAGGCGGATTTGCCGACTGCCACGTGGCACACAGTCGGTAA
Organism: Saccharum hybrid cultivar R570; assembly: GCA_038087645.1. Taxonomy (NCBI): domain Eukaryota; kingdom Viridiplantae; phylum Streptophyta; class Magnoliopsida; order Poales; family Poaceae; genus Saccharum; species Saccharum hybrid cultivar. Next base: position 1,471,070 of record JAQSUU010000426.1, read on the forward strand.
ATCCTTTGCCAACTGCCACGCCAGCAGTCGGCATAGCCACGTGGCACCGTCAGCCCTGACGGCAGGCTTTGCCGACTGCTGGTTCCTAGGCAGTCGGCAAAGAATTTTTTTTCAAAAACTGTTTGCCGACTGGCCGCCAGCTCGGCAGTCGGCAAAGAAAGAAAATATTTTTTTTGAAATGTTCTTTGCCGACTGCTTTCGGAGTTGCAGTCGGCAAAGATTTGACCTCTTTGCCGACTGTCTCCCATTGCAGTCGGCAAAGACTCTGTCCTGGGGTTTTTTTTGCCCAGCAACAGTCGGCAAAGCTGGAATTTTTTTTTGCTTTTGTTTTCTGTTTTCTCGCATCAAAACCGTGCAAAATCACAAATTATAATCCAATTTCACCAGAAGCACCGGTAGCACCATTTATATCACAATTTCATCACATTTGTCGCCAACATCACCACATATATCACAATAACGCACAACATCACATATATCTCACATATATGTCACAATAACAACCACACAAGTGCATTACAACCATCACATGAAGTCCAACACGTCGAACACCACAAGTCGACGTCCATCACACGAAGTTCAACATAACAAGTCTAGGTCCATAACGAAGAAAAGAAATACATGACAACAACTTCGACGATACGGTGGATACATGATAACAGAATCGACAAGTACCTAGCTCGTCGCACCATCCCCGGTCTCGTCGTCCGCTCCGCCCCTAGAGCCCCCAGGGTTTGCCCACGGAAACCCCCTTGGACCAAACTGAGGCGCCTGCGCGTACTGCCACCCTCCGCGCACCGGTGGCCACGAGTACGTCGGAGGAGGGCCACGCGGAGGTGGATACGGTGGATAGGGTGCAGGTGGTGGATACGACATCATCTGATGGCCGGGACCTCTAGGAGATGGGTTTGAACCCGCCGACTGTACCTGCACAAGTTAAACGCCAAGTGATGTCATTAGTATCTGCAGCATGGACGCACAAGTTAAAGCAAGAGTCAATATACTCATCAGGGTCCCTCCAGGAGTGACAGGAGCAGGCACAGGAAAAAACTCTAGAGGAGAAGGCGGTGGAGCGAACATTGGAAGAGGAGGCGGTGTAGACGCCCCGGGCGTCTGCATGGACTGGAAGAAGCTGGCCATGTTCTGCATCTGAGTGTTGTAGTGCTGCTGCAGGCTTTGCTGGTAAGCCATCTGTTGTGCCATCATCTACGCGTGCAACGTGGCGATCCTCTCCTCCATCTTGGCTTCCATCTGGGCCTGCAATATTACATCCGTAGTGTTGATTGTATGTACAGGTGCGAAACGAGTGAACGACGAACGAAACGGCACTTACCTGTGACGCTGACTGCCGCTGGGGCGCTACGAGGATGTCGCTGGAGCTCGTGGGCATGGATCGAACCTGGGTTAGCATAGGAACCTGGGACGGGTTGAGGGCGTTGTGGGCCATGTAGTAGCGATCGTGCTGCTTCCCTAGTCCCAACCTCTATAGGAGGTCTGTGTCCAGGGGCTCGGTGGTGGGGTCGAACGTCTCCCCGTAGCGCTGGCGAGCCGCGACGGTGTACTCGGTGGCCTTCTCGTAGGCGGTGGGGTTGGTGTACGCATCGGGCCCGTCCTCCGGGTTGTAGACGTTGTTCAGATCCGTCGCCTTGCCCTTGTGAGAGAGGAGGTACGTGTAACACCCCAGGTGTTTATCACGAATTAAGTAGTGGGTTTAAGCTCAAACATGATAGATTAGTGGAGATGACGATGCCAAAGTCAAACCTATGGACATAAACCCTAACCTAAACTTGGAAATTTCACCCTCGCTTACATTTAGGCTCAATTGAAAGATATATGCTTGGGTGTGTTATCAAAGTATCTTCACATGTCTCACATCAATAACTATCTATATTGATCCCTGGAAAAATTTCATGAAGTTTGGAATCAAAAAGTCACATGAAATGATAAGTTATATGCTCGTTTGGATTATAACTAAAACCTGCCTCACATCCCATGGGAACTAGTGTTTGTGCAACATGTGCAACACATCGTTGATACATGTGGAACAACCTAGTGGAACATGCGTAGCATCTATCTTGAAACAACCACATGAAATGACTATAACATTTTACTTGAGTTCTATGTTTCAAGGCATGTGAGGCCTACACTTTTGTGCAACCTATACATGGTGAGTATGTTTGGCCTCTACAACACCTTAACTACACTTAGGGCACTTAATGGAACAATGTTCATGTTGATCATTTTGCCTAAATGTGCTTCTAAGTGATGGTTGACCATGTATGGACCCGGGAACACTTTTGTTTGACCGTTTCAAAAGTGTGACCTAGAAGCTTTGCATGACAGTGCACCCTTTGACAAAGTTGTAGAGAATTTTATAAGGAACAAACTTTGTTTAAGAGTCAAGTCATGCAAATGTGTGTAACATGCTCAAACAGGGCCCACAAGTCAGTTTTAGGGCTGATTTCAGCACTTAGCCATTTTTAAGCCCTAATTTCGGTAACATCGACGTTGGCATCCCGCGTTCTCATGATTTTGCTAACCAAAATGATTTGACCCCTTAACAAAAGTTGGAGTTTATGTTATGAAGAACAACATGTAAAAAGTTGGGATCAATTTGACCAAGTTTGGCATTTCAAAATCCCAAAACCGAGCCCTAGCTTAACATGTTGACAATGCCATTTTGGAGGCTAATTATCTCCTAATCTGGGACACTAATGATCTTACACCCTAAATCAAAGTTGTGGAGCATCAGGAGAACAACAAAAGTTGTTTAAGGAGCCAGAGCCAAATCTTTAAGGAATATGCCCAAAAATGGCAACCAAGGTGCTCAGTCTTTCGCCCGCCACCTGTTCGGGGAAAAGCCTCAAAGGCGACAGGTGTCCCGAACGTGGCCGCCATGCGCTTCTCCTCGCTTCCGCGTGCTGTGAGCTAGGGCCATTGGGGAGCCACCCGAGCACCTGCCCGCGGTCTCGCTTCCTCCTTACCCGGCCATGCTTCCCATTCCCTTCGTCGCTCCTGAGCGTTCCGCGTGCTGGGCGTGGCTACGTCCGCCATGGGCGCCGGAGCGGGGCTCCGATCTCGGCCGCTGCCATTGCCACCGCTAGCAGCCACCGTGCGCCAAACCGCCACCGCCTGGAGCTTCTTCATCTTTCCGCGAGCCTAGAGCGACGTTTTCCCCCACCGTCTTTGTCACCGGAGTGCGCCACCGCCGTGGCCGCCATTGCCGGCCGAGCTCCATAGCCGCCAACCAATCCACTCCTCCACGCCTCCCCTGTTCCAATCAATTACCGCCACACCTCCACTGCCACATGCCAACCTCTAAGCACCTGTTTTCTGGCCCCTTTCGCCGCCGTGGACGGCCGTCGCCGGGGCGGCTCGCCCGCAGCCGCCTGCCTCCGTGGCCAGGAGGCCACAGGCCACCTCTTCCCGAGCCGCGACTGTCTTCGGGTGCGCCTCGCTGCGCTGGTGCTCGTGCTGCCCTCGGCCGCCGCCGTCGGTGACCCCCTCGCCGGAGCTGCAAGTCCGGCGAACCTCCTCTGCCCCCCTCTGTTTCCGGTGAACGGAGGAGGCCGGCACCTCTCCGGTCTCTCTGTCTCTCGGTGTGTGAGCATGACAGGTGGGCCCGGCTGAGCAGCAGGTCCCACATGTCGGTTTTAGTAGTGACAGATCTGGGGTAGGAAATCGGGTACGCCTAGCATATTCGGTTAGGTGGATAAATCCTGTTTTTGAATTTCAGATTTTGTGTAAATCTTCTAATTTTCATATCTCATGCTAGGAAAATCCAAAAATGGCAAATGTGGACTTTTTGGAAACCTTGAGAAGTGATCTATGTAGTAGAGTCATAAAATTCTATATGTTTGTAGATGTTTCTGATGTCTTTATTTAAGTTTTAAAAATGCTCTAAAAATGCCCTTAAACTTAACCAGAGCAAGATCTGGAGTTTTAGAACTCCAAAAATAGTGATTCTTATTTTGTTAATTTTGTAATGACATGTACTTGCTAGGAAAAATATTAAACACACTATTTGTTCACTGTTTTCTTAGGGTTTTGATTGGACCTTGATAAATAAGGAAATCTATATTATGTTGCTTGTCATTTTATATCTTGAGTTGTGATGTTCCAAATAATGTGAAATTTTGATGGTAGGTTTATCATGATATGGATGTACTGTGGTATAAATTTCATGGTCATTGCTTATTGTATGATCTAGTTATTGATTTAACTTGTTTAAGGCTTGATAAATAGCTTATAAATAATATATAATTGATAAAATAGAAAATGTTGTTGCATTACCTTAGTATGATGTTTCTCTATCATATTGATTCATAATATGGCCTTGTGTTCACAGAAAATATTGAGTGTTAGGTTTAACTTGCTCTCACATGATTATTGCAATAGCTATTTATCTTTTTCATAGAGCTTGATATACTTGCCCAAATGGATTTAAATTTGCACAGTAGACTTTTGAGAGCATATTTAGGCCATTGTAATTTTTGTAGAATTTATTGGGCACTTTTGATGGGTGTTCATAATTCCACCTAATTATCTAAATAAATTAAGAAAATGCATTAAAAGAAATTATTTAGGAATGGACACTATATTTTCTGGTGTTCATTATTCATGTGTGACATGTTGGTAAAGTTGGTTTTGTCTAATTATATGTTTGCAACATAAGTTAATAATTATTTCTTGCAAATGAGGTTTCTGAACAGATTTGAGAATATTGTTAATTACCCTATGCAAATGAGGTTTTCATGTCTTGTGTGCTATAACAAAGTTATTGTGAATTTCATGATCTAGCTGCTGTTAAATTTTGGTGGCATTTGGTCAAGTAGTTTTTGAGTTATAGATGTTTAAAGTCAGGTTCCAGATTTGGTTGCTCTCTGTTTAGAGCAGACCAGAGTCTGTAGTTTCATCTTTTCGACCAATTAAACTTGGGAATCAGGCTTAGTGGATATTAAATGAATTGTAGACAATTTCATAAGATTTCCAGAATGTCTTCTTGAATGTCATTGGGATTTATGGATCTCCAGTTATGATTGATTTACTGAGCTACTATATGGATGTCCAGAAAGTGATAGATTTTTGGTTGTAGTGCTTTGATTAACTTTGCCATGCTTGTGTATTGAAGTGTGACACATGTCTTTGTTGGTACTTGGTTTGGTACCCTAGGATCTTATAAGACTTGTGTCTTGATTGATGTGTTTACAATCTTCTATGTTATGCCTTAGTGAGGATTAATTTAATTAGCTCTAGGTGTTTAGGAGAACTTTGGTATGCTTGTTTGATTACTTTGTTTATTGCACTTCTATGCATTCATACATATGTAATGTTGCACCTCATTTAGGTACGTTAGCTGAAGCACGTGAAGGACCTAAGGTGAAGCCAAACCCGAAGACGATGTTTGATGGATCCATCCCGAAGATAGAAGGATCGGACAAGTGGTAGATTGGGAGATGCTTGCCAAGTGAATTCATCTGACATACTCTAACTTGAGTCGGATCCCAGGCAAGCCCCGGAGCATTATAAGCCTCCTATCTTTAAAGCAATTAATTCTATATATGTTATAAGTATTGTTGCATTAAGTGATTGGAGTTGGTTGGAAACCCTTGCTGCATTATATCATTCCTTATCCAGATATATGAATCCTTGAATCCTACATAGATTAGGATCGAGTAGATGCTTAGCCCTGCTTTAAGCGGTAGAAGTCAGGTGATTTCCTGTCACCTGCGAGATATAGGGATATTCATATATGGCACGGTTGGCTATATTTGCTATCGTGAAAAGGAACCATGTGTTAATAAAATAAAATGAGACCAGGCGGGATGATGATAGTGAAGCGACAAGGCATGGAGGTCTTGGGTATGAATCTATCCCTGTCTGAGTCGTTTAAGGACCGATTTGCTGTACGTCCTTGAGTCATGTTGAACGCAGTCTAACACTTAGTTGGCCGGATAAGTCGTTCCGACCGCGAAGCCGAGTAATGTGATTCAGGCCGGGAATCGAATGGTAGGTTGCTTCTTAGAGGAGAGAAAGGATGTGCTTGGGGACATTGGCGTGAGACCAAGGGGGGGTTAGAGTCCCTATCACCTGGTAGAGTGTCGCCCTTGGGGTCGCGACATCATTCGGACCCACGATTCCTGAATCATATGAAAAGGTGGCTTGTGCGACCCTGGCAGGGGACTGCACGGTGAGTGTTAGAAATACCCCTCCAGCTGGATAGGAATTCGATTCGAATTGCCGTCGCTCCCGGTTAGTGAGCACTTGACTTGAGCAGCGGCAACGTAGATTCCATTAAATTGAACGGATGGTTAATTGGATCACGATGAAAAGGTTACCTCAATTTATACCTGCTATGGTTAATATTGTTTGCTCCTAATAAAGTGAGTGCTCTAGTACAGGTGCTAATATAGATGACAGGTTAATGATAATTTACTTGATGCTTAAGCATTAATGTTTGATCATCTATATTAAGCTTTTATGCAAAATGCTGTCAAGCTAGCCCCACTTTATATCAGCCTTGCATGATCCTTGGTGTCACCTTATTTCTAGTTTCTGACGGGTAAGTCTAGCTGAGTACCTTCTCGTACTCAGGGTTTTATCCCCACTTGTTGCAGGTTATGATGTATCATGGCGACTGCAAGAGTTGGTTGGCTCCTGCCGTAGAGGCGGAGTGTGATCATGGGCATGATCCTTCTTAGTTACCTTATCTCTAATGCTTTTGTTGGAAGTCGACCGTGGTACTGGCATGTAATTAAAATAAGATTAATGTTAGTTTCAAATTACTTTGCTTCCGCTACTTTTCAATGTAAGTTGTAATATCTATGTTGAACTCCGATGTATATTGAATTACTTGTGAAATGGTTGTAACATGTGACTTGTTATGTTGAATCACTACGATCTTGGCTTGTATGTTGATTGGTTTGAAATCCCTCGTGATTTCATTGGACTACCGGAGTTATATGGGCTCAAGTGCGAGAATTTGATCATTTCGGTGATTGTTTTTGTACTTGTGCTCTTATAATTTGGACGGTTCTATTACAGTACGCGGTGTACTCGTTGATTTCCTGCCCACCGTGCGTCTGCGTCTGCATTAAAAACACAAACATGGTTATAAGTATTGACAATTGAGCGCAAGGATTAAGACATGAACGGACGCATACCCATCTTGTCGCGAACTGGGGGAGGGGCTGATTCCCTTGGTGGTGTGACACCCCTCGCATCTGCGCGCGGCGGCCCTGAAGGTCGGCGCGCCTCGCGTACGCCTCATCCGTGCGCCACATGCGCACAATCTCTGTCCAGCATTCCCTGTGGTTGTCGCACCACGACGGACACACCTGCATGACATCAAGTATTTGACATGCGAGAAGATTAGTGTAATGTTTCACTGAAGGAATCTGAATGAATGTTGTCATACTTAATTACCTGCTCGTATTGCGCTTGGGTGAGGTCGACCTCCCTCAAGTTCATTCTCTGGCGGATTTGGGGCTTCTTGATGTTCTCTCCAAGCACGTTGGCGTGGAAGTCACGGATGGCCTGTATGCGCGCCTCATGGTACAGGTCCTTAAGACGATCTTTGCAGACTACCTCCTGCACTCGCGCCGCCTGGGCCGCTTTACCCTCCTCACATGTGAAGAAGTTGTGCACACAAACACATCATGTAGCATTTCCTTTTTGCAAGAAGTCCGACGAATGCGTACTATTTAGCAATGCGGTGCGATGAAAGACTCACCCAAAACTCCCTCTTTATCTTTGCCGCGATGGTCTCGCCACCCTCCTTGACGAGGTAGAAGTGGGACCACTTGGTGGGCACCTTCATCTCGCCGTTGACGTTGACAAGGCTAGGGTAGTACTCCTTAATCAGGAGGCCCTGGATGCCATTGATATGGCGTGCTTGACCTGCTCCACTCACAATCTTCTAGGAACTGCACGAGTCATTAAGAACAATTGTTAGTCTTCAGTTCGATTTTTGACATGTCATATGAATAAGTACTGAAATCAATAATGGTTACTTACGTCTGGCCCACGGGTGTGATCACTAGGCGCTGGTGGAATTGCGGCTGCACCCTAGGAAGCTGCGTGGGCCCGCGCGAGTACACCTTGGCCACGCCTGACGAAGTCGAAGCCGTCTCGCCTGGTGTAGGCGCGTCGTCGCCGTTGTCGTCGTCGTTGCCGCCGCGCTTGTCGTCACCCCCTTGCAAGGACGAGAACGGCAGCCTCTTGGTCGCCTGGCGACGTCCGCTGGGGGGCTGGGACCCCCTACTGGACGACCCGCGCACCAACACCTCCTCCTCCTCCTCCTCGTCGGCGGTCTCCTATGGGGGGACCTGGTACGCCGAGCGTACTGCTCGATGCGGCCGCTACCGCCGTCCGCCTGACATTTTGCCGAGTGCCTGCAATGACAAAGAACAAAACTGTTAGCATAAATAAATGACAAGTACTTGTAAAGGAACATAATAATAACAATATAGTATTACATGGCCTTGTAATTATCTCCACGAACGGCAATATCTCGGGCGTGGAGTCATCATCTCTATCACTATCGTCGTCATCGCTATCAATATTGTTGAGCTCCCTTAAGTCATCACTGTCATCATCATCCTCATCGTCTCCATAGTCATCATCATGTACCTCCTCCTGGACAACTCCATCACACTGCATCTGCCATCGCTCAAGCATTCTTAAGTCCCTGGCATCCTACACCTCCTCACCCTCGTCCTCATCGATTTTGTTGTCTACTTCCATGCCCATGAGCGAACCAATGTCGATCTCCAAGGTACCTTCTAGCCCCTCAGGTTGATAGAACTCATCAGTGCTTGGGTCAAAGTTGTAATCGTCGTCGTTTAGGAGAGGCGTTTTGCCGCGCGGCGACACCAAATGCACAAGGCTCCACCCTGCAAGCTTCTCGTCTTTTTGGCATGCCCATGTGAGGTAATAAACTTGCGTGGCATCTCGGTTGGCCACAATGTAGACATCGTCTCCTTTATAGCTATAGTCCTATCGAATCTCGACTTGACCTATCGTAAGGTCTTTCCTCGTGATATCAGGATCGAACCAATGGCATTTGAATACCACTGGTGCTAAAGTCCCGGCACCCTTAAAGTTGAGCTCATATATCTCTTCGATTATGCCGTAGTAGTCCTTCCCATCTGTGCCGGGCGTACGAACTCCGCAGCACATGATTTTTAGGTTGGGTCGACTCTCCTCGTAGCTTCTCGTGCGAAAGTGATAGACATTCACATCATAAATGGTGAATGACTTCACCCTACGGGAGAAGCCACGACCCACCTGTTTCAATTCATCGCTCATTTCTGCATCCGTTCGGGCCTGCAAGGGTAGGAGATTGTTACATAACTCGCTCCGGGGAGCAAAGTGGAATCACAAAGTCGGAAAGAGGTTAGTTGGTTGGTACCTTTGTACAGAACCAGGAGATGAAATTGGGCACACCGTGTCTAAGAAGATTGTCTTCTTCTTGCTCGGTAGGAGCCCTGTTGCCTCTCTAGTATTGACTAATAAATTCCCTGAAAGAAGAAAGAAACTAGAGGGTCAGACCATGATAGATGGAGGATAGTGACGGCGTAGGTAACAAGCTCATTGAGAACTTACTTCTGATAAGGAATCACTTCATCAAGGTTGATCAACAATGTGAACATGATAGTCTGCCACTCCTGATGGTTCAACTGCTTGTTGGTACCTGCGCTTCCACTCCCGAGATCCCCTTGGAAAAGGCTGAGTATCGATGAGTTCTCGTCAGCGTTGTAACGAGGGGTTGGATTGTGCATGCTGGGAAGCTTCTCAGTATAGTATGCCTGTGTGAAGGTTGACACCTCCTCTAGAACGGAGGCCTCTCCCACGGAAGCCTCAATCTTGGCTTTATTTCTACAATTTTTCCAAACAAGCTTTAGACACCTCTCGATTGGATAGCACCAACGGGCCTGCACGGGACCCCCCAACCGTGCCTCGCACGGTAGGTGCAAGATCAGATGCTGCATGGATAGAAAGAAGCCGGGTGGAAATATCATCTCCAACTTGCAGAGCAACAGAGGTGCAGCCTTCTCCAGTTCAACACAAACATCCCGAGACAACTCCTTGGCACAAAGCTGGCGGAAGAAGAAGCACAACTCTGCCAGGACGCACCACACATGCTCTGGGAGGTATCCCCGGGTCATCGCAGGAAGGTTCCGCTCAATCCATATGTGGAAGTCATGGCTCTTCATCCCTAATACTTTCATAGTCTGCAAGTTCACACCCCTGCTCAGATTCACCGCATACCTATCGGGGAACTTTAACGTCTTGATCCATTGCAGAACTTCTTTCCTATCTGCCCTTTTCAGGATATAATCGGTCGGCCTCCTTTTCCATTTCCTGCCGGGCGTAGGGGTCTTCATCACCAGGTTTGGTCTATCACAGATCATCTCCAGGTCCAGTCTAGCCTTGACATTGTCCTTCGACTTTTTGCCAACGTCCATGAGTGTTGCCCAGAGTGCCTCGGCCACATTCTTTTCTGTGTGCATTACATCGATGTTGTGTGGAAGAAGAAGGTCCTTGAAGTAGGGGAGCCTAGTCAAGCCTGATATATCAGTCCACATGTGGTCCCGAGCATATCCCTTAAACCCACCTGTTTCCTCAGGTTCGAGAGCATGTATGTCGGCAAGGACGGCGGCAGGGCTCTTAACCTGCGGAATGGGGCCGGTGACTTGAACGCCTTTCGTGAAGTGCTTTACATCTAGCCTGAATTCATGGTTCTCAGGCAGGAATTGGCGATGCTTGTCGAAAGAAGAAAACTTGCCGCCCTTGGCCAGCCAGGTGAACATCACATCTGCCTTACATGTCGGGCAAGGGAACTTCCCGTGAACACACCACCCGCTAAATAAGCCATACACCAGGAAGTCATGCATTGAATACTGGTACCACACATGCATTCTAAAATTCCTCTTCGTAGCCTGGTCGTACGTGAGTACCCCCTCTTCCCAAGCAAGTTCCAATTCATCCCACACCGGCTGCATGAACACACCCATATTGTCGCCTGGGTGTCCAGGTATTATCAGTGTCAAGAGCACGTTCTTAGGTTCAAACATGATGCCGGGGGGGAATTGAGGGGGATCACAAACACGGGCCAGCAAGTGTATGGGGCCGCCATCATTCCAAACGGGTTGAACCGATCTGTTGCCAGCGCTACGCGTACATTCCGAGCTCCATAGCCTTGACAGGATTCATGTTATCGAAGTGCTTCCATGCATCACCGTCCGCCGGATGTACCATCTTGTCAGGATGGTATCTTTTGCCATTCTTGTGCCACATCATCTGTTTCGCGGACTCCTCCGTCATATACAGTCGTTGCAGCCTCGGTAGGAAAGGAAGGTGCCGTACGACCTTCTCGGGGACCTTAGACTGTTTCATGCTACCATCAGAGCCTTCTACCAACACGAACCTAAAGGCATCGCACTTCGGACAGGTTTTTGCTTCCTCGAGGTCTCCCCTGAACAGGACGCACCCCTTCGGACAAGCATGGATCCCCTCATACGACATCTTAAGTGCACGAAGGAGCTTCTGTGTAGCGTAGGTGTTTGTCGGTAGGACATGATCTGCCAGAAGCAGTCCCCCAACAATGCTCAACACGAGATCGAAGCCGTCTCAACTAATGCCCAGCTGCGACTTCAACCCTATCAGGCGTGAGACGGCATCCAGTTGCGTAAGCTTTGTCTTCTCGTGAAGGGGCTTCTATGCCGACTCCATCATGTCATAGAAGGCCTTCGCGGTTTCCTCCGGATCTTCCTCCACATCCATTCCTTCGCCAAACCGTGCTTCGTGAAAGTCTGCCATCATGTCTGCCATCCCGGCATCGCCATCATACTCCTCGAGGATGGGTCGCACCACCTCGTCCCTAATAGGATGGTATTCACCATGGTGGCACCAACGGGTATAGTTTGGAACGAACCCGTGCTTGAACAGATCTCTCAACACCTGAGCCTTTACTTTCTTCTTCTTGTTCCTGCACTCGCTGCAGGGACACGGCATCCGAATCGACCCTTTAGCAGCTAGGCCAAATGCATGCTCCAGGAACTCAGTCGTCCCCTTGATCCATTCGTGGCTCTTACTTGTGAAGCCCGAGTACATTCACTCATGGTCACCCATGCTCTGTCATGCGGCAATGTTAACATGTGATAAAACCAGCAAGTGCATCTACAATGCGCTCCTACCATCTAATAGGTGAAGGATAGGTCCTAATCCCACCCGAGCATGCGTAGACGAGGTTAGCTTCCATGCTTCGCTCCCGTCTGAGACGGAATTTCGGTAGCACCTCCCCGCTGTTCTCCCGATACACGTCCCGGCGGGGAGAGTGTGTATCCAGAGAACAACGGGGAGGTCCTGTCGAAACTCTGACTTGGACGGGAGCGGAACATGGGAGCTAACCTCGTCTGTGCATCCTCGGGCTGTCCAAATAACGTGGACAATCCGAAACGGATACGGTTATACATATGTGAAGAACGCATACTTCCAACCGTATCCGTTTCGGACGGGAGACGCCTAACTGGGTAACGCGACAACCGACTACATGTGGCAGAAAGAGGGGTCATACCGCAGGTGCCGGTGAAGAAAGGCTAGCGGGGCAGTGCCGAGTCGTGCTCCTCCGGCTAGCCTCCAATGGGAGCTCTCCTGAAAAAGAAAAATAATTAGTGAGAACGAAAAATTTTGGCAGCACCTTCCCTGTACGGGAAGGTTACCAAACCTGCAAGAAAAGACGGCACGATGGCCGACAAACACATACACATGTCAGGCACGATGGCCGACAACCACAAATGTATTTCCAATCCATGCAGAAGAATATAAGCAGGTATTAACAATGTAAACTACTACTACTAGTAGTACTACTACCTCGTCGTCACAGACGACGTCACCGGCGCGTGGAGTAGAGGCGCGCGTGAGGACGGCGAGGCGAGGCGAGGACGGCGCGGCGAGGACGGCGACGCAGGGCCAGTGGACGGCGAACGGCGCGCGGACAGCGGACGACGCGCGGACGGCGGACGGCGGACGGAGCGGGGCACGCCGGATCGGGGCGGGGCTGCGACGGCGCCGGGGCGGGTCGGGGCGAGGCCGCGACCGCTGCGGGGCCGACGCCGGAGCTGCACGCGGCGGCGCGCCTGGCCAGGGCCAGATCGGGGCGGGGCACCGCCGGTGAGGGGCCTGGGCGGGGCGGCCGACGCCGGGAGGGGCCCAGCACGGGGGGGACGCGCCGCGGGGGTGGCCCAGCGCGGGGGGGGAGCGCGGGGGGAGGGGGGCGCCACCGGGGAGGGACCAACGGGGGGGGCGCTGGGGAGGGCCGCGCCGCGCGGGGGAGGGCGCCGCGCCGCCTGGGAGGGGGCACGCGGCCGCCGGGGAGGGGGCGCGCGGCCATTGGGGAGGGCGCGCGCGGCCGCCGGGGAGGGGGCGCGCGGCCATCGGGGAGGGGCGCGCGCGGCCGGGGGAGGAGGAGGAAGGGATCCGCCGGCGCGGGAGAGAGGGAGGGGAGGGGCGCGGGGGAGGGGGAGGGCGCGGGGGATGCCTCGGCGGCCGGCCGGGCGACGGCGTCGACGGCGGGGGCGGCCTGGGTGGCGGCGGCGGGCGAGCGGGATTTTGGGGAGGGGGGGGAGGGCCGGCCGAGCGGATAAGGTGACGTTTTTCTTTTTTATTATTTTTTCCCCTTTGCCGACTGCCAGCATGTGACGCAGTCGGCAAAGGTCTATTATTTTTTTTTCAAAAAATTATTTTTTTTAACTTTTTTTAAAAAAATACTTTGCCGACTGCTCTGCTCCCTGGCAGTCGGCAAAGGTTATTTTTGATTTTTTTTCTCAGAAATTCTTTGCCGACTGCCATCCTCCCTGGCAGTCGGCAAAGGCTCTTTGCCAACTGCCACTGATGGCAGTCGGCAAAGAATTATTTTTTTTCGATTTTCGATCCCAGTTCTTTTGTGTTGCCTTGTTATAGTAAGTACATGATATATTCCAAGTTTGGGGTCATTTTGATTTATTTTGCTATATTCCATTGATTTTTTCTGTTTCTTTGATTTTTTCCGGCAGCTCCAGAATTGAACTGCAGGTACATGAAATAATAAAATCCGGCGATTCAGAAAATGATATTCATGATGTTTGGAGCATGTTGAGGCCGTGTGCGGGGCCTCGCGTGAAATTCCGACCGTGTTGGTGTCGGAACACGCCGAGCCACGCGCGTAAAAAGTGTTTTTAAATTTTATAAAATTGAAACAGAGTCCGAAAATGACGAAACTTGGCAAGTTATCACATGTGGAAATGTTCAGATTTAGCCACCCGACGTCGTCACTTGCTCGAAACTTTCTCAAATTTTTACCACAGCCTCCGCATGCGATGACAAGACACGTCGTCAAGTTTCGGACTCCGTTTCGATTTTATAAAATTTAAAAACACTTTTCACGCGCGTGGCTTGGCGTGTTCCGACACCAACACGGTCAGAATTTCACGCGAGGCCCCGCACACGGCCTCAACATGCTCCAAACATCATGAATATCATTTTCTGAATCGCCGGATTCCATTACTTCATGTACCTGCAGTTCAAATCTAGAGCTGCTGGAAAAAAGCAAAGAAACAGAAAAAATCTACGGAATATAGCAAAATAAATCAAAATGATCCCAAACTTAGAATATATCATGTACTTACTGTATCAAGGCAACAAAAAAAACTGAGATCGAAAATCAAAAAAAAATAAAAATTCTTTGCCGACTGTCAGGGAGGATGGCAGTTGGCAAAGCCTGGGCCTTTGCCGACTGCTGACGGAGTGGCAGTCGGCAAAGGTGACGGTGTGGATGGCGTCAACCATGGCTTGCCTTTGCCGACTGCAATTCTTTGCCAACTGCCTGACAGTCGGCAAAGCCAGGCAGTCGGCAAATCCTGCTTTGCCGACTGCAGGAAATTCCAGTTGGCAAAGGGACCTCTTTGCCGAGTGTCGAGAAAAAACAGTTGGCAAAGAAAATTGCAGTCGGCAAAGAGCCAGTTTCCTGTAGTGCGTGCCATTGTCCAGCAGACATACCGAGTGATTTGGTCTCTATTATGATTTATGAATTTATGATTGTATCCGTCATCCATCAGCACCAATAACTACTAGACACATGTATACCTGGACTCTCCAAGTTCCATCTCTGATCGTTCGGATGGAACAGACACCAACTACTGAATAGTTGTCTGATTGTCTGTTTAATTATTTCAACATTGTTGTAAACAATTACTCTTATATAGTGCTATTATGTGAAAATGGAACTGCCTGGACCTGGATACAAAAAAAAAGTCTGGTTCATGCTTGGATGGGTAGTTGTGTGCATTGTGTGTGTGGACGTCTGGACGATCGTGTTGTTGACAGCAATTTTTGGCTGTAGACAGCCGAACTTTTGCACTTGGAGAGTCCAGGTATCATTCTTTAATTTTGCACTTCCAAACCATAATCTCTCTTCCATTCCAATACCCTGTTGTTCTACAATTTTCTTGACGAGATCCATGGACATTCTAGGTGGCCTTGCCAGCACTAGAGTGCCGCTGATGGGTCTTCCGGGTAAATGTTAGTGTGGACTTTTGGGCGAAAAAATCAGAGAAACTAGCTCAGACCGGTTCGGCTGTTTGCTGCCCAGGCGTTCTAGGCTTCTAGCACCTGAGGTGTGTGACACTAATACAACCATGATTTGTAAAGGTGGCTGGCCTAACCACCTCTACTTTTCGGTTGCTACAAATCAATGGTTTGTAGAGGTGATTTTTAAGCAACCACTACGAATTGAACTTATTGGGCAGCTGGAAACAGGAGCGGCCTCTGGAAATTGATTTGTAGAGGCGGCTCGGAATACAATCGGCTCTACAAATGGTTTCCAAGAAATCATAAATCTAGGCCAAAAAGTGACAAAAAAATCCATAGAGAACCCACCAGCTAGCCACATGCGTGCTTGAGAACTAGAGTTTTCTACGCCTCTAACTCCTGCACTTGATGTAGCCGGGCCTCTGTACTCCCGACGTGCATCGACAAGGCTGGGGATGCAGGAGCCGAGATCTCATAAAGGCCATCTTTGCAGCCGAGCTATCCAGGGCATCTAGCAAGCAACTTCGGGAATACAAATAAATCGAAGTTTAAGTCTACGATCAACTTCGGTAAGTCAACGGTAGAGTCGCGGGCCAGGTCCACCAGATGCACTGTGTGGCCCCGTGAAAATTCGACTACACCCGCTAGCCGATCTCAATCTTGATCGACTAAAGGATCAAGGAATACAGATAAGAGCATGCATGATAGCAACGCAAAAGAATTCGGGAATCGAACTTGAAACTCACCTTCATGATGGGTAAAATCCTGAGGTCCTCGGTTACCCTCGATTCTCATGACCCTGATGCACTCTGCCTCGCCATAACGAATAGTGTTTTTCTCTCACAACAAATCAGCATAAGCATCAGCATAAACTAAATTTTAGCATAAGCGCTCAATGGGCCCTTGACGACCTGAAACGACGGATTAGCAATGCTCGCAGGTGCTGCCTTGGCGCGCGACCTCCTGTTCTTGCACGCTATCTTGCCGCTCCGGTGGCGCGACGCGCGGCTCCGGATGCACAACTTCGGCTTCGCGTGGAGCGACTCGGGGAAACCTTGTTGTTCCCCAACATTTGGCGGTGCAGCTAGCTCCGTGGTCGATGCCACGGGCGCTTCCTCTGCGTGTTCTTCCCCTGGCACGGTGGCGCCGACAGAGGAATCCCGCTCGGAGACTCCGGCGAAGACGCCGCCGCGGGTCACTTCCCCTTCAGGCACGTCAGTGCTCACCCTGCAGAAGACTCGACGATCAGCAGTCTAACAGACTACTGCTTCAACTTATTCTCGAGAAGGCTTGAAGTCTGAAGTAAGCTACTTCAACCCCTTCGTTGGGAGATACCGGCACGACCATGGAGATTGGGACAGCATCCATCACCATCACGCCAGCGGCCGAAGCCTTCCTCAGCCTTTTCTTCTTCTTGGTTGAGGGTGGAGCATGACCCGAAGGCCACCGGTTTTGTTACAAGCACCCGAGGGTGCTCTCGAAGCATAGTCAGTGAAGACCTGTCAAAGCAGAGTTGGACGTCAATATGGTTCAACTTAGACTTCGATAGCCAGTATCAGTTTTGCAACCACACGCAACTCCATTAAGGATTAACGCAGCCATTCTAGCTGGTTGATTCATCAAAATGGTCTATTTGCAAGACCTTTATATGAACTTAAAAATCAGAATTTTTGAAATCTGAAAGTAGAATTTTTGGATGACCAAGTCCAAATTTTAACTCCAAGGTCATTTGTAAATGATAAGTTTTGAATCTCGGAATCTAAGAATATAACACCCTAAAATTTGCATTAATTTAAAATAGGAGAATTTGGTTTATTTACGCAATTTTGTGAGCATTTTAACCTAGCAAAATAATAATTTTCCATAAATAAAAGCAACTATAAGGTTAGACACATGCTTGTGCATACATGCCGTTGCATAATTTCCTATGTGTTGATTGGTTTTATTTCAAAGGGAAAAGGATTTCAAAAATTATTGGAAAATGCATTTGAAATATTAGAAAAGGAAAAGAAAATGGAAATTCTCTCCTTCCTCAACTTCTGGCCCGAAGGCCTGTTTCCTCTTCTTCTAATCTCGGCCTGCTCGGCCTTTTCTCCTCCTCAGCTCAGCAACCGCGGGCCCAGCCCTTCTTCTCCCGCGCGCTCACGTAACGGGCCGGCCCAGCAGTCCACCGGCCAAAGCCGCGCGCCTTTCTCCTCTCTTCGTGTCGCTGCCACCCTGGGGCCACTTGTCAGCGTCGCCATCGTCTTCTTTCTCTCGCTCGTGACCGAGCCGATCACTCCTCGGTGGAATCCGATGTCGCCCCGACGCCTTGTTGCCTTGCACCGCACACCGAGCCTCCCTTAAATAGAAGCAGCGCTCGCGTCGCCTCTCCACATCCATAATCGCGAGCCACGTCCCGAATCGATCTCGCAGTGGTGCCGCATCTAGCTCCGCCATTGCCCAAGTGGACGCGACGAACCCATCGACTTGGACAACCCCGTAAGCCGCTGTCGTGTTCGAGTTGTCCCTACGACCTCGCCAAGCTATGCTCCTTCTGTTTTCTCGGTTTTTATCGCTGAATTCCTCTCACCGGTGCTCACAGTGCTCCGCCGTCCGCCATTGGAGGTCGTGCGTTGTCCACCGCCCATCCTCGCCTCCGTTTTCACCTCAGGTAAGCTTGCGTTCATCTCTTCTATCTCCCAGTGCAAATTGTTTATCAAATCATGCACCATAGTGCCGGATTGCTCAACACCGATGAGCAATTGCTCGCTGCCGGCCGTTCCGCCGCCGCTGGCTACTGTTCACGGCCGGAGTTCCCCTCTCTCTCCTCTTCAATCTAATCGTGGCCATCGGATCGAGATCCAACGGTTTCAAACGCCCCATACCCTTTCGATGACAGTTTTGCAAATAAGCCCTTATAATTAATGTTGACTCAACCCGCAGTCCAAAGCGCGTTTACGGAATTCTGTTTTCTCTTTTCGAAAGCGTACTTTGGTTCGGTTATGTTGAAATACGTTTTCAAGTATTTACAGTTTTGCCATTCAACTTGTTTTAGCCATAACTTCTCCGTTTTAACTCCGATTTGACCCGTTTAAATTGCATTAGGTTCATAATTTCATAATCTACATGATAGTGCTACTGTTTAGTAGGTTCTTCACTCTTAAATTTTGAGATTAGATTTAACCTATTACTTTAATAAAGAAAAGTTTGTTTAAATCATATCCTTTTCGTTTTAGCTCCGATTTGCGTGCAATTCGCGTCTGTGTGATCCTAGTGAGATGTAGATTCGTTTTACAAACTTTTCAACTTATTTTGCTACTATTGGTATACTGTTCTAATTGTAGCTTTGTTTGCTTTGTATGATTGCTTCTGGATGATTGATGTTGGTGTGTTAATCAAGAATAGACGGTGAGCAGTTCGTTGGTGATCAAGAATACTATTATGAACCAGGTCAATAGGATCAGCTAAATCAAGGCAAGTATAGCATGGGACTATCTTTGTTACATATTCACTTTAATTCACTTAACTCATCATGCATGTGTTTCCTTGTTAAGGATGTCTTAGTGTTGATCTTATTCCTTGAATTCTATGGTTATAGCATTGGGTAGTTTGCTAGTGCTCATATGAACAATGATCTTGTAATTTGATTAATGATATATGCAATAACACTAAAAGATGATTTTTAGCAACAAGGAACAAGAGGGCTAGAGTTTTATCTAGATTCCTCTCCATAAGGACTTATCTGTAAGCGAACATCTGGGACTTACAGTACAGCTATGAGGGCTACATGGCTCTGGCTTTAGTCATATAAGAGGACCTTTTCTAGCTTGTTAGTGGTTACCTTTATGGCGCAAGAGGGGTGTGTTCCGGGTTAGGTGTAGTGCGGCTTCTATCCCTATGTGTATAGGCTGCGTGTCATTCTGCCATACGGAAGGGGGGCTCTACATTTGCAGGCCACGAAACCTAGCGGCCCTAACTTGTTAGACGAACCTTGGAAAGACTTCATAGTGAAACTTATCTGTCCAATGGGGAGTCATGACCTTGGACTTTTGGGGATCACGACTCATAGTGAAAGTGTACAACCTATGCAGAGTGTAAAACTAGTATATCAGCCGTGCTCACGGTCACGAGTGGCCTTGGACCCTTATGAAATAGAGATCACTATTAATTTACTTGTTCTTGCTATTCATTATTCTTTTTACATGATCATGTGTTTATTATTGGGAACATTACCTACTTGTTGCTACTCAATTGCTTAAAACATGATCAACTAAAAGCTACATGCAGTTAAACCAGTGTCTATCCTATTTGAGCTTCATGAATCCCATGTTATATTTGTTGAGTACTTTTGTGCTCACCCTTACATTCCCCACACCTCAGGATGGACTCCCGAATGTGCAAATAGTGACTACTACTTCTACTTCCCTGAAGAATACTAGACTTGTGGTCAACCAGTTGACGTGCCTGTGCTATGGAGCTAGCTACCACAAGATTTATCTATGTTTCCGCTTAGTTATGTGAAGACTCTGTGATTTTATTCGTTATGTAATAAACAACTGTGATGATACTATTTATATTTGTCATCTTATGTGTGATTGATCTCTGGACGCACATAAGATTATGCATTCCATTTGTTCCTTAAAAATGGGTGTGACAAAGAATTTTCAGCACTCTAAATAATTAAAAATAAAAGAACTTGTCAGCTACAAAGTTGTAGATCTCGCTAAGCTCTACAGTTTTAATAGAAAAGTTCATCTTCTCCTTATTTCGTATGCAAATATGAATACTTTTAGACAACTATCAAGTTGGGATAGGTGGGATAGAATAGCTAGGGGCATGATAGTCACTTTTAACTTTCTCTCTCCTCTTTGTTCCTAGAAATTATTATTTAATAGCTGTAGAGGAATTTGCCACAATTAAAGAGTGTCATTTAGTAAAACAATATTGAGTAGTGTCCTCTAGCAAAATAACATCAAGTAGTATCTATTAACACAATATCAACATTGAATAGTGTTCTGCAACGAATTTACTCTAATGATACGTTTGATTTGAGGATAAATTTGGGTAGTATATGACTATCCATGTATTTTGTGATAGACTTATCCATGCTGCTTTGGTTGGATAGATAAGATTGATAAGAATAGTTAAATAATATACCTATTATTTAATCTCTAACTATACATACTAATAAATATGCACTAACAATAATTTTATCATGATAACCACTAATTTAAAATAAAATATGTTAATTATTATTACAGCTAATTAGCATACAAAATGCTAATCAATATATTTGCAACTGTCAAAATTAATCTTGCCATCATATAATTACTTCCTTTATTCATTTACTATGATAAAAAGTATATACTAGTATATATGGTTCAATATGGTTCAATGTTGATATTTGCTAATAAACATTGCGCAAATATTGTTTCTTTTCCAAAAGACACTCTTAAATTATGGTGATCGACTCGTAAACAGTATGGCTATTAAAATAGTAGTTTCTAGGATTGGATGGGAGAGAGAAGTTAAAAGTGAACAAAATTCCCCTTAACAGTTATCTAAAAAATCATAATTTTTGCATATGAATTTGAAGAAAGATAAACTTTATATAAAAATTGTAGGACTTAATGAGATTTACAACTATGTAGTTCATAAGTATTTTATTTAAAATTATTTAGTGTGTCAAAACATGTTTTTATATTATCAAATTTGAACATTCAAAATTAAAATTATCTAACGACCTCGAATGTTGACAATATATACAAAAGCTATAGTTATCAATATGATCTATAACTTTTTAGTTGAGCTTTTTTTTATCTGAAGTCATTTGAGTCCTAAATATCCATGTTACTTCCTCATGTGTTGAAATTCAAAATTTAGAATTTTCAAATGACTTCGGACATTGATATGATCAATCATTTGAAAACTTTAATTTTTGAATTTAGAAAACTAATAGAATAAAAATCAATATTTAGGATTCTAAATGACTTTAGATATTCTAAATCTTAAATTTTAAAAATAATATAAAAAGAATTTTTCACTCTCTAAATACTAATTTTCAATCTAAAAATTGTTAACTTCAAAGTTATAGATCTCACTGAGCAGTATAATCTTGATATAAAGTTCACTTCCATCTAACTTGATATGCAAAAGTTATAAATTTTTCAATAAGTATTAAGGGTCGTATAATAGTAAGAGACATAATAGCCGCCTTTTAACTTCTGTCCCATGCACTCACCGCGCCCACAAAAGAATGTATATAGGTGTTGTGCCGGTCAAACTAATTTAAGTTTAACTAAGTTTATAATGAATATTGTTGACGCTTATGTCTTTACTACGAAAATATGTTTCATAATTAATCTATTGATACTTATTATGTATCATGAATATTAGTAACTTTTTATATAACTTTAGTCAAAATTCAAACTGGTTGACTATTAAAAAAACAAGAATACATTCTTTTGTGGATAGAGGAGTACTTGTAGAAAATATTATTTAGTAGTCATAGTGTCTACAGCAGTGGAGGACGGAAAAAAAAATTCAAGGTACGGCGAAATCGATAACATAGATATATATTAAAATAAAAAAAAGTGGTTTATAAATACACTGATTCGACATCCATCTTTACTTAACTAATTTCACTGGTCCACAAATAAATAAACCAAATTCAGTAGTTAACCAAGAAGAAAGTAAATTAAATAATAGCAAGAACAAGTAGTCGGTGCTTTAAAAGAAAAGTAATTCACCTGATGACTCATGCTGATACGATGATCGCATGAGACTGACCGCACTGGATCCTCTATGTCATCCGGTACGCTATTCTAGAGGAGTATTTAACGGAGGAAGAAGTTGCAGCGTGGTCCTCCATCAGCTCTGGTACCGGACATCGTCCGCTATCCCCAGCGGAATAGCGGTCATCCGCTACCCACGATGTGGCCCGGGCTCGCTGCTGCTGCCGGTCTGGTGTGAGAGACGGGAGGCTGTGTGGGAGGACGCAGCGGTGGGTCCCACGAGTTGAAGTGGCTAAAAAATGTTATAACTCACAAACTAAAAACCCAAACTAAAAACTCACAGTGAATAGAGAATGATATAGAGGATGAATGGGTGCGGGAGAAATAATTATAGAGAAGAGAATCTTGATGATCAGGATGTATAGAAGATGAAAATAGAGGATCGTAAGTGCGGATAGCCTGATGCGCATCGCGGTGCCGCGAATTGCACAGACTGTGCGTGCAGTGCCGCTGGTGTGGCGTCGTCTTGCCTTCCGCCTACCAAGTCGCCACGTTTGCTATCAAATCACACACGCCGGCCATCGGAACCTAGGGCATGGAGAGTCGCAGACAGCAGGAGCAGAGAACGACCGGACGATGATCACGAGAAGTCACCTAGTCGGGAACTCGAGCGTGGCTGCGGGCAGATGAACAGGCCGATATAGCCGATGTGCGGACAGATGTGGCAGCCCAAAGGGCAAAGGCCCAAGATAGCGGTTGGCATTTGGAAGACCACCACACACTGCAGTTATGTCTGGCCCCTGTTTGGTTCATGAATGTTAAAGTTTAACTTTCATCACATCAATATTGCGGTAAATGCATGAAGTACTAAATGTAGACTAATTGCATATATGTCGGCACAGATTAGGAGTAATTTACGAGACGAATCTATTAAGCCTAATTAGTTCAAAATTAGAAACTTTTTATCAAATAAGACGAAAGTGTTACAGTGTTTGTTAAACTTTAACACCTCTAACCAAACAGGCCTCTGGTCTTCCTCCCATTGCCGTTCAAAGCTCAGCGTTTATCATCTATGGCGGATTAGCGGCAAAGGGCGACTAGATGGCGATTCAAGAGAAGGGATTCGTAGGAAATCAAGGTATCGCGCCCGTCATACCTCGCCTAGAGTCCTCGGGCATCCGATTACTTGGATGTCTTGTAGCAAAGATAGCATTGGTTGTAATGTCTATCCGTAACTAGCAAATACCAATATTGAAGGGTGTTCCACTATAATTTTACTTAAAAAAATGAATAACCTTATATCTA
This sequence comes from Saccharum hybrid cultivar R570, assembly GCA_038087645.1. Taxonomy (NCBI): domain Eukaryota; kingdom Viridiplantae; phylum Streptophyta; class Magnoliopsida; order Poales; family Poaceae; genus Saccharum; species Saccharum hybrid cultivar. Next base: position 1,494,661 of record JAQSUU010000426.1, read on the forward strand.
TTGAGACGAACTTATTTGTACCTACAGAGAATATATTTTCTATAAATATTAATTAGTCTCGAATAGTGTTTTTTCTTATAATAAAACAGCATAAGTATCAGTATAAATTAAATTTCAACAACATTTGGTAGGTGCATGCCATATAGATGGAGCATGGCGAATTGGCGATCGATGGCAACATGAGACCTCCCCTCAATTGGACGTCGTCGGTTCGTGTCGTACAGACAGACAAGGGTACGGCGCCGCATGGGTTGGCTCGTCGTCGACACGAGTGAAAGGGTGTGTTTAGATGGTTGTAAAGTGTGTGTAAAGTTTCTGTACTAGTTTTTGTTGTTATTTGATAAAATTTATCCAATCATGGACTAACTAGACTTAAAAGATTCGTCTTGATATTTACAGACAAACTGTGCAATTAGTTATTTTTTACTTATATTTAATGCTTCATGCATGCGTCTAAAGATTTGATGTGACGAAAAATCTTATAAATTTTTTGAAATTTTGAAGTAACTAAACTCTGCCAAAGGAGGAGGGCAGACGGAATTAAAAAGTTGCAGACTTGAATGCAAAGCAAGGGCGCGTGAGGTGAGCTCGTTGGGTGGTGGAGGTGGAGCCCCCTGCTCCGTCTCATTGCTGCCTCTCTCCTCCTCTCAGCGCACTGCAGCTGCAGCCCAGTGAAGTGAAGTGCTGCTCTACCAGCAGTTTTTTATTTTTTTGGAAGACTCTACCAGCATTTACCAGCCGCTTGCTCGCCTTTCCCTTTCTCGGGTAGCTCGCCATTTTTTTTTAATCAGCACGGCGAGCTGAGCAGAGCAGCACTGCAGCAGCCAGCGAGTGAGCTCTCACTTCCATTGCTTGCTTCTGCTCCCCTGCATCTGCGGACCGTTCCAGCGGCCGCCGCCGGCCCGGCCGACTCGGCGGCGACGGCGACCATGAAGGGCGTCGACGATGCGTTCCTCGGCGTCGGCGACAAGCCGTGCGTCCCCTCCCCACCTCTCTGGTCCTTTCAGTGTTGTTCTTTTATTATTGTTCTCTGCTAGGACAAGAATCTAGATTCGGGCCTGCATTTGAATATGCCTCACATATCCTATTCCTGCCTTTATTTATTCCCTTTTTTTCCTTTAATATAAGGGATGCTGACTTTTGCTTAGGAACCAATTATGTACCTGCAAAGTTACGAATAAGCTTCTCCAAGCATGATTTCACCCTTTTTGTTATGAAATATGATTCAGAAAGTAAATCTGGGATTGTAGGGGCGGAATGGTTATCATGATGCTGAAACTGAAAGCTGATAGTACCATTTAATCTGGCCAATTTACTTTCTCTATTTCACCCCTGCTCTGTAAAAACAATGTTGCTCCCATTCCAGAGGGCTGGACATTTGGTGCGTTGTTGGGAGGAGCAGTCTGGTCCCAGTTGCAAAACCCCAGCACGGCAAGTTCTACACTGGCAGCACCTACATCATACTGAACGTAAGTAGTATCTCTCTCTCCACGAATTGTTCTCTCAAGTTGTGAAATTCTATAGCTTGTTGCCAATTTACGCCGCTTGAGTTCACATGCTCTGTGATTTTTTTTCTCAGACAACCGAGCTGAAATCCGGGGCTCGCCGACACGATGTGCATTACTGGGTTGGGGAGGAGGCCAAAGAGGTGCGTGCTCTTGAATCTTGATGCATCAACAATGGTCCCCCAAATCCAGACTCCTGCTTTGCTGTGCCCCTTTTTGCTTATGACTTTGTTTCTGTCCTGTTCTGGTCACCTAGGAAGATTGTTTCATGGCCTCGGACAAGGCTGTTGAGTTGGACGCGGCACTGGGCTCCAGCACGGTCCAGTACAGGGAGACACAGGGAGAAGAATCTGACAAGTTCTTGTCATACTTCAAACCGTGTGTCATCCCAGTACAAGGCTGCTTCTTTTCGCAGCTGAAAGGATCTGGCGATAGATCCTGCGCGACCATGATGTTTAGGTGCGAAGGAGGGCACGTTGCTCGCGTCACGCAAGTAAGAGGGCTACTATCTCAAGATTTTCATTAGTTCGCTGAAATGCTGATGCAAGACAACCTGCTGTGTTTCAAATCCTGTCTCAGGTGCCGTTTTCACGGTCCTCTCTGGATCACAAATCGGTCTTTATAGTGGACGCGCTGTCAAAGATTTTTCTTTTCAGTGGCTGTAATTCTAGTTTGCAAACAAGGGCAAAAGCATTGGATGTTGTTAAGCATCTGAAGGAGAACCGACACTTGGGCAGATGTGAGATCGCGGCAATAGGTACAGCTATAGAGAGTTGATCTTGCAAATTAATGGCTGGAAATATGCTAGCTCAATTTTATTTACATTGTCACTGATTGTAGAGGATGGAAAGCTTGTTGGTGATTCGGATGCTGGTGAGTTCTGGAACCTGTTTGGAGGCTATGCGCCTATTCCTCGTGATCTACCTGACACAGTCAAGGAAGAGACACTGACTGCACCATCCAAGAAACTTTTTTGGTAACTACTCCCCTTCTTAGTTTAGACTTAACTAGCCTGAAGTTGCACGTCGCGAGATGTTTGGTATGCTTTCCTGCCTGCAGGATCAATAAGAGAAACCTTGTTCCATTGGAGGCACATTTGTTGGATAGAGAAATGCTGAACTCAGACAGAAGTTACATGCTGGACTGCAGCACTGAAATATTCTTATGGATGGGGATGACAACACTGGTTTCGGAGAGGAAGTCGTCTGTTACTGTCCTAGAAGTAAGCAGATGAAACCTCATTATATTCCTTTCTTCTTCTATTACTACAGGCGTTCAATGTTTGAAACCAATATTTTTTTCATTTCTCTAGGATTATGTGCACTCCCAGGGCAGGTCATTCAACGTTCGCACATTTATTATGACAGAAGGCCATGAAACTGTTGATTTTAAGCTGCACTTTCAGCATTGGTCCACGAATGTTGAGATAAAGTTATATGAGGCTGGCCGAGAGAAAGTGGCAGGTGTGAGGACCATGGTGATTTTGTCCATCAATTGCTTTCATCTAGAACATTGTAAAAGTCGTGATAGGGTCTGATGCCAAATCATGATACAGCTATTTTCAAGCATCAGGGCTATGATGTCACTGAAATTCCAGAGGATAAACCTCAGCAGCTCATCAGTTGTAATGGCAGTCTGAAGGTAATGTTCCCTACCTAGGTGTTGATATATATATATATATTTTTTTTTTGGAAACGGAAGCTTTTATTAAACCAAAGAGCAGTACATCAAGTTGATACACAGACCTAGCTGTTGATATGTATGTAGTATTTTAAAAACGAATGGAATTCATTGCAGGTTTGGTTGGTGGACCGTGGTTGTACAAACCTCCTTAGCACTGAGGACCAGGAGCAGTTGTACACTGGAGACTGTTATATCATACGGTACAGCTATGTTGAAGATGGAAAAGATTACCATTTATTCTTTGCTTGGTCCGGTAAGAATAGTGTAAAGGTACGTTCTTTGTCATTCTGTGCATGGAACCTATTGATATATCAGAAAAAGGTTGTTCAAAGTATGGCCCACAACTATTAAGATCCAGATCTATTGCTTGTTTCTGTTTGCACATACATGTAGTGCAATTTCAGTGTTTTGCATGTTACTTAACTTAGTCTGTGCATTTATCTGCAGGACGATAGCATGTTGGCAACATCGTTAATGTCTATCATGGCTGATTCAGTCAAAGGGCATCCAGTTGTGGTCAGTTAATTTAGCCTTTACCCCTAAAAAGAATACACACATCTCTACGCTTTCTCTGTTATCATTTCATTTGCAAAATGTATCTCAGGCACAAGTTTTCGAGGGCAGAGAACCAGAATTGTTTTTCTCAGTGTTCAAGTCACTAATCATATTCAAGGTACGCGATGCGCATTCATAAGTGTTTTGTTCTGCAGTCAATGCGCTTGAATATTAATTAGAAGAATAGGAGTAGAGTGAATGCATAACAAGGAAATTAATACTTTGAGTCAGTGCAAAACTTTGTTGTATATTAATATTTGAATTTGTTTGTCTTATTTTCTTTCCAGGGGGGCAGGAGTGCTGCATATAAGAGTGCTGTTCTACAGAAAAATCCTAGAAATGGATATCATCAGAAGGAAGGAGTCGCCCTATTCCGTGTTCAAGGACTTAAACATGATTGTGTGCAAGCCATTCAAGTTGATCTGGTAAGTTTGGTAAAAATAAGGGCCATACACACAGTGAGCTTCATAGCCTTAATCATACATAAATTACTTTGATGCTGCTCTAAATCTTTTGTTGTACATGGATTACTTAACTAAATGCAGGTTGCAAGTTCACTTAATTCCTCACACTGTTATATTTTGCAAGACAACGGTTTGTTCCTTACCTGGTTAGGAGGCCTCTCTTCACCAAATGATCATAATATACTTGACATGATGATGAGCAAGTTGTGTGTAAGGAGAATACAGCATGCAAATCCTTCTTTTCTTCTCAGTGATGATGTTGAATCTTTACGGACCATATACAATCTCTTCTGAACTATTGTAGCACCATTTTTGCAGCCGATGAAACAGTCCTTGGTTGTCAGAGAAGGCTCTGAACCGGATCACTTCTGGAAAGCTTTGGGAGGACGATCGGAGTACTCGAAAGAAAAGCGCGTGAAGGGTTGGCCTGCAGATCCATATCTGTATGCTTGTAGATTTGAACAAGGTATGCAGATATTTTACAATAAACTATAGATAATATCATTGCATAGATGCATCTCTAAGCCTAAAGGATGATCTCTTTGCAGGTTTGCTCAAGGTGAGTGGTACCTTACTCCCTCCAATTACCGGCTAACTATTAACTTGCAGGATCTGAAGCAAATGCCAAATAAACCCTGCTTTTGTTCATATCTTTAAGGTCAAGGAGGTATACAGCTTCTGTCAGGACGACCTGGCAACTGAAGAGACGTTGATTCTGGACTGCAATGAAGAAATCTACGTTTGGGTTGGGCTACACTCGGGTATTACATCCAAGGAGCAAGCCCTCAATATTGGCAAGGTCACTAGTGCTTCAGAACTAAGATTTGTTATTATTGATTCAGGAACAATGCCCCTTGAAACTGAAGTTCTCTGCTTGTTTCTACATTCCTGCAGATGTTCCTTCAGGATGGCGTTCTTCACAGTGGAGTAAGATCGATCGAAACGACGGTGTATGCTGTCACAGAAGGGGACGAGCCTGTATTTTTCACCAACTTCTTCAACAACTGGGACAATTCAAAGCAATCATCTGTAAGTTTAGAGCACACAAATGGAAATGGTGGATAATTCAAGATCTCATAAGCCGCATCTGTCCAATTCATCACTGCATATAAACAAAGTCACCAAATGACAAGTCTGGTTTCTGTTGTTGTGTATGCAGATGGTTGGCAACTCATTTGAGAGGAAGCTGGCCGTCCTGAAAGGGGTCTCTCCAAAACTAGAGGTTTTTGACTGCTTCTGAATGCTGCTGATTCATTGAACCCCATATAGAGCACAGAAACTGAACCATTCCTCGATAGACTTCCTACATCCTTAACAGATAGCCAGCCTATCCTTAATGCTCTGTTTGATTAGCAATCAACGTGCCTGAACCGTGACATCTTTTGTCTTGTGCCCTTTATGTCCCTTTATGTGTCTCCTGTTTCTCGTCTCTTTTGGGTTTCATCTCTAGCCTACCCCAACTTGCTTGGGACAAAAGGCTATGTTGTTGTTGTTGTTGTCGTCGTCGTCATGATATTGAGAGTTGAGGCTGTCTGCCTTGGCTGCCTGTGATGTGATGCAGACACCGGACAGAAGCATGCGCAGGCTGCCGTCGAGGAGGCCCGGGGTATCGTCGGAGCCGACCACGCCGGAGCACCAGCACCAGCAGCAGCAGCCGATGGTGAGAAGGGCTTTCGGCTCCGCGTCTGCCGGGAGGTTTGCCAGGGAGCGCTCTCCAGCTGCTGCCGCGCCGCCAACGTCATCACCATCTGCCAAAAGCCGCTCCTCGTCCTCGACGTCGTCGACGCCCACCGCGGTGGCACGGCGGCTCTTCCCTGCCTCGGTGCACGCGTCGGAGGCCGTGCACGTGGTGTCCACGGGGACAGCTCGACGACGGTGATAGCTGGCCGGAAGACGTTAGCCACTTAGCCGTTGTGTAATCGTGCACGATTGAAACCATGTAGAGGTGTACACCTGTACTAGACGATGGAGTTGTATCACCGGCGTAAGTACGTGTTTGTATACAGAATTTTCCTGTCACAGCCCGAAAGTTTCCTATTTTGGAGTGTTAGTGTGAATAGTGGACACTAATAAGTAAACTAATAGGTTTCTCACATTGTGTTAGAAAAAAGGTTTCTCACATTTCTAAAGCTTTCCACATTTAGTTAATAATTCTAAAAAAATAGCTGACCATTTAATAATTATATAAAATATGTTTTTTGCCAAAAAATGTCTAGTATCTGTTATACAATTTCGTTTGCCGTATTCATGCTCAATTAACAGTATTAGTGAGTATAGTGCAAAATTCTAGTTTCGAAATTTGGTAGGTTTCGTTCGAGTCATTTTTTTATATTAAAAAAACTATGGGACTCTTTTTTTTAGCAGGAAAAAAAAACTATGGGACTCAAATCTCTTCTAGCTTTTTTTTTTTTTTTGAGAGAGAGCAAATCTCTTCTAGCTGAGCCCAACTCAATTTATTTCTCCCCTGTTCTCTCCCAAACCGGCCGAAACTCCTTTTCTCCACTGGTCCGAGCCCATCTAACTAACCAGGGCCCCGTTTGTCGTCTCCTCTCCGGTCACTCGGGTGTTGTCTGCTTTTTTCTGCTTTTCTGACTAACCATTTAGTTAACCGGGGCCCGTTTCTCATATATTTCTAAAACTTTCCAACATTAAGTTAATAGCTGACCATTTAATAATAATTATATAAAGTATGTTTTTGCCAAAAAAATGTCTGGTATCTGTTATACAATGTTGTTTGTCGTATTCATGCTCAGTTAACAGCACAAGTGTTTTATAGTGCAAAATTATGACTTCAAATTCAGTAGGTTTCCGTCGAGTCAGTTTTTTTAAAAAAAATTATGGAACTCAAATCTAATTTGGCTGAGCCTAACTCATTGTTGTTCAGAAATGATCCAACTCGGACGTCCGTCTATGACTTCCGTCCGGACGTGACTCCCCAGGAGCAGCCCCAAACAAAACCCTACTCCCTCGCGCTTATCCGCTTGCCCCGCCACTCCATCGTGCTTATTCGCCTGACCTTAAAGCAGTGTGGCCGCTCATTGTCCGCGCCCCTTTCCCCACCACACGCCTCGTCGGCTGTCACGTCGTGCCCCACCGCCCCGCGCCCCATCGTTGGCTGCGCCGCGTGCCCATCCCAGACACCTGTGCCGCTCGCTCCCTCGCCGTCCTTCCATCCGTCTCCCATCGTCATTGCACACCTGTTGAGCCTGCCATGGCCGTTGGGGCAGTGCATGTGCCGTGGCGCCTCAGGTCTTCCCTGATCGAGCCAAGGGCACCCACGAGCGCGGACAGTGCTAATGGTGCTCGCGCGCCGTGGCTGGCTGCCGGCTCTGACCCTGATGGCTAGAATCGATCGGCCCGGCCTTCCTCTCTCCTATGTTGCATATATATATATATATATATATATATATATATATATATATATATATATATATATATATATATATGTGTGTGTGTGTTTTTCAAGTGTTTTATGCCTTCCAGATGTATGTTGCAATTGTTTCATCTTAATGTTGCAGAAGTAGATCGAGAATGTTGCACATACATGTTGCATATCTTGCAAGTGTTTTCAAAGGCATGTTGCAAGTGTTTGTTCAAAATGTTTCATTTATTTCTAGATGTATGTTGTAATCATTTTTTATCTGGATGTTACATATGTTGCAACAATATGTTCCAAATGTTTAAGTTGTTTCAGTCTTATGTTGCAGCAAGTAGTATCATGTTGCAAGTTGCAAGTGTTTTATTTTGGATGTTTCATGTGTTTCACACACATATTGCAAAAGCATGTTTCCAAATGTCTCATCTTTTTTCAGTCTTATGTTCCATTCATGTTGCAAGTGTTTTATGTTGTTCGGCACGGGGCCGACAGGCGAGGGCGCTGGGGCCAACGGACGGGGCACGCTGGGCTCGTCCTCAACTGTTCATACCAGCTCCTGAGTGCCACCCACGCGGAGAGAGGAGGGGTCAAGGGCGACTGGCGGGCCCAAAGACGGGCGGAGTGCACGCGTGGGGCGGGGGCAGACGAGGTCGGGGTGAAGGCGGACGGGGGTGGGCTGCAGTTGGTCTGTGACTGAGAGCTGGACCATGGTTCGGTTTGACTGGGAGGTGCGTCCAGGCGTGCTGCGAGTGTTGGACGTTCGAGCGCTAGTGCCTCCCCATTTTGTTTCTCTTCTGTTGTTCTCTCCCAAACCGGCCGAAGCTCCTTTTCTCCACTGGGCTGAGCCCGCTAGACTAAGCGGGCCCGTTTGTCATCTCCTCTCCAGGCGGGTATTGTCTGCTTTTTTTTTTTTCTGTCGTCAAGTGTTTTGGTAAGCTTGAGCCCGTTTGGACACGGAATTTTTACAAACTCTAGCTCCCGAGCCCCGATTGACTACTACAAGATCCATGCACTTTCTGCTCAAAAAAACAAGATCCATGCACTATATAAATATGAATGATGCGTGGTCAAAAATTGTTGCTTGTTTTTTTTCCTTCGATTATTAGATTTGAATTAGATTAGCTATACAACATTGATTAAGCAATGGCGGACGACGGCACGGCGAAGAAATCCACAGCTGCCATTGGGGATCACGTGACATTCAACTCCCAAGCACTAGCAGGCGACCGAGGGCTGGTGGTGGAACGGCCCGGCACGCCCGAGGGCAAGCTCGCCGTGCTGTGCGTCGGCGGCGCCGTGGTGCACGCGGAGCGCGACGACCTCACCGTCGTGGACAGGGCCTTCTTCCACCCCGGCCAGATGGTCGCGTGGGATTCGGACCCCGGCGGCCAGGCCGGGGTCGTCACGGCCCTGGACGCGGTGGTCGACCTGGTCGACTCCGACTCGGCCGGCTCCGACAAGATGGTGGTCGTCGCCAGGGGCGTGCCGCAGTCCCGGCTGCGGGGCGTGACGGAGCTCGTCGAGGGCGACTTCGTCACGTCGGGGCCGTGGCTCGGCCGGGTCCTCGACGTGTCCGTCGACGTCGACGTGCGGTTCGACGACGGCGCCGTCTGCAGGGTCCCCTCCGTGACGAAGCGCCACAGCAGCGGCGGCATGCGCCCGGACCCGTACTGCGACAGCCTCTTCTACACGGGGCAGCCCGTCCGCGTCGGCGACGCCTCCGTGTTCCAGGCCGCGCGGTGGCTCAGCGGTTGCTGGCAGAGCACCCGCATCGAGGGCACCGTCGCCAGGGTGGAGCTGGCCGACGTGCTCGTGTTCTGGGTCGCGTCGGCGCCCCTGGGTGGCACCAAGCGGCTGGAACTCGTCCAGGCTTCCGCGCCGCCACCGCAGCAGCGCGCTCGCGACCTCGCCTTCTTCTGCTCCGACAACCTTTGTTTCTGGGGCATAGGCGACCGCTGCTTCCTTCGCGACGCCGACGCTTCGACGACGCCGCCGACCGCCGCCGCTACTACACCGCCCATGTCCGTCGTCACGGACACCCGCACCACCGTCGACGTGCTGTAGCAGGACGGCACGCGGCGGCACGGCGTGCCCTCGGCGTCGCTCGTCCACTTCGACAGCCACGCCGAGGTGTTCTTCCCGGGGCAGCGCGTCGTCAGCCTGGACGCCATCGAGGATGGACCGGCGGCGGCGGCAGCGGTGCCTCGCGTCGGCATTGTGAGAGACGTCAACTGGAAGGACCAGACCGTGCCCGTGTCGTGGCTCAGCAGCCCGGTGCGGCGGTGCCGGGCGGCGAGGAGGAGGAGCCCACGGTGGCGGACGAGACGACGACCGTGGTGAGCGCGTACGATCTGGCCAGGGATTACAACCACGGCGTCTTCTATGGAGATGTTGTCGTACGCATTGTTGGCGACGACACGGAAGCAGCAGCGGATGCGGATGCCGCCGGCGCCGATCTTTCATGGGTCGGCCACGTTGTTGATGTTTCTGATTCACATGTCCTGGTCAAGTGGGGAGACGGCAACACGTCAAAGGTTAGCTAAAAATTCATCTCGTGTGATATTATTAATCCTTTGTTAATACCTAAGTTATGTTTGATATACATTGCTAGTTACTAGTTGGGGCTAAAAATTAACGTCACCTATTAGCTCTCCTATTTAGATGTACTAAAGCTAATTTATGCTATTTTTAGCTAGCTAGCAATTAACCCTCGTATATAAAAAAAAGCCCTTAGTCATGCTTCTTATCAAATTATCAGTTCACTTTAGTTTTTGTCAATTTTGTATTATATGAGTCAAATTTTCCTACTTTGATTAAGTCAAATATCTAGAACATTAACTTAGTTTCATTAGATTTTTTTCATGAAATATATTTTGATACCCTCAAGTTTGGAAACAAAAGAAGGCAAGTTTGGAGCCAATGTTGACAAAGAAAGGCCTACGCCCAAGTCCATATGCTTATGATTCCATCATAAATATTTGTTTTTTTATATCGGCATAGTCTACTATGAAACCTGATCTGTCTATAGTAAATATATATTAATAAAATATATATAGCAAAACAAGTAGTTCTCAATATTAAACGTTGGATCGGAGCTGTTGACCGCAGGGTGCATCTACATGACTTTCACGTGATAATGACAAATTATCCCGATAATTTCAGTTGATGGACGTGCAAATTAAATTTCAGGTGTTGCCTCATGAGGTAGAGTTAGTGGAAGCATATTCCGTCGTGGACAATAACGCCGTTGACAAGGCAGCGGAGGAGGACATGCCTGAAGAAGAAGAACCTGCCGCTACCGTCACAGTGACAGTATGCATCCAGTATCAGACTATGGCTTCGGCCCTCCAGTTTCTTAAAAAAAAAACATGCATCTCAATGTGCTCTAGCATACGATTCTCTGGTACTCCTCTTCCTAAAAGTGGCACGAATCTCAAAGCACTCTTAAGCTAATTAATCATTTTCTTTATTGATTTTTTGTCTGGGTCATGGTTGGGCTCAACCAGTCCTACCCAGCCCAGAGTCCAGCCCTCAGCAAACCAAATCGGTTCTCTCATCCCTTGTTCCGTGCAGAACAGCGGCGGCCGGCGGACCGAGCCAAGGGCGGCACCTCCTTTCCCCCTCCTCTCCGGGTCTCATTTCGTCTTGTGCTGGCAGCCGGCAAGGAGGTTCGGCGACGCCGTTCGTTTTGATGTGCCCGCGTGAGGAGGTCCACACCTCCATCCACGTAGGCCCGGCCCTGATTTTTTTTAGGCCCGGGGCGAAACCATAATCCGGGACCCTTTATACATACATGACATTGATAGTACTAAATGCAAATCCATATATATAAACACTTAACTGCGGATGCAATAGCAATATTCATAGGAAACAATTCATAAATATTAAATTACCTTATAAATTCCTATATTAAATTACCTTAAAAATTCCTTCTAACATTCCTCGATGCGAAGTCATTGATGATGGTATCAATATCGATCTTATCCAACAATCGCTTCTCAATGCATAATGTTGCAAACCATTTAACCTCTCTTGAGACATTGTAGATCTCAAATAGTTCTTCAACAATTTTAGTTTTGAGAAGCTTCTTTCAGCTGATGCCACAGTCACAGGCATAGTAAACAAGATCCGATAAGCAATGGAAACATTAGGATAACAATCAGCCTTTGTAACAAACTCAAAAATCTCCATAGCTGTCATGGGTGTATCTGGCAAACTGAATTGTAGAACACTCAACTCGGAAATTAGATCATTTAAATCAATGTCAGATGAACCATTTAGAGAGAAAACTGCTGCTAGTGTTGTGCAACACAACTTTAGCTTAGGACCATCCAATGCCTTCAAGTTTGCTGAACTCATTAAAAATCCAAATAATTCTCTGAAAATCTAGTCTCCAATGAACGGACTGCCATATCAATGTCATAAGCCATAAGAGAAATCAATTCATTCTGAATTTTGTGGCTAAGATAATGATAAGAATATCATTATTTTGAATACGTCTAAGATGGTCTTGCATTACCAAATCAAACTCTGCGACCATCTCAACACAAGCTAAGAAATTGCCATTTTGGTCATTATAATGCTGCTCGTTAGATCCTCTAAAAGCCAAATTACGTCTACCAAGGAATTTTACAATGACAACTAGTCTCATCAGTACTTACCTCATGCGCTCTTTCTCCTTGGACATTTGCTGCTGTAACTCTTTATCAATTGTCTCTTGTTTGCCTAATCTAGTTCTCAATTCATTCCATGAGTTCATATTGGTAATATGCTCAACAGTAATTTCATGTTCCTTCATCCTCTCATTGATATGTTTCCAGTCTCTATACCCATCATTCCCCAATGAACTCTTGCACTTTTTAGAATTAACAAGCTTACAGCAAAAGCAAAATACTTTATCCAAGTGTTTGGAATAAACTAGCCATTTCCTGTCACGTAGCTCTCCATTACTCATTTTTCTATGATAATGAGAATATGCAAAATGCCTTAAATTATCGTCGAAAGGGAATACACTATTCTCTTCTCTTATAGGCCTATTTTCAACTAATATATCCCTTGCTTTGTTATCAAGATTATCCCAATTTCTTGGATCATAAATATCCATGTGACACACTTGTTCCTCATCAAGACTACTATTTTCTGTAGTATTTGAATTAAATATGTGCTCATCATTACTCACATTGTTTTCTTCCATGTTAATGCCAACATTGTCATCAGAAGGACCTTCATCTTCTAGAATAATCTGTGTTGGTTCCTTCCAGACAACTATCGCCAACTCGTTTGGATCTCTTGAAGTGTTTGGATTATTCTTAAAAAACTTATGCATAGAACCCCTCTGTGATTGTATGAACTCATCTATTCGTGCTTTTTTTTTCCTTTTCTCACTGCCGGAAGCATACTTTCTTGATGACATGATGCTGTTAAGATTTAGAGAAACAATTAGCTAAAAAACAGTTTCGCAAGAAAACAAGAATTGAGTAAAAAAGGAGTTAAATCAGCATATGTAACAGTATATGGGCTTCTAACAGTTAATCACACCTGACAACTTGGTCACTTTCTTTAAAATGATAATCATGTTCGTTCTATTGTCTCAGTAATCACGTTCGTTCTATTGCCTAATCTAGACATCTACTCGCGTTGCTGGTGGCTCACCGTGATTCGTCGTCGCTCGTCTGGGTCGGACGGTGTCGCGGAGATCGCAGCGCGTCAGCAGCGTCGCGTGGCGTCAAGTCCAGCGTCTCGCGGAGTCGCGGTCTCGCCTCGTGCCGTCGTGCAGGCGCAACAACCGCCGCCGCCGTGCGTGTCGCGTCCGCCCGCCCTGTTGGAGTCTGCGTGTGGACGTGGTCCTCAGAAGCGAAGGACCCAGTCCTTTGCTGTTCCCTCGTGCTGCAGGCCAGTCGCCAAGGAAAGATCCAGAACAGAAGCTAGCTCTTTCTTTCTTGATCCTTCTCGCCAGGAGGCCCAGGCCAGCGACGTATACCTGCAGGCCTGTATACCTGGTGTTTGCATATTTGGGGTGGGGCCCTACCTAGTTGGGGGCCCGCCCAGGGCGGCTGCCCTGCTTGCCTGCATCCAGGGCCGGGCCTGCATCCACGTCCTCGATTGGGGTGTTGTTCGATTTGGTGTGAGGTGACATCCTCGATGGGGGTAGGTTCGGCGGCGGCGACGACAACTGCAGGGTCATGACCAAGCGGATAAGGGTGGCGGCGCGGTGAGCCCTTCCCTTCAATCCGATTTGTTCTGATTGCTTCGATGGCGGCTACTAAAGGAGATCGACTCCCTTGAGGCAGGCCAGCTCGCTCCATTCGTTTGCGTCAGTAAGAGTAACAGACCGCATTTTAGTATCTAGTGGTTGGGATGTTGATGGGTGAAATCGTTAGTACAAAACCTTTTGTGCCTGCAATAATGTATACTGCTTTGCCGTTATACAGTGCACTTTATTGATATCAATCTCCATGGGGATTGTTTTCAGTCTGACAGTATTGTTGAGTACTCCATCCATCTCAAAATATATGTCGCTTTCGCTTTCCGAGAAACAACTTTGACAAAATATATATTAAAAAATATTAATATTTATGATACATAATTGGTATCGTTGGAAAGATCTTTGAATCTAGTTTTTTTAATAAATTTATTTGGAGGTACAAATGTTGCACGTATTTTCTACAAATCGAGTTAAACTTGTGGCACAAAAACCGGAAACGACACTTAAACCGGGACAGAGGGAGTATGTTGAAAAGAACATAAAGTCCAGGTATCACTTAGTTCCTATGATTTTAGTGCATGTCAATGTTGTTTACTATACTGTCTTAGTGGATGTTAGCGTTGAAGTTCATGTAATTCTAATCGTGTAAGGTTAAACTTACTACCTATGCCAGAAGAGGCAACTTTATGTTCTCATGTTTCTTATCCTTTGTTTGCTTGATTCAGAAAGTGAAGCTCCAATATTTCAGCAAAATCGAGATATGATGTTGATAAAATTTGATAAATGTGAGTTGCTGGTCTTCATGATCATGGGTACTGTATAAATGTGTTTTTAAATCTTTTATTTATTCTTTTTGTGAAGTGAATAGTTACAGAATTACTAAATTAATCTTGTCCATGGAAACAAGATGAGGCTGATCAATTCGTTTTTCACTTTAAGTTGTTACATTTTACTTCGATATATTGCTCTCATTTTCAGAGTTTGGCTGTGTTTAGATCCCTGAAAAGGGGTAAAAAAAGTACTGTAGCACGTTTTGGCTTTATTTGGCAAATAGTGTCCAACCGTTGACTAATTAGGTTCAAAACGTTCGTCTCGCAAAGTACAACCAAGTTGTACAATTAGTTTTTGATTTCATCTACATTTAGTACTCCATGCATGTATCGCAAGTTTGATGTGACGGAGAATCTTTTTTTCGCATAGTGCTGTTTTTGAGGAACTGAACACAGCCTTTGTGTAGTAATATAGCTGAACTTTCCAATGCTTTTCAGGTACATCAACTCCATGGAGGATGTGATCAAGAAGATCTACACTCAGATGGAGTTTTATTTTTTTACGACAACGTTGACAACTCAGATTCTCTACTCAGCAGCAAGCAGGAAGACGCCACGGTCGACAGGCGCCGTACCCACTGCTGCCAGCAGCCAGCAACGCGAGGCCGACCAGCACAATGAGCTGATGGTGAGAGCCCAGGGAAAGAGCCCTGTGCACAGGTGCGGCTCCATTGATGCATTGAAGGAGACAGCAGCGACCATTCCCGAGCAGCGGCAGTCAAGTGGTCCGAGCCTCCATCCACGCTGTTATTATGCTTATAGGTTCTGAGGAAAATAGACATGGTTTTGTGGCAACTAGACACATTCTAAAACGTATTAAGTGATGTTGTACTTGGATCATCTTTTACGTTGTCATGGATCAGATATTTGCAATGAGAACTAATAGAATGTTCGATACCTTATGCTTAGTTCTCACAATGACTTCAGTTGTCTGTGGGGGATCTTGTCCCAAATAGTGACACAACAAAGCTACTTGCTTGTGCTTTCATCGGCATAGCGATTGTTGTATCTTCATCAGCAAATTGGCAGATTATTGTCGAGAAGCAAGTGTTCTTCAAAGCCCCGCAAATTGAATCCAAAATGGCAGTACTGTTAATACGAACAAGATAAAATACAAGTTCACGGTTGCTCTACTTCTTGTGATGGATGTCATTGCTGGGACTGTGTTTCTGTAGAAAGCTGAGAAACTCAGCCTGGTTGATTCCATCTACTGTCAGTCCTCACAAGCCGCCCAGTCGAGGACTGGATAGAGGCGCGGACCTCCTCACGCGGGCATGCCAAAACGAATGGCGTCGCCAAACCTCCTTGCCGGCTGCCAGCAAACGAATGGGATCGGGGAAGGAGGGAAAGGAGGTGCATGCCGCCCTTGGCTTGGTCCGCTGGCCACCGCTGCTCGGAAAGTGCAGCCGCAGTCTCCTTCAACGAAGCAGATGAGAGCCGATTTGGTTTCACTACCAGAAAGCTGAGATTTCGTGAGAGTGAAAAAACCGTCATGAAATATTGGTTTACCCTCATGAAAATGATTTATGAGGGCCAACCGTCACGCATGAGCACTCACGGAATTGAAGTCAGGGAAATTGAATTTTCATGAGAGGCAGTGCTCACGATTTATTTTCGTGGCGAACGTTCCTGACGGTCACCTCCATGAAAATGTTAGCGTCGCCATCATGAATAACTGATTTTCATGACGGTGTGTGAAGCACTCTCATGAAAATAAATTTTCGTGGCGGGGATTTACATCACTCTCATGAAAATAATTATTTTCATGAGAGTGTGTTTTCCACTCTCACGAAAAACGGACCTCCTCACGAAATCTCGAGTTTCTGGTAGTGTTTGCTGAGGGCTGGACTCTCGGCTGGGTTGGACTGGTTGAGCCCAACGTAACCGTGACCAAGGCAAAGAACCAATAAGAAAACGAGAACGACGGCGATCTTACGTTTGATCCTACTAGGGCAACGAGAACGACGGCAAAGGCAAAGGCGACGGTGGTGATAATGGTTCTGCCAATGCCATCGACAGTGCCTCTGTCCATGAACTGCCACCAGCAAGCTTATAGTGCCAGCAGCAATGGAGATGATGAAGACCGTCCACGTCGACGTGCCCACTGGGGTTGTTGCTGGCCCGGCGAGCTGCGGCGAAGGGGGTGTTGATGATGATGGCCATGGCTCCACTAAGAAGAAGGCAGCAGCAGATAATGTTGCCAGTGGTGATGACTTGTTTCACTTCCCACAGTTCGCCGTCACGCAGTGCCCACCTTTTCCTCCAACATGACAAGGAGCAGGTGCGCACGCATAATTGATTTGGTTATTACTTGCCCATCTCTCTATAATAAATCTGTTCCCTTACACTTGCTACAATCTTATAATTATAATACTCTCTCTGAATAAATCAATTCCTAGAGCTGTTCTAAGTTAAACCTTTTTTTAATGTTTGACTAGGTCTATAGAAAAAATACAATACTAGTGATATAAAAAACATATTATGAAAATATAGTTTATGATGTATGTAAAGATACTAATTTGGTGTCATAAACTTTGATGTTTTTCTTTTCTATAAATTCGGTCAAACTTGTAAAAATTTGACTTTAGACAACTCTAAAAACTGATTTATTCAGGGACGATGGTACTCCCTCTTCCATCCCAAAATAAATATACATCTCGTATTTCGAGGAGCCAACCGATCTAGATTTATAGAAAATAGTATTAACGTTTATATCTCTAAATAGTTTTGCTATAAAAATACATTATGTGATTAATCTAATGATGTGTATCATAAATATTAATATTTTTTATATATATTTGCTCAAACCTAATATTGGTTGACTCCTTGAAGTGGGAGATGTGAACTTACGTTGGGACAGAGGACGAAGTATATTAGACGTTTGTTTATGGTATATTGGTTTATTTTATTTTCATACTAACAATGTAGCTAAGCTTTTACAAAAAACATAATATAGATGTGAGGAGTCTACCGAGTTGAATCCTATCCTATATATATTAATTTCATTGTGAGAATTTATAGCATTAATCCTTTTTTCTAGGGTGTCTGGTGAGAATTAACAGTTACTTTGTTGGGTGCCTCTAATTAGCTATAGTAAAATAAGATTTAATTTATATGTATATGGTCTTTGAAAAAACTGTACTCGCTTGCGTAAGGAGATGTAAAATATGAATCATGTAGGCGCACATACTTTATATTGAATCGTTAGAATTTATATGAGATTGAGTTTCACTTTTGGGAGAAACCGACTGTGTTACTACTTGTACAGAATTGTCCATGTTATATTCATCATACATAGGCATTACTTGCATGTTTTAAAGATTTTCATGCATATATATACACTGACACAGGGCACCGGTGATGTGAAGAAATGGACCAAAAGAGTACAAAAAGGATGGGAAATCCTACAAAACAACCTGCCAGGCACATTGTGCGACAGACAAGTATATTTTACGTTAAAAAATACAGAAAGAGGGCGCACAAAGACAAGTAATTGTGCCAATATCTAAACGTGTGTCACAATGTATATGCATATGCATGCAGACACCATCTACGTACGAGCCTTCGAGGACCGAACGGACCTGCTCCGGGCAGCAATGGTGGGCGCGGCGGGGACGCCGTACCACGACGGCCTCTTCTTCTTCGACATGCAGCTGCCGCCATCGTACCCGGCCGTGCCGCCGCTGGTGCACTACCACTCCTTCGGCCTCTGGTTGAACCCCAACCTGGACGACACGGGCGGCGTGTGCCTGAGCCTGCTCGACGCCGCCGGCGAGGGGCCCGGCCCCGAGCACTGGTCGCCGGTCAGGTCCAGCGTCCTCCAGGTGGTCGTCTCCCTCCAGGGCCTGGTGCTCACCACCACGCAGCCCTACTACAACGAGCCCGACTACGCGTACCAGCTCGGCACGCCGCAGGACGCCCGCAACGCGCTCCCCTACGCCGAGACCGCCTACGTGCTCACGCTCCGGACCATGCTCCACCTGCTGCGCCGCCGGCCGCCGGCGCTGGAGGGGTACGAGGCGCTCGTGGCAGGCCACTTCCGCCGCCGCGGCAGGTTCGTGCTCCGGGCGTGCGAGGAGTACCTGCAGGGCTGCCCCGTAGGCACGCTCGACGCCGAGGCCCGCGCCACGGAGGAGGCGGCGGAGGGGGAGAGCGGGCGGCGGCGGCGGCGGCGGCGGCCGTGCTCGGCAGGACTGAGGCTCGCGCTCAACGGCATCGTGCCGCGGCTCGTCGAGGTGTTCACCGAGATTGGCGCCGACGGGTGCGAGCAGTTCGGCCGGTTACGGCTCCCGCTTGCCGGCGATGGCGGGGCTGTGGCGCCGCCGTGCATTTAGCTGCTACGCGCACCGGCTGACCGGCATGCACGTTCCGTTCGTGCCTGATGGATTGCAATTTGCAAATGACCGACTAGCTAGGTTTTCGGATTAGCTATGCTGCTATGCATTTGTGATGCTGAGCACAGTTAATTATTTTTCCTTGTACAAGCACTTTTAATGGTACATCCTTGTTCAGCAACACAATTAAAGCAACAATTGTGATTTGGAGGTGTGGGTACTGGGTAATCATTGAACGCAGTTGACTATTGATGGATACAAGGCGCCATCAACAATGGAGTCATCTTGCTAGCTTATGTAAACTTTAAAAAATAAAATAAGAGTATAGAAAAATATGTAAACATAGACACATGAGGCATAGTAAAATGTATGAGCTTTTTCATTCTCTCCTTATATTGAATAAAATGTTCTATGAACTAGCCCTTTTAACACTATTGGAACTGCCCTAATCACTACAGGAAACAGCTGATTTGCCGGGTGTAAAATAATTTGTCGGGTGTTTTTTATCGGGCACCCGGCAAAGTCATTCTTTGCCGGGTGCCAGACCTGGCGGCACCCGGCAAAGAAAGGCCTCCGGCAAACCAGCCTTTGCCGGGTGCCAGGCACCCGACAAATTACAGCCGTCGGCAAAAATTAGTCTTTGCCGGGTCCCAGGCACCCGGCAAAATATGGCCGCCGGCAAAGGTGGCCGGCGTGACGGCGGCCGCCTGCCGTCAGCCTTTGCCGGGTGCCACGCCGTTAGGCCACCCGGCAAAGATTTTTTTATTTTTTTTAAAAAAATTCTTTGTCGGGTGCCTCCTGAGCTAGCACCCGGCAAAGGCTTCTTTGCCGGGGGCCAGGTTTGGTACCCGGTAAATTATAAATTTTTTTGTGTTTTTAGCCTCATTTTTTTTCTAGGGCCTTGGTACAGTAATTATAACTCCATATCAAAATTTTGGACATTTTTGACTTTTTATACTATATTTCTTTAATTATTTTCATTCACTTGAATTTTTCTGACTATTCTAAATTTAAACTGCAGGTACATGAAATAATGGAATTCGCTCATTCGAAAAATGATATTCATGATGTTTGGCGTTGTAACACTCCGGTGTTACGCAAGCATTTGCATGGCAATCATATGCATGGTATTTCATATCATCATAATCATACATGTTAATATTATAATTTGAGTGAAATAAAAGCTTAGAAAGTGGTATTTGAGATGTAATATATTAATGTGCTAATCACATTCCATCAAAATTTTGCAACTATAAATCTTATATCACTTAGAACTATAGTTCAATTTTTGGAAGCAACTAGATGACTCAAAGTTTTGTCAAAAAAAAACTTGTTCAAAAATATTAATTAAAATATTCAAAAATACTCCCTATTTTAGCTTTTATTCTTCAATTCAAAATCTATTGGGAATTTTTAGTTGGCCCCTTAATCAAAGTTGTAGAGAATTAAATTCTAAGCAACTTTTATTTTTGGGTCAATTCCAGAAAATGTCTTCTTCTTGTTCAAAATGGGGTTTGAAATCTGTGTTTGAATTTGATTTGAAATGAAAAATTTGAAAAAAGATCAAAACCAGCTTAGCAGGCCGCCGCCTCGGATTCGGCCCGCGCCACTCCCGCGCGCGCCCGCGTCCGCCTCCGCCGCGGCCCGGCCCAGCCAGCCCCCTCTCCCTTCTTCCAACCCGCGCGCGCACGCTGGCGCCCCGGGCAGCAAACGCCCGCCGCGTGGCGGCCGCATGCCGGCGACGCCACCGCGTGGCCGCTGTGAACCCCGCGCCCGTGCTCAACTTCAAAAACGACCGGGCACCTGGTCTCTATTCCATTTCCGCCTCGCCTGCTCCCTTTCTTCCTCCCTCCGGTGAAAACCGCAGCGGAACACCGCTCGCCACCGAGCTCCGCCACCGTCATCGCCCTGTTCCGGCACCGGTGGACCACCTCCGTCAAATTGCCCGTGCACGAGGCTCCGCCCCATCCTTCCCTCCTCCGAACGAGTGTCGCCTTCTCCTCGTTTGCCCTGGTAGGGCTCAATTTTTCCCTCGCCTCGCCGCGCCACCGCGACGGTGCCGTCGAGCCCGTGCTCCGCCACCGCCTCGCTCGCCCTATCTCTGCCCTCCCGCGTCTCCTTCACGCGTTCGCCACTCTCTTGCGAGCGTTTTGCGCACCTTAGCTGGTCGCGGATTGGCCAGAGCCGGCCGTTGGCCGTCGGCCACCGCCACGCCATCGCGGCTTCGAACGCCGACGAGGGCGCCCTGTCTCCCCCCGTCGGTCGTCACTGGGCCACGCCCTGTGGGCCGCGCCCCGAGCAGGCCGGCTCGGCCGTTCCCCCACGCGTGCAATGCCAGGCCGAGAACGGCCATGGGCCGGTTTGATTCCACGGGCCGGCCTAGTTTCAATAATAAAAACCGTTTTCTGTTTTCTTTTATTATTCTTGATGAAAATGCTTTGGAAAATATCTTAGCAGTCATTTCAGCTCTAAAAATTGTGAAATAAATTTATCTAGATTCATTGGAACCAGATCTACAATCTAAAAATATTGCATGTCATTTTTGGAATACTTTTCTGTAGAGCTTTAATTAATTCTTAATATTGCTGATATCTTGTAAAATGGCTAGTAAATCCTATATGTATCAGAAAAATATGATTTTAAGTTTGTTAATATTCATATATCATGTACTTACTAGGAAAAATATGTTTCATGCATGTGCTATGGAAAACTTTGGAGAAGTAGTTCAAGTACCTTTAATGGCTGATTTTTATTATTTTTGCTAGAGAGCAAACTTTGTATAAAACATGCATGTGATAATTTTTGTATAGTCATTATATTCCATGAAGATCCTAGGAAAAATATTAATTCTGTTGTTTGACACTTTTCATAGTACAAAGTAATTTCATGCTCATTTTTATGCTATAGCTTGTCATTTTTGTATAGGATAGTTTACTTATCCAAATGCCATGAAATTTTTATGGTAGTCTGTTTAGAGTAGTATTATGCTACTGTAATTTTCTTAGATTTTTAGGAGCATCAGAAATATATGTTGCTATTCAAACCTATTATTACTTAGGGTTTAAGCAAATGTTGCTTTAAGTGTGATTAAGAAATTAGTAAAGCTTTGGTGTATCTTTGAAGCATTTCATAAGATAGGTTAACTTAACATAATAGTAGTAGAAGAGAATGCAGTAGATGACATGTGCTTGTAGTGTATAGTTTCTTGGATGATGTTGACTACCTTGCATTTCAACATATTCATTGCATTCATCTCCTTCGATGCACACTTGCATAATCACTTACGCGTATTGCATCATACAGGATCGCAAACCGAGAACCCAGTCGTCTTACCCGAGGAGCCAGAGGAGCAGATCGAGGTGCAGCAGCAGGAGGTGACAGAAGCCGAAGAGAAGGTCGGTGAAGATCTCCCGGAGTGCCCCGATCACCGTCCGAGCTCCTTCGAGAGAGGCAAGCCCCGGAGCATTTCTCTCCCGGTTTGCAAATAATTTATTATTAACTTTACTTAATTTGATGCATTACGTTTAGGAGTTGTTTGCAAACGTTGCTGCATTATACCTTGCTTACCTTTGTTATACCATATCCTTGTTACCCTGGTATCCGCAGTCAAGTCAATGCTTAGCTGGCTTAGACCGGTAGAAGTCGGGTGATTTCCTGTCACCTGCGAGCTATAGGTGGTTACCTGGATCTGTTTGGTTGACTATGAAGTCATGGTATAACTAAGTGTGAAATGAATTTGAGACCGGGCGGAAACTTGCAGGGTTTCGGACTGTAGTGTTTTCCGTCTGTGTCGGTTAAGGACCGTCCGTTGTTGTCCCTCGGGTCATGTTGAACGCATGCCTCACATTTAGCTGGCCGGATAAAGTACCTTCCGACCGCGAAACTAGGAGATTATTCGGGCCGAGTGAATTGCCCGCAACGCACTGTACCGGAGCAGTAGTGGCAGGATACGAGGGCGCGATGATAAGGCCAAAGAGCAGTCGGGCGGCCCCCGGGTACAAGTGGTTCCTGGCAAGCTCGTGACTTTACCTGAATGGTTGACTCGGTGACCAACACCTCACTTTAGCGGATGAGTGAGGTTTGTGTGAGGAATAACTTACCAGCTGGTTAATAATCGATTCGAATCGCCATCGTTCACTGGATAGTGAACACTTCACTTGAGCTACTTCATCGTAGTAATATTGATAGAACACTTGGACAGTTATATGAATTATGACATAATGGAAGTTGTTAATGATCATTGGTTATCATTACATGATTAATTAAATGTTACTTTAGTACAGGTGCAAATGTAGTTGACAGGTTAATAAAGATTTAACTTGATGCAAAGCTTTTGTAAAGGTTTTCCTAAATGCTAAAAATGCTTTTCTTGCAAATGAGTCAGCTATCCCACCAGAAAGCCTATCATGATTCCTTGGTGTCTCTTATTTCTGGTTTATGACGGGTAAGTCTAGCTGAGTACCTTCTCGTACTTATGGCTTTGTTCCCACTTGTTGCAGATGGACAGATGTACTACGGCTGTTGTATCAACTGTCTCTATCCTGCAATGGGCGAAGCCTAGGACCATGGGCAATGGTCATTCGCTACTTCTTGTCTGATGCTTTTGCTGGAGATGATCACAAGCTGGCACTTTATTTCAAAATATTGTGTGTGTGCGTGATTTGAACTACCGCTTCCGCTACTCTTATTCAAACCTGGTTTGTAATAACTATGTTGAAACTCCGATGTATTTTATGCCGCGAATTTTTATGTAACTTATGATGGTAACCGTTAAACTTAGTACGATCTTGGCTGTTATGAGAAATGGTTTGAAATCCGTCGAGATTTCACGGACTACCGGGTTATACGGGCTTAAGTTTGTTGAATTGTCCTTCCGTTGGATGATTTTCCTACTTAATTTTGTATAATTGGGCGGTTCTGTTACAGCTGGCATCGGAGCATGGTTTAGCGTAATTACTGTTCATAAGTGTATTTAAAACAAAATTCTATTTAAAAAGTGTGATTTTAAAACTAAATGTGTGCCAGTGGTCATATCCTGTATGCCCAGTTAAGGACTCTAGGTGGCTATTTAAGTACTAACTTAGGGTTCTTGCACCATATTTCTCTTTCGTTGCTCATACGGCGTGCTATTGTATGAGTGCCACTTAATTGAGTGGTAATGTATGGATCAGTTACCTCTACGCTTTGATAAGTATGAGCTGTGAGAGCATGATCGGATACACCGCCGATCTAGGGAGAGTGTTTTATATGATACTAGAATAATTACATGTTGCACACATGTTTTTATGAAAGTATCGCATGTGTGGGTGTTCCGTCCGTTGAGGCGATGCCGTCAATAGGACGATGTGTGTGGGTAGTTACTACCGTTGTACACGCATCTGGGGATTCATGTAGAGCGCGTAGGTAGATTTACTGCTTTCATGCATTCATGGGGAATGGGCTGAAATGAATTTTCTGCAGGTACATAACAGCGTTTATCATGTAGATCGAATTAGTTACGTATATGAGAGATCGTTTGTATGCCACCGAATTCATCGTTAGATGTCTTTATTTTCTAAGTTTGTGAGAACGTAAGACTCGCGCATGCATCATACTGCCTGAGCATTTCATTCATAACCTGCATTCCTCCCCTTATAAAAGGATTATCCTAGTTTCATAAAAGTGACATCAACTTAAAATATGTTCTCACCGGGTAATTTAAAAACTTGTGCTACAGATGGCCCGCACGAAGAAGACTGCTCGTAAGTCCACTGGTGGAAGAGCACCACGTCACTAGATGGCCCCGCGGGAACGCCGCAGCACGGACACTTTTCTAAGTGAGTTTGGCATGCCCACCTTGCTTTGGAGAGTGCTCCATGATGTGGGGTACCCAGAGGGTCAAGAGCCGGTGTACTCTTGGAATGAGAACCAGCTAGCTGAGGATTGACTTGCAATAGTGGAAATCACCGTCCCTGCCCTTGGTGATGCGTCAGAATGGGCTGGTTGGCATTTGGAGTTTGAAGGACGCACTCCAGTTGATGGTGCAAAGGGTGCAGCCTTTCACATCATCCGAGACATAATGAGTAGGTTTCCTAATGAGTTGGCAGCAGCTTTGGCAGGTACTTTCCCGAGAGATGATCCTCGTGATGCCATTTGGGTGCAACCGCAAGGAAGTGCCTTGGTTAGAGGCCCAAGTGAAGGACAGGCTAGCGATAACCACACGATGAGTGCCATGTATGCAGCCATCAAAGCATACCAGGGTCTTGAGAATACCTATTGGACCTTGACCGGTCTGAGAGGTAATGATCGGCTTGAAGCAAGGAAGCAGAAGAAGAAGCAAGCACGTGCTATAGCTAGCTTGCAGGAGCAGTTGGCCGACATGAGCTTACAGCGAGACCGGGCTCTCGAGAGAGGTGAGAGTGCTATGCAGCGGGTACAGACGTTGACTCAGGCCAACAGAAATGCAGACCGCATGATGGGACAGCTAGTGCAGGAAAGGAATGAAGCCTGGAACAAGAGGGACCTTCTCAGGCAAAGGGTCGAGGAGCTAGAAGGGTATAACACCAACTTGCATGAAGAGTTCCATGCCCTCTATAACGGGATAGGCCCGTATGCTCCTTCGGACGCCGCCTAGATGGACGTCGACGACGATGCCGCCACTGATGGTAGCGATGGTGACGCCTCCGACCTCGACAACGGCCCTAAGGAGTAGGCTAGTTGCCTTGCATTAGTGATAGGCTTTATCGCGATGGCCTTCTTTTGGTTCCCATGTATCGTGTTGTATCCTGTTCGATCTTGAGACTGGCGATCTTTTGGATCTTGGTTGTGTATGTGATGCTTGAACGCATGAAAGTCCAGTGTATGTATGCTGGCAACGTGGTTGTATGGAACGCGATGTTGCATTCGAAGTAATTTGATTAGTGATGTTGTTTTAATTGGAATGTGCTTATTGTGCCTCTGTTTTATTGCATGACTTGTTCTCTCCAATAAGTTCAGTATGGCATGATTGTTCATTCGGATACAATTACTACCACTTCGCTCAATTATTACTTGTTGCTGAAATATGCAGATGGTAAACACTCGTCGTGCCACGTATGAGGCCGCTGAAACTGGTGGCAACGGTGCAGGGGCTGATGGGGGTGGTGCAAACAACGTCAACCACCAGGAGCCACAGCCAGAGCCACAATTGCCCCCTCCTCCACCGCTCACTGCAGAAGTGTTCTTCGCACAGTTCCTTGGAAGCCAGCGCAACGCCGAGCAGTCACAAAGGAATATGGAAGATTTTCTGCGTACCATCGCTGAAAATGTTCAGAGAGGAAATAATCAAGGTGGTGGCCATGGAGTGAACCAGTATAGCAATTTCAAGGATTTCATGGATACTAGGCCACCTATTTTTCAGGAAGCAGCAGAGCCACTCGACGCTGAAGAATGGATCAACACTATGGAAGATAAGTTCCGTGTGTTGAGACTGACAGAAGTCCTGAAAACAGAATATGCTGCACATCAGTTACAGGGATCGGCAGGGATGTGGTGGAAGCATCACCGCACCACTTTTCCTCCCAATGCCCAGATTACTTGGAGAGAATTCACTGAAGCGTTTAAGGGAGCTTATATTCCCCTAGGATTGGTTGAGATGAAGCTCAGAGAGTTCTTGGCCTTAAATCAGGGTACCAAGACTGTAACACAGTATTTGCATGCATTTAACAACTTGTGTCGCTATGCTCCAAACATGGTTGACACAGATGCAAAGAGAATTGCTAGTTTCAAGAGAGGGTTAAGTCCGAAGATAATGAAGCATGTGGGTACCAATACCCGCGCCAGGTTCAATGTCTTTGTCAGTGATTGTTTGAAACAAGAAAAGAACAACAACGCCTACACTGCATCCAAGAATCGCAAGAGGGTGTTTGAGTCAGGACCATCACAGTCCAGAGTTGTCACTGCAAATCGTCTTTCTTATCGTCCGTCCGCACCTGGTGCAAGGTTCAGGCCTCCACAGCATAAAACTCAGAACTACAAGGGACCACAGAAGCCGTACAAGATGGTCGTGCCGCCAGCAAAGATCACCGCAGCTGCAGAACAAAGCAACTCCAAGAGAGCAATAGGATCTGCTGGTACAGTGAAGGGGCCCTGCTACAATTGTGGTCAGCCAGGCCACTTTTCAAAGTTCTGCCCTTATCCGCCTAGAAAGAAGCAACAGACTTACACTGCCCGTGTACACCATACCACCGTTGATGAGATTCCTAAAGGAGAACCTGTAACTGTCGGTAAGTTTCTTGTTAACCATCACCCTACAGTTGTTCTATTTGATTATGGATCCTCGCATTCTTTTATGAGTCAAGCATTTGCACGGAAGCATGAACAACTATGCACAGAATTGAATTATGGTTATCGCATAAGTTCAGCAGGGGCTGATGTGCTAACCAATAAGATGGTTAGAGGGGCAACCCTTGAGTTAGATAGTCAGAAGTTTCGAGTGAACCTGATAGTTATGCCAGGACTAGTTTTGGATGTAATAATAGGAATGAACTGGATGAAAGACTGGGGAGCAGTCATAGATACAAGCAGTCGATTGCTTACCCTTAAGGATCCGCAGACAGAGGGTACTTTTCAGGTACCATTGCCCAAAAGAACAGACCTTGTGAGTGTGACCTGTGCCATGGAAGTTGTTCCTATCCGCCAGATCCCGGTAGTGTGTGAGTTCCCGGATGTGTTTCCAGAAGAGTTACCTGGCCTTCCTCCAGATAGAGATGTTGAGTTTGGAATCGAGTTGATCCCCGGAACAGCTCCTATTTCGAGGAGACCCTATCGGATGCCTCCGGATGAGTTAGCTGAGTTGAAAAAGCAACTGGAAGAATTGCTAAAGAAGGGGTTTATCCGACCAAGTAAGTCTGAATAGGGATGTCCTGCCTTGTTCGTGAAGAAAAAGAAAGAGGGTACTCTAAGAATGTGTGTGGATTATCGACCTCTTAATGCTGTAACTATCAAGAATAAATATCCTTTGCCTCATATCGATGTTTTGTTTGATCAGTTGGCTAAAGCTAGAGTGTTCTCCAAGATAGACCTAAGATCAGGGTATCATCAGATAAAGATCAGGCCACAAGATGTCCCGAAAACCGCCTTTTCTACCAGATACGGGTTGTACGAGTATCTTGTTATGTCCTTTGGCTTAACAAATGCTCCTACATACTTTATGTATCTGATGAATACGGTTTTCATACCAGAGTTGGACAAGTTTGTAGTTGTCTTCATTGATGACATTCTAGTATACTCTGAGAATGAGAAAGATCATGAAGAACATCTGAGAATTGTCTTGACCAGATTAAGAGATCATAAGTTGTATGCTAAGTTCAGCAAATATGAATTTTGGTTGAAGAAAGTTCCTTTCCTTGGTCATATTCTATCTGAGAATGGAGTTTCGTTAGATCTGAGCAAAGTGCAAGAGGTTATGGATTGGAAAACTCCAACCACAGTGCCAGAAGTCAGGAGTTTCCTAGGGTTAGCTGGTTACTATCGCCGCTTTATCCCAGACTTCTCGAAGATTACTAAGCCAATGACAAGTCTGTTACAGAAAGATCATAAGTTCGTGTGGACAGAGGAGTGTGAAACAGCTTTCCACACCTTGCAGAAACTGTTGACCACTACTCCAGTTCTTGCACAGCCAGACATCGAGAAACCTTTTGATGTGTTCTGTGACGCCTCAAAAACAGGATTAGGCTGTGTTCTAATGCAAGAAGGAAGAGTCATTGCTTATGCCTCCCGTCAGTTGAGAAAACATGAAATCAATTATCCGACACATGATCTTGAGCTTGCCGCCGTGGTGCATGCCTTAAAGATTTGGAGACACTATTTACTTGGTAATGTGTGCAATGTTTTCACCGATCACAAGAGTCTCAAGTACATTTTCACCCAACCAGAATTGAACATGAGACAGCGAAGATGGTTAGAACTAATTAAAGATTACAACTTGAATGTACAGTATCACCCTGGGAAAGCCAATGTGGTAGCCGATGCTTTGAGTAGAAAGTCGCATTGTGTGAATATGCAACCCTTACTCGAAGATGGTTTTAATCTAATGCACCCTGTCATGTTACATAGTATTCAGATCAGTTACACCATGGAGAGTAAGATAATAGAAGGTCAGAAAGCAGACAAAGGGATATTCCACATCAAAAGGAAAATTAAAGAAGAACCTTCAAAACACTTCAGAGTGGACGAGCAGGACGTGTTGTGGTTCAACAACCGTCTTGTTGTTCCAAAGGATAGAGAGCTTAAGAATAAAATTATGGATGAAGCTCATCACTCTAAGTTATCCATTCATCCTGGCAGTAGTAAAATGTATCAAGAACTAAGACCTCGTTTTTGGTGGACAAAGATAAAGAAGGAAATTGCAGCCTATGTGGCCCGATGTGACACATGTTGTCGAGTGAAAGCTATTCACATGAAACCTGCTGGATTGTTGCAACCTTTGTCAGTACCTAGTTGGAAGTGGGATGATATAAGTATAGATTTCATCACAGGTTTGCCCACGACTCAGAAAGGCCATGATTCGATTTGGGTAATCGTGGATCGTCTTACCAAGACCGCTCACTTTTTGCTTGTCAAGACAGTTTATAGACCACCTCAATATGCCGAGAAGTATATTGCGAAGATTGTGATATTGCATGGCATACCGAAGACTATAGTGTCTGACAGAGGGTCCTAGTTCACTGCTCACTTTTGGAAGCATTTGCACAAAGGTTTGGGGACTAGTCTGATTCGTAGCACTGCCTATCATCCTCAAACAGATGGTCAGACTGAAAGAGTTAATATTGTTTTAGAAGATATGTTGAGAGCTTGTGTGTTGTCTTCTAGAGGTTCATGGGAGTCGTGGTTACCTCTAGCAGAATTCGCATATAATAATAACTATCAAGAAAGTATCAAAATGGCACCTTTTGAGGCTTTATATGGACGAAAGTGTAGAACACCTTTAAACTGGATTGAGCTAGGGGAAAGAAGTTATTATGGTATTGACTTCGTGGAAGAAGCCGAAAAGAAAGTTCATATCATTCAGCAAAATATGAGAGCAGCTCAGTCACGTCAGAAAAGTTATGCGGATAAAAGAAGGAGACCACTTGTGTTTGAAGTTGGAGACTATGTTTATCTGAAAGTCACGCCAATGAAGAAGAAGCGGTTTGGATTACGCAGAAAGCTTGCCGCCAGATTTGTAGGACCCTACAAAATCTTAGAAAGAAAGGGTCCAGTGGCTTACAAATTGGAATTACCAGAATCAATGGGTGCTATATTCCCAGTTTTTCACATATCACATCTCAAGAAATGTTTGCGCGTTCCAGAGGAAATAATTGAACCCCGAAGCATAAAACTTAAGTCAGATCTGGTGTATCGTGAGCAGTCAATTCGAGTTTTGGATTCCAAAGAAAGGGCTACTCGGAACAGTGTGGTGAAAACATATAAGATACAATGGAGTCATCATGATGAGGGTGATGCATCGTGGGAAACGAGTGAATACTTACAAAAAGCATACGAAGATTTTTATAATAAATGGTTCGTAACCCAAATCTCGGGACGAGATTTTTATAAGGGGGGAGGGCTGTAACACTCCGGTGTTACGCAAGCATTTGCATGGCAATCATATGCATGGCATTTCATATCATCATAATCATACATGTTAATATTATAATTTGAGTGAAATAAAAGCTTAGAAAGTGGTATTTGAGATGTAATATATTAATGTGCTAATCACATTCCATCAAAATTTTGCAACTATAAATCTTATATCACTTAGAACTATAGTTCAATTTTTGGAAGCAACTAGATGACTCAAAGTTTGGTCAAAAAAAACTTGTTCAAAAAAATATATTAAAATATTCAAAAATACTCCCTATTTTAGCTTTTATTCTTCAATTCAAAATCTATTGGGAATTTTTAGTTGGCCCCTTAATCAAAGTTGTAGAGAATTAAATTCTAAGCAACTTTTATTTTTGGGTCAATTCCAGAAAATATCTTCTTCTTGTTCAAAATGGGGTTTGAAATCTGTGTTTGAATTTGATTTGAAATAAAAAATTTGAAACAAAGATCAAAACCAGCTTAGCAGGCCGCCGCCTCGGATTTGGCCCGCTGGCCGAATCGGCCCGCGCCACTCCCGCGCGCGCGCCCGCGTCCGCCTCCGCCGCGGCCCGGCCCAGCCAGCCCCCTCTCCCTTCTTCCCGCCCGCGCGCGCACGCTAGCGCCCCAGCAGCAAACGCCCGCCACGTGGCGGCCGCATGCCGGCGACGTCACCGTGTGGCCGCTGTGAACCCCGCGCCCGTGCTCAACTTCAAAAACGACCGGGCACCTGGTCTCCATTCCATTTCCGCCTCGCCTGCTCCCTTTCTTCCTCCCTCCGGTGAAAACCGCAGCGGAACACCGCTCGCCACCGAGCTCCGCCAACGTCATCGCCCTGTTCCGGCACCGGTGGACCACCTCCGTCAAATTGCCCGTGCACGAGGCTCCGTCCCATCCTTCTCTCCTCCGAACGAGTGTCGCCTTCTCCTCGTTTGCCCCGGTAGGGCTCAATTTTTCCCTCGCCTCGCCACGCCACCGCGACGGTGCCGTCGAGCCCGTGCTCCGCCACCGCCTCGCTCGCCCTATCTCTGCCCTCCCGCGTCTCCTTCACGCGTTCGCCACTCTCTTGCGAGCGTTTTGCGCACCTTAGCTGGTCGCGGATTGGCCGGAGCCGGCCGTTGGCCGTCGGCCACCGCCACGCCGTCGCGGCTCCGAACGCCGATGAGGGCGCCCTGTCTCCCCCCCGTCGGTCGTCACTGGGCCACGCCCCGAGCAGGCCGGCTCGGCCGTTCCCCCGCGCGCGCAATGCCAGGCCGAGAACGGCCATGGGCCGGTTTGATTCCACGGGCCGGCCCAGTTTCAATAATAAAAACCGTTTTCTGTTTTCTTTTATTATTCTTGATGAAAATGCTTTAGAAAATATCTTAGCAGTCATTTCAGCTCTAAAAATTGTGAAATAAATTTATCTAGATTCATTGGAACCAGATCTACAATCTAAAAATATTGCATGTCATTTTTGGAATACTTTTGTGTAGAGCTTTAATTAATTCTTAATATTGCTAATATCTTGTAAAATGGCTAGTAAATCCTATATGTATCAGAAAAATATGATTTTAAGTTTGTTAATCTTCATATATAATGTACTTACTAGGAAAAATATGTTTCATGCATGTGCTATGGAAAACTTTGGAGAAGTAGTTCAAGTACCTTTAATGGCTGATTTTTGTTATTTTTGCTAGAGAGCAAACTTTGTATAAAACATGCATGTGATAATTTTTGTATAGTCATTATATTCTATGAAGATCCTAGGAAAAATATTAATTCTGTTGTTTGACACTTTTCATAGTACAAAGTAATTTCATGCTCATTTTTATGCTATAGCTTATCGTTTTTGTATAGGATAGTTTACTTATTCAAATGCCATGAAATTTTTATGGTAGTCTGTTTAGAGTAGTATTATACTACTGTAATTTTCTTAGATTTTTAGGAGCATCAGAAATATATGTTGCTATTCAAACCTATTATTACTTAGGGTTTAAGCAAGTGTTGCTTTAAGTGTGATTAAGAAATTAGTAAAGCTTTGGTGTATCTTTGAAGCATTTCATAAGATAGGTTAACTTAACATAATAGTAGTAGAAGAGAATGCAGTAGATGACATGTGCTTGTAGTGTATAGTTTCTTGGATGATGTTGACTACCTTGCATTTCAACATATTTATTGTATTCATCTCCTTCGATGCACACTTGCATAATCACTTACGCGCATTGCATCATACAGGATCGCAAACCGAGAACCCAGTCGTCTTACCCGAGGAGCCAGAGGAGCAGATCGAGGTGCAGCAGCAGGAGGTGACAGAAGCCGAAGAGGAGGTCGGTGAAGATCTCCCGGAGTGCCTCGATCACCGTCCGAGCTCCTTCGAGAGAGGCAAGCCCTAGAGCATTTCTCTCCCGGTTTGCAAATAATTTATTATTAACTTTACTTAATTTGATGCATTACGTTTGGGAGTTATTTGCAAATGTTGCTGCATTATACCTTGCTTACCTTTGTTATACCATATCCTTGTTACCCTGGTATCCGCAGTCAAGTCAATGCTTAGCTGGCTTAGACCGATAGAAGTCGGGTGATTTCCTGTCACCTACGAACTATAGGTGGTTACCTGGATCTGTTTGGTTGACTATGAAGTCATGGTATAACTAAGTGTGAAATGAATTTGAGACCGAGCGGAAACTTGCAGGGTTTCGGACTGTAATGTTTTCCGTCTGTGTCGGTTAAGGACCGTCCGTTGTTGTCCCTCGGGTCATGTTGAACGCATGCCTCACATTTAGCTGGCCAGATAAAGTACCTTCCGACCGCGAAACTGGGAGATTATTCGGGCCGTGTGAATTGCCCGCAACGCACTGTACCGGAGCAGTAGTGGCAGGATACGGGGGCGCGATGATAAGGCCAAAGAGCAGTCGGGCGGCCCCCAGGTACAAGTGGTTCCTGGCAAGCTCGCGACTTTACTTGAATGGTTGACTCGGTGACCAACACCTCACTTTAGCGGGTGAGTGAGGTTTGTGTGAGGAATAACTTACCAGCTGGTTAATAATCGATTCGAATCGCCATCGTTCACTGGATAGTGAACACTTGACTTGAGCTAATTCATCGTAGTAATATTGATGGAACACTTGGACAGTTATATGAATTATGACATAATAGAAGTTGTTAATGATCATTGGTTATTATTACCTGATTAATTAAATGTGTAGTTGACAGGTTAATAAAGATTTAACTTGATGCAAAGCTTTTGTAAAGGTTTTCCTAAATGCTAAAAATGCTTTTCTTACAAATGAGTCAGCTATCCCACCAGAAAGCCTATCATGATTCCTTGTTGTCTCTTATTTCTAGTTTATGACGGGTAAGTCTAGCTGAGTACCTTCTCGTACTCAGGGCTTTGTTCCCACTTGTTGCAGATGGACAGATGTACTACGGCTATTGTATCAACTGTCTCTATCCTACAATGGGTGAAGCTTAGGACCATGGGCAATGGTCATTCGCTACTTCTCGTCTGATGCTTTTGCTGGAGATGATCGACAGCTGGCACTTTATTTCAAAATATTGTGTGTGTGCGTGATTTGAACTACCGCTTCCGCTACTCTTATTCAAACTTGGTTTGTAATAACTATGTTTAAACTCCGATGTATTTTATGCCACGAACTTTTATATAACTTATGATGGTAACTGTTAAACTTAGTACGATCTTGGCTGTTATGAGAAATGGTTTGAAATCCGTCGAGATTTCACGGACAACCAGGTTATACGGGCTTAAGTTTCTTGAATTGTCCTTCCGTTGGATGATTTTCCTACTTAATTTCGTATAATTGTGCGGTTCTGTTACAGGCGTATGTTGACGTCGTATCCAGGAACTCGCATTAAATTACGACCATCATGTTGTCGTAACATGATGAGGTAATCGCGGAGAAAGTTTATTTAAATTATATAAAATCTAAATGAAGTCCGAAAATCACGAAACTTGTCGAGGTTTCTTGTTATTGCATTTGGAGGTCGTGGTAAAAAAATTGAGAAAGTTTTGAGCAAGTTGCGACGTCGGATGCCTAAAACCCAGACATCTCCACTTGCAATAACATGTGATCACATATGTGGAGATGTCTGGGTTTTAGGTATCCGACGTCACAACTTGCTAGAAACTTTTTGAATTTTTTACCACGGCCTCCACATGCAAACACAAGACACATCGACAAGTTTCGTGATTTTCAGACTTTGTTTGGATTTTATATAATTTAAATACACTTTCCCCGCGAGTACATCGTCATGTTACGACAACATGATGCGTGAAAATTCATGCCACTTCCTATATACAGCCTCGACATACCCTAAATATCATGAATACCATTTTTTGAATAACCAAATTTCATTATTTCATGTACCCGCAATTCAAATTTGAAATAGTCGCAAAAATTCAATGAAACAAAAAAAATTAAAGATATATAGTTCAAAAACTCAAAATTGTCCCAAATTTTGAAATAGGGATTTATTTACTGTAGCAAGGCCCCACAAAAAAATGAGGCTAAAAAAACAAAAAAAACAAAAAAATAATTTGCCGGGTGCCACCGTGGGCCCTTAGCAAAGAAGCCTTTGCCGGGTGCTAGATCAGCGGGCACCCGACAAAGAAATTTAAAAAAAAATAAAAAAAAATCTTTGCCGGGTGCCAAGTCAGGGACACCCGGCAAAGAAATTTAAAAAAAATAAAAAATTTCTTTGCCGGGTGCCAGGTCAGAGGCACCCGGCAAAGAATTTTAAAAAAATAAAAAAATTCTTTGCCGGGTGCCTCTGAGGCCGGCACCCGGCAAAGGTTCTAACCTAAAAGCCCAGCTGGCCGGCCCAACACTCCTCACTCAGTCACTCTCTCCCTCCCTCCCACCCACCCGCACGCCGTCGCTCGCCCTCCCGCTCCACCTTCCCTCCTCAGATCCACCTTCCTCCCTCCCTCTCAGATCCAGATCCACCTTCCGCGGGCGTTTTGTCGGAGGGTGCGGCGGCGGCTGCGGCCGAGTCCACACCCGCAGCGGGCGACCAGCCCTCACAGACGCCTCCCCCCGCTGCGCGCGGGCGGTGGGGCCTGCTCAAGTTCGGCGCCTTGGCGGCAGTCGCCGGGGCCATCGACGGCGTCGGATACGCCAGCTACGGTGCGATCCCCCGGTTCCTCACCGTGATCGGGCCTGCTAGGGCGATTTGGCTTTAGTGCAGATTTGTTCTGGGGTTTGGCTTGGAATTTTGCGCGCCTGACTTGTTTTTTTCCCGTTTGCTTTCGTGTCAGCCTATTCGCTGAATGAAGTGGAGGAGAAAACGAGAGAGTTCAGGAAGAACCCAGCGCCGCTCATCCCTGAGGATGCCTCCACGTTCGAGGTAAGTTATACCATGCGATCCTCTGTTACTTATTGTTGCTTGTTAGTATTCATGTGAGCTATCTTCTGTTACTTATTGTAGCTAGCTAGTATTTGTGTGAGCTGCAAAGCCAATGAGTCATAGCACCCACCCTTTTCTCACCTAGGAGGGAGGGAGGGATGGTACTCTGATGATTGGCCTTTTTGACAGCTCAGATTCTTGTAAGATGACTAGGAATGCCTGTTTAGCTCCCATGAATTATACTGACTATGCAAAACGGTTGCCAGAGATGCAAATTTTGTGTCACTAGAATTTGATATTCCCTGAAATTTCAGCCCACACTATTTGTTGTTTGTTGTGGAGTGCCATTTTGTTGGTTGGATTTGTGGGAGGATCTTTGACTTCAGTTGACTGTT
This sequence comes from Saccharum hybrid cultivar R570, assembly GCA_038087645.1. Classification (NCBI taxonomy): domain Eukaryota; kingdom Viridiplantae; phylum Streptophyta; class Magnoliopsida; order Poales; family Poaceae; genus Saccharum; species Saccharum hybrid cultivar. The sequence continues at coordinate 1,530,934 of JAQSUU010000426.1, forward strand.
AATTTCTCTTTGATGCCACCATTCAAGCATATCATAAATGAATGACACACTTTGTGCTGATATTGAATCATGACATAACTTATACACCCCATGAGAATTTTGCACAAATGGATGAGTTGCATTAATTGAAATAGGGAGTGAATGCTTCTCCCATTGAGTGTGAAATTATTTTTTGACTGTAAATCATCATTGTATTTCTTGCATGCAGAAGTACAAGGCTATGGTGTACTCGACGGCTATGAAAGGTGCAAACTGAATGCGCTCCTCTTTTTACTGCTCTTCTCTTTGTTTACTTGGAATTCAAGGGTTATTGTTGTGAAGTCTTTCTTCTCTGGTGATCAATTGCTGTGCACTTCTAAACGCATGTCCGGATGGCAATGTGGTGATGCTTGATGAAGTAGGCTCATTTTTTTTCACTATGGACGAACTGAATTTCATTACGCAAAAGCAACAAAATTACAAGAGTTTGGTAAACCAACGTACTTAGCTTGAACTAAACAAGCTGCCAGTTGCACTGAACACACAGGGTTCAGACAAAAGGCATCCAAAACCATCATCCCCAACACGACTAGATCAGCGATGATAAGAGTTCTCGCCGCCAAGACTATGAAGAGTACGATTTATTACAAGTCCAGATCGGATGGAGTAGGCTCATAGAATGATAGAACTACTTACTGTTTCTCGACAGTTGAAAATTTTGTCTTTGGTGATTGCTATTAAATGCTTTGATTTGCATAATCAATAGTTCATGTAAATTTTCAAATTAGGAATTACTCTGAGTTGTTCAGTGGAAGCACAGATTCTGATGTTATTGAATTATGAACTGGGTCAATGCATGTATGTTGGAAATTAATATATATGAACCCTTGTAAAGCATTCATGGATTTAACATTAGTTAAGATAGATGCATATGCTGATTAATATTCTGAGTTGTAACATTTTTCTGTGCTGAATTGCTACTTATCTCCAGCTTAGCTTGGTTGGTTATGGTTTTGTCTTTCATACCTTCTTATCCTTACTAAGTGGTGTAAAATCTTGAGCTGCAGTTCCTGTTTCGGCTATAGAGCTGTACTTGGATATTAGGAGCACAATCGAAGACCATGTCAGGGTTGGTAACAAACTATAAGGTCCTCGCAACGCAGCAGCCACCCGGTCGGTAGCCGTCGTCAGCGTCGGGGCCAGGTGGTCAGGTCCTCGCAACGCAGCAGCCACCCGGTCGGTAGCCGTCGTCGGCGTCGGGGCCAGGTGACCGAGCGCTCTTTGACTCTTCGATGTAATTAGTATTTGTGCCCTTCAAAAATTTGATGAAATGGTGGTGGGTTGCTCTGTGTCTTTGTGCAGCGGGCTTGTGGTGGCGTACATGATAGCCAATTCCGTGGGGTTTCTCTGGGATCAATGGGCTAACACCATGGTGAGTAATCCGTTGCCTTCTTGTAGCAATACATTTTAAAACTATAGTGCTATAATTCAGAGATCAGAATATAATGGCCACATGTGCTATCTCTGTCCTGCTCTGAATTTGGCCTGGGGATGGATGTCCTTGTCCTCTTAGTTTGGCCGAGTGGAGGTCCTTGGAACTAGCATTAGAGTGCAAGGGTTATTTTTACGTAGATTAGCTATCAGTCCTTATTTGAAAAGAAATAGCTATTAGTGAGGCCGTGATTTGTTATAAGTAAATATTTGTATCATTTATTTGTGGTTAATTAGTGATTGTTTGATATTATCATGCCGTACTTATAATTTTAGAACAAAGTTGTTTGATATTTATCTTGGTCCAACTGGTATACCAGAAGAATTTGTGTTACTACTAGTAATATATGTCAAAGGTTGCAGTACTATGTTACTTTACTTGTTCGTATTCACTGGTTCAATGCTACTATTCCTCAGACCAATTCCATTTTATTTTGCATGCAAAAATTGAAAAAGTAAAACACATGTTCATTTCAGGAGTTGAGAACTTAGGATCTGTATAGTATTTCACATAATAATTTGTTTTGTATCTATGAAAGTTAATATTTTTGGTTGGTAAAAGGAATGTTCATCATCTATTATCTATTAAATAGTAAACACTACTCTATATGATTTGAATTATGTCAATCTAATTCAGCACATGTAACTTCCAGAGCCTATCCAGCGAAGGAGATTTTGACGAACCTCTGATTTTTTTACAGGAGCAGGTCCTGCGTAACTGATTCCTATCCCCTCCTGCTCAAAGGGTATCAAGAACATTAAGAAGAAAATGTGCTATTGCTCTACCATAACATTCCTGTAGTAAGTTTATCATATTCTATAAAATGTAGGATCGGCTACTAGACTATATTGAGTGTATATTAATCAAAGTTATTTATGTACTATTACACAATCGGTTCCTTGTTCAGGATATGATCTGTTTGGATGTCTAATTATCATAGTTATTAATTGGAGAGTTGTTAAATGAAATGTGGTTTATTATTTCTGATGATTTTTTCATATGGGCATCCGGCAAAGATTTTTTTATTTTTTTTTTAAAAAAATTCTTTGCCGGGTGCCGTCCTGACAGGGCACTCGGCAAAGAAAATACTAAAAAAATAAAAAAACTCTTTGCGGGGTGCCTAGAGGAGCGACACCCGGCAAAGAAATTATAAAAAAAATTAAAAAAATCTTTGCCGGGTGCCTCTGACATGGCACCCGGCAAAGAAATTAAAAAAAATCTTTGCCGGGTGCCTTCCGGTAGGGCACTCGGCAAAGAAATTTTGGAAAAAAAATTAAAAAAAACTTTGCCGGGTGCCTCTGACATGGCACCCGACAAACCAAAGGCTGATGGAGCCGGCATCGTGACGGCCACTTTTCTTTGCCGGGTGTCGGGTTTACACTCGGCAAAGTCTTTGCCGGGTGCCCGATAAAAAGCACCCGGCAAAGAAATCTTTGCCGACTAACTTTTTGCCGGCGGCTCTTTGCCGAGTGCTGCCCCCGGCAAAGGCTTTGCCGAGTGCAAAGTAGCCTTTGTCGAGTGTTTTCGGCACCCGGCAAAGCGCCTGAATCCTGTAGTGAATGGATTTGTTCAACCGAGCATTACTCCCTAGCTCCATGATCTTTTATACGACGCATACGCATACCAAGATTCAAACTTTAAAATCTTTGATCAATAAATTAACTAATAATTTAAAAATTTTAATACGAACATAATACATTTTGATTTTTAATCAAATATACTATCCAATTATCATAAGTTTATAAAAGATTATGGAGATAGTACTATAGAAAGGAGTACCAGTAGCCTAATTACAGAGGTGACGTCTCTAAGACGCGACGTCACCTTTGTTAATGTTTATCAGGGGCAACATTACTAAGACGTCGACGTTTGCTAATGATTAACAGAGGCAGCCATCCCAATTATGCCACCTTTATTAATAGTTTTCATTTAAAAATTTTCCACCATTTTGATTGAATTTTTTTTCCGCGATTGTAACCTAGCTAGGTTGACTGAGCTTTTTACGTATTTGTTCATATACGAGATACTTAGAACCATCAATGCCAGCCCAAACGATGTGCATGCAGTATATAGATTACGTGTCTCATCATCGGAGCAACGACATTGAAAACTAAACTAAACTAGGGAACTATATGTGGAGGAGTGTGCAGTCCCTCCTTATGTCAATTTTGGCCATGCTTCAAGGCTGGAACTTACTCTGTCCAATCGAGAGAAGACTGGAATTCAACTCCAAGCTGGAACGGCTCAGAACGCTGGCAATCAGTCCTCTAAGATTGACTGGCTGAATCAGGTGGAGGGTGAGAGGAACAGCCTGTACGTACAAGATGGCGCTGGACTGGAAGCAAAAGAAGTTCCCAGCGGAAGTAGTTGATCTTCTGGTGGAGTACTCATCTCAAGGTGTTGCAGATAAAGGGAAATGGCTTAGTCTCTTACAGTTTGTTGATGAATGGAAGATGTAATCTTGTTAGCTATTGTTAGTTAGTTTCTGAAAGGTCGGAGGTGGTGGAGTTTATGTGTGTATGGGTGATGAACACCGAATACTTTAAACTGTTTCCAGTCCTTGTGATAATGCAATGATCGGAACCATATATATAGGAAGAACTTGTATTTCATGAGTGGCCTGCCTTGGTTAGCTATTGGTCTGTAGCCGTGGCCGGGGCGGCTGTGCCTGCCCTGGCTAGCTACAGCTAGCTGCTGGGGAGGCTGGAGTGGCTCGGACTGGCCCTGGCCACCCAACAAAAGGAGCAGAGGGGGCTGTGCCCGCGCCCTTGGCCGGTGGCGGGCACCCAGGGCTGCTTGGGGAAGAAGCTGCAATCAGTGCCGCTCTGGCCATGGTCAGCCCTTGCCCCCCGGAGGTGGGTGCCAGATCTTGCGTAGATGTAGGTCCTGATAGCCCAACCTTATGAGCAGTTTTCCAGCAGGAAATCGGAGAAGAAAGTGGTGTTGGTGGAAGATGGCCAGATCTACCCATCGCGGCGGTCATCGAGTCGCCGGAGCTGTCCAACGGAAGGATTTGGGGAGGCAACGACTACTATAACGGCCTGTTTCGGGAGAAGGAAGAAAAGAGTCGGGATAAGAAATGTCAGGGAGAATAGAACGAAAGTGTGTATGTGTGTAATCAATGCCAATGTGGTATTGGTGGATAGTTTTACCCCAACTTCACAAAGGGCTACAAAACGAGAGATTCTAGAAGTTCTATGAAATCTATGGATCTAGCTTCTAGATTCTTATTTTGGAGGATCTAGAGTTAGGGAAGCTGAGAGCGTTTGGCAACAAAATTAAAGAAAAAACAATCTTAGAATGGAGTTATTTTGGTGGATCTATAATTGGCCTAAATACTCGTAAGTAGAGGTTCTGTTTTAGGAACCATTGTTTGAGTTACTTTAGGGGCCGTTTAGAGCAACTCTAACAGAAGAACTATCCATGTTGTATTTGGCTTTCTAAAATAACAAGTCATGTATCCCGGAATTCTCGCATGTTATGCCGCTAGCTATTCGCCTCACCCTATTGGAAAGGCCGTTGGAGTTTTCTATTTTTTTGTTAGGGCTTTTTATTTTCGAGGTTGGCTAAATCATGAGTTTAGTCAGGTATTTTTACCAACTCTGTTGGAGTTACTGTTAGATGGACGAAACTGATCCGTTTCTAGTGAGAATCGCAGGAATCTAACTGCCAAAAGATTTTTTACGACCGATCCGGAGCTGGAACGTTTCGTGATCCCTTCGTTGGCTCTCGGAACGGCCCCAAGCTGCTGGTATCCCACCAATTCGATTCTAACTCCTGCGCTTCCCCTTCTGTTCGCTACAAATTACAGGATTTGCCACCGCCCTTCCAAAGCACACGTACCAGTATAGCTCTGCAACAACTGCACTCCAGAGGGGAAAATAAATATTCTTTTACTTACTCCCTCCGTCCTATAAAAAGAGTCATTCTCGCTTCCCAAAAAGTCAACAGCTTTTAACTTTGACCAAATATATTTAACAAAATATTAATATTTATGGTACATAATTAGTATCATTAGGTAGATCTTTGAATATACTTTCATAATAAACTTATTTTAAGATATAAATGTTGCACGTATTTTCTATAAACGTAGTTAAAGTTGAGAAAGTTTGACCAGCACGCTTCCCACGGCGACTCTTTTTATGGGACGGAGTAGTACGTGAAGAAATTTGTTACTTATTGAGTACAAGCTAAATTGTATGCATTTTAATCATGGTTGTACAAGACTTTATTTTCTCTTCGTTATAACTCAAGAAAAAAATCATCACATGTCGAGCATATTGGTATATTTCATCGCTCTCCTCTTTCAACAGGTGATTTTGTTTCTCCTAAGAAACGTTTCTTTAGAGAATCTAAATTTGAAACATTTTTTTAGAGAATTTGAATCCCTACCAAACAGACCCTCAATGGTTACAAGTTTGTACCAATGATATGAAAATAATACATCAATAAGAAAATTATTGGTTAAAAAGTATCCTCAAATTAAAATATACCTAACAACTTTAATTGGACAGAGTATACTCACTGTGTCCTAAAAAGACTGAATTGTCAAAATTTATTTCTAAAACAATACTTTTTTTTGGATGGAGGGAGTATATACATATGAGCTTATAAATTGTTTTGATTTTGGACATGAATTTCGTATTCGATTCCTACAGGATTCGGTAACAATTCGAAATGCAACAAATTATTTTTGGGCCAATCTGTAGGTCTCGTGAGTTTCTCCATTTTTCAACGGAGAACGGAGAGGGAGAAAGCACCCGACTCATCGTCTCCTCCGCTTTTTAACGCCGGACGCCTCCGCTTCCTGGTTGGTTTTTTTCCCTTCTTCCCGTCTTCTCCCCTCTCACCACGTGCTCGCCGCGGCTAACCGAACCACCCAAATCAGCGATCGTCGCCTGAAACCAAGCAAGCCGGAGCGCAGGAGACCCGGCCGCTCTCCCCCGTCCCGGCTCCGCTGCAGGTGAGAATTTCGCTGGAGCAAACCCTTCTTCCTCCTCCCCCAATTCCGTTGGTCCTTCAGCAAAGCCCTCGGAATGCTAGCTTTGTTTGGGGTTTTCTCCTCTCCTTTTTTTTATCCTCAAAAAAAAAAGGAAGAAAGAAAGAAAGGAAGCAAATGTGGATTCTCCACCGGCGGCGTCCTGCGGTGCGGCGTGGAATCGGCTGCAAAAGAAGAAGAAAAACACATTTTGGGGTTTTCTTGGAACTTGTTATCAAAATTTCAATTTTTTCCTTTTTCGTCTGTACCTCCGTTCTGGTTCTTCGATTCTTGGGTCCAGTCTCCCTTTTCCTGGGATGAATGCTCGTGTGCTCCTCGAAATCGATTTCGGTGCTGGTGGAAGGGGGTTTTACAGGTGACCAACACAAGTTTGGGGTTTTCTTGGACCTTGTTATTAAAAAAATAAATCAACGCGCAACCTTTGCTGAGTTAGCTTAAGCACGTGATTCCAAGGTCCTCTGGTTTTCTTGGTGCTCCTAAGCACGTGATTCCAAGGTGCTCTGGTTTTCTTGGTGCTCTGTTCCTGGAGTCACCGCTTTTGTAGGATATAAAACCCCAATCCCCGAGCTCTCGTGCTCTTAATGAGCTGTACCTTAACCTTTTCCTTTCCGTGTGCACTAGTATAACTTAATTGCACAGGATAAACCTTGTTGGAACCAAGAACAGTGGCACGACTGCCAGACTAGATGCTATATTATCATGTATAAGGTGATTATCAGATTGTAGTATTATTGTGACACCTGAAGTTTTGAGTTCTAGACTGGAACACCCTCTAGGGGGTAGAAATGTATGACATTGTGCTTCTGTTACTAACTCACCTATGCTCAGCTTATATGATTGAGCTCTAGTCACTGATTCAATATTTTTTCAACTGGTCCTGTATAAGCTTATATTATGCGTCCTTATAGTATTTCTCTGTTATGTGTGCTTCTTTAGCGTACTCTACTACTGACAAATGGTAACACCATTTTTCATACTTTGTTTGCCATTTCCCTTACCTTCAGCAATGGACTACACATCGGATGGAGATTCTGAGGTCGAAGCGTATGGATCCGGCACTTTTGAGCTTCTGGAATCAGGAGATTTAAAAGTGATGACTGATGAAGGCTTGTACCGATGCCCCTTTTGTTCAGATGATGAGAAGGGCCACAGTCTAAATGATCTGCTGCAGCATGCCTCTGGTGTTGGAGCAGCACATGATCGGCAAGCCAAAGAGAAGGCGGACCACCGTGCTCTTGCAAGGCATTTGAAGGGTAAGCCTGTTGAATCATCTGGCGCACTTTTGCAGCCAATGCTTATGGAAGTGCAGGATCCTGAGCATACCCAAGATGAGCAATTTGTCTGGCCCTAGATGGCTATCCTAGTCAATATGCCAAATGAATTCTTTGGTAAAAGTGCGAATCGACTGGAGCATTACTCATCTTTCCATCCAGTGAAGGTGCATCCTGTATATAGCAAAGGTCGTCCCACACGTGATGCTGTTTTTGAGTTCGGGAATGACTGGAGTGGTTTCAGGAATGCACGGGCCTTTGATGCTCACTTTGCAATGAAAGGGTATAGTAAAAATTGCTGGAAGGAGATGAAGTGTGAATGTACAGAGCCTGCTGGGTGGATGGCAAGGGCTGATGATTACAGTTCTCTAGGGGCAATAGGTGAACAACTGAGAAAAAATGGTGACGTCAAGACATTAAAAGATATTGGTAGTGAAGGGGCAAATAAAACCGAAAAACTTCTGTCCAATTTGGCCTGCGAAGTTAAAGAAAAGGAAATTCATTTAGAGCAACTTGAGTCTGAGTTCAACAAGCATTCTGCTTCACTTAACATAATGATGCAGAAGAGGGAGCAACAACTCCAGTCATACAATCAAGGTACATGGCAATATTCTGGTTGTTTATGCATGTTACATTTAGGAGTGACTAAATACATGCAGTGGTTACTATCCATTTTCAATCATGTGCTATCTATGACTGTACTAACAGTTTTTCCACTTTTACTAGAAATCCTGAAGATGAGACAACTTGGTCAACAAAACACACAAAGAATTGTTGAGGAGAACCGGAAGCTACGATTCGATATCCAGGACATGGTGGATGCACTTGATGCAGGAAACAAACAAATCGAGCAGTCGGAACATGACAAAAAGAATCTTGAGCAGAAGCTAAAGGTGGGCAATTTCTTTCATCTGAGGCAAAATGTTTTATCAACAAGAATTAATAGCTTGGAGATTAGTATATACGGTGTAGTTTTCTGCTTCTTACAGGAATTAGAATCCTCTACTCCTCTAGTCATGTATGTCTTCTAAGAAGGATAAATAATTTTGATTGCTATTTATTTGAAAATGAAATTTTTTTGTTACTTGGTGATTTTATGGTATGAAAACATAGATCATTCTACAATTAGTTGCCACTTGCCAGATGGTTGAACAATTCTAATAGGGTGAATTTGCAAGAGGTGTATTTGTACAGGACTTTTTATTATTATTTTTTGTTCAAATCTCTTGTAAATTTTAAGAACTAGCATCCTAGTCAAAATAGTCCCCCAACTGTTGGTGTTATTATATAGAATGAATTAAGTAAACAATTTTCTTTTTCTTGCCGGGCAAAATAATAGCAGTAGGCTGAATGAAATTAGGCCACTTATCTATACTATAAAGGAGTGAACAAATTGAATAACATTTGTCACCTAAAAGCAGCCTACCCACATGAGATCTCCTCCCTTGGATGTACATTTAACGCATCGGATTAGGTGTAGATTTGGTTAACCATGGGCCCACAGTGTTTCCTGACTCCAGAAACGTGTGTTCATCGGCAAACGATCGACTCCGCCCACAGAGTTTTGACACCGGGACCTTTTCTGACCCGCCCGCGTACCCGCGTCCTCGCGCCACCGCCAAAAGCCGCGCTTCCTCGCTCGCCGCACTAAACCGCCTCGTTCTCGATGTGGATCCATCGACAGCCGAGCCAATTGCGCGGTGGCTTCGCGACGCTACGCCTCGCCGGCCAGCGCCCCAGCAGTCGCCGGCTGGCCGCCCTGGCACTCCGGTCCCCCAACTGTTAGTGTTATTATATAGAATGAATTAAATAAACAATTTTCTTTTTCTTGCCGTGCAAAATAATAGCAGTAGGCTGAATGAAATTAGGCCACTTATATGATGAAATATTGTACAACTTGTATAACGTACTTTTGACTTCTGCTGTACAGAATGCAATGAGGACCAATCATCTTAGGTTGGCTGCATTGGAGCAGGAGAAAGCTGATGAAAATGTCCAAAAGCTTGTGGATAAACAAACGGTTAGCCCCTGTTCCCTTGACATGCTTGCATGCAGTTTTCTTTTGAATGACATTCGTCTTGTACGATTTTTACTGTGGAAACTGCAGAGAGAAACAAAAGCTATTCTAGATGACTTTTTGAGGTTGAACAAACAGTTGGAGAAGAAGCAGAAACTTGAATTGGAAATAAACCACTTGAGCGGGAAACTGCAAGTGATGGAGCTCAAGCCAGGTGATGAAGATCCAGAATCCAGAGAGAAAAAAGATAAACTAAAGGAGGAGCTCAATGAGAAGATTGACGAACTGAAATATGTGGAAGACTACAACCGAGATTTAATCAGTAGGGAAAGAAAGTCCAGTGATGAGTTGCGAGAAGCTCGAGAAGTGTTGATAAATGTATGATAATTTTTATGTCATACCAGCGCACTACTCAGTTTCAGCGAATGTTTTTGTTTATGAGAACTCATGTTTGGTCCAATTGCAGTCACTGCAGAGTTTGCCCAGAACCACAAGCCGCCAGACACAGATCGGCGTCAAGAAAGTTGGTGAGCTTGACCCCAGTGTGTTTCTAAGCCTGTGCAAGCAGAAATTTCCAGCAGCGGATGCAGAAGCTGAAAGTGCTAGACTTTGTTCAAAGTGGCAGAATGAAATTGAAAATCCAGAATGGCAGCCTTTCAAGGTTATTATTGTTGATGGAAAAGCATCGGTAAGATGGAATCTTTTGCCTTTTGTTGAACTTGTATCTATTGGTATGAATTGTTTATAATTGAGCATTGGTGCTGCACGTGCCTGTGTAGGAAGTACTCAATGAGGGTGACGAGAAGCTCCGAGAACTAAAGGAGTTTGGTGAAGAACCCTATGCTGCAGTAACAAAGGCGTTGATGGAGCTGAAGGACGGCAATGGCGGCAGGAAGGATCCGTTCCCTGAGCTGTGGAACTATGACGAGGGTCGGAAAGCAAATATGGTGGAAGGAGCTCGGCATGCTGTGATGCTTCGGAAGGCGAGCAAGATGAAGGGCAAGAGAAGCCGCTGACTTCAACGCCATTGTTTCATGCTGAATGAATGGAGGTCCTAACTGAATAGTTATTCTGTTTTGGAGTAAACTGGAAGTGCAGTTAACCTGGTGCATTTTGTTTAGGACTATTACCTTGTATGTTGCAACTCTGAACCAAGCATGTCCCTAACGCTATGTATGACAAATGATGGCATGCTGCAACCGTGTCGTGCTCCGATTAGATTGACGCACTAGTTAAATTCAGAAATGTCTGGTTTCAAGTTTATGTGGTTTGAAGTAACTCCAGCTTGCATACTTACAGTTACAGCTTGCATGACAATAGTGCTACAGTCCATACAACTCCAGTCACAAACAAATGTCAGCTCTAGGCATTGGCTGCAATCCTTAAACATCCAATTTTGACAACAATTTAAAACTTTTAATATATTTGGAGAACAAACTAATCCAGAATATTAACTGAAACGTATTTTTCTACGGAGTAAACTTGTGAGCAGGACTATCTCCAGTCTCATTTTAAAAGGCAAGTGCTTCTCCCTCTTGTTCATAAAACGAAAAGTGTGCCAGCCTTACCTCTTATAAGGTTTTGACCTCAGAAAATATCTATCCATAATATAATAATGATTTTTATAAATATATATATGTATCCATAATATTGATTTTTTATAAATATTTATCCATAAATACTGGTTTTTATACATATTTATCCATAATAATGAATTTTTACAAGGTGCTAACTCCAAATATTTATCCATAATATTAATTTTTATATAAGGGTTGCTGAGATCATATTTTGGCCGGAGAATGGACCTCGGAAAACGTGTATTAAAAACTTTATATTAGTAAACTCCTAGTGTGCAAATACGGCACGTGAAACGCGCAACCCCGGCTTCCACGCCGCTAGTTGCTAGTAGCCTAGTACGGTCATTTTGACATTGCCGCCGACGCCGAGAGCACCGATGCATTGCAAGCGACCAGGTCATCGATCACAACCAAGAAGTATCTTCTCAGTGGTGTCCGCGCGCGTGCGTCCCCGGTGGCATGCCTGAGCTCGCCGTCACGTCGGCATCGGCTGCCGAGCAGGGTCGTCGTCGGCTGGAGGGCGACGATTATCAGGCCACGGCTGCGTCGCCATCGCCGCATGCCCGTGCGCCGCCGTCGTCGCGGTACAAGGGCGTGGTGCCGCAGCCCAACGGGCGGTGGGGCGCGCAGATCTACGAGCGGCACGCGCGCGTCTGGCTGGGCACGTTCGCGGACGAGGCGACGGCCGCGCGCGCCTACGACGTGGCCGCGCTCCGATTCCGCGGCCGCGGCGCCGCCGCCAACTTCCCGGGCCGCCCCGCCGACGCGGCCGAGATGGCGTTCCTCGCCGCGCGGCCCAAGGCCGAGGTCGTCGACATGCTCCGGAAGCACACCTACGACGACGAGCTCCGGCAGGCGCTGCGCTCCGGCGGCAGCGGCGGTGACCGCTCCCTTGGTCTGGGACTGGTTCTCCCCCGGGTGGCGCTGTTCGAGAAGGCTGTGACGCCGAGCGACGTCGGCCGGCTCAACCGGCTGGTGGTGCCCAAGCTCCACGCCGAGAAGCACTTCCCGCCGCTCGAGGAGGGCGGCGACGCGGCGCCCGTGCTGCTCGCCTTCGAGGACATCGGCGTCGGCGGCGGGACCGGGAAGGTGTGGCGGTTCCGGTACTCGTACTGGACCAGCAGCCAGAGCTATGTGCTCACCCGGGGCTGGAGCCGCTTCGTCAGGGAGAAGGGCCTCGCCGCCGGTGACACCGTCGCGTTCTCCCAGGCGGCGATCACCGACGACGGGGAGACTACGGATGTGAAGCGGCGGCGGATGTTCATCGAGTGCAGGAAGCGGAAGAGGAAAGACGACGGCTGCAGCGGCAACGACGGCGGCGAGCGCGTCGTGAGGCTGTTCGGCGCCAACATTGCCGCTGCTGCGATTGGAGCTTCATGATGCATGGGTGTTGAACGACATGGAAAAATGAGTTCGTTCATGCCTGGGAATGGTGGTGGATTCATCATTACCAATAAGGTGCTCCACTTTTCAAAAAAAAAAAAAAAGTGCTCCGAATTGGGGAGTCGATCATGTTTTGGTTTTTTTTTTTGGACCATGCAAGACAGTATATATGATTTTGTCACAACTTCATCAGTACAAGCTTAGATGCATGCATATTGCATACTGCTAGCTAGTAGTTAGCTAACAAATATTGCATGTTCTAGACACTAGAGCAGCTAGCCCCTTTTCTGAATTTCTCAAGTACACGTGCCTTTTTGTTCCTTTGCAGACAATGCTATGATTATGTCTTTCTATCCAATAAATCTTTTGAAATGGAGTTTTAATGGCCTATTTGACAGCGCTCATAGCAGCTCCGAAGCCGATTCCAAGAGGATATTTGTCAAACGGTGTTTTACCATAAAGTAATGATCTAAAATGAAAGATTAACTTTCCATTATTCATAGTCACTTTTTAATAAGGTAATTATCCTTGAAAATCACTTTCAGCTATTTAATCAATTGCATTTAGAATCAGAAGCGGAAAAGTTCTGCCGAACATATCCTAATATGTTAGGGCGTGGCTAGGGCTCGGACAGGGCCTGCCCCGCCTGTTGCACCCACCCCACATGTTGGATGAGTCTGACCGCATGCTGCATCTGTTGTCGCCTGCCTCGCTTGTCCCGCATGCGGCTGCAACTGTGTGTTTGCCCGCCCGCCCCAGATGGTGTTGCACGTATGCATGCAAGCCCATGCCTGCTGTTGCGTGTGTTTCACTTCGTTCTGTGTTGCGCGCTTGTGCATCCATGATGGGACCGCCCACGCCCATGGCCCGCATGCTACTGCGCGCCCTCGCTTCGCTTCTGTGATACGTGCCCGTGGACGTGCTTGTAGGTGGAGATCAGATTTACTTTTGCAACATCCAGATGAAACACATGCAACATTCAGATGAAACATAAAAAACATTCAGATGCAACATGAAAAAAAAACATTCAGATGAAACATACATCTGAAATGCATGAAACATACTGTGTCTGCTAATTAAAACACTTACAACATAAAGCACTTGCTGCAACATACGTATGAAATAGGTGAAACATTTTTTGGAACATACGGTTGTAACATATGTGTATAGTCACTATAACATATGTGCAAATATCCAGATAAAACACTTGCAACATACGTTTGAAACAGATGAAACATTTAAAACATATACTTGCAACATATGTGTATAGCCATTGCAACATATAAAACATATAGATCAAACACTTGCAATGTACGCTGAAACAAATAAACATACACTAAAACAAATAAAATATTTGAAACATACACTTACAACATACATTTATAGCTAATACAACATATGCAACATCCACATAAAACACAAGCAACACCAGATGAAACGTACATCTGAAACGCATGAAAACATACGGAGCTCGATGCCATGGAGTGAGAAAAATTTGGGCCAGCACTCAGCTGCCAACGGTCAACCGTCACAGAAGTAGCAAACGGCGCATGTAGATATGGACCCGCGCTCCTTTTACAAAACAAACAAGCAAGCAGCCTGGCTGGCCCCGCAACTGGCTAGTTCGGTCGGCCAAAGCAGCAATGCTACAGGCAGCATGCAACAGGGACAGCTTGGCCTGGGCGCAGCCAACACAGAGGGAGAAAAGAGTAGGATGCCAGGATGGCAAGCAAGCAGCAGCAGCCCTAGGTGCTAGGCAGTAGAGGGCAGGCACCACAGGGAGGCTTGCGGCCCTAGGTGTGTGTGGCTAGGGGCCTGGTCGGCTAGTCCAGCTAGCAGCAAACGTAGTAGGGTGCCTCTCTCTGTGGTCGTGCACATGCACGGTTCCTCACGCGCTGCATGCACCCCGAACTGCACCCCCAATGAGTGGCCGCACATGCTCCCATGCACTGCCCCGCAGAAAAGGATATGGATGTGCGCCGCCTGACTGTAACTGCACGCCCCCTCTTTTTTTGGGGCGTCACGCGCGCGGGGTCTGTCCGTCCGGACGCCCTCAACCAAACATTATCAAATATGTTATAGTTATAGAATTGAACGAACTCCACAGTACTGTTTCTACTAAATGTCCAGAATTGAAATCGTGTAGTCATCCCAAAATGCGATTGTAATTCCATATATAGATAGATCTACCGTACCCTTAACACTGAGTGTTGCAATCATTTGCATCGCAAGTTATGCAATTTTTCATGTCAAAATAATTGCGTGTGCGTTTTCTAGAATTCAAAGCCACAACCTCTTCTCTCGCTTAAGACATCTTTACCATCCCACCACTTAGTTGTTTTTTTATAGTATTACAAGAACCATTCCTTTTGAATGTTCAGTGAGAATGATTTCCAACGGTGGATGAATAAGCGACCGCCTCTGACAATGCATCCATTTCTGATGGCGGTCGGTCTTCTAAAGCGATTGCCTGTGTGAAAATGCCCATTTGTAGTCACGGTTACTCACTTACTCTTACTCATGTCAACCACTGCTAGAAATAGGGACATTTTCATTAGCTTGTTATGTCGTCAGCTTCTAGAAAGCTATCTCTAGTAGTGGGCTTTGATCAGAGCCTCTCTAGCTTACTGTACTTGTGGAAACCAATTACCACTATCAGTCCTGTGTAAAAAAAGGGACACCAGTGGAAATTCTTTTAGCAGTACCATTGGATGTGCCCCTCTGTATACAATAGGATACCCTATAGTTGGGTATTATTTTTGAAAATCACATTATAAAACATGAGCACTCATAACACATGCATCCACGCTCATCGCGATATGGATGTTTGTATGAATCCTATATCTATAGGCACAGATTTAGTTGGCAAATCTCAAAAATTATTGAAGTCACCACATGGGCTGATCACTTTCTGCATGGCTCCTAAAATATTTAAATGCTTGGGTTATCTAGTCTTGTAGTTATTAGACAATTATGTTTGTCCAATTTCATGACATTATTTCTCGATCGTGATTTATTATTAGTCTGCTGGTACCAAGAGGGATTTGATATTGAATCAAATAGATAGTGTGTTTATGCTATGCATACATCTTTTTGTTGTTGTAAATAGTTTTAACGTTTTTCTGGTATATATGGAATAGGCACAAAACTATATATATACATTGGAAAGATTCTCTCCTTGTAATAATAGAGGCATGACGTCAAGATCAAGTGTTGAGTGAAGTGCAAAGAGGCTGAGGCTTGGCTAAGTTCTATGTAACAAGTTAGCTGTTAGCATTACTAAGTTCCTTGTTTATCGGGGTGCACCGTGGACATGTACGCTCATTTGAACTTTATTTAATTAGTATTATAATATTTGATTTGCAATTACCTCAACATTTTATCTTTCTCATTTTATGGTACAAACTAGCTAGTATCAATAATTAAGCTCATATCTGAAAGTATTCGTATTTGAAATGGACGAAGTAGGTACAAGTTACATCACTGTCTGCCACTTAAGTTAACAAGCAGGAGATTTCCAAACTATACACGTGCTGTTAGAGTGTTCTTTATTATAAGCGTGGCCATAGTACTCACCGACACGAGCTAACAATATAGTAGTAGTAGTATTAAGCATACGAAACCAGCTTGCAATTGCTTCATCACTAGTTAATTTAAAACCACACGCTTCCATATAAACATGTCTTGTGCTGCCATCGATCGATGGAGTGCATAGCAGCGGAGATGCTGAGAATCTGAGACGTTGAATCGTTAGTTGATGAAGAAGCTCAAACAAATGAAACCTGGTCGGTTGGTGCGCTCTTGTTTACTTTGTCTTTTTCATCAGCAACGCCAAAACTTAGCCCACCAGTACGTACAGTCCATTTAATAACATGGTTTAATCAGTAATCCTAGTCAGCCATCTAAGAGCAGTATAATAATAGATTGTAAGCAGGCTGAATGTTGAAAGTGGAGGAGAGAGGAGAGAAGAGAGAAGAAAAACGGACTGGAAGCTTACAACCAGCTTAGACACAAGAACCAACACACCATGTGAGAGAGACAAGTGGACCATGTATTAATACTGAAGTGCTAACTATTATACGGGTAAGCTAAGAGGTAGGCTGTAAAAATCCTTGTAGCCAGTAGCCGGCTATATTATTAGTCTTCCTCTGACCAAGCTGAGATGACATAACCTGCGCCATGCATACATGCACCGACCGGGTCGATTGGGGCTCGAGCCTTCCTAGTTCCTACCGCAGTTCGAAATGCGAAGCCCCTTCTACAAAGAATAAAACTAGATATATTAGAGACACAAGGTGATGAGAAAAACCCATCTAGTAGTACTTCCTAGATCTACCTTACCTAATGGTGTCTTTTTGATGAGTTTTTGGTTCAACTAACAAATTACAGTCAAATAAAATTTTGTTCGTTCATTTCTTTCCTCATTTAAATTACGTAAAATGCCATTCTAGCTCATTTAAATACGTAAAATGCCATTCTAGCTCATTTAAACAAGTTTTTTTTGATCGATCCAATAACCCAAAGTAATTTGAACTTACATCCCTAGAGCAAAACCAATCAAACCACAAGCACCAGAAAAGCTCCGGTGTTGCCTAGGCAGAGGCACCGAAGAAAACGGTCGAGAGGACCCTGTAGTCAGTCTTCAAGCACCTATCGGAAAGCTCCGGTGGTGTGGTGTTGCCAAGTATTGGAGAATGAGCGAGCGTGAAACAGTTTTGCAAAAAAAACATTTATCACCCCATCGGAGAACTTGATCTGGTGATATCGGGAAACTAGCACCAGAGAAAGCATCGGTGCCCAGCAATTCTATACTGTGTAACCCAACTGGATCTTTCCGATGAGTCTGCAGAAGTTGCAGCCTTTGCCCAATGACTGTATATTTCGAGGGGGAGCCTATATACCCACGATTGCCGGCCATTCGGGGTGTGTTGGAGCTCAACGAAGGTATAGGGGGCTGAGTCTCATCTCTAGTTGCTTAGCCACTAAAGTGCTTAAATATCACATATGTGATTAGTGCTTGCTCTAGATTTAGAGCCAAGTGTTTATATTACTAAGGTTTGTATATCTCTTACTACCCAGTGCTTGCACATATCATTGCTTATATATTAAGGTCTTGTTGTCTTGTGAGATCCTCCAATGTGTGGAGAGGCCACCGAGCATGTACGAAAGGGCCGTTGACCTGTGATGTTTTGGCTGTAAACATGATGGTGAAGATTGCGAGGAGCGGAATGGAAGAAGGCCATCACTTGGGTCCACTTGCGCGTGAGGAAGGACCATGGGCTATGCACGGTGTTACCCAACTGGGAGCGTGGCGAGTATCCTTGCGAGGGGCTCCAACGAGGATCGAGGAGGAACGTGAGCTTCTTGGTATCTCAAAGAAAATCACCGTCGTCAGTGGGAATTAGCATCTCGATCAATCATATTTAAGCATCCGCATTTTACTTGCTTACCTAGGTTGTGTGCTTACCTTTCAAGTTTAGCTTGCTAGGCTACTTCATAGGATTAAAGCTTAGGTTGCATAAGTCTCTTACAGTAAGTTAGCAACCGTTAATAAAACCAAGTTGCACATTTAGATAGAAATCTTGTATAGATTTTGATAAGTAGAATTAGAGGCCATTAGTTTTTAAAAGGAAAAAAAAATCCAAATTACTTCCTCCAAGTTTGGCCTATGTTGAGAACCCACTAAACTAACATTTGGTTCAATTTATTTCCTCCAACTATATCATTGGTCTAGTTTAAATTTGTTATTGTTTTGTTTTAATATAAATTTTTGTAATGTGATAGAAGACATCATAAGTTATGTTAGAAAAATATGTCTTAATTTTTCCACTATTTTGATAGCTTAGGAAATTTAGTAATGAATTAACACTAGAGATATAATATCATACAAAACATAATGATGAAAGCCCAACCTCTATTGGTATCTTTGAAGACTGGACTAACAAATCCTCGAGCTTGACGAAGGTGCGCCTGAGCATGTTGTTTCTCATCCGATGCTCAAATCATAGAACTGTGATCAAGTCTAACTCAAAAGAGATGAAACCTGTCCCAAATCTAAAAGAAGTAGAAATAAATTAAAGAGAAGAAAATTTGCATGTGTCGGTACACAAAAACACATCAGAGTCCGATTCATTTCTTATCCTTTTGTTTTCCTTCTCTAGAACAAAATAGATCTACCTTGACATCTTGTTGGCCTCTTAAGTTTTTTATAGACTCTGAAACTTTGTTGGCATCTTGTTTCAGAAGGCACGTTGGTTTTTCAAGAACACTTTATATTTATTCATAGAGTATTATTATTCACTTTTCCCAATCCAGTTCCAAATCAAAGACAAGGACATTGCACAAGAGTTTTTTTTTATTGGAAGGGCTAGCGTCCGGACGTTTAGCCGCAGGAAGCGTCCGGACGCTGCTCTACATGTGCCTGCCATGCCTGCGTAATAGGAGGACCGTTACCCGCACCGGACCGTAAACCGGCCCCCCCACCCGCTTCACCCCGCCTACGGATGCGCGTTGGGAGGCGTTTGCCGGTCTCAGGCTCCCGCACGGTGACCCATGGGCAGCGCCGCAGCAACAGTATTAGGCGGCTACGGTAGGCTGCTGTCCGCCAACCACCGAGGCCATTACTACATGTGCTTCCCCACATTTACTTTTGAAACATCCAGTTGAAACACTTGCAACATGCCACTAAAAATAGACGAAACACATGATATATGCGCGTATAGTCATAGCAACGTATACAACATCTAGATCTAGTTTTGCAACATTCAGATAAAACACTTGCAACATACGTATGAAGCACTTGAAACATGCATGTTATGCAACATCCAGATATACTTCTACAACATCATAATGAAACACTTGAAACATATTTTCGAAATAACTGAAATATTTGAAAACATATGCTTGCAACATGCGTATATTGTCATTGCAACATATGCAATATCCCAAATCGACTTTTGCAACATTCAGATAAAATACTTGAAACATAAGTCTTAAAATGTCTGAAACACTTCAAACATGACGTTGCTGGGGCCATGCCCTACTTGGTGGGGAACTATAGTGGGGGATGGGGCGCGACCTTGGCCGGGGCTTGGCTTGCCGGTGCATGATGCGGCGTAGGGTTGCAAGCTAATTTTGTCGAGCTCCACCTACCCTGCGCCGTTACCCGTCTGTCCACCCGCTGCGCCGGCCCGTTGCTCCGCCGCTTCCATGCCCTCTTCGTCATGCTCGTCAAGCAAGGCTCCTCCTCCGGTGCCGGTGACCCACACAGGCTACGCTACGCCGCCCAAGAAGATGCACCGGAAGGCGCACAAGATGCAGCGCCAGGTGGCCGCCACGGCACACATGTGCCACGAGATCGACGTGCTCGCCGAGCTGGAGCAACAAAAGCAGTCCCACGTGCACCCGCACCGGTGCTGGCGCCAGTGGCGCTGCGTCAGGGAACAACATGGCTAAGTGTGCACGTCCCGTGGCTAGGCAGAGGCAGAAAGTGGAGCCCCTAGGCGTGTTGTCATGTGGATGAGAACGAGCAAGGGTGGAGCAGGCCTGTGGGCAGATCAACAGGCCCAACAGCGTGGCCGATCAACAGGCCCAGCAGCGTCCGGGGACGGACGCCGGTGGACGAGCATTAGCTTTTTTTTACTTGGTGGATCGTGGTGTCGCGGTCGCGACTTCTTTGCGAGCGTCGAGTGTTCTGGAGTCGTCTTGCGTGCGGGCTGCTGGGTGTTTTTTTTTTTTACAAAGTGGTAGTAGTCTTGTTGGGCTGGACCTAGGATATGCCATATGCCGTACTGGTGCAGCCCACTGGATCCGCTCCTGATCGTGTACCTTAACTGTGCCGCGGGCAAATAGAGCAAGAAGACAAGTAACATGCATGGGCCAATTTGAAATGAAGCTGGCTAGATAAAATTAACATGGGCCCATATTGATCAGAGACGTAGGGCGAGTCGAGTTATAAATGAATACGACAGTCCTCAACGGACTCACGAACACAGCTGTGCTTACCATGGGCTGGGCCGGTGTGTTACCCAAGAATGAATCAAACCCGGGCTCTACAGGACACGACGGCAAGTTTCACCTAACTGCATCTCCAGAATCCAGATGTACAACAACTGAACCATACCGAACTCTTAAAAATCTTTGGCTACCTATCTACCGCCTCCTCCGTTCTAGTAAAAATATAGTTCTAGATCCCCTCAAAAAATATAGTTCTAGATTTGAATTGAGTTAAACTTTCTTAAATTTAACTAAATTTATAAAAATATTATTAATATGTATGACTCAAAACAGAAACACTGACCATATATTCCATGCTTAATCTAATCTAATGATATTAATTTGGTATCATAAATATTAATACATTTTATATAAATTTGATCAAAATTAAAAACTGATTAATTAACTACTTGAGAAATGACAGTTTCATACACCTTGGAACAACATAGGGAGTGGTATTTCTTTTATTTTTTTGTAAAAAAAACTAGCATATGTATGGACTAATGTGTATTATGGCGGACCAGCCCGGCCGCACCTAAGGCCTGTTTGCATCACCTAGAACTAAAATTTAGTTGGACTAATTAAAGTTTAGTCACCTGGAATTTAGTTGGGTGGTGTTTGGAAACAAACTAAATTTTAGGTAATCCATGGTTGAATAGACTAAACTACCCTTTTAGCATGGGAGAGAGAGGAGAGAGAGGGGTAGGTGGAAGGACATTTACATTTTTCATGTTCTGTGTCAGCTTTTGGTCTAGTTCAACTCCCTTTTGCTAACTAGTGAACTAGCAACTAGTTGATGAAGTTGAACAAAAGTGCAGGACACCTATTAGTTTACCTATTTAAATTTACTAGACTAAAGTTTAGGCAACTAACAATTGGTTCAGGCCGGGTATCCACAAATACCCTATATATCCATCGACCATGGGCTTGGTGGGTCGCTTGTCAGCGATGGTCAATGGATGGATCATTGATATATACAAGTCGCCGTAGTCGTCTGATAGTAATGTAGCTTGGATCCATCGGTACCTACATACCATCAATCCAGCTTTTGTTCCAGTTGATCAATGATGAAGTAAAAAGATATATACCAATGCATACGTATCGGTGCATATGGACTATGGAGATCTTAGCGTCATGGGGTGCATGATTAATTGGATCTGTGTGGAGGTACGCATGCTGCGCTCCTATATATGTGAAGATCGACGTGCCAGCAGAGACTCAACTATCATGCATGCGTCGGGGACTGTACACTGCTCAGTGCTGCTCCGATCCATCCTGCTTAGGATCCAAGACCGGAGAGGGACAGCTTCGTTTGGCGGCATCCGACGTAGCCATGCATGGATGCATGCTTCGCGCTGATCAGTGATGGATGCATGCTAGCTCCTGTCCGCTGTGTCCCTTTCCCGATCGATCTACGGTACTACGCCAATTGCTCATTGGTACACGCATTCACACTTTTCTTCTAGATTGTTGATGGAATTGTTGATACGGTACACACTTGTAACATCGTTAGCTAGCAGCTAGGTCGCCCTATTTTCTTGTAACGATCATTTCATATGGCCTCCAATAATTGACACATTGGGCATTGGCCGTTATGTTCTGCATGCATGGGTTGTTTATATTTTGCCTGAGGTAAAGGAATAAAAGACAAGTGTATTGGAAAAGCTGGAGCTCAACATGCATGCTTTGGTAGGCCTGGTCCGGGCCTAATAAGATATTTGTCACCAAGATACAATAGTAGTGGTGTCGTAGTTTACAGTATGAAATATTGTGTTCTCTCTATTATTCGAGAGAGCACTATTCATATATAGTGCCCGAACTATAATAGGCGGACCAAAATACCCCTACCCCGCAACTAGATCCTAGACATATTCCTGATAACACATAGGAACAATATGGTCTTTTCGACGTCATCTAGTCCCCTCGCCTTCCAACACATGATAAAAGAGCGCTATTTATAGTGCCCGAACTATAATAGGCAGACCAAAATACCCTTGCCTTCCAGCATGTCATTAACGAGCTTATTATGTCTTCTTCCTCCTCTCACCTTTCTCTCCTACCCGCGCCAAACCACATGTCTTCTTCATCCTTTCTTCTTTCACGGGTCCTGGTGGGCTGCCTGCACGAGGCCACCACGGTGCGTGACAAGGCCACGAACCATTGCCGTGGATGAGATTCGCCTCGCCTCCAAGGGATCCAAGTGCCGCTGGCCCTTCATGTCACGTAGCTTCAGCACACGGCACCCGGGGGCATGGATTCCACAGATGAATGTCCTGGCACCTCCCATTACTATCATTTTCTCATGCAGCCACAAACCTAAAACTAAACACTGTTTTAAAAAAGAAAAGATGTATGCACAACAGAATAGGGGAAGAGGCATACAAAGTTAATAATACTACAAGATTAGAACCCAACTCTCTTTTTCATCATTTTCTCTACCTCTTCTCCCGGTCTCTCTGTTCACTTGTTTTGATCATTGTAAGAAAGTAAGGAAGTTTATACATATTTATAGCCTGCCGACCCTTGTTCATTTAACCATGATCAGAATCATATCATATATTATTTTGATTGTATCTTTACTTCATATTGTACCTTCTTATCTACCATCTCAAAGAAATATCATTTATTGGCCCACCTTGAGAGAAATTTAAAAGGCACTCTGGCATCTGCTAGGCTAAGCATGCTCATTATTCACCTCAGAAAAAAGAAATTTAATAAAACAAGGAGGCAGGCACGCCTGCATAGTCAAATCATGTGCAAACAATGATATACAAGGTACATGGCTTTGGTGCCATGATTTCATTTCTTTTAGAACAAGAATATATATAAAATGTCGAAGCAAGCGAGGTGGTGTTGAGTTACCATGCCTAGTTCACTAATCTGCTGAACTATAAACTTTGTGTCACAACACAGTACAAGAGTGCATATGGATATGGTTGACGGTTTTGATATAATTTGCAAGCCCTTAAACTGTTCAGAAACTTGGCCTGCCATGTCCATGTAAGAAAAACTTGTTCTAATATTGGAAAGATACACAAGGAAATGAGCACGCAGTAGCAGCCAAAAGCAAATAAACCATATTAATCCTCTATTTCATACAGCTCATAGTGGGTAGCTCTAGCAGATAATGAAGAATTGAATATCATCAGAGCTCCTTGCCCGTCGTGATGCTGCTGAGGCGGATGGCGTTCACGTAGTTTTGCAAGCTGCATGAAGCAAGGCCAGGCACCAACAGCCCAGTGGCACTGTAGAGCGGCAATCGAGACGGCACCCTCCCAGTAGTCCTTTCTGTGGAATTGATTTCTCTAAGTTTATCGCCATTTGAACGGAATGCACTACTACATAAATTGAATTTTAGCAATGCCTCCATTTTTAGTAGGGGTGTCTCTATCTAAAACCACCTCTAAAAGTAGTTTCTAGAATGACCTGCCTATAAAAATATCGCTATCTTTAGAGACAACAGGATCTAGATTCGCCCCTACAAACTAATTTGTAGAGGTGGTTGGATCTAGAGGTATCTCCGAATAACGCAGTTAATTCATAAGTTTTTCAAACGAAGTCCAATGAAGACAAACTTTGTATTATATCTTGAAGAGAGTTACAATTTTGTATTTGATGATTTTTTATTTTAAATAATTTCAATCCCACAAATTCTTTTTGAAAATCTCACATTCTGATATTCATACTTTTTGAATTTTCCAAACAACCTCAAATGAAATGATTATATAAAATGAAGCCTAGATGTCCCTAACGTTTATTTCTTTGAGAAATGTTGGAATCAAATTTTCCATCTTAATTTGTCTCCTGTAGACATCATGCATTGCCCCCTGACGAAGTGACTATGAATTCAAGGCTAGATCATTTTTCGACGTCATCGAGTCTCCTTGCCTTCCAACACGTGATAAAAGCGCACTATTTATAGTGCCCGAATTATAATAGGCGGACAAAAAATGCCCCTGCCCTGCAACTAGATCCTAGACGTACATATACGAATCCAAATCGAATTTGACTTCCTGGCCGGGCTGGCGGCCACTTAGCGCCTGCTCCGCCCTATGTTGTTGGGCCTTGTGCCCTGCTCCTAGCTAGTCCAAAGCAGAGATTGCCTTTGCTACCTGAGATCATCCTCATGCTTCTCAAATGTGGCTTTGTCCTTCAGGCTCCGTGAGAGTGTCTTCGCTAGGAATCCCGAATGGCTACACCAGGTGCACGCTAATCCGATCGCATGTTTGGGGCCCTTACAAAGGCGATAGCTTCGCTGGAGGCCGAAATAGCTCAAATGTCCCCTACAAGCTGCAAGAGTCAACATCTCACGAGTCACGAATGGTTAGGTCATTGGTTACCGAAACAAGAGAGGGAGAGAGAGCCTCCAAAGGGTACAGGTCCCCGACAGTAGCCCCTCACAGACAAACTTCAGCATATGTGAAGAGAGTCCACAAAAAAATAATCATTGAGCCTGCTCAGATGCCATTCTCCATGAGTCTGAAATGCAGGGTTAGATATCATTTGATTTGAAATTAGGTTGTTTAACGGAATCTATCATTTGCTTCAATTTCGAGATTTATAGCACATGGCTTCCGCCTACTGTGTGTGCCCACTAAGGGGCTACAAAGTCTTGACAGAAGGTGGGTCATTTGCACCTCCATGCATGCCAGAGTTGTCTGCCTTGTTTGCCTCTCCTTTAGGGTTCCTTTTCACGTCCACTGGCTGAATCCTCATTTCGAGCATGTCAAAGAAAATGTTGAGCAGTGGCACACAATAGTCTTTGGACAGTTTGGTGGTTGCAAACCCAAAATCATTCTTGTTTACAAAAAAAAACTGCCGGTATAACGTACCATGTTGGTTTTTCTTAAGTTGATTTTGAGGTGCTTAAGACTTCATGCAAGAGCAATTGACATTGGATTTTGCTTGAGGACGTAGTTGCATATCTCAATCGGTCATGATCCTCCAATATATACAGAGGGGTAGTATTATCCTAGTAAGAAACCTATCGCGAACTAAATGCACAAGTTTACCATGAGATTAAATGAGTTCCCATTGTTTTAGATTTGAATTTGATCTAGACTGTGAAAACTGGCTTAGCCCATTTCTTCGAGAAACCCAGCCATACTGTCCAAGCTAGTTTCTGAAATCGTCCAAGCTGGTTTTGCTGATTTCATCCCAAATTTGCTATATGAACACATATTTTTTTTATCCGTGCTCCAAATTGAACAATTTATATATGTGATTTGATTGTCTCGATGAGAGGACTGAAATGGTGAAGTCCACTCTTCAATTAGGAGAAGTTTACGAAACTGAAAAGACCGCTATGCCTGGGAATGTACTAGAAATATGACTTCACAACCATGTGCATTTTGTAATCTAATGATGTTTCTCTTATAAATACGGGCCATGTAACTATTGACAAGACAGTGTGGCAACACTAACTCAATCCTACTTTTGTCTTGCTCCATTTATATCCACACCTTCATGGTAACCTTAACTTTATTGTTTCAAGATCAGGTACTAGTGGACTTTTGGGTCCTCTCAATGGTGTTGAGATTATTCCACCCTCCCAATGGTTTGGCGTCGTCCATAGCTCAGACATATGCATTACAACAAACGGTGCAAAAAAAACATCAACAACACCTCACGGAAACCCACAACCTTCCTATCCAAGTTTGGATTAAAAACTCGATTCTCATAAGCAATGCCAAAGGTGTCAAACACTTTGTTCAAGTGACATTACACCAAGGACCGAAAACCTTGACATTGTTCTATTTTGATGTGTAAGTGCCACATATATCATCTGCAACGCTCAACATACGACATGAATGAATCGTCATCCTTGCATTGAACCAGTCAGACATCTAGAAATCAAGCACTAGGCATCTATATCTATCAACTTCCATAAATTCCTTCCAACCCATGAAATGACCTAGTGGATACATGCTCCCTGAGAGAAACATGCTCCTCTACTAGGTCTCTGCTAGTTTGGCGATGTGAAGCTGTTACAAAGGTGTCACTAGCTTGAACAAGAGATGCATCTTTTCTACCATAGTCTGGTTTCACAACACTAGGGAATGGAGTCATCAAGGAGACCAAAGGCATAGCTTTCGTCATACCCAACCTCTTGGGACCGGGCGACCTCTTCAACTTTCATGGCCTGATGATAAAACCAAAAGTCTATCCACTTATCCCACTTGTTTTGATAGGTTGGCTGGACCACGGTGGTGCCTCATACCTTGCGAGGAACAAAGTTGCAAGAGCCAAATTGTGCTAGAACCCTAGTGCCATCATCTGGATCAACAACAAACGTCTTTGCCAGTTACATTTTGTAGAAACGAGAGAAATAATCCACACTAGGACTGAACCATTACATCTCAATGCCAGAGCAAAATCACTCATTCATGTAAAGACGTTCGGCGTAAGCACATGGATCTAGAGGCTAAACTTCGTTAGCATATCACCAATGAAATCATCATAGGGAAATCAAAGACCAGCCATGAAAAAGTCTTCAAATACAACAACTCATGCCCCTAATATAATGATTTGACACTTCCTCATCCCGAGGCTCTGGGCAAAACTTACCTCTAAATACATTACCCTTTTCTTGTACCTGAAGTTCTTCCGGTCCCTCTGGTGTTCAACATTTCTATCTAAGGGATGTGCGGATCTCTAGGTGGTCTTATCGACCCTAGGGTAGTACCCCTGACGCGCGTCTCCTCAATGGGACTTTTTTTTGGGTCCAAGGGTTTATTGGACGAAGAATGAGTGTCTAATTGGCCGTGCCAATGCATGGTCGGCCTCACCGTTTGGATCTTCCTCCGCTACGTGTATCTTCGTTCATGTGGAGCCCAGGCGATCAAGCCGCGTTTGTCAAGATTTAGTGTCAGCAGTGCTATTTTTGTGGTGGCCTGAGTCCCTACTAAACAGACCCCAAATTTGTCACATGTGCAAGGACACAAGTTGATAAACTACTTGCCATACAATACATGATATGATGTCGGACCAGGGCTGATTAAGATCGTAATATTGTCTAATCCTTATAAACTACATCTGCACTAGTAGTTCTTAACTTGAATTGTGTGTGTATATATATAGCGATTAGATCGAGAAGACTAATTTAAATTATCTTAGTAGTACAAGTTACCAAATCGCGATGGCATTCACATGGTGCACCCAACTGCTCGCTTCTCTTCTGAAATTATTTGAAGATGCGAGTATCCCAGTTACATACAACTTGCCACTCATCCGGATCCGGATCCTTGCATTTGTTTTCTACTCGGAAAATAAAAGTCGCCGTTGTGAGTCCTAGTAACACATTACATAGAAAATTTCCCAGGGATCGACATCACAATTAGGCAACGTTACCTGCCACATGAAGAACACAGCTGCTAGCCAGTGATACACTACGTACGTACTTCATCATCAATTGTTTTTGTGCGCATCGATCGCTCAGGCTCAGCTGAGCTCTCGCAGATACACATCTCTATCTTATCGTACCATGCATGCATGTGATCCGCGTTGTGCATATATAATCAATCAAACTTGTCTTGTTAGGATTAATATAGTTAACAAGCAGTCACTATTAGGCCGTACTTACTTACCTATAAAAGCAGAGTAGTTAGGATAAATAAATGACAATAATGCACTACTGACCAAAGCGACCTCGATCACTCCGATCCCCCATATTGTATTCGTTACATTGCTTAGCATATCCAGCTAACATACATCATCAAACCCTTCGTATCAATGCTGGTCGATCTACAGACGGGGTCCAGAGATCCAGCTCAAGACCTTGCTTGTATCATGTCATTGTATGGAAAATTACCAGTGACGCAAAAAAGAAATCAGTGACCGTCACAAAAAAAACATCTCAGTTTGCTCAAATAATCATCTTGGTCTGAGAAAGAAAAATGTTTAATGTCCACACTACGAAAAAGGCTCCAGCTCTAGTAATATATATACCAGCAGTTTTTTGTGGGATTATTAAAACTTAATTGCAAAAAAGAGAATTAGATCCAATATGCCTATGGAAAAAAAAGACTTAATAAATTTTTACTAGGTAACTAGCTAGTGGGGATTTGGGGAGGAAATTTAAAACCCTTACTGATCCCTTTGATTTATCAAAATACATGTCGTTTAGGTATATTGACAAGGCGAACAAGAAGAGAGTATTAACAAAGATAATTGAGATATTTAACTATTTGTCATCCTTATGTCCTTCGGTTGCCAATTTTAGTTTTGTACCTATAGAATTGCCATCCACACGCTGACATGCAACGTGTTTGCCATTTTGTCTAATGTGGCAAGCCACCTCACCCCGCTAGCGTGGACAGACCCTACGAAATGGCCTTTGTGTCCCTGCCTCCTTATCCCCTATTTTAGTTAGGATGCAGGGTGACACCGACGGCACATATCCATTGCTCCCGTCCATCATCCTTGATGATGACGACTGTTGTGTGGCTACTGTAGGGGACTTTGAGTTTGCCAAGCACGAGCAGGGTCTAGCCCAGTCCCAAGGGGGGCGAGGTGATCGATGAGCTCCGCCAAGAGCTCTTCGTTGCCAGCTGTATCCACATTGGTTGCCTCTCCTAGGATGCCCCGGAGGTCGTCACAAGGATGGTTGTGAGGTGTGCAGCGGTGATAACGAGGAGCGGGAGCGGGATGGACGCTCGCCATGTGCTACTCGCTGGGATCCTCCACAAGGCGAAGCCCTAGAGGTGTCATCACTGAGCCGTCTAACCCCTTGGTGTCTGGCTTCTCATCTTCTTCCTCATCGTTGTCGTCCTCAACAAAGAACATTCATCGGCGGATATCACTACAGGACCTCTTCAACCGCATGGGTGGCAACTGCGCGGGGCAAACCAAGTTTGGTTTCTGGCCTTCCATCTGGCCATTGTGCTCATCCAGGAAGTTATTGCTGTCCTACCTTGCGCTACAGCTGGGGGGCGCTGCTCCACATCCTCCGACAAGACCACGGCTCTGGCAAAGAGGATAAAGAGTTGACACCGTAATGAGGCAGGGGCACAAGGGTAGTTTCGCATGGTGTATGCATGTTGGAGTGGTGACCAGTGAGGTGGCCTGACACATCGTTCAAAATGTTTATTGTGTAGATGACAATTTTGAAGAAGCAAACCTAAAGTTGGCAACTGAAGGAGCAATAACCGTAAGGATGGCAAACATTTAAATATCACGGATGACTTCTATCTTACACCGTTGAAAGTACTATATACTAGTGGTCAAAACTGAAAAAGTTTGTCCTGCAGGAGTTCACTGAGGGGGTGTTTGGTTCCCATCTCCTAAAGTGCCCGAATCGGGGTACCCAAGTTGGGATCTAAACACGGGCAATGTGCGGGGCATCGTCCACACTGAAATTCTCCAATAGGCTGTTGATCTTTAAATTTGAGAGTGACGCCCCACGCCTGCCCAATCCGACCTTTTGTTTTCTTAGAAGAAGCTTGTAACACCTCTGTGTGTTAAGCATGCATTCACATCCTAAATCATGAGCATTTGTATTTCATACATGTTCATCATCGCATGCAAATTAAGTTGGAATTTATTTAAACTGTGATAAACATGTTTGAGTTCTGAATTAGTAAAAATCCTATGTAAGAGTGGTAAAAATTTGTGGAGCTATAACTTTAAATAACTTAGAAATAATTAACATGATTTTTGGAGCAAGTTTTGTATTCAAAATCTTCCCAAATCTTGCTTCTAAAAATATTTCAAAAAATTGAGTTTTCATTTAAAAATTTGACTTTAAATCATCAATTCAAAATCTATTTAGAATTTTGAAAGGTGCCCTAAATGAAAGTTGTAGAGAATAAAATTTTGAACAACTTTTGTTTTGGGGGCAAATTGTGAAAATGTCTTTTTCATCTTCAAAATTTGAAATTGAATCAAATTATAAAATCTGGAATTTTATTTAGAAAAGAAAATCAATTTCTCAGCCTTACCGGGTCATCGCCTCCTTTCCGGCCCAACCGCCGAAGCCGGCCCGGCCTGCTCCGCGCCCGCGTCTGCCTTCGCCCGCGCGCTCGCCCGCGCACGCTCGCCGTGCCAGCGTGACCGACCGCGGCAGACCGCGCACGCCGCGTGGTGGCCGCATGCCGGCGACGCCCCACGCGTGGCAGCCGTGGCCTCCGCCTTCATCTGATCTGCCCGCTGCTCACTTACTCGCCCGCGCGCTCTTTCTCTCCCTCACACAGCCAGTGCTCCGCCGCCGCGCGCCATTGCCGGCATCTTCCACCTCCGAGCCACCGTTCCCGCGCAACGAATGTGTCTCTTTCCGATTCGCCTTGCCACGAGCTCCGCCACCTCCTCTTCCCCTCCGAACGGGCCACCGTGCACCTTGCTCGCCGACGGTAAGGCTCAATTGAGCGTCTTCCCGCGCGCGCCACCGAGCCGGGCCGCCGAGCTCGCGCTCCGCCATCGGCGCCCTCGTTCCCCCTTTCTCCCCTTGCATCACGCCTTTGTGTTCGCCTTTCCCTCGCAGTTCTTTTGCTCTCCACGCCTCGCCCGCTCGCGACCGGAAGCGGCCGCTGGCCGTCGGCGGCGACCGCACCGCCGCGTTCCCGGGAGCCGGCATGCCCGGCGTGGACACGCCCGCTTTCCCCTCGCTGTTCGCCAGGCCAAGGCGGCCTTGGGCCGAAGCCCAAGCCGGGCGGCGCGCCTGCCTTCCCGCGCGCGCGCACGGGCCGAAAAGCCGTAGCCGACCGGTTGATCTCGCTGGGCCGGCCCGTTAGCAATAAGAAAAATGAGTTTTTGTTTTTCTTTTATTATTTGAAAATGGAAATGGTTTGGAAAATGTTTGACCACTCAAATTTACTCCAAATCTGTTCAAATAAATTTTTCTAGGTTCCTTATCATCAGATCTACTTGAGAAAAATATTGCATGTCAAGATTTAAATACTTTGCTGTAGAGTTTTTATTTAATCACTAAAACTGCTGTCTTCTTGTTAAATATGTAATACATCATAGAAAGTTCAGAAAAATATGGTTCCACTTGCTATAATTTTCTTTATTGATGTACTTTCTATTAAAAATATATGTCATTCATGTTCTGTGGAAAAATCTTGAGTTGTAGTACAAGTGTTTAATATTGCTGATAATTGTTATTTTTGCTAGAGAGAAAAATATGAATAAAACATGCATGTAATAATTTTTCTATAGGGAGTGTTTATTGTGTAGAATGGAGGAAAAATGTTAAATCTATTGTTTGATACTTTTCATAGTACAAAGTATTTTTATGCTCATTTTTAGGTCCTAGATTGTTATTTTTGTGTAGGCAGTTCTAGTAATCCAAATGCAATAAAAATTTTGTGGCATGCTAGATTAGATGATAGAAAGCTACTGTAATTTTCTCAGATTTTTCTGTGCTACTAAAATAGGTGTTGCTGTTCAAACCTAATTGCAATTAGGGTTTAATTAACCTTGTCAATGCATGACTAGTTAATAATGTTTACTTTGGTGTATCTTTAAAGCATCTTAGATTTATATGTTGAATTAGCATAGTAATAGTAGAAGAGAATGCAGTAGATGACATGTGCTTGTAGTCTGTATTCTCGGATGATGTTGACTACCTTGTAGAAGAAATGTATTCCCACTTTATGAAATAAAGTGAACCTATTTATCTACATTTCATTCATCATGACCATTACATGTCATTTCCGCAATTCATCTAGGCATAAGCACTTATACGATTGCATCATACAGGATCGCAGGAAGTAACGCCGGTAGCAGTTCCCAAAGAGCCGGAAGAGCAGCCCGAGGAGCAAGAAGTGCCCGAAGCCGGCGAGAAGGTCGGTGAGGATCTTCCAAAGTGTCCAGACCACCGTCCGAGCTCTTTCGAGAGAGGCAAGCCCCGGAGCATTTCTCTCCCCCGGTTTACAAATATTTTATGAATGCTTTACTTTAACTGCTATATTATGTTTAGGAGTTGTTTGCAACCGTTGCTGTATTATACCTTGCTTACTTTGTTCTACCATATCCTTGTCACCTTGTTATTCGCAGTCAAGTAATTGCTTAGCTTGCTTAGACCGGTAGAAGTCGGGTGATTTCCTGTCACCTGCGAGCTATAGGTGGTTACCTGGATCTGCTTGAGAAAGTATGTCATCATGAAATAACTAAGTGTTAATGTGAAGTTGAGACCGGACAGAAACTTGCAGGGTTTCGGACTATAGTGTTTTTCTGTCTGTGTCGATTAAGGACCGACCATTGTTGGGCCTTGAGTCATGTTGAACGCATGCCTTACATTTAGCTGGCCGAATAATATACCTTTCGACCGCAAAGCTGGGAGATTATTCGGGCCGAGTGGATTGCCCGCAACGCACTGTACCGGAGCAGTAGTGGCAGGATACGGGGGCGCGATGATAAGACCAAAGAGCAGTCGGGCGGCCCCCGGGTACATGTGGTTCCTGGCAAGCTCGCGACTTTACCTGAATGGTTGACTCGGTGACCAACACCTCACTTTAGCGGGTGAGTGAGGTTTGTATGAGGAATAAATTACCAGCTGGTTAATAATCGATTCGAATCGCCATCGTTCACTGGATAGTGAGCACTTGACTTGAGCTACTTCATCGTAGTAATATTGATGGAACACTTGGACAGTTATATGAAATATGACATAATGGAAGTTGTTAATGATCATTGGTTATCATTACTTGTTTAATTACATGTTACTCTAGTACAGGTGAGAATGTAGTTGGCAGGTTAATAAAGATTTAACTTGATGCAAAGCTTTGGAAAGATTCTTCAAATGCTAAAAATGCCTTTTTGCAAATGAGTCAGCTACCTCACCAGAAAGCCTGTCATGATTCCTTGGTGTCTTTTATTTTGGTCCTATCGGGTAAGTCTAGCTGAGTACTTTCTCGTACTCAGGGCTTTGTTCCCACTTGTTGCAGATGGGCAAATATATTACGGCTACTGTATCAACTGCCTTTATCCTGCGATGGGAGAAGCTTAGGACCATGGGCAATGGTCATTCACTACATCTCGTCTGATGCTTTTGTTGGAAGATGATCCTGAACTGGCACTGTATTTTGAACTCTGCGTGCGTGTGTGATTTAAACTAAATGCTTCCGCTACTTTCATTCAAAACTGGTTTGTAATAACTATGTTTAAACTCTGATGTATTTGTGACGCGAACTTTTATGTAACTTGTGATGGTGACCGCTGAACTTATTACGATCTTGGCTAGTATGTAAGTTGGTTTGAAATCCGTCATGATTTCACGGACTACCGGGTTATACGGGCTTAAGTTTGCTAAATCGTCTACTTGGTGGATGATTTTCTTACTTAATCTCGTATAATTGGTCGGTTCTATTACAGCTGGTATCAGAGCATGGTTTAGCGTGTTTACTGTTCACAAGTGTATTTAAAAACAAAAATGTGTTTGAAAAATGTGATTTACAAACTAAGAGTGTGCCAGTGGTCATATCCTTTATGCCTAGTAAGGACTCTAGGTGGCTTAATTAAGTACTAACTTGGGGGTTCTTGCACCATATTTCTCTTTCGTTACTCATACGGTGTGCTATTGTATGAGTGCCACTTAATTGAGTGGTAATGTATGGATCAGTTGCCTCTATGCCTTGATAAGTGTGAGATGTGAGAGCATGATCGGATACACCGCCGATCTAGGGAGAGTGCTTATATGATGCTAGAGTACTTACATGTTTTACGCATGTTTTTACAAAAGTGCCGCATGTGTGGTTGTTCCGTCCGTTGAGGCGATGCCGTCAATAGGACGATGTTTTGGGTGGTTACTACCGTTGTACGCGTATCTGGGGATTCGTGTAGAGCGTGTAGATAGATTTACTGCTTTCATGCATGCATAGGGTTTTTGGGCTGAAATGAATTTTCTGCAGGTACATAACAATGTTTCTCGTGTAGAACGTATTAGTTATGTATATGAGAGATCGCCTGTATGCCACCGAATTCATCGCTAGATATCATTTATTTCTTAAGTTTGTGAGAACGTAAGAAACGTGCATGCATCATGTTGCTTGTGCATTTCATTCATGCCATGCATTCCTCCCCTTATAAATTGATTATCCCATTTCGATAAAAATTGTACCAACTTAAAATATGTCCTCATCGGGTAATCAAAACTTTTGGTACAGATGGCCCGCACGAAGCAGACTGCCCGCAAGTCCACAGGTCGAAGAGCACCCCGACACCAGTTGGCCCTGCAGGAGCGCCGCAGCACGGACACCTTTATGAGCGAGTTTGGCATGCCAACTTTGCTTTGGAGAGTGCTCCATGATGTGGGGTACCTGGAAGGTCAGGAGCCGGTGTACTCTTGGAGTGTGAGCCAATTGGCAGAGGATGGACTGGCAGTAGTGGAGATCACTGTCCCTGCTCTTGGTGATGCTCCAGAATGGGATGGTTGGCACTTGGAGTTTAAGGGACGCACTCCGGTTGAGGGTGCAGAGGGCGCAACTTTCCGTGTCATCCGGGACATAATGAGCAGATTTCCCAATGAGCTGGCAGCAGCCTTGGCTGGCACTTTTCCGAGAGATGATCCTCGTGATGCTATTTGGGTGTAGCCGCAAGGAAGTGCTTTAGTCAGAGGCCCAAGCGAAGGATAGGCTAGCGACAACCATGCTATGAGTGCGATGTATACAACTATCAGAGCATACTAGAGTCTGGAGTGTACCTATTGGACTTTGACTGGTTTGTGTGGTGATGATCGGCTCAAAGCAAGAAAACAAAAGAAGAAGCAGGCACGTGCTATCGCTAGTTTGCAGGAGCAATTGGCTGATATGAGCTTGCAGCGAGACCAGGCTCTAGAGAGAGGTGATAGTTCTCTACAGCGGGTGCATACGTTGACTCAAGCCAACAATAATGCAGACTGCATGATTTGACAGTTGGTTCAGGAGAGGAATGAAGCATGGAACAAGAGGAACCTCCTGAGACAGAGGGTCGAGGAGCTAGAGGAGTACAATGTCAACTTGCATGAGGAGTTTCATGCGCTCTACAACAGGATTGGCCCGTATGCTCCTCCAGAAGCCGCCAGTATGGACGTCGACGATGACGAGGACGAGCCCGTAGCCGCACCTGCTGATGACGACAACGATGTTGCTACTGATGGTAGCGATGGTGACGTCTCCGACCCCGACGATGGCCCCGAGGAGTAGGCTAGTTGCTTTGCGTTAGCTAATAGGCCCTGTCGCGATGACCTTCTTTTGGTTCCATGTATCTTGATGTATCTCGTTTGCACCTTGAGACTTGGTAGAATGTTAGATCTTGGTTGTTCATGCGATACCTGAACGCATAAAGTCCAGTGTGTGTATGCTGGCAATGTGGTTCTATTGGACGCGATGTTTGCATTTGAAGTAATTTAATTAGTGGTGTTGTTTTAATTGGAATGCGATTATTGTGCCTCTGTTTTATTGTATGACTTTGTTCTCTCCAATGAATTCAGTATGGTATAATTTTTTATTCACTCACAATTACTACAACTTCGCTTAAGCATTACTTGTTGCTGAAATATACAGATGGCAAACACTCGACGCGCCACGTATGAGGCTGCTGAAACTGGTGGAAATGGTGCCGGGGCAGGTGGGAGTGGTGCAAACAACGCCAACCATAACGAGCCACACCCGGAACTGCATTTGCCGCCTCCTCCACCGCTCACTGCAGAGGTGTTCTTTGCACAGTTTCTTGGAAGTCAGCGCAATGCCGAGCAGTCACAGAAGAATATAGAAGATTTTCTGCGTACCATTGCCAACAACGTGCAATGTGGTAACAACCAAGGTGGTGATAATGGAGTGAATCAGTACAGCAACTTCAAGGATTTCATGGACACTAGGCCGCCAATTTTCAAGGAAGCAATCGAGCCACTTGACGCTAAAGAATGGATTAACACTATGGAAGATAAGTTCCGTGTGTTAAGGCTAACAGAAGTACTGAAGACAGAGTATGCTGCACATCAGTTACAAGGACCAGTAGGGATGTGGTGGAAGCATCACCGCACCACCTTCCCTCCAAATGCTCAGATCTCGTGGAGAGAGTTCACCGAAGCCTTCCATAGAGTTTATATTCCATCAGGGCTAGTTGAGATGAAATTGGGAGAGTTCTTGGCTTTAAATCAGGGCACCAAAACCATAACACAGTATTTACACGCCTTCAACAACTTGTGTCGTTATACTCCCGACATGGTTGACACAGATGCTAAGAAAATTGCTAGCTTCAAGAGAGGGTTAGGTCTGAAGATGATGAAGCATGTGGGTACCAATACCCGCGCCAGATTCAATGACTTCATCAGTGATTGTCTGAAACAAGAGAAGAACAATAACGCGTACACAGCATCCAAGACTCGCAAGAGAGCCTTTGAGTCAGGACCGTCACAGTCAAGAGTTATCACTGCTAATCGTTCGACCTATCGTCCGTCTGCACCTGGTGCAAGGTTTAGGCCACCGCAGCATAAGACCCAGAACTACAAGGGACCGCAGAAGCCGTACAAGATGGCCGTGCCGCCAGCAAGGACAGCCGCAACCGCGGGACAAGGTAACTCGAAGGGAGCTATCGGATCTGCTGGTACAGTAAAGGGACCTTGCTATAACTGTGATCAGCCAGGCCACTTTTCCAAGTTCTGTCCTTATCCGCCCAGAAAGAAGCAACAGACTTATAATGCTCGAGTGCACCACACCACTATGGACGAGATTCCTAAGGGAGAGCCCGTAACTGCTGGTAAGTTTCCTATTAACCAAAAC
The DNA here is from genome assembly GCA_038087645.1 of Saccharum hybrid cultivar R570. Taxonomy (NCBI): domain Eukaryota; kingdom Viridiplantae; phylum Streptophyta; class Magnoliopsida; order Poales; family Poaceae; genus Saccharum; species Saccharum hybrid cultivar. The sequence continues at coordinate 1,568,344 of JAQSUU010000426.1, forward strand.
CCTATAGTTGTTCTATTTGATTCTAGATCATCGCATTCTTTCATGAGTCAAGCATTTGCACGGAAACATGAACAACTATGCACAGACTTAAGTTATGGTTACCGTATAAGTTCAGCAGGGTCTGATATCAGATGGTTAGAGGGGCAACCCTTGAGTTAGATAGTCGAAAGTTTCGAGTAAACCTGATAGTTATGCCTGGACTGGTTCTGGATGTCATCATAGGGATGAATTGGATGAAGGAATGGGGAGCAGTTATAGATACAGGAAGTCGATTACTTACCCTGAAGGATCCCAGGGAGAGGGTACTTTTCAGGTACCATTGCCTAAAAGAACAGACCTTGTGAGTGTGACATGTGCTATAGAAGTCATTCCGATTCATCAGATTCCGGTCGTGTGTGAGTTTCCGAATGTGTTTCTAGATGAGTTACCTGGTCTTCCGCCGGATAGAGATGTTGAGTTTGGAATTAAGTTGATCCCCGGGATAGCTCCAATTTCAAGGAGACCTTATAGGATGCCTCTGGATGAGTTAGCTGAGTTGAAGAAGCAACTAGAGGAGTTGTTGAACAAGGGGTTTATCTGGCTAAGTAAGTCTGAATGGGGATGTCCTACCTTGTTTGTGAAGAAAAAGAAAGATGGTACTTTGAGAATGTGTGTGGATTATAGGCCTCTTAATGCTGTAACTATCAAGAATAAGTATCCCTTACCTCACATTGATGTTTTGTTCGACTAGTTAGCCAAAGCCAGAGTGTTCTCCAAGATAGATTTAAGATTAGGTTATCATCAGATAAAGATTAGACCACAAGATATACCGAAAACCGCCTTTTCTACCAGATACGGGTTGTACGAGTATCTTGTTATGTCCTTTGGCTTAACAAATGCTCCTGCATACTTTATGTATCTGATGAATACAGTTTTCATGCCAGAGTTGGACAAGTTTGTGGTTGTGTTCATTGATGATATTCTAGTATACTCTGAGAATGAGAAAGATCATGAAGAGTATTTGAGAATTGTCTTAACCAGACTGAGAGATCATAAGTTGTATGCTAAGTTTAGCAAGTGTGAATTTTGGTTGAAGAAAGTTCCTTTCCTTGGTCATATTCTGTCAGAGAATGGAGTATTTGTAGATCCGAGTAAAGTGCAAGAGGTTATGGATTGGAAGACACCAATCACAGTTTCGGAAGACAGAAGTTTCTTGGGTTTAGCTAGTTACTATCATCGTTTTATCCTAGATTTCTCGAAGATTGCCAAACTAATGACAAGTCTGCTACAGAAAGATCATAAGTTTGTGTGGACAGAGGAGTGTGAGACAGCTTTCCACCTCTTGTGGAAACTGTTGACCACTGCTCCAGTTCTAGCGCAACCGAACATTGAGAAACCTTTTGATGTGTTTTGCGACGCATCAAAAACAGGATTAGGCTGTGTTCTTATGCAAGAAGGAAGAGTCATTGCTTATGTCTCCCGTCAGTTGAGAAAGAATGAGATCAACTATCCGATGCATGATCTTGAACTTGCTGCCGTAGTGCATGCATTAAAAATTTGGAGACATTACTTACTTAGTAATGTGTGTAATATTTTCACCGATCACAAGAGTCTCAAGTACATCTTTACCCAACCTGAATTGAACATGAGACAACGAAGATGGTTAGAATTGATCAAAGATTACAATTTGAATGTGCAATATCATCCTGGAAAGGCCAATGTAGTGGCAGATGCTTTGAGTAGAAAGCCACATTGCCTGAATGCACAACCTTTGCTCGAAGATGGTTTTGATCTAATGCATCCAGCCATGTTACACAGTATTCAGGTTAGTTGTTCTCTAGAAAGTAAAATAATAGAAGGCAAGAAAACCGACAAGGGAATATTCCATATCAAAGAAAAGATTAAAGAAGAACCATCCAAGCACTTTAGATTGGATGAACATGACATGTTATGGTTTGACGACCGTCTTATTATTCCCAAAGATGGAGAGCTTAAGAATAAACTTATGGATGAGTCTCACCTTTCAAAGTTATCTATCCACCCCGGAAGTAGCAAAATATACCAAGAACTAAGACCTCGTTTTTAGTGGACCAAGATGAAGAAAGAGATTGCAGCGTATGTAGCCAGATATGACACATGTTGCAGGGTAAAGGCTATTCATATGAGACCTGCCAGATTGTTGCAACCTTTGTCTGTACCTAGTTGGAAGTGGGATGATATAAGTATGGATTTCATCACAGGTTTGCCCACTACTCAGAAAGGGCATGATTCGATTTGGGTAATTGTGGATCGTCTTACAAAGACAGCTTGCTTTTTACCTGTCAAGACAGATTATAGACCACCTCAATATGCCGAGAAGTATATTGCTGAGATTGTGAGATTGCATGGCAAACCGAAGAATATCGTGTCTGACAGAGGGTCACAGTTCACTGCTCACTTTTGGGAGCACTTGCATAAAGGTTTAGGGACGAGTTTAATTCGTAGCACTGCTTATCATCCGCAAACAGACGGTCAGACTGAAAGAGTTAATGCTGTTCTGGAAGATATGTTGAGAGCCTGTGTGTTATCTTCTAGAGGTTCATGGGAGTCATGGCTACCTTTAGCAGAGTTCGCTTACAATAATAGTTATCAAGAAAGTATCAAGATGACACCATTCAAAGCTTTGTATGGTAGAAAGTGTAGAACACCACTTAACTAGATTGAGCTAGGAGAAAGAAGATACTACGGTATTGACTTCGTAGAAGAAGCTGAGAAGAAAGTTCATATCATTCAGCAAAATATGAAAGCCGCTCAATCACGTCAGAAAAGCCATGCAGATCGAAGAAGGAGACCGCTTATGTTCGAGGTTGGTGACTATGTTTATCTGAAAGTCACGCCAATGAAGAAGAAACGGTTTGGAGTACGTAGAAAGCTTACAGTCAGATGTGTGGGACCATATAAGATCTTAGAAAGAAAAGGTCCAGTCGCTTATAAGTTAGAGTTACCTGAGACAATGGGTGCTATATTCCCAGTTTTTCATGTATCGCATCTCAAGAAGTGTTTGCGTGTTCCAGAGGAAAGAATTGAACCTCGAGGCATAAAGCTCAAGTCAGATTTGGTATATCGTGAGCAACCGGTTCGAGTGTTGGACTCTAAAGAAAGAGTTACTCGAAACAGTGTGGTGAAAACATATAAGATACAGTGGAGCCATCAAGATGAAGGAGATGCAACTTGGGAAACGGGTGAATATCTACAAAAAGCTTATGAGGATTTTTATAACAAATGGTTCGTAACCCAAAATCTCGGGATGAGATTCTTATAAGGGGGAAGGCTGTAACACCTCTGTGTGATAAGCATGCATTCACATCCTAAATCATGAGCATTTGCATTTCATACATGTTCATCATCGCATGCAAATTAAGTTGAAATTTATTTAAACTGTGATAAACATGTTTGAGCTCTGAATTAGTAAAAATCCTAGGTAAGAGTGGTAAAAATTTGTGGATCTATAACTTTAAATAACTTAGAAATAATTAACATGATTTTTGGAGCAAGTTTTGTATTCAAAATCTTCCCAAATCTTGCTTCTAAAAATATTTCAGAAAATTGAGTTTCATTTAAAAAATTGACTTTAAATCATCAATTCAAAATCTATTTAGAATTTTGAAAGGTGCCCTAAATGAAAGTTGTAGAGAATAAAATTTTGAACAACTTTTGTTTTGGAGGCAATTTGTGAAAATGTCTTCTTCATCTTCAAAATTTGAAATTGAATCAAATTATAAAATCTAGAATTTTATTTAGAAAAGAAAATCAATTTCTCAGCCTTACCGGGCCGTCGCCTCCTTTCCGGCTCAACCGCCAAAGCCGGCCCGGCCTGCTCCGCGCCCGCGCGCTCGCCCGCGCACGCTCGCCGCGCCAGCGCGACTGACCGCGGTAGACCGCGCACGCCGCGTGGCGGCCGCATGCCGGCGACGCCCCGCGCGTGGCAGTCGTGGCCTCCGCGCTCGCGCACTGTCTCCGCCTTCATCTGCTCTGCCCGCTGCTCACTTACTCGCCCGCGCGCTCTTTCTCTCCCTCGCACAGCTAGTGCTCCGCCGCCGCGCGTCATTGCCGGCATCTTCCACCTCCGAGCCACCGTTCCCACGCAACGAACGCGTCTCTTTCCGATTCTCCTTGCCACGAGCTCCACCACCTCCTCCTCCCCTCCGAACGGGCCACCGTGCACCTTGCTCGCCGACGGTAAGGCTCAATTGAGCGTCTTCCCGCGCGCGCCACCGAGCCGGGCCGCCGAGCTCGCGCTCCGCCATCGACGCCCTCGTTCCCCCTTTCTCCCCTTGCATCACGACTTTGTGTTCGCCTTTCCCACGCGGTTCTTTTGCTCTCCACGCCTCGCCCGCTCACGACCGGAAGCGGCCGCTGGCCGTCGGCGGCGACCGCACCGCCGCGTTCCCGGGAGCCGGCATGCCCGGCCGTGGACACGCCCGCTTTCCCTCCTCGCTGTTCGCCAGGCCAAGGCTGCCTTGGGCCGAAGCCCAAGCCGGGCGGCGCGCCTGCCTTCCCGCGCGTGCGCATGGGCCGAAAAGCCGTAGCCGGCCGGTTGATCTCGCTGGGCCGGCCCGTTAGCAATAAGAAAAATGAGTTTTTGTTTTTCTTTTATTATTTGAAAATGGAAATGGTTTGGAAAATGTTTGATTACTCAAATTTGCTCCAAATCTGTTCAAATAAATTTTTCTAGGTTCCTTATCATCAGATCTACTTGAGAAAAATATTGCATGTCAAGATTTAAATACTTTGCTGTAGAGTTTTTATTTAATCACTAAAACTGTTGTCTTCTTGTTAAATATGTAATACATCATAGAAAGTTCAGAAAAATATGGTTCCACTTGCTATAATTTTCTTTAGTGATGTACTTTCTATTAAAAATATATGACATTCATGTTCTGTGGAAAAATCTTGAGTTATAGTACAAGTGTTTAATATTGCTGATAATTATTATTTTTGCTAGAGAGAAAAATATGAATAAAACATGCATGTAATAATTTTTCTATAGGGAGTGTTTATTGTGTAGAATGGAGGAAAAATGTTAAATCTGTTGTTTGATACTTTTCATAGTATAAAGTATTTTTATGCTCATTTTTAGGTCCTAGCTTGTTATTTTTGTGTAGGCAGTTCTAGTAATCTAAATGCAATAAAAATTTTATGGCATGCTAGATTAGATGATAGAAAGTTACTGTATTTTTTTTCAGTTTTTTCTGTCCTACTAAAATAGGTGTTGCTGTTCAAACCTAGTTGCAATTAGGGTTTAATTAACCTTGTCAATGCATGACTAGTTAATAAGGTTTACTTTGGTGTATCTTTGAAGCATCTTAGATTTATGTGTTGACTTAGCACAATAGTAGTAGAAGAGAATACAGTAGATGACATGTGCTTGTAGTCTGTATTCTCGGATGATGTTGATTACCTTGTAGAAGAAATGTATTCCCACTTTATGAAATAAAGTGAACCTATTTATCTACATTTCATTCATCATGACCATTACATGTCATTTCCGCAATGCACCTAGGCATAAGCACTTATACGATTGCATTATATAGGATCGCAGGAAGTAACGCCGGTAGCAGTTCCCAAAGAGCCGGAAGAGCAGCCCGAGGAGCAGAAAGTGCCCGAAACCGACGAGGAGGTCGGTGAGGATCTTCCAGAGTGCCCAGACCACCGTCCGAGCTCTTTCGAGAGAGGCAAGCCCCGGAGCATTTCTCTCCCCCGGTTTACAAATATTTTATGAATGCTTTACTTTAACTGCTACATTATGTTTAGGAGTTGTTTGCAACCGTTGCTGCATTATACCTTGCTTACTCTGTTCTACCCTATCCTTGTCACCTTGTTATTCGCAGTCAAGTAATTGCTTAGCTTGCTTAGACCGGTAGAAGTCGGGTGATTTCCTGTCACCTGCGAGCTATAGGTGGTTACCTGGATCTGCTTGAGAAAGTATGTCATCATGAAATAACTAAGTGTTAATGTGAAGTTGAGACCGGACAGAAACTTGCAGGGTTTCGGACTGTAGTGTTTTCCATCTGTGTCGATTAAGGACTGACCGTTGTTGGGCCTCGAGTCATGTTGAACACATGCCTTATATTTAGCTGGCCGAATAATGTACCTTTCGACCGCGAAGCTGGGAGATTATTTGGGCCGAGTGGATTGCCCGCAACGCACTGTACCGAAGCAATAGTGGCAGGATACGGGGGCGCGATGATAAGGCCAAAGAGCAGTCGGGCGGCCCCCGGGTACATGTGGTTCCTAGCAAGCTCGTGACTTTACCTGAATGGTTGACTCGGTGACCAACACCTCACTTTAGCGGGTGAGTGAGGTTTGTGTGAGGAATAAATTACCAGCTGGTTAATAATCGATTCGAATCGCCATCGTTCACTGGATAGTGAGCACTTGACTTGAGCTACTTCATCGTAGTAATATTAATGGAACACTTAGACAGTTATATGAAATATGACATAATGGAAGTTGTTAATGATCATTGGTTATCATTACATGTTTAATTACATGGTACTCTAGTACAGGTGCGAATGTAGTTGGCAGGTTAATAAAGATTTAACTTGATGCAAAGCTTTGGAAAGATTCTTCAAATGCTAAAAATGCCTTTTTGCAAATGAGTCAGCTACCCCACCAGAAAGCCTGTCATGATTCCTTGATGTCTTTTATTTTGGTCCTGTCGGGTAAGTCTAGCTGAGTACTTTCTCGTACTCAGGGCTTTGTTCCCACTTGTTGCAGATGGGCAGATGTATTACGGCTACTGTATCAACTGCCTTTATCCTGCGATGGAAGAAGCTTAGGACCATGGGCAATGGTCATTCACTACATCTCGTCTGATGCTTTTGTTGGAAGATGATCCTGAACTGGCACTGTATTTTGAACTTTGCGTGCGTGTGTGATTTGAACTAAATGCTTCCGCTACTTTCATTCGAAACTGGTTTGTAATAACTATGTTTAAACTCCGATGTATTTGTGACGCGAACTTTTATGTAACTTGTGATGGTGATCGCTGAACTTATTACGATCTTGGCTGGTATGTAAGTTGGTTTGAAATCCGTCGTGATTTCACAGACTACCGGGTTATACGGGCTTAAGTTTCCTAAATCGTCTGCTCGGTGGATGATTTTCTTACTTAATCTCGTATAATTGGTCGGTTCTGTTACAAAGCTGAACTTTACAAATATATCTAAGAGTACGCCGAGTTCTAATTCAGGTAGCACCTGCAAAAATCATTCAGTACGCCACAGGCGTGACTAGGTCTCATAACATTTAAATCGCCTTATTTGTATATGAAACTTCATATAGCGCGTAGGATCCACGCCTTCTCAGCGCTCCTGGTTACTGTACATATACGCCCAGCCAATCACCTTGCGTCTTCCGGCTCCCTCCGTCTCCCTCCACTCCAGGCCGCGTGGCTTTCTTGGGCCCACCGTTGCAGGAACTGATATATACTTCCTAAGTCAAACCGTACCATGACAATATACAAAGCATGATGGCGAAGTGAGGATTTATCACAGCTAGCTTCGCTGTAGATGCCGTCAGCTAGCTAGCATCGTCTCAACAGGTCACTAAACAACCCCGGAAAGCAGCAGGACCACACATGGCACATGATACACGGGTGCTGAGTGCTAACTTGACTTGGCCACGCTCCAACTACTACCAGTTAGTCAGTCCTACTCTAAAAGAAAGAAGGATGATTTTTTTTTATCACAATTTAACCACAGGAACTAAGCTAGCTACGAAAAGGGTTGTTATAACATCCTTTGAAAATTGACAGCCTTCATGAGTAAACGGTCAACAAAAATGGTGGGAGAAGCCGCAGGTGAAGAAGTTGAGTGAGTAAAGAAGAAGAGGAGGGAAATGAGGTTTTCTTCCAAGCCGTTTACCACCGCTGGATTAAACGGACAGCCGACGGTGATATCTGTTTTTATCGCCAGTTCGCAGCATGTGGAATTCAGTGTCCGAACAAACCGGCGGTGAAACTTCTGATTGACCACAGCCGGAACGGTGGACAATTCGGTGTTTCATATCATTGCGATTCCCACTGCCGGATCATACGGTGAATCACCAGTGCTAGCTTGTTTCATTGCTGGTTATAATGGGTGGTGCATCCTTCCATTAACAAACGGGCGACGAAGCTTATTATCTCTGCCGGTTTCTTTGTGCGTCGCGCATTGGATGATTATATGGCGGTGCTAAATGTTGCACTGCCGGTTCCGGCGTGCGATGCGACAGTGAAGACGGGCACTGTGTTCACCACCGGATCATACACTAGGCTGGTGGTGAAAACATCTATCACCGTTGGTAAGGCACCCTTTTGGACCCCTCAGGCTATGAACCACGGTGACAAGTATCACCACTAGTTTCACATAATCAGCATTGGAAGTTCCGGTAATGATTAAACTTTCTGTAGTAGTGGGGGGCAATTACAACGCGGAAGCATGGTTAACTAACAATTAAACAATAGTAGATGAAGAAGCAAGCTACTGAGCAAACAAAGATACTTGAGATATTTAATTATCTGTCGTCCTTAAGGTTGCTGCTCCTTCGGTTGCCAATTTTAGTTTTGTCTCTACAGAATTGTCATCCGCACTCAAGATGTTTGCCATTTTGGCCGATGTGGCATGCCACGTCACCCCTCCAGCATGGACAAATCCTATGAAATGACCTTTGTGACTATGCCTCCTTATCCCCTATTTTAGTAAGGATGCAGGGTGATGCCGGTGGGTCCTTTGCACTACATCCTCCGCTCGCCACCCTCATCGTCTGATTCAAGGCCGAACATTCGACAGCGGATATCACTGCAGGACCTTCTCAACCGCACGAGCAGCAACTATGTGGGGGAAAACTAGGTTGGGTTTCTTGAGGCTGTCCATCTGGCCATTGCGCTCATCCAAGGAGTCATTGCTGTCTTACCTTGTGCTACAGCGGAGGTGCCGCTCCACCTCCTCTGACAGGGTCGTGGTTTTGGCGAAGAAGGCGTCGGAGTTCACACTATAATGAGGCAGGTGCACAATGGTCGTTTCACATTGTCTATCCACGTTAGTATGGTGACCGGTGAGGTGGCATGACACGTTGTTCAAATTAGCAAATATATTGTACTGTTCACTGTGTAGATGATTATTTTGTAGGAGCAAAACTAAGGTCAGAAAACTGAAGGGAGCAAGAATGCCAAATGTTTAAATGTCCCAAGATACGTATAACATCTATCTTACATTGTTGTCCTGCAGGAGTTCTCTGAAACGATATTCCTATTTTAAATGGAGGGACTACTATACCATGCCTATAGAGGGGTCGTCCAGTTAATTACCGTCAGAGAGGACATGCATGTATTGAAGAGTTGGTTCCACTCCAAGGGTCCATGTACAGATTCAAATAGCATTGTTGGAGGATCACCGAATAGCACAAACATACAGCCGCGACAAAAGCTGACTATAGTAGTATTCCATCCTATTAAAGTGTGTGTGGGCATCGGATTCGATTAATGTGTGGAGCATATTTTTGGCGTCAACAGCGTCGTCCACACTGAAATTCTCCAACATAGGCAGATCATCTTTAAATGATTTTTATACATGTACATATATGGTCAAGTAAACTAGAGGATCGCTCCATGCAAAATTTAGTACTGACCCTATCTAGTTTTCTTTTTTCATTAATAATCTGAACTAGACATATTGTAAGGGCGTGGACTAGGTCTCATTTAACATTTAAACAATAATCATCTTGAATATAATCTACTAGCTGAACTGACATGTACGTAATTAATTCCTAAGTCCACCACGACAATATAGACAATGCATGATGGCGAAGTGAGGATTTATATATCACCATGATTATTCCTATAGCTAGGTCTACTAGCTAGCTTCTCTGCAGATGCCCGTCTCAACTGTTGGAGTTGTTCCAAATTGACTGCAAGATATAGGCCGACTTCTGACGGAGCGAAGCGGAGGCCCGTAAAAGCCGAAGGCTGGGCCGGAGCGTAGCGGTACGGTACATATATACCCTTGCTAGGGTTTCTTGGAGACTTGATTCTCTTGTAAGCCACCATAGGCGTGTAACCCAAACTCTTGATATAGTGAGATTGTTGCTGGCTGGTGCCCGTGGTTTTTCCCCTTCGCATTGGAGGGGTTTTCCACGTTAAATCGTGTGTCTCCGCTGTGTTTGATTTCGGTTTTACTTCATATTCCATACGTCGTTCATAACAAGTGGTACCGGAGCTTCGGTTGCTGTAGGGTTCATGACGACATCGATGAAGTTCGATCTTCCGCTGCTGAACTACGACACGCGGTTCTCGCTATGGCAAGTCAAGATGCGGGGAATTCTGGCGCAGACTCATGACTACGATGAGGCGCTGGATAACTTCGGCAAGAGGAAGGCCGATTGGACTCCTGAGGAGATCCGCAAGGATCAGAAAGCTCTCGCCCTAATTCAGTTACATCTTCATAATGATATTTTGCAGGAGTGTTTGAAAGAGAAAACTGCTGCAGAACTATGGCTGAAACTGGAATCGATCTGTATATGCAAGGATCTAACCAGTAAGATGCAGATGAAGATGAAGTTGTTCACTCTGAGGATGAAGGGGGAGGATTCGGTGATGACCCACATCGCTGAATTCAAGAAGATCGTGGCCGACCTAGTGTCGATGGAGGTGAAGTATGATGATGAGGACTTAGGTCTTCTACTGTTATATTCTTTGCCAAATTCATATGCAAATTTTCGTGACACCATACTTTTGAGCCGTGATGAACTAACCCTAAAGGAAGCTTATGAGGCTCTCCAGTCTAAGGAGAAGATGAAAGTTATGGTGCAGCATGACGGAACGTCGTCCTCAAAGGGTGAAGCTTTGCATGTGAGAGGCAGAACTGATAACAAATCCTCATATGATAGCAATGATGGTAGAAAGAACTACGAGAGGAGAGGCCGTTCAAAGTCCAAGCCGCATGGTAATAAAAAGTTCTGTATTTATTGCAAGCTGACAAATCATAATATTGAGGATTGCAGAAAAGTACAGAATAAGGAGAAGAGAAAAAACAAGTCGGCTGGTAAGGTCTCTGTTGCTGCTGCTGCGTCTAATGATGATTCTGGAGATTGTCTGATAGTGCTTGCTGGTTGTGTTGCTGGTCATGATGAATGAATTCTAGATTCCGCATGTTCATTTCATATTTGCACTAACAGAAATTGGTTTAGTTCATATAAGTCTATGCAGAAAGGGGATGTTGTGCGGATGAGAGATGATAACCCATGTGACGTCATGGGGATTGGATCAGTTCAGATCAAGACTGATGATGGCATGACACGCACGCTGAAAAATGTTAGGTATATACCAGGGATGTCCAGAAATCTTATCTCATTGAGCACGCTTGATGCAGAAGGTTACAAATATTCCGGTTCAGATGGCATTCTAAAGGTATCAAAAGATTCTCTTGTCTGTTTCAAAGGTGATCTTAATTCTGCAAAGTTATATGTCCTTAGAGGGTGTACTTTACATGGTTCTGATTCCGTTGTTGCTGCTGTTACTAATGATGAACCTAGTAAAACTAACCTTTGGCACATGCGTTTGGAACATATGAGTCATCATGGTATGGCAGATTTGATGAAGAGAAACCTACTGAAAGGCTGCACTTCTAGTAAGATTAAGTTTTGTGAGCATTGCATTTTCGGCAAGCATAAGAGGGTACAGTTCAACACTTCTATTCACACCACCAAAGGTACTCTTGATTATGTTCATGCTGATTTATGGGGTCCTTCTAAGAAGCCCTCACTAGGTGGTGTTCGTTACATGCTTACAATTATTGATGATTACTCTAGAAGAGTTTGGCCTTATTTTCTAAAACAGAAAGATGATACTTTTGCTGCTTTTAAGAACTGGAAAGTAATGATAGAAAGACAAACTGAAAGGAAGGTAAAATTGCTTCGTACTGATAATGGTGGAGAATTTTGTTTGCATGTCTTTAATGATTATTGCAGACAGAAAGGCATTGTTAGGCATCACACCATACCCCATACTCCACAACAGAATGATGTGGCAGAACGGATGAACAGAACTATTATCTCCAAGGCCCGTTGCATGCTATCTCATGCAAGGATGAGCAAGCGTTTTTAGGCTGAAGCTGCTAATACTGCCTGTTACTTGATAAACAAGTCACTTTCTATTCCACTAAATAAGAAAACTCCTATTGAGGTATGGTCTGGTACACCTGCTGATTATTCACAGTTAAAAGTTTTTGGATACACTGCTTATGCTCATGTTGACAATGGAAAATTAGAGCTTAGAGCTGTTAAGTGTCTTTTTCTTGGTTATGGTTCAGGAATCAAAGGCTATAAATTGTGGAATCCTAAAACAGGGAAGACTTTTATAAGCAGGAGTATTGTATTCAATGAATCTGTGATGTTTACTGACAGTTTACCCTCAGATCATGTTCTAGAAAAAGAGCTGCAGAGTATGCGCATACAGGTGGAGCATGTTGATGATGATATAGGTGTGCAGGTGGAGCCTGCTGATGAGCAGGATGACCATAATAATGATGTTGCTGATGATGATGCTCATGATGATGTTCAGCAAACTCCTCCTAGTTTGCAGCTATAGGAGAAATTATCTATTGCTCAACGCAAGTCAACAAGGACAGTTGTACCTCCTAAACGTCTTATCGAAGAATGTAATTTGTCTTACTATGCTTTGAGTTGTGCTGAACAGGTGGAGAATGTTCATGAGCCAGCAACCTATAAAGAAGCTGTTCGTTGTGCTGATAGTGAGAATTGGATTTCTGCTATGCATGAGAAGATGCAGTCTCTTGAGAAGAACAGTACATGGGAGGTTGTTCCTTTGCCTAAGAACAAGAAGACCATAAATTGCAAGTGGATCTTCAAGAGAAAGGAGGGTTTATCTCCAAGCGAGCCTCCAAAGTATAAGGCAAGGTTAGTTGTAAAAGGCTACAGTCAAATTCCGGGTGTTGACTATAATGATGTGTTCTCTCCAGTGGTAAAACACAGTTCAATTCGTACTTTCTTGAGTATTGTTGCTTCACATGATCTTGAGCTTGAGCAGTTAGATGTGAAGACTGCGTTTTTACATGGAGAGCTAAAGGAGGACATATACATGGACCAACCGGAAGGGTTCATAGTGCCTGGCAAGGAAAAATATGTGTGTAAGTTGAAGCGCTCCTTGTATGGTTTGAAACAGTCCCCTCGTCAGTGGAACAAGAGGTTTGATTCATTTATGTTGTCACACAGTTTCAAAAGATCTAGATATGATAGCTGTGTTTACATCAAGCATGTTAATGGATCACTTATATATTTGCTGTTATATGTTGATGATATGTTGATTGCTGCCAAGAGCAAGATTGAAATCACTAAGTTAAAGAAGTTGTTAAGTAGTGAGTTTGATATGAAAGATCTTGGTAGTGCTAAGAAAATTCTTGGTATGAAAATTAGTAGAGACAGAAAATCTGGTTTGCTATTTCTTAGTCAACAAAATTATATCAAGAAAGTTCTTCAGCGTTTCAACATGCAAAATGCTAAGGCTGTTAGTACCCCTATTGCACCTCACTTTAAGTTGTCAGCTGCTCAGTGTCCTAGTACAGATGCAGAGATTGAGTACATGTCAAGGGTTCCTTATTCTAGTGCTGTTGGGTCTTTGATGTATGCCATGGTTTGCTCTCGTTCAGATTTGTCATATGCTATGAGTCTTGTTAGTAGATATATGTCTAATCCTGGCAAAGAACATTGGAGGGCAGTTCAGTGGATTTTCAGGTACCTCAGAGGCACAGCAGATTCCTGTTTGAAGTTTGGAAGACTGATAAGGGTCTCATTGGTTATGTGGATTCTGATTATGCTGCTGATCTGGACAGGCGAAGATCAATTACTGGTTATGTGTTTACTGTTGGCAGTTGTGCTGTGAGTTGGAGGGCTACGTTACAGTCTGTTGTTGCTTTGTCTACTACTGAAGCAGAATATATGGCTATTTGTGAAGCGTGCAAAGAATTGATATGATTGAAAGGTTTGTATGCTGAACTCAGTGGAATTGAATCTTGCATAAGTTTGCACTGTGACAGTCAAAGTGCAATTTACCTCACTAAAGATCAGATGTTCCATGAGAGAACTAAGCACATAGATATCAAGTATCATTTTGTGCGAGATGTGATTGAAGAAGGTAAGCTGAAGGTATGCAAGATTAGTACTCATAATAATTATGCTGATATGATGACAAAGCCTGTTCCTGTTGCTAAGTTTGAGTTATGCTCAAGCTTAGTTGGTTTAATTGAATAGTCCAAGAGACTATTGTTGGCACCAGTGGTTTTCTATCTTTGTTGTTCAGGATGATGGATTGATTTATGATACAAGATGAATTTGTCTCAAGGTGGAGTTTGTTGGAGTTGTTCCAAATTCACTGCAAGATATAGGCCGGCTTCTGACGGAGCGAAGCGGAGGCCCGTAAAAGCCGAAGGCTGGGCCGGAGCGTAGCGGTATGGTACATATATACCCTTGCTAGGGTTTCTTGGAGACTTGATTCTCTTGTAAGCCGCCATAGGCGTGTAACCCAAACTCTTGATATAGTGAGATTGTTGCTGGCTGGTGCCCGTGGTTTTTCCCCTTCGCATTGGAGGAGTTTTCCACGTTAAATCATGTGTCTCCGTTGTGTTTGATTTCGGTTTTACTTTATATTCCTTACGTCGTTCATAACATCAACAGGTCACTAAACAACCCCGGAAAGCAGCAGGACCCCACAGCATATGGCACATGATACACGGGTGCTGAGTTGTTTACTTGACTTGGCCACTCTCCAGTCAGTCAGTCATTCTGTATATATGCGATCACATGTTAACCATGCAACGTCCATGTAAACCCTAGAGACGGCCAACCAATTTTAACTATATAATAAACCAATAATCAGAGAGTCACATCAATCGAACAACATGACCCATCTACAACCCCAGCCCAGCCCATGTCACCGCCCCTACCCAGGTATCGACCCAGCCCAAGCCCAGCCCAGCCCAGCCCTGTATGGTGCCCTATAAAAAGGCACCCATCCTCTCCATCTCCATCTCCATCTCAGCTTCGTGCCAGCTTGAGCGTATTTCACTTTGCTAGCCAGCATACTTACACGTAGCTAAACTAGCTTACTCAGCTGGGCCGGGTGCACTAGCCACCAGCCGGTGTGTGTAGGAGTGTAGCTATCGGCTAGCTATAGCCCTCGCCGTTCTGGCGACCACCATGGCGGCGAAGCAGCAGGCCGCCGTCTTCTCCGGCCACACCAAGATGGGGGAGGAGAAGCTGATCATCCGGTCGGAGAAGGTGAGGTTCATCGACGTCCTGTCGATGCTGTTCCTGCGGCGCCCCATCACCAGCTACGCGTTCGCGGAGGCCGGCGACCGCACCGCCGCCGACTTCGGCAGCACGCCGGGCGACTGGCTCGTCGCGCTCACGCAGCTCATCCAGAAGGCGCTGGATGCCGCCTACTACCCGGCTCTCGTGATCGGCGCCGTCGTCGAGTTCCTCCTCAACTTCGTCGCGCTCAACAATGGCATACTCGGCATCTTTCTCAACATCTTCAGATGTACGTATACGTTCGTTAATTGGTACACATGCACGGTTATACATACATACATCAACTAACATCGCTAATGCGATTTTATCTATTTTGATCTTGTTAACTAACTCGTAAACAGGAATATATACAAAACATAATTTGATACTTATGTAACGGCAAACATGGTACAAATGTATGAATGTACTACGTGCTAGCTAATATGGCTTTGCATATGATCAACTAAATAACCAACTTCTGGACGTTTCAAAAAGAACCTCTGGTTAATTTGCAACAAATATAATGCAATTTAAATCACAAAATGAAGAATGGTCTGTAAGCACGTGTTCTAAAGTCAACACTAAGTCAACCGCCCTGTTATAACGTGCACCGAGAGAAAAATGCATATACATATACTGATGTGTGCGAACACTGAATGCATGTCGTCGTCGTCAAAAGGTAAAGACGTAAAGTGACAGGACGTCTCTCTCTCTCTCTCTCGATTATATTCTCTTCGTATTTCTCATATTTATAGATTCTTTCCATTTCTTTTGTTATATTTTTCCTTTTTTGTTTGTGTCTTAATACATATTTGCTAAGCTTTCTGTGTTAGTTAATTTAAGCATTTGTTTATGTTTACCTCTTCGTTTCTTACACAGGATTCTTTTTTCCAACCATAATGAATTGAACCATTATCTATATATTTGCAAGGAAAGCTAACTTTTTTTTTTGAACCGAGGAGCCTTTTCTCCCCGTTTCCATGTACTGTGCATGGAAATACCGCCGGGTTTCGAACCCGGGGTGGCCGAGCGCACGGCCTTTGGCCTCATGCTGCTTACCACCGTAGCTACCGCTCGCTGCTTTGTTTGTGTTTGATTTTCTCTTCTTAATGGTTTCCCTTTCCATTTTTTTTGATAGTTTACTCGAGCAAGTGTCTTGGACAACACCGAAACTACCCACACACCTCTGCTCCTCACTTTTGTATTATCTAATTTGGCAAGTTTTGTTTGTGTTTGATTTTCTGTTCTTTATGGTTTCCCTTTCCAAATTTTTTGTTAGTTTAGCCGAGCAAGTGTCTTGGACAGGATCGAGCTCACAGAAACTACGCACCTACTCCTCACTATTTTTATTGTCCAATTGGCAAGTTTTGTTTGTCGTTCATATGCATGACACTTGCACGCTTGACATATATGATGAGAAGATAAGTTTGCATAGTAATCCAACACATGCATGCATGCAAGATCTCGCGTGGATGCATGAATCCTACCAAATCTGACCAAACACTTGTAGACAGTGAATATATAATTTCACAATAATTAAATTATAAATGCCAAGTAAGCACCCGTGCATCTTTAAATAAAATTAAGAAATGCCAATTGGACGACATGGACAGGTAAGCTGGTGATCCCACACCGTGACGCACCCAACTTCCGGTCCATGATTGGGCTGATCGACGGCAGGACGGAGCTGAAGCCGCTGCCAGCCGGCGGCGGCCCTGAGGACCGGCGGCTGCAGGTGGTGGGCGTCTCTGCCACCGGCGGCGACGAGTACTACGTGGACGTGGAGAGCAGCGGCGGCAGCACGGCAGCGGTGCCGCTGGTGCAGCAGCAATACGTGAACGGGCGGCTGATCCGGCTGCGCACCTTCTCGGTGTTCGAGGTCAGCATGATGGCGGCCAAGATCGCCTACGAGAACGCCGCCTACATCGAGAACGTCGTCAACAACGTCTGGAAGGTACGGCTTTACTGGCCTACAGATTATTGGGAAATCATACAGAATTTTAATTTGGGCAGGAAGTCAGGCAAAAAAAAGAAAATCACATTTTTTTACATAGTAATGTAATCTCGGTAATTATCCCAAAAAAAAGACAGTAGTGGTCTCTGTAGACGGTAGGTCTCCAAATTAAAGAGAGAAATAAGTTGGTCTGAATTTTAGTTCCAAATCCAGTAGCAAATGGTTGTTCAGATCACAAAGGTCGTTGCACTTGCACCATCTATTTTAATGTGTTTTTCCTATTTGTAGTCCTGACAATGACATATACATGGGGCTTTCTTTTGAACCTGATGCATGAGTCGTGATGGGAATAAACTATGTCAAGTTGTCAATTATGCGTGACGACGGCAGCACTAGGCAACAACCAATCATTTTGGGACAAGTAAACAACTTCTTCCATGCGTCAATCAAATCCATGCTGGACGCTAGCTAGCGTTTGCAGTCTGGAGTTTTTCTTCGATCAAGATCTGTGCATCGTACCTGCCCATATATAAGAACGTTCACAAGTCACACTGCTGACTGTCACTGTCTCACAAGTGCGGACCATCCGCACGGTGCATTCGTGTGGATCTACAGCTGACATGTGGTCTCATGGGACCTATGATTCACCATAGATAGGTTTGAAATGATTTTTTTTCCGTCTCACTCCATAACCACGTGCATATAACTAATCCGTCATAAACAACTCATGCATAGATGCCACGCACGCACTGTCTAATCCGATCTGGACACATTATAATTATATGATGATACATATTTACATTGTATATACACAATAATATCCAAGTGGCAAGAAATTACTGCCCATATCATCTACTCTATTTGTTAATAATAACGAGCTAATGGATCCTAATTCGTTCCATCTCTGCTGTCTGTGTGAATTTGCAGTTCCACTTCGTGGGGTTCTACAACTGCTGGAACAGTAAGTTCAATTCCTTGCAATAAATAATTCATATATATATGCACAATGAAACAATTCAAATGATATATCAAAATCAACCTGGATTATATATAATTATATATGCAGAGTTCGTGGGCGACCACACGACGCAGGCGTTCGTGTTCACCGACAAGGCTACGGACGCGAGCGTGGTGGTGGTGTCATTCCGGGGCACAGAGCCCTTCAACATGCGTGACTGGTCCACGGACGTGAACCTCTCATGGCTAGGCATGGGCGTGCTGGGCCACATCCACGTCGGCTTCCTCAAGGCTCTCGGCCTCCAGGAAGAAGACGGCAAGGACGCCGCCAAGGCCTTCCCGAAAGCCGCCCCCAACGCCGTCGCTGGGAAGCCTCTCGCTTACTACACCCTCCGCGAGGAGCTCAAGAAGCAGCTCCAGGCGCACCCGAACGCCACCGTCGTGGTGACCGGCCACAGCCTGGGCGGCGCGCTGGCGGCCATCTTCCCGGCACTGCTGGCGTTCCACGGGGAACGCGACGTGCTGGACCGCCTCCTGTCCGTGGTGACCTACGGGCAGCCCCGGGTGGGCGACAAGGTGTTCGCGGACTACGTGCGCGCCAACGTGCCCGTGGAGCCGCTCCGTGTGGTTTACCGCTACGACGTCGTGCCGCGGGTCCCGTTCGACGCGCCGCCGGTCGCCGAGTTCACGCACGGCGGCACCTGCGTCTACTTCGACGGATGGTACAAGGGCCGTGAGATCGCTAAGGGAGGCGACGCGCCCAACCCGAACTACTTTAACCCTAAGTATCTGCTGTCCATGTATGGCAATGCCTGGGGGGATCTGTTCAAGGGCGCGTTCCTGTGGACCAAGGAGGGCAAGGACTACCGCGAGGGCGCCGTCTCCCTGCTCTACCGCGCCACCGGCCTGCTCGTGCCTGGCATCGCGTCGCATAGCCCCAGGGACTACGTTAACGCCGTCCGCCTCGGCAGCGTCGCCACGGGCAAGGAGGAGCTCTGATCGATGTCGATGACAGCTTTGCTAGCTTAGCTTTTGGATGTCACTGCGCAGTGTGTCGGTGTGTGAATGGACTGTGCAGCGAGAGAAAAGCAAGCAAGCTGCCTGTTACGTACTGTGTGTGTGTTCATTTCCATGTTTTTCATTGCAATAATTGGATGAAATAAACAGCAATAAGCTTCAGTATTATTGAATATATGCATCCTCTCCTGCCTCTACATGAACATGAACATGGAAGGCCACGTTGCTGAACAGTTCAAGTGATTGGAAGAATGTATCAAAACTGTGAAGCATGTCCATGTGCACTCTTGTACTTCTCTGTTGTGAGTTGTGACTGCTTGCCTCTTGTCGCGAGACGATTCAGACTGTACGTGCTCACTGTTCTGTTGAGCAGATCTTCACTGAACTAACTATAGCTAACCATGGTAACAGGTAACTCACACCATCTCACATGCCTGGACAATTTATTATTATAATATACACGTGCTTCTCTACTGCATAGGCCTCGCGTCCTTATTTTGTTTTTTAAGGTGTACGTACAATTCACATGGTTGGCCTATAGCAGACGTTAGAATGTCTTTTAATTTTCTCCCAAGTTGGGACAATGTGATATTTCTTTGTGATGGTAGATAAGAAGGCACAATACGAAGGAAAACATAAAAAAATAGTAGTACGATTTTGATCATTGTTAAATCTTGTGCAGCTCTATTTGGATTTTGCTATGCTCAGGGCTGTAATCTGCTATTTGTTATCTATATATCTGGAGAGGGGATATGGGCAATGCCCATGCATGTCATGACCTGCTTTTGTATTGGGCCCAGGAGCCCAGCGTGCGAAAAGATTTGCTTATGTATGGCCCATGAATGGCTTTCTTGTTGCACACTTCTACTACCTGGTTGTAACCTAATGGGAACAATTGGATGTGACTTGTCTTTAATTTTATATACAGGATAGGAGTTCTTCTTTGTGTTACATAATATAATGGCACCAAAAAAAATCCGCAATATCATGTGTCGGAAGTAGGGATGAAAACGATCGGAAACGATCGATAGGAGGCCAAATCACTTTCGTTTTCACATCTTTTTCTCAAAAACGAAATCGATACGATATTGTCGGAAACGAATACGGCGCCGATATTCCGGTAATTTCAAAAACGATTGTAGTCGATCGAAAAATACATCGATAACGATCGGAATCCATGAGAACGGTATCTAAAAACGATAAACACGCCAAACCGTAGAACATGAGAAGATCCATATAACTCTACTTATCTCACATGACAATAATAAATAAAGCCATAATTGACAAGATCACAAGCTAATAAGAAGAAATAGATGTATTAGCAATAGTGCTAATAAGAAATAAAAATCTGAGAAACACATACCTAATAAGAAGCAAACACAGCCAACACATCATATACAAGGTAAAGGCTAGAAAAAAGAACCTCGAATGTTGATTGCCTTCTTGTTATACACATGAAATCCTTCCGTTAGATAGTTCATTTCCAAAAAGTATTTGCCTTGTGTGTAGATGTGATCATTTCCAAAAAAAATTATCTTGTGTGCTTGCAGCTTGCGTGTTAAGATGTGATCCTTTCCAAAAAAAATTGTCTTGTGTGCTTGCGTGTGTAATGCATTGTATATCTATAAATAAATAAGGATTCATTAGTTAAAGGCCTTTGAATCGGTAATTACCTACGGTAAATTACCGGTTAAATACGGGAATCTTCGAAAACGATCGGAAAAGGGCAAAATCATTTTCGCTTTCGTTTCCGATTATTTTTACCGTTATCATTTTCGTTTTTTTGGTTACCGCTATCATTTTCGTTTAGGCATAAAAATCGGAAAAAACTCGAAAACGATTTCGGAAAATCGGAGATTATCATTTTCGTTTTCATCCCTAGTCGGAAGGGGGCACACAATGACGTTGAAAAATGATCTAGCATTAAAATCGTAATCATTTCATCAGGGGCAATGGATGTATGTCTACAGGAGAAAAACTGGAAAATTGGACTCCAACATTTCTCAAATAAATAAACATTACGGACATCATTTTATATAATCATTTCAAGTGAGGTTATTTGAAAAAATTCAAAAAAAATAATTTCAAAATGTGAGATTTTCGAAATACAAAGTTGTACATCTCTTCAAGATATACAACAATGATGTAACGTTTGTCTTCATTAGATTTTGTTCGAAAAAGTTATGAATTTTAGTGAGACTCCTCTAAATCAATCATCTGTACAAACCAATTTCTAGGGGCGGTAGCTCTAGATTCAGCTATCTCTGAACATAGGGGCATTTATAAAAATGGATTTCTAGAGGTGGATAATTTTAGAAACTATTTTTAGATTCAGTTTTAGATAGAGCCATCTCTACTAAAAAATGGATCGGAGGCGGTGCTAAAAATGGATCGGAGCCATCTCGCATGTCTGAACAATTTATATTATAATAATATACACTTCCTTCTCTACTGCACATGCCTCGCCTCCTTATATTTTTTAAGGTGTTCAATTCACATGCTTGGCCTATAGCAGACGTCAAAATGCCTTTTTTATTTTCTCCCAATTTGGGACAATGTGATATTTCCTTGTGACCGTAGATAAGAAAAATAGTATTACGAGAAAGTGAAAAAATAGAAGCAAAATAGTATTACGATATTGATCATTGTTAAATCGACAAGGGTCGTAAGCAGTAGTTGAGTTGGTCTTGTGTAGCTCTATTTGGAATTTGCTGTGATCAGGGCTGTAATCTGCTACTATTTGTTATCTATATCAGTATGGGCAGACCAGCAGAATGGCCATGCATCTCATGTCCTGCTTTTGTATTGGGCCCAAGAGCCCAGCGTGCCAAAGACTTAGCTTGCGAATAATGCATGGCCCATGAGTATCTTGTTGCATACTCCTTGCTACCCCGGTTGTCACCTAATGGGAACAATTATTGAATGTGATTGGTTTTTATTTTTATTTTTATATATACGTATATACGGCAGCACTATTCTACGCTCTAGGCAGGTGTAGAGGACACGAATCAGCCCACCCAATCGGACCGCACCGACCAGCGCACACCTTCCGACTCGATGGACTCGCACCTGCCCCAACCCGACGGCAACCACCGCGCGCGACAACCCCAGCCCCAGAGCGCGCGCTCGCCACGGCCATCTGCCTGTCGTCTGCCACCCAAGCACTCAGATACACCAGCCGCAGTACTAGAAGATACTGAATATCGTAAGTGTTGGAAGCTACGGTAGGAAAAGGAACTGATAGATACTGATCTATAAATGAAAGATGAAAAATACTGAACTACAAAATTCTGACAAACTATTGGGCAAAATACCGATGGATCACATGATTCGTATCGAAGAAGATGCCAATAGGAGTACTGAATCCATGTTATAGGAATTGCTCGCAAAATTAATTGCACAGTGGAAATACTAAAAATAATATGAGATAAATAATATTAGCTACGGACTCTGGCCAGTGTAAAGTACTGGCATGCTTATGATACTGATAAAATACTGACTAAATACTGATAAAATATTATACATACGGTGTCCATGGACAGTATCACAGAAGATACTGATAAAATACTGACAAAATATTTACAACTAGTATGACAAAAAAAAAAATACATGAAGATACCGACAACTACTTAAAAGTAAGCAACTACTGAAGTTATAATATGGACAGTGACAAGCTATTGACAAAAAAATAGTTGAAGATACTAACAACTACTGAAGTTACAGTACCAGCTGTAACAAGCTATCGACAAAAAAAAATACTTAAAGATACTAACAACTATTGAAGTTATCACTACCACAATCCTGAATTGCCTTGAGTGCCAAAAACCGCCAAGGAAAGGGGTTAAACCGTCAAGGAAATAATCCTTGACCACAAACCGTCAAGCAAACACACTCAAGGATAGAAGCTAAGGGAAATTAGTTTCCTTGACGGTTTTGGCACTCAAGGAAATCATCATTGGAGGCTAGCCGCCAAGGAAACAATGACCAGACTTAACTTGCCAACGTGCCAAGGAAATAATAGGACCGCCAAGGAAAGTAGTTTGCTTGAGGGTTGATAGCCGCCAAGAAAAATAGTTTTCTTGAGGGTTGACAGCCGCCAAGGTAATTGTTGTTTCCTTAACTGCTCTTCAACCACCAAATTAATTCTAATTTCCTTGACAGCCAGCCCCCAAGGAAATCTATATTGGCAATAAAAAATAATTGTAGTAATCAATATATTCTAATATTCTAGTGACCATATTCAATTGACACATGATGGCATGCATATAGATATTTTATTATAGTCCCCAACCATTATATTGATATATAAAATATCCATATGAATATTACAAATGCATTTATCATTCATCCTTACATGAGGTCCATACATCATAACACCTAAGTCACTAATAATTTCCTACTAACTCTTGTGTCTAGTCCTCCCAGCACACTATCTTTTGGCCTAAGGCATACATTTACTGGCCGCATACCTACATGAGGAAGTAGAACAAAGAATCGATTACTAAGCATGTATAAATTCAGCATGGCTTAGGTAAAAAATCAGCAAGGTTGAAAGCATGTATAAAATAAATTAAGCAAGAAATCCCAAGAACATATAGGTGTTGCAAACTTCTTCTATGGTCAGTACCTTAGGTGAAACAACTCTACTGTAGTATTGTGAGGACAAATGGACTGCATGTCTGTTCAGCAATTAAGTGAAAAAAATGCAGCTGCCTAATACAAATTGAGTGCCTGTTTCAAATTCAAAGTTGTAGCACCCCTATAGTTATAAATTGCCTAAAACAATATATAAGCATTTCCTTCTTGTACATTGTTCACTGTTGGATTATATCTCATACATATTGTGCACCTAAACTAGAGGCAATGTAATTTTTTAGTGTCCACACAGAAGATAGTCAGCGCTTCACAATGTGTAGTAATAGATGAGCGAGTAGGTGTGTTGCTAAATTGCCAATCCATTATTTGCAAACAAGTTATAAATCCGGTAGCCTACGCACAAAAAAAATGTTTCCCACACAGCAAGAGTAGGAAGAACATAAGACTGACTACATCTTACATAAATAGAAGGGAACAGACCAGTTCTTGATTTTCTTTGATAGGGTTTCCATGTCATGCTGATGCCCAAGCCATGCCTGCTTCCTCCAAGCACATATGAGCATGTAAGTACAATTGTCAATAGGTTCATACACCAACTGAACCTAAATCTATTTAGGTGACATGAAGATATGCTACAGGCTATTTATTTTCTTTAACTACCGTAAAACTAGACAAATCTAACTCGTTCTTTTAGCTTAGAAACATTAGAAAACTCAATAAACAAGTAAGACAACATCTGAATAAAGCACTCGGTTCTCTTCTATGGTAAACTGTCTACTGATCTACTCTTTCTTTTTGTCCTCACTACTACAAACAAGTAATGAACCAGAACAATTGAACAAGCAGTTCTGCATTTTCAGAAATCAATAGAAAATATTGTTAGTAACTACATAATTATTTTGTAGGTAAAGTCTGACAAAATACTATGAACATACTACTACCTCCTGTCACACTCATTTGATCTTCAGGTAGAGCGTACAAGCAAGGTTATTTTATCATCAAACAGTGAGTGCATATCTTGCAGTAGTAGTATGTTCTTATATAAACAAACCTACCATTATTTAAGAGGCTGATACTAAATAAGTACCACACTGGATTCATCATTAAAGACATTCTTATATACAACATATACCTACTTGTCATAAATATTGATGATTTTCTATAAGTTTGGTCAAACTTTAAAAGTTACTTATTTAATCACTTTTTGGATCTTATATTGTTCAGTTACAGGTCAAAAATTTAACCACACCATATCCCGGCCCTCTCCTCCCCACCTACCCACACACACACCACAAACCCATAACCAACCAAACATTTTTGATGTATGCCATGTATGTACTCATGTTGGTGTTGTTCTTGTACCTTCTGCCATAACTATTTTTATTCTATCTTTATAATGCATTTCAAGTCAAATATTCAAACTTTTTCCTCTTCTTTTTTAAATAAAAATCAAAACCTTTCTATGAGTTTTTGCAAACTTTTATATTACAATTTAAAAACTTCCTGCTTCTAACTTTATATATTGAAACTTTTCTACGTGAATACCAAAGACTTCTACTACCCAGAGAGAACTTCCTACACCCAAATTATAGTACAATATACAGATCAAACCTTTAAACCTAAATTTTGAAAAAAAAATTATATAAGCAAGGTTATTTAGTACAGAGATGAACAAGCGCAGGTGCTTAAACATTACTGCATTACTGTGAAACTTGGTTGTAAAGGAATTTTCTTTTCTCTTCCTGCAAATATCTGTTTACAGAATTGGAGGCATTCGCATCAAACATATGCGCATATATACATAGATGTCGCTTCGATTCTGGCCTACCAGAAATCAAAGACGTTCTGGATTCAGCTAAGATTTCTCACCAGATCCATGCTGCCCCGCCTGATTCGTGCCACCACCACAGTGATTTAGAGGGGATCCGGACCTGTGCAACACAGCAAGAGAAAGCTAAGTGCAACAACAACAACCAACAAATCGAGAAGGAGGCAGAGACCTCGGCATTAACGTTGCTGACAACATCTCCACGAATCCCGCGTCTGAAGGTCCGCGCCTCCGTATCTGAGCTCGTCAGGATCCCGCATCTGAGACCTCAGCTTCGAGATGGAGGGGAGGAGCGCGCCGGCATGGACTTCCTCCGTCCAGGGTGCACCCAGGTCAGCCGGCGAGCCGCACGCCACCTCCTCATGTCGCCCCCATGTGGCGGCGGCGAATCTAGCATCGGGGAAGAGGGAAGTGGGGGCTGTGGACTTGGAGGCGCGGTGGCTGGGGACTGGGGCGCGCGATGGCGGGGGGGTGGTGGAGGATGGGGACTGTGCGCGCGGTGACCGGGGGTTGCGGTGGACAGGGATGGGGTGCGCCGCTGTGGCCACCGCCGTCGTTGCGGCTGGAGCGGGAGGAGATAGGAGAGGGAAGGAGAAAGACGGACGCCAGGGTGAGGGCATTAGGTTTTATTCGGCATTTCACGTATCTCAGCCGTCTGAGATCGATCCAACGGTGAAAAGCGATGGGCCGAATCAGTGGCCCTGTTCATCTGGCTTATAATCCGGCTTATTCAGCTTGTTTTTTCAGCCGGAACAGTATTTTTCTCTCACAAAAAATCAGCCAACAGTGTTGTTCAGCCGGCTTATAATTCCAGCCGAACGGCTCCAGTGATGGGCCAGATGCGAAATTGGTTTGCCCTTTACTGTCTAATAATGATTTTTTAATTATTTTTTCTATTATATCAAGTATAAATAGATAAGGCACAATGCGAGTCAACCTAAAAATTATCTTTTATAATCCAAAACATTTTTACGAGCAACACTATATTTATATGTTGTTGTGTAGGAGTTTCTGAAAATTTTTAATAGATTTATTATTTTATATAGTTTAAATGAATTTCTA
This sequence comes from Saccharum hybrid cultivar R570, assembly GCA_038087645.1. Taxonomy (NCBI): domain Eukaryota; kingdom Viridiplantae; phylum Streptophyta; class Magnoliopsida; order Poales; family Poaceae; genus Saccharum; species Saccharum hybrid cultivar. Next base: position 1,595,061 of record JAQSUU010000426.1, read on the forward strand.
TGCGCTAATCAAAAGTAATTCCAAATTGAACTACATGTACCTCCAATTAAATTTAAAAATATTCATAGAAATATATTTTGGATCATGCATGTCATTCAAGCCAATATCTTAGAGTTAGACAAAAAAATCATTTGTTTGCTAGAGATAATTCATAGTTCTATCTCCAAATTACCATAAGATAATTATAGTAATATCTAAACTTTGTTCGAAAATTCTACAAACTTGTGTGACAACATAGTTTTGGTGTATAATCTTTGCATAAAAAAATAAAATAATTTAAATAAAGTGTTACTATACATTGTTCACACATCTCTCACATAGTTATGTAACTATGTGTGAGATTTATTTATTTGTGAATAATGTATAGTCAACTATATTAATATGATTTGAAAATTTTATGGGACGATGATACAACCATATTATGATGGCATGCCAAAATTTAGGATTTTCGGATACCTTTAAGATATTATTGTTTTTTTTGTCAAAGTCATCAAAATACTTATAAGCATTTCCTTGGCTGCCAACCTCCAAGAAAATTCAATAACCCCCAAGGAAATAATAATTTACTTGACGGTTTAGAATAACACCCAAGGAAATGGGTATTTTTCTTGGCGGTTAAGAATAACACTCAAGGAAATATGTCATTTTCTTGGAGGTGATTGGAAACCGACAAGGAAACACCCATATTCCTTGGCGGTTTACGTCAACCTCCAAGGAATATATGTTTCCTTGAGAGTTCACTAGTACTGCCAAGGAAACTGTATATTCCTTGACGGTTTGATTCTGGCCCTCAAGGAAATTCTGAGCACTCAAGGTAATTCCAGTTTCCTGTAGTGTATAGTACCAGCTGTAACAAGCTACTGTCACACCCGATTTTCTAAAGAACAAAACCAGGCTAATAATATGTGTGCCCAGAAAGTCCACACATATGTCAGAATAAAAAAGTATCAGAAACAATATTATTATATAACGTATACATAGCTATATTAACACTTACATCAGAGTATCGCGGAACGGTGACTAAACTTCAGGCTCCATTCTTCTCAGGGACGGCTGACTGGTGGTTCCGTATGCCAACCACTTCTGGAAACTCCTATTGATACTGGATATAGTACTGATTGATACTGAATAAGGTTCAGTAGTACTCAGTATTTTTTCTGGTCAGTTTTGACTATTGGTGTAGAATAATATTCTACACCTAGGGTGTAGAATAGCTTTATATATAGGACATATTTTTCCTACTCTCGGGAGTAGTTACTCCCATCTTCAATAAACCACATTGCATATGTTTGCATACTCATTTTAAGATACTACAAATCTTGCTACGCAAAATTTTTTCAAAAGAATCCATATTTTTGAATATGTTATTATAATACTATGACATTAGTATATAAAATAAGTATAACTATATACTTTATGTATACTTGCATACTTGTCTTACATACTACTCTAGATGGTCTAGTATGATCATATATTTCATCTACATACACTTCGTCGAGTCATATAAACTCTAAATCTTAAGATATATACATGGGAGTAACTACTCTATGAGACTAGGAAATAATTTCTCTCTCTCTCTCTATATATAAATAATCGTAAGATGTTTGGACTTTGACGGCATGTAAACAAACTACATCCCTCAATGCAACGAACGTACGGTGCACGTCTAGAGAGAGGAAGCTGGATAAGTTTGCACGTGAGATGATGAAGATGACGTGAGGGTGATGAATCATGTCGTAGCATGTCAGGATTGTCTTGCCGATTTAAACAAAAATCATAAAATACGTGACTTCAACAAACAAAGGGTAAAATCGTAACTTACTGAGTGTCAAAATCTTACAATCTTATATCCTCCCGGATGATGAAAGGCTCGGATATGACGATATCTAAATCGAACGGGTGAGAGCCCTTTTTCAGAAAACTTGTTATTTTTATATAGATTCTACTTGATTTGTGTTTATTCTCTTTTTTCCACTATCCTAATTAAATAACTTTCATTTGTGCATTTATGTCCTATCAAACAGCGCAGTTGTGGCTTTCACTATCGCCTTCCTAACACCACAACTAGACCCACACATTATAAGTGTGTGTACTTTGATACTGTGAAAGGTTTCTAGCTATGTTTCTATTCTTTTTAACATTTTACATGAAATTGTCATATGAATTACTTTTAATTTTTAAATAATAGAAGAGGTATTCTCTCCGTCCATAAAAGGATGCAATTCCCACTTTTTGAGGAGTCAAAGAATTTAAAGTTTGACTAAAATTATATAAAAAATACTAACATTTATGATACAAAATAAGTATCATTAGATTAACTATGTAATATATTTTTTAACTAAACTTAGACATAAATGTTAATACTATTCACTATAAACTTGGCCAAACTTAAGCTAGTTTGACTTGCACAAATTCCATACTTGGATTGTTTTGGATGGAGGGAGTAGGTAAGTAACGGAGAAATATGGGTGGGGTATTTTTGATCAATTTTTTATATAGTGGTGGTGCATAATTTATAAATAGGCATATGTGAATTTTAGATTAATTCAGAATTGCAATGACAGGTGATTTATTAATAGGTATACGAGCATTTTGGGTTGATCTTTTCATAATAGCAATAGCGGGTAATTTATAAATAGATATAGAGTTATTTTGGGCTAATCCATTGTAACAGTAGTGTTTGGTAATGTTGATTTCTGTTTTTCTATGTTTAACATGGTAACCTTTTTAGGCCTGTAGAGAAAGCTTGATGCTTCGTTTCTTGGCCAAATACTAAGATAATAGCACTACTAAAAAAATGATTTTTAGAGATCTCCTTTTTTCTAGAGGCAGCTCTATTAAGAACTGTCTCCAAAAATAGTTTCAGAAATGACACAGTTGGTGTTTCTAGCCACCTCTAAAAAATACTCTCTATTTCAAGAGGAGGATGGAAACACCAGCCACTTCTAGAACATTTCTAGAGGCGGTTGCTCTTTCTAGCCGTCCCTAGAAATGCCCTCTATTTCAAAAGGAGGTTGGAAACACCACCTCTAGAAAAATGCTCTATTTGGGTGGCAGCCACCTCTAGAAATGCCAGGCATTTCTAGATATGGTTGGCAATCTGGCTCATCTATAAAAATAGGTGTAGCAAAAAAAATATTACTTTTCCAAGTCAAATCAAATAAAGACACTTTATATGAAAGTTGTAGGGATCGAAGAGATCTATAGCTTCTACCACTTTGTAGTTGACGATATTTTCATTTAAGATCTCTTAGTGTCTCAAAATTACATTTTAAATTTTCAGATTTTGAAATAAATTTTTTTTTAAAAAAAATCAAATGATCAAGGATGAACATACGCCCAATACCCAAGTTATAGTACTCGACGAGATCTAAAATTGTGTGGCTCCAACTTTTTTTAATTTGAATTGTTTAGGGGCCAAACTATTCAATACAAGATTAATGAATGTTAATATAGGAAATCATGGTATATGTAGTCACAACTAATTGTTTAGTGTAGTGGTAAGGGAGGGTCGCGCGAGGCTAGTGGCGCTATGGTCGAATCCTGCACGCACACAATAATTTTGTTTGCTTTTCCAGAAGGTGCTCCCTAATAGGCTAGCTCTCGAGGCTTTCTTAGAGCGCAAACTCAAACAGGCGACCTGTCGCGTGGAGCGCGGACAGCGCTACCCTACGGTCCAAGAGCTCACCGGCATTAGGGTTCCAGGGTTAGGGGATCTCCTCACTGGCGGCTCTAGAAGGGGGTTTGGGGAGCGGTGGCTGCGGACATGGCAGTGGAGGCAGGCGAGACGGCGGCGGGGTAGGGTGGTGGGGGCGCCGACCGCCGGGGCAGTGGGAGACGGTAGTTCGGCAGGTTGGCGCTAGGGGCGTTGCGGCGGAGTGGTCGTCAGCCGCCCTGTGATTAGGGGAGGGCGGGGTCGACGGGTGAGGGTGGGAGGCGGGTGGTGGAATTCGTAGGCGGGGGCGGGGGCGAGGACTAGGACGACGTGGTTGGGCCCTGGTCACGCATGTGGGGCTGGGTCGCACGCTCCCTTATTGCGCGACGGGTTGTGCATTATCTACCTCCCTCTTAGAGGGCACCTTCAGGATTTTTAATTTTTATGACTGGCTTTTATTTTCTAGAAAATGATTTTTAGAGGCAGGCTATGTTTCTCTGATTTCTAGAGACAATGGAGTAGAGACGGTTGGAAGACCTGCCTCTAGAAATCGATTCTAACTGTAACACAAAATGCTTTGTATGTGAAACGTCCTTGATTTCCACGAAGGGAAATCCACAGAAACGAAGTGTAAAATGACGAAACATTCCGTCAATTTACCCAAATCTCAGCGATACATAAAGTCATGCACGAATATCAGAGTACAATAGACAGTTTTACATAATTTATTCTCTTCGCCTCGCAGGGCGGAACACACTCACACAAGCATACGGAACAGCATCCGACGTAGATAGCAGCGGAAAAGATCTTCTGGATCTAGCTTGAGCGTAGAACAGACCCTCTAATTCTCCCAATCATCGCCCTCGTAGTCGTACTCGGGCTCGGAACCTGTCAAAAATCTATCAGTACACTTGGTACTGGCCACGCATCGCCCACCCTATGCTTGCAATGCTTTGTGGAAAGTGGAATGCATTGAGGGAAGTAGGAAGAGACCTACTTAGGCTGTGGGTTTCCTATGCAAGTAGTTAATATTTTAATAAGATATTCCTCAGTTTTTATCTCATCTTAGTCACACATTTTTCCAATCCCACCACACACAACACATCTCACTCTCTCTCTCTCTAGGCGACGAGATTGACTCCCGCTCAGATCTCGTCTCAACGGCCAAAGCCGGAATCCGACATAGAACCCGGGGGAAAGGTAGAAAGGACTCCTCTCATCTAATCAAGTGAAGCGTAGGTCATGGGAATGTCCATATCCGCGGACGCGGCTATACGTATAGATCGATCAACTTTGCAGAGCGTGTACACCTGGTAATCCACAAGATCGCCATCCTCGACGATCCGGCTCATCTAGGCTGATTCCAAGTGCCTGCCAATCGGTACAGTACCACCCTACCACTCAGCCCTGGGCCACCCCAGCATCCACCGAAACGCTGAGACTGTGAGACGTAGTACCGGGCCCCCAAGGTCACTACGCTGTCTTAGGAGGGTGTGGGTCCCCATGCTCGTACCTCCCTACACTATCACCTTCCAACCTAGTAGTAGTGGTACCGCCCTAGTCAGTCGGGTAATCGTCTCCCGCCCATCGGGAGCGAGTGGTGTGCACGAAGGTCCCATGGTTCCGGTTCTCAAGACATACCAGTCCTTAGGGTGACCTGACAGGATGTCTTCTCAAGGGGGAGACACCGTCTTCCCCGTGCCACGACAGCACCTCCACCAGGGATAACCAACACCCCAGTTCACCTCTGAAATATACCCGCCACAGGTATCTCTCGTGAGGGATGCCCAGGTCGCACCCCTCCAGCAAGACTTGCCCCAAAGACTCGTCGTAGGATCCTGTCCGATCGACTCAACCCTCACCACTCACCCAAGATGCATGCCAAGATCTCCCTAGTTCTTTAGTCAGGTTTATCAAGTTCTTGGCACTATGTGCCTTATACATATACGTCTCTCTCTCACCGGCATCACATCACAGATATAATGCGAGTAAGAGCAAAAGCAGTAATATGTAACATGCGAGCATCTAACCTTACAGCAGGGTGAGCAGGAGTAAGGTTACGACAAGGTAAAAGGCTCAAAGTAAAGCATCTACCATGCATCCTATCATCAATAATAAAGTACAAAAAATAAAGCGCTAGCAATTCTATATTTGCATGCGTAATAGGTTCTACGAAGATGGGTGGGGCGTGGCACCTGTCAGGTCGTCACCCAAGTCCTCGTTGTAGTTGGGGTCGTACTCCTTAGTCGGCAGGTCCTCTGGCTCTGTTAAACGTAACGTAGAGCCACATTAACGACTCCTATAGAGGTGCACAAAGAAGCAACAGAAATTCAAAAGATCCAAATGCACTCAAACATAAGCCTAAGATGTAGAGCTCATTTTAAGAAAAATTTAGAAACTGGTTTGGTATTTTTCTGAGTTGAAATGAATAAGTTATGAATTTCTAAAGATTAAATGATTTTCTGAAAAATAAAAAAAAGGAAATCCCAGCGGTGACACGTGGCAGCGTCTGATTGGCTGGAATAGAACGGGTCACTGATAGGTGGGTCCCGTTGTCTGGTCAATGGTCAACGGTCAACTTTGACCGGGCCGAGACCGGGTCTCGGTGGGCCGGGTGAGGGCTGGATACGGGCCGGGTTGGGCTGGTGTGGGCCGGGCCGGCCCGCCACATGGCAAGCGTTGGCACTGCCACGTCGCCTCTAGGGTTTTGGATCGGGCTTGCGTCCACGGGGTGTGGCTCACGGTGGACGTGTGAGTGCGGTGCATGGAAGACCACAGGGTTCACGGTGGACCGCGTCCACCCTTCTTTTCTCTCTCACGGTTCATGTGCACCGAGTGCACAGACCGGCTCCGTGAGCGTCCCTCCTCCCCTGTTTCTCCCGGCGGTGCTTCGCCGACGGCGAGTTCCCGCGATTAGCGCCCGGTGGTGGCTCGGAACGATTTCTAGTGGACTCTACGGCCTCGTACGATCTCCAAGATCACAACAGTGAGGTCTAGGCGGCGGATTGGGATCTCTAGAGAGGGTCTCCACGGTAGCGGCGGCTCGGCCGCACAGACGGGCAGTGGCGAGACGACTACGGCCGCTACAAGGGTCGATTCGCCATCTTCCTACTACACGGCTGCCTTCGCGTCATCACAGTGGTACTCGATGGCCTCTTCCTATTGAAGAAGGCGACTGGGGTGGTGTAGAACGGCCTTGGTACGGCAGTGCTCCGGTGCATAACCTCGTCAGCGAGGCGAACGCGACCAGCGCCCCTCCTAGCCTTTTTTCCCCTTCTTTGAAACACGCGACGCGTTCTCTGCCAAGGCGAACGAGATAGTCCTCCTCCCCTTGCTTCTTCCGGCCTAACATGGCAAGAACGAGACCTTGCCATGGCACGCTCTTGCCATGGCGGGCGCGCTCCGCGTCACGTTGTTTCTCAGCGTTCCCCGTTGTTCCGTGCGTGATGCGGTCCATGGAGTGGTTCGCAAGGGTGCATGAGTATGTGCGGACAACGTGCAAGTGTCGGGGCTCCCTCTTGACCGGCTTTGGTATGGAGACGGCGAAGCGGTGCCCAAGTTCACGGTGGCGGTTGACAGAGCAAAGGGAATCAGCCATGGCGTCTTACCAGGGGTGGCGGTGGCGATAGGATAGTGGTGCAGGGTGGGTCCGTGCCGTGTCGATCGGTAGCCGTGCAGTACAAGGAGATCTACGGCGTCGACGTGGTCGTACGAGCGGCGCTTCGGTCTCTGGCGGCTTCACCTCGACGGTCTCCACTTCGGCGGTCTCCTCCTCCGCGGCCTTCTCCTCTCTTCTCCTAGCGGTGTGGTGCGGCTGTGGTGCCACCAGGGTGGCGGCGAGGCGTGGAGAAGATGTGGTGGCTGCGGCACCTGATTTTTATGGTTCGGTTATGGGCACGGAGAATGGTGGATGGTGGAGAAGCAGGGGAGGGTACGTGGAGGTGATCAACGTGCTTAGGCTAGGGTTGAAGTTGTGGCACGGTCTTGGGTTGCCTTGGCGCCTCCATTTTGGGTGTAACAAACTGCTCCGCCTCCGTACGGTGATGTCAGGGGCGGTTGCAAGGGCGCGGGCCACAGTGATGGCGTCATGGCCTGGACGGCTCCAGCTGGGGGCGGTGGCGGTGTGGATCGGTGATGTGGCATCCTATCCGAGCACTCGCTGCCAACCGATGTGAAGTGAACGGCTGACGATGAAGATTCCTGTTTTTTTCCCCACTGATTTCACCTCAGCGACGCATGACAGAGAACTCAAGGTGGGGGATGACACGCGGGGTCCACCGGTTAGCGAGTGAAGCAGCCCGACGTGCCAAGAGCGACCATGGTGCGGTTTGGGCCGACAGTGGCTACGGGAGGGGCAGCGACCTCGTTGGGCCGGCCGTGGTGACTTTTGCTAGGCCGCGGGATGGCTGGTCGGGCCGGCTCGGTGATGAGCAGGCCAGCTTGGCAGGCCGGCTCAGCGGGGCTGGCTAGGCCGCACAAAAGGGTTTTCTTCTTTTCTATTTAAACTCTAAAGCTTTTCCATTTTATTTTCTTTATTCCAATTAAGCCAAGGCTTTTGTATTTTATACAAATATATATTGCCTCCACTTGGTTACCACAATGGGGCCCACAGGATGTATTTTAGGGTTTATACTAGATCACAAGATTGTATTAGTACATTTATTTAATTTGGATCTCATTTAAATAAAGGTGGTTGATTTTATTTAACAATACAAAGAACATAAAAACCAACTCATGAATATATAATTAAATGCAACATGTAATTAACTAGACTAGGTGCTACTTGTGCAGCTAGGGTTGGTTTCCTATATGTCACTCACCAAATATTGGTTATTATTTTTTTAAAAAAAATTTGTGGTTGTGATTTTTGTTTTCTGGAAATTCTGGGTTGTTACAGTCCTCCCCCCTCACAGGAATCTCGTCCCGAGATTTAAGGTGTGGCATACCTTTCAAAGAGGTAGGGTTAAAGCATCCGAAGTTCAGACTCTTTCTCCCAAGTAGCTTCCCGTTCTGTGTGGTTACTCCACTGAACCTTGCACATGGGTATCACTGTGCTTCTAGTTTCTTTCTCAGCTCTGTCTAAAATTAAGATTGGGTGCTCCTTGTACTCCAAGGTGTCCTGGATATCCAGTGCTTCTATGTGTACCTCTTGTTCTGGCAACTGCAAGCACTTGCATAGCTGAGATACGTGAAACACTGGGTGTACTCCTGTTAACTCCTCGGGCAACTCCACCTTGTATGCTAACTTGCCAATCCTCTGACCAATCCTGTAAGGTCCCACATACCTAGGTGCCAACTTTCCCTTCACATGAAATCTGATGGTACCTCGGAGTGGGGAGACTTTGAGATAGACATAGTCCCCGACCTGAAACTCGAGGTCTCTCCGACGGTTATCTGCATAACTCTTCTGTCGGCTTTGGGCAATCCTCAGGTTCTCTCGTACTTGGGCTACTCCTTCTTCGGCATCTTTGATCTTTGCGGGACCAAAGAATGATCTCTCTCCCACTTCTGACCACATCAGAGGGGTTCTACACTTTCTGCCATATAAAGCCTCAAACGGTGACATCTTGAGACTAGCCTGGTGGCTGTTGTTGTAAGAGAACTCTGCGTGGGTCAAACTTTTCTCCCAATTGGTTCCATACTTCAAGACACAAGCTCGGAGCATATCCTCCAAAATCTGATTAACTCTCTCTGTCTAACCATCTGTCTGTGGGTGGTATGCGGTACTGTAGTCAAGACGAGTCCTTATAGCCTTGTGGAGACTCTTCCAGAACTTGGACACGTATTGCGTACCACGATCAGACACTATGCTAGTGGGGGCTCCGTGGAGTCTGAGAATGTGCTCGACGTACAGATCTGCTAGCTTCTCAACTCTGTAGTTAGCCCTCACAGCTATGAAGTGAGCTACCTTGGTCAGTCGGTCAATGATCACCCAAATCGAGTCATGACCTTTAGGAGTTCGAGGTAAGCCTACTATAAAGTCCATGGATATGCTTTCCCATTTTCACACCGGAATGTCCAAGGGTTTAAGCAATCCGGCTGGTTTTTGATGCTCAGCCTTGACTCTATTGCAGATGTCGCATTACGCGACATGCCCGGCAATATCTGCCTTCATGTTCTTCCACCAGAACTGTTTCTTTAGATCAGCATACATTTTGGTGCTTCCCGGGTGAATACAATACTTGGAGTCATGACCCTCATCCAAGATTTCTCGCCGCAAGGCAGAATTAGACGGTACACAGATTCTATCCTTGTACCAGTACACTCCTTGCTCATCCTCCCTAAACTCGGGGCACTTGCCCTTCTTCATGAGTTCTCGAATTTCCCAAATTTCAGGACACTCCAGTTGAGCATTGCGGATCCGATCCTTAAGGTTGTATTGCACTCGAAGCTCATTCAACATACCCCTGGGTAGGATTTTGAGACGAAGTTCGCCCATTTCCTGACATAGCTCAGGTGGTACGGCTTCCATGGACAGATTGTGGCAATAGCTCTTTCGGCTCAAGGCATCAGCGACTACATTAGCCTTTCCCGGATGATAGTGAATCTCCAGGTCATAATCCTTTATAAGCTCAAGCCATCGGCGTTGTCTCATGTTTAGATCTTCTTGAGTGAAGAAGTACTTTAGGCTCTTGTGGTCGGTGTAGATATCACACTTATTTCCGATCAAGTAGTGCCTCCATATCTTTAGGGCATGCACGACAGCGGCAAGCTCTAGATCATGGGTTGGGTAGCGTTGCTCATGGTCCTTCAACTATTGGGACGCATAGGCAATGACCCTTCCACTTTGCATCAGAACACAACCAAGTCCCTGTCTAGATGCATCACAATAGACCACGAAGTCTTTTTGGATATCGGGCAAGGCAAGAACAGGTGTGGTGGTAAGCTTCTGTTTCAGAGTCTGGAAGCTGTGCTCGCACTCGGCCGTCCATTCAAACTCATTAGTCTTCTTTAGCAGGTTAGTCATGGGCTTGGCTATCTTTGAGAAGTTCTCGATGAATCTACGATAGTACCCAGCTAAACCAAGAAAACTGCGGATATCGATCACATTGCGGGGTTGTTCCCACTCTTTCATAGCTTCAATTTTTGCGGGATCTACAGCAACTCCCTCAATAGTGAGTACATGACCAAGGAAAGCAACTTCTTCAAGCCAAAAGTCACATTTGCTGAACTTGGCATATAGCTGATTTTGCCTCAACTTCTCCAAAACCACTCTCAAGTGTTGCTCATGTTCTTCGGCGGTGGAAGAATAGATAAGGATGTCATCAATGAACACCACTACAAATTTGTCCAGTTCGTCCATGAATACCTTATTCATCATGTTCATGAAATAAGCCGGGGCATTAGTGAGTCCAAAGGACACCACTGTGAACTCATATTGCCCGTATCTGGTGACAAAAGCTGTCTTAGGAATGTCGTCGGGTCTGATTTTCATCTGATGATACCCGGACCTGAGATCAATCTTAGAAAAGAACTTAGCATCTTTCAGCTGATCTAGGAGATCATTGATCCCGGGCAGAGGATATTTGTTTTTGACTGTTACGGCATTCAAGTTCCGATAGTCAATGCACATCCTCATGGATCCATCCTTCTTTTTCACGAACAAAACAGGGAAACCCCAGGGTGAAGCACTGGGTCTGATGTATCCCTTATCTAACAACTCCTTGAGTTGCTTCTTTAGCTCCTCTAGCTCATCGACTGACATGCGGTAGGGCCTTTTAGCAATAGGACCGGTACCAGGCAGAAGGTCAATCACAAACTCCACATCCCGATCAGGTGGCATGCCTGGCAACTCTTCAGGGAACACGTCAGGGTACTCATTCACAACGGGTACCTCCTCTATTGTCTTGGCCTCTAGGGCACACAACTTAGAGACTGTTTTTCCCTGATTTGGCTTACAGCGGATTATGTGTCCACTTGAGTGTGTGATCTCCACATACCTTGGTGAACAAGATATCACTCCTTTATGTTGTGTCAACAAATCCATTCCCAGTATGACATCTAGTCCCTCAGATGGAAGTAAGGTGAGATCGGCTAGAAAAGGGTAGCCCTCAATGGTGATACTCACTCCCTGACATCTCTTGGTGCATAAAATGCGACCCAAAGGTGAACTAGTATCAATGGGCTCCTTGCGGGGAGTCACAGGTATGCTATGTTCTCGTGCAAACTTAGTGGAAATGTAAGAACAAGTAGCTCCAGAATCAAACAAGACTGAAGCTATAACTCCCTGTACCAAAAACATATCGTACACCACGTCGGGAGCGTCCTGGGCGTCCTCCGCGGTCATGTGGTTGAGACGACTGCGGACAGCCCCAGCAACGTTCTTGCGCAGAGCCGCAGGTGTAGCAGCCTGTCTTGTCTGGGTCGAAGCAGGCGGTGTGCCTTTCTTGACAGGGCACTCAGCGATCTTGTGACCGGGCTGGCCACAACCAAAGCAGGTGAAGGGCGCGCTACCTATGGAGGTAGGCGTAGCGGTCCTCCACGTGCCAGCTCCCTGAGTGGGGCGATTTGGAGCGGGTCAACTCTAAGCGGGGCGATGGTAGTTGGCGGTGTAGGTACCACCTCCACGGCTCGGAGCGGTCACTGCTCCCTGAGTATAGCGAGAGCAGGGCAGAGGAAGCACGTGAGCACGTGGCCTCTGCGGAGCCGGGCCATGAGTGGAACTCTCGAACCGACGCTTCTTCTCCTTGTGGAGGGCGTCTGCCTCCAGACGGTCCCTCTCCATCTCTAGCACCTTGTTGACCATCTCACGAAGGGTGCGACAAGCATGACCCGAGAGGGCCACCTTGAGACGAGAGTTCAGCCCCTTCTTGAAACAGTACATCTTCTTCTTTTCGGTATCGGTCTCACCTGGAGCATACCTCATCATGCGGGTGAAACGAGTAGTGTACTCTTGAACCTTCTGGGAGCCTTGGGAAATGTTGCGAAACTCCTCTATCTTGGCATCCATGACGCCCTCAGTCACGTGTTGCTCACGAAAAACCTCAGCGAACTCCTCCCAAGAGATACTCCTCGGGTCCTCGTGGGTGTCGCAGTAGCTGTCCCACCATGCGCGTGCAGCGCCGGTGAGCTGGTGGGCGGCTACCCCCACACACTCCTCGTCAGTGCAGGTGGTGAGGTCTAGCTTCTTTTCCATCTCACGGAGCCAGTCCTCAGCGGCGATGGGGTCATCGTCGGCGGTGTCGAAAGTAGGAGGCCTCAGCTTGAGAAAACCCTCCAACTTCCGCTGGAAGTCATTGGGAGGACCCCCGTGGCGGTGAAGCATTCCCTGAGCCAGTGTCTCCAAGAGGCGGGTTTGGCGGTCCATCACCTCCGCCAACTGTGGTGGTGGCGGCGGTGGTGCTTCTTCTCCAAGATGCTGGGCGGCACCCGCCCCTAGTGCAGGCTCCTCCCCAACACCGAAGGGGACTCCCCGGTCTCCTCCACGGCCTCGACCATGACCACAGGCCATAGGCGCGGGGGAAAGCGAGCGGTTGTTCAGACGAGCGGATCGGCGGCAAGACATCTCTCTGCAGGGTCAGATCGTTGTTTAACACACACATTTTTTTGATGCATGGTTAAGCGATTTATCAATTTAAAAAGAGATAGCTATCCAACACTCATACAAAGATGCAATAAGAACCATAAGATGCGATAAGATCCAAAACATTCATTACATTAATTTATTACATAGCGATATCTCCAGTAGCTACACTAACAGATTTGCGGGAATCGGCTACTCGCAGGCAGCTCCAAAAGTGGGACATCCTACATTACTCCTTAAGTGCATCATTATAACTCTGGCCACACAGGGCTCAACATGTCTACTACTACCTTATTACATGATTATGTGAAAAAGGTGACTACTCCTGTCCGGGAGTGGCGGGTGGTGTAGAAGGACCAGAAGTGGAAGCCTTGGGAGTGCCCTCCATGGCACGAAGCTCGTCATCAGAGTGGTGGATCCTCGCGATGTAAGTGAGAGCATAGTCTAGCATCTCAGTCCTCAGAACCTCTGAGTATCCCTCAGTCGGGCAAGCCTTGAAGTTGAGCTTGGTGGCCTCAACGTGGAAAGGCATTCTGCGCGGTTTCTTGCGCATCCCAGGTAAGAGGACGTCCTGGACCTTTCCGATCTCCTGGACACGCTTACAATCAGCGTCGATCCAAGCCTGACTGATGCGGTTCACCTTGTCCTAAAGATACTCGGTGCTCTTAATGTAGTGAACCAAGTGGTGCATGTTGTAGGTGGTGGTGACGGCAGCCTCCACAGCTAGCTTTTCCATTGTGTTGCAACGGGCTTCCAGGGCAAGCTTCCTAAAGCCACACTGCTTCTCCTTCTCGTGGAGCTCTCTCAGGGTAAGCCTCTGACGCTCAATCCGATCCTCACACTCAAGCACCTTGGACTCAAGATAGTCAAGGCGAAGCTCAGCCTCCCCAACCTTGTCCTTGAGATCGACGATCTCCTTCATAAGTGACTGCTCATGGTTCTCGTAGAAGGTCTTCATCCTATCATAGCCCATGCGCTCCTCCTCGAGCTTGCCGACCATCTCCCCCTCCTTGCGCTCCACCTTGAGGAACTCCTCGTCGCAACGGAACAGGAGGTCTCGGTGGCGGCGGTTCTGCATCTCTACATCCATGATGTAGCGATCCTGGGCGATGATGTACTGTGCGGAGGCCCTCAGACAGGGGTCAACCTCGTCGCGCGCAACACGATCTGCAACAGTGATCTGTGGCTCTGAGAACCTATTCAGGTCCAGAGCGGCAGGCAGTAGGCGGTACGGTCTCGTCTTGAGGTAGTCGTGTGTGTCACGCATCACACTGCGAAGAGCTGTGCGTGAGACAGACTGTACGCATGAAGCAATAGAGTTCTCCACCTCCAGTGTCTCGAAGGCACGCAGTACGGGTACGAACTCACTGGCGGGGACCTTGAGGTGGACCACAATGTGGCCCTTGAACCCGTCGGGTCCAGGCTCACCCTGGCACACGTACTCGATCTGCTCTGTGGGAACGCCTAGTGAGTCCAGCACGTCATACAGGATCGTGGCGAACCCACGGTAGGCCAGTCCATCCACAGGGAGCTCGGCAACAGGGGCCATCTGCAAATTAACCGTAAGACGGAGTCAGTACCTTGTTGTGCATGTAGTAACTTGAGTATTTCAGAGTGAAACTTGGTAAGACAAGGCAAATCACTGTAACTCAGAGTGATACTTGATGAATTCTTAGGTGATTCAGGGTGGAACGGAGCGATGTGATAGGTAAGGTAGAACGAAATGTAGGTAAGAGAGTGTGAAAATGAGATAAGCCGTGCATGAAAATGCAGCACGGTCGGTAATATAACCGAAAGTGTCAAGATCTTTCCTAAAACTATTGTCCAATCCTATGGGTCCATCCTAGGGTCAGCCTGGCTCTGGTACCAACTGAAACGTCCTTGATTTCCACGAAGGGAAATCCACAGAAACGAAGTGTAAAATGACGAAACATTCCATCAATTTACCCAAATCTCAGTGATACATAAAGTCATGCACAAATATCAGAGTACAATAGACAGTTTTATATAATTTATTCTCTTCGCCTCGCAGGGCAGAACACATTCACACAAGCATACGGAACAGCATCTGACGTAGATAGCAGCGGAAAAGATCTTCTGGATCCAGCTTGAGCGTAGAACAGACCCTCTAATTCTCCCAATCATCGCCCTCGTAGTCGTACTCGGGCTCGGAACCTGTCAAAAATCTATCAGTACACTTGGTACTGGCCACGCATCGCCCACCCTATGCTTGCAATGCTTTGTGGAAAGTGGAATGCATTGAGGGAAGTGGAAGAGACCTACTTAGGCTGTGGGTTTCCTATGCAAGTAGTTAATATTTTAATAAGATATTCCTCAGTTTTTATCTCATATTAGTCACACATTTTCCCAATCCCACCACACACAACACATCTCATCTCACTCTCTCTCTAGGCGACGAGATTGACTCCCGCTCAGATCTCATCTCAATGGCCAAAGCCGGAATCCGACATAGAACCCGGGGGAAAGGTAGAAAGGACTCCTCTCATCTAATCAAGTGAAGCGTAGGTCATGGGAATGTCCATATCCGTGGACGCGGCTATACGTATAGATCGATCAACTCTGCAGAGCGTGTACACCTGGTAATCCACAAGATCGCCATCCTCGACAATCCGGCTCGTCTAGGCTGATTCCAACTGCCTTCCAACCGGTACAGTACCACCCTACCACTCAGCCCTGGGCCACCCCGGCATCCACCGAAACGTTGAGACTGTGAGACGTAGTACCAGGCCCCCAAGGTCACTACGCTGTCTTAGGAGGGTGTGGGTCCCCATGCCCTACCTCCCTACACTATCACCTTCCAACCTAGTAGTAGTGGTACCGCCCTAGTCAGTCGGGTAATCGTCTCCTGCCCATCGGGAGCGAGTGGTGTGCACGAAGGTCCCATGGTTTCGGTTCTCAAGACATACCAGTCCTTAGGGTGACCAGACAGGATGTCTTCTCAAGGGGGAGACACCGTCTTCCTCGTGCCACAACAGCACCTCCACCAGGGATAACCAACACCCTAGTTCACCTCTCAAATATACCCGCCATAGGTATCTCTCGTGAGGGATGCCCAGGTCGCACCCCTCCAGCAAGACTTGCCCCAAAGACTCGTCGTAGGATCCTGTCCGATCGACTCAACCCTCACCACTCACCCAAGACGCACGCCAATGTTGTATTGCGTGGGGATGCTGTCCTACTGCTTCTCATGCCTATTATTGCATCCTAACAGAGCTACATCCCATTGATCATTCAGGCAATGTGTGAAGAACACTAAATAAAAACAGAAGGAAAATACTATGGGCTCCATGGTTCTTGTTAGGAGTCATATATAATCTTCAAACAACAATGCAGCAATGGAGAGCAGGCTAGCAGCATAGTTTATATAACCGGATGAGCAGTCAACATCACATTTGCTCCTTCGCAAAAAAAAAATCACATTTTCTCCTTGATTATTCACTTCAATATTGTCAGCTACCCTCTGAAACAGATATCACATTAATTCCCTGTTGCTATATATTTGCATTATAGTGCTGCAAGCAATATTTTAGTTCCACATACACCTTCACCGTTCATTGTCTAGTGACAAACAAAAAACCAATTCTTGATTTGGCACTTCTTATCTGTTTACAGGCACAATAGAGGCATAAAAAACAACAATTAGCATCACCCACTTCCTCGTTTCCATTTCCTGATTTGCTCCAAGGCATTTTTTTCTGTTGTGTGAGTACTTAAAAATTTTAATACATGGTCCGCCTTCTCCGATTCATTGAACTGCCATGAGTATAATATTTCTGCCTTGTATCATTTACTTCTTGTCACACCTTTCTGACAACATTATTGTCCCCTTAATGGAAAATACCATATGCCTAAGCTGGCACATGTAAACTCTCCGTGAGTACAAAATGCCAAGGATATGTACTCCCTAAAATTAAAACACGTACAAGAACATGAGAATGATCAATCCAAAAAGTTCATGTTGACAAGATACCTAGGGTGCTGGTTACTTAAGTTTTTTGTTTGATCAGCTCAGCACTGTTTCAAGTGGCACTGCTACGGTAAGCATCAGCTATGTTATATATCAAAGTGACACAAAAGGAAACAGGTCAAGTTTGTAATATACATTGCATAACCTTAGGTAGAAGAAAGTTGATGAGTTCACAAAAAATTTAATTACATGCTACTGACTGTAGCTACAGCTCAGAGTGGATGTACAGGCTCTGCTGGATGGCAGCAGGAGCATAAATAACAGCATCCCTTCTGGTCATATTCGTAGGCTTGATGGTATCGGTGTCATTGTTTGTTGATGCAGTTAACACTAGGCACATCAAGGTTTAATTTTCCCTAGCCATTAATGATATGGCCACAACCTGATCACCCTGAACCACAATACGGTGATGGCCCAGCACCACCACAAGTTGATTAGGAGGTGTACTTTTTATGAGGTAGGCCTGAGAGATTTTTGATGAGGTTGACTTGACAGGAGGTTTGCCTATATATATAGTTCCTAGCACGCTGTAAGACCATGTTCTAGCATGCTGGATTTAGTGCAACCCTATTGATTCTTTCCCGATGCCTCCTATGTGTTATTCAATCCCTTGTTTATTCATTCGGTGAACAACACGAGTTATTTCATTCATCGAGATGTTACATGTAAGGACCTTGCATTTATATATGCACAGGTAAATTGAAGTATCATTCTCCATAGTGAATTATATGGGTGGAGAATTTAGTTTGTTTTCGTCAAATCACTTCTTGTTTTTCCTTAGTACTCATCATATATTAATTTGAAATAAATAAAAATCGCTTCAGAACTCATGTCTTGTATGCATGGCTGGAAGACATTATTGGCCCTGTGTTTTTGTTAGCACTGGTGACGGACTTGGCAATAATGACAAGCTCCTCTAAAACTGCTAGCTGTTTCAATACAACACACATCAAGGTGAAATAAATTGCTTCACCGAAAAAGGTGCTATTGAAATAAATTAGGGTTAGTTTATAAACTCATGGAACCAAGGTTTGGATGGAAGGGCTACTGTAAGTAACCAAAGCTTTTACATGCTTTAATTTTAGTACGATATATCAGAAATAAGTACCAAATCCTGGCATGGCCTACTATCACTGTACATGTACAACTGTATTATTAATATTCAGTTTCCACTGTCTCCTTTTGGAGATCTGGCTGGAGGTGGAGGCTAATCAAATCTAACTCGTACATGCATTTCTTTAATTTCAGGCTGACGAGCAAACAGTGTCATAAGCGGCCCCCAAACTACCACAGATGAGCATTGGTTCCTGCAAACGTATCATGCTTAGACTGTCTGCAGTGGGGTACGCTATCTGTTACTGCAGGAGCGAATAGCGGAAAAAGCTCCCGCACCGGGTACCCTATCTCGTCCTGTAACCAAGAGGATGAGCACGGCGTCCGTCAAATTTGGAGGAATAGCGGACATCCGCTATGTCCGCGTCGGGCCCACTCGCAACCACCGCGAAGGAGAGTCTGCCAGATCCGGCGACCGCCTGCTCGTCCCCTTGGCCCCGTGCTCGGCCACGAGCTCCGCCGCGGCGAACATCGCGCTTGCTCCAGATCCGCCAGCGGGTGGCCAAGGTCGCCAGCGCGCGCCACTACCTGTGCTGTCGGTCGCCTCGATTGGCCGAGGCCGCCCGTGAGCGCGGAGAAGGCGGCCATGCCACCATCGTCGCCGTCGTGTCGGCCGGGCCGCTCCCGCGCCACGCAGCAGCCACCGTCGGGTGCCGCGCGGACCGTCGTGCCATCCCCGGGGGCGCGCCCAGGCACAGACGCCACCAAGCGGAGCCGGTCCCCGTCGAACTCGCCCAGGCGCGCGGTGGTGCGGTTTCAGACGAGGAGGCAGAGGACGCCGCGATTCTCCGCCGTCGATGGAGGCCGCGCTCGCCCACGACAGAGGCCGGGGACTCGGCGGCGGCGGACTTGGAGGTGGCACACCACGGCGTCGCGCGTGCGCTGCGAAGGCGGTCGGATGCTCACGCCGGCGGATCCCTCGGGGGTGCGGGCTGGCTTCCCTCGATGGCGACGTTGGGGGCGTCCTCTGCCATGGCTGGGTGCCCGCCGGCCGGCAGCGACGCAGCGAGGAGCGCGAGGGGCACCAGGAGGCGGCGGCGGTGCGTGCCCGATTTGGGAGGGGAGAGAAAGATTGGTGGGGAAAGGTGGTGGAGAGAGAAGGGGAGTTGGGGTGGGGAGAAAAATAGAGTATGACACGTGGGTCCCGCGGGAGGTAATTGATATAGAGGATGGATGGGTGCCGAAAAAAAGTAATATAGAGGAGAGAATCTTGATTATCAGGACGGAATATTCCTTTTAGAGGATGGATTTAGAGTACGACGAATGCGGATAGCCTTATTCACCACTAACTCAACTGTGTGCCATAATTTAAACATAGTACATCTTATAGCTAGCAATTTAGTTGCATAGCGCTACCTGTACACGCTTACTTCTTATAGCTAGCAATTTTGTCACAACGTATCCTGGCTTGTGGAGACCATACAGCAGGTTGGTTTCACGGTGACACTGTTGTTGCTTTCCAGTTGCCTCCGATTCCCACATGTTATTGGACCTTGTGGTTCAGTGAACATCACTAACTTGTATGATCTGCCAAGATGTTCGATGTAGGGAAATGTTTTATTAGAACAAGGATGGATGGTGGGGCGACATAGACTTTGCTTCCTCCTAGTATTTATAAGTGTACAGGGAAAGTGTGGGATTGTTCGTACTGAAAAATTATTACCGCATTCAGTATATTTTTAATCAAATTACTCTAGATTTTTCCTTAACACTCCATCATTTGAAAATACAAAAATTAATTTCTGAACATGTCTTGCAACTATAGCATTTACTGCCCCAGAATTTGTGTTATGACAGATGACCAATCTTAGCAACATAGCTGCTCATCCAAGGCAATTTCAACACGCACAGCAAAGTGAAACCAAATTGCGCGAGGGATGATTTCAAAAGGTCATGTAACTTAGCTATGCTTTGATGGGTTGTAAGGATTATTCATTCAATTTTAGTATCATATGTCGGAGTTATGTATTAAACTGTGGCACTACCTACATACACTACATTTTTCTAATACATCAAATTTCACTTCGTTCCATTCATTTCGTTTTTACATTTCCTGAGGCCGGATTTTCTGTGTTAATAGGCGCATGCTGGCTGGAGGCCTGGAATGGTGCCATTCATCAGGCATTTCACGCTTGTGTGCTTCCAATTAACGACACTGTGGTCTTTCATCAATTGGAGTCCGGTTAGAGCTTGTTGCAGAATGATGGTGCACCAATTAATGACACTGTGGTGTTTCATCACAGCTTACAAATGATGTGTAGAATAACTTGATGACATATATGGTCATCAAGAGACTTGATCAAAGAGCCATTGAGTTCAAGCTGGTGAGTTGCCATTGCAGAATCATGTGCGCCAATTAACGACTCTGTGACCTTTCAACAAAGCTTAGGAATGATGTGCCAATTAAAGGAGCTCTCACATTGGGACTGTCGCTGCTTTCCTGCGGCCTCCTGTTCCCACTTGTTATTATATCTCTTCTCTTTAGGTGAACAACACCAATTTTTTGATCTAGGGGGAGGATGAATGGAATGATGCAGGGTTGCTTCCAACTTGTGTATTTATATATGCACAGGTAAGAAGCCATACTGGCGCTAGCAAATTAAATGGGTTCATCGACATTCGATTTATTTGTTTTTATTTCAAGTTACTCCTCATTTATTCGTAGTACTCATCATACAGTAATTTGAAAAATAAAAGACAAAAACTGCTTTAGAACACATGCATGTCTTCTTTCCATACATGGCTAGGAGACTTTATTATATTGCCACCGTATTTGTGCCAGCACAGGTGATATATCGTTGCAACACAACTGCTCAAGACTGTTGTTTCATCAACACACACATCAAAGTGAAACAAAATTGCTTCACTGAAATGACAGTAGACTGTCTTGTCTGGTGGTGCCTGCTCTTTCTAAGATCAAGCCAGAAAGAAAATTCACCACTTGCTCATCGCTTGAGGTGGCTAAACTCTCTTATAATCCTAGTGTCCTGGAAGTGTGGAAGCACCCAAACTCTTGTGTGTTTGATGGTGCTACAGCAAACTTCAAGCATTGCATTGCTTCATGCTGTGGGGGACGAGCGTAGCATGTGGATGGCTGGTGTTTAAAAATTCAATGTTTACTTGCTAGGCCCCTGACCCTGCTAGATCCTCAGACCCTAGTGCTCTTTGGTTAGTTCCTGATTGCGTTTTCAGTTTCTAGTTTATGGCATGTTTGAAGCCTAGTTGTTTGGATCGGTGTGTGTAGGTTGATGGTCGAGTTAGGTTGTTTTAGGAGCCGTGGAAGATCTTAGACAAACACCTGACTCTGTAAATCATTATAAAGGTTGATATCCTAAAAGGACCACCTCTATTAAACAACTATTTACTGTGACATCTGTGTCTGTTAGTCGATTAATAGGAGAAGATATCTTAACATGCCTGCCTCTAAAAATGACTATTAACAGAGACTGGCATTCTAAGAGTGCCACATCTAAAAACAAATTAATAGAGGCAGCACTCTTTAGATGCCTGCATTTATATCATATCAAAATTAATTATTCATTAGTTTCTTCTTATGAAGTTGGATGAAGACGAATTTTGTACTAAGATTGTAGAGATCGACATGGACATCTTAACAACTTTGTAGTTGACAAATTTTTCTTAGAAAATGTTTAGAATCCCAAAAATTTGTTCTATTTTCAAAGAATCTGAAATTCACCATGTACAAATTTAGTTCTAGATCTCATCCATGTATAGAAGCATATGAACTTTGTTTTGATCTGACTTCATTCGTTTTGTAGTGCAGTTTTATTAAGTAAACAGCCCCCCTGAAAATCGATTTTTAGGAGAATTTGTAGCAGCACGACATTAACTACAGAGGTGCTTGACAGCAGCCCCCTTCAGAAAAAATAATAGGTGGTTGTGAAAATCATTTATGTAGTGGTGATTCTTATTTTCAATCAAGAGGACAAGTGTTATTTATTCTTCAGAGGGCAGGTGTCAGAAGGAACCTTATATGAAGGCCTTGTTTAGATGCCACCCAAATTCCAAGTTTTTTCACTCTCTCTCCATCACATCAATTTTTGGACGCATGCATGGAACATTAAATGTTGGTAAAAAAAATAATTAATTGCACAGTTTGATAGTAAATCACGAGACGAATCTTTTGAGCCTAATTAGTCCATGATTGGACATTAATTGCTAAATACAAACGAAAGTGCTACAGTAGCTAAAGTTGAAAAAAATTGCAATCTAAACAAGGCCGAAGTAAATGAGGCAGTTCGCTTTCAGAGACAGGATGGACGACCCCGACCCTCTCATCCCCTTCCTCTCCTCCACGGCGACGAAACCCACCCCGTCTCCGAGATCCGTCCCACCCCCAACCTCCCAAGGCCAGCAAGCACCAGATCTGCGTACACCTTCGCCTCATCTATCCATCCCTGGGTCACAGCCCCCATGGCTCTACGCCGTCGAGGCAGACAACGGCGTGGAGGCTGCGCCCGGGGCGGCAGAGCAGCTGCTAAAGGACAAGGTGACGGTTCTCATCGAGGATGCCTTGGAGGGCGACGGTGAGGATGAAGACGATGACGACAGCGACGACAACGAAGCGGATGCGGGTACAGTTGCGGGCTCCTTCACCGGGCCATGCGCTCCTTCGCCGGGGCCGAGCCAAACCTCGCATAACGCCGTGGCACCCGGCCCGCAGCCCACCATTTCTGGTGGACAGCAGGCACATGGCGCTGGAGCTGACACGCAACCGCACACGGCCCCCACCAGTGCCGGGGCGGACTCTGCCACCGCCTCACCATCTAGCCCTCCGGCGGCCAGCCTAGCACCGGCGACCTCCCGATGCACCTGGCAGGCCTCAGCAGACAAGGGGCCTGCGCTCTCGCCGGACGCCCCGCCTTTCTACCTCAGCGAAACCCCGGTCGCTCCAAGTCCATGCGTTGGATGGAGCTATCAGACTGCTCCGACTCAGACTGCGAGTCCATCTCCTCTCCGGTGTCACAGCCGTCCTACCTCGACGTCGTCTGGTGGGGTTCTCTGGCTCAAAGGACCATCGCAGATAGGGTGGGCGCTAGCTCCCACCCTGGCTCCCGGGCCGTTGAAAAGAAGCCAGTGGAGGCGGCCCAGATACCGGTTGTCGCTAGGCCACCGGGTACGAAGCGCCGCCAGAGGAGGAGACCGCACGACAACGGAGGTGGGGCGGACACCGCACCGCATGCCAACCAGGAGCGCACCCGTGTGCACTCGAGGTTGGGGTTTCGGGTCGATGACGGCTCTGAGTTCGGCGATGTGCGTGTCCCCACCTACCTCAGGCTTGGCCACCATGTACCACCTCGCGGCCGTCGTCGGACCTCAGCCCCCGACGCTGCAGGGGCACCTCGGCCACGTCAACGTCGGCGCATCCCGGACGCGCTACGCGACAGGTGCCTCAACTGCCTGCCATACACCCATAGGGTTGCCACTTGTCGTATGCCGCCGAGATGCCTACACTGCCATGAGTTCCGGCACCTAGCCAGGGACTGCAAGCATCCTCGTTCACCAGTGAATGACGGCTACACGTGGCCACGGCGCGCGGGCTATCGGAGCCCGTGTGATGTTGGGGCTAAGGGTCGTCGACAGCGCCCAGTTCGTGCCAGCAACTCCGATGCTCGGCTAGCAGACGGTGGCGGCCAGCGACGGCGGAAGCCTCCTAGAACTTCTGGTTCAGGCAGCCGACCGCGACCGCTTGCCCAGGACCGTACCCCGGCCACTCGGCCTGTGTCGGCTGCGGATGTGTCCGTTGGTCGAAGGCGGCGGTGGCGGCGAACAAGACGCCATGCTACAACCGACCGCAACGAGGCCACTGGCACCGCTGCGGCGCCAGAAACCACTGCCGCAGCCAACTGTGCTACCAGGGAGGGTCACGGTGAGCCCACCAGCAACTCCGATGCTCGGCTGGCGGACCACAATGCTTCCCGTGGCGCTTGTGAGACCATGCCAGACAGCATCATTCCTGCCAATGGCGGCCAGCGTCAACGACGACGAAGGCGTCTCGGGCTGTCGGCACGGGCCGCTAAGACGGTGCTAGGCGAGGCCTCTGACGCTGCTGCTTCCTGCTTTCCTGAGCTGGACCCATTTGTCTTCGAGCCCTGCGCGGGTGCAGGGCCTCGTGTGTGGTTTGACCCGATGCTGGAGGAGCTCACCGCCTCGCTCATCACGAGCCGGCCGGTGGGCGACTCCCTCACGACGGAGTCGTCCGCGTTGTCGCCTGAGCCAGGGATGCCGCTGGTCACGACACCTCGGGCAGGACAGCGCGGTATCACTACTAGAAAACCCCCCTATAGCTACGTTGTATTTGTAACGCCATCAAAAGCGTCTCTACATTGGCACGTAATGACGTTATTTGACACGATTTCAAAAACGTATCTAAGTGTCACGATATTTGACACACTTTCAATGTCAAGAGATATCTAGACACATTTTTTAACATGCTGTTAACATTGTATTAAAATGACACGAAATTAGCCACGCTTTGAACCATCAATAACCTCTACACACGTTGTAAAACACATCTCAAAATCGTCAATAGGCACCTAAAAATGCTTTTTAACATGCAATTAAAAATGAATAAAGTTGACACATAATTAGACATGCTTTCAACGTGAGTAGCATGAAGACACGTTGTAAAGCGTCTCAAATAACCGTCCTTATGCGTATAGAGATGTTTTTATATGCAATACCGAAATATCTCTAGTTGACATGAAATTAGATACGCTTTTAACATTACTAGCCGGTAGAGACGTTTTAATGTGTATTAGAAAGTTGTCCTTAACCATGTAGAGACGTTTTTGGTGCGAAACTGAAAACGTGTAACCTACCGAGTGGGAGCTTTAAGCTGACATGGCATATTATTCACCCAAGTTGACGTGGCGTATCTTCCACCGGATCTGACGTGTCATATATTATTCAAGGCTAAAATAGTATCAACATTAATTGTGTTTTGGATTCTTTCAATTAAAAATACTAGTACAAAGAAATTGCTAATGTTTATCATACATGTCTCATAGAGCATACTAATAATAATAATAATAATAATAATAATAATAAATAGGAAAAAATATGGTCACACACTTGAAATAGGAAAAAAAATATGGTCACTCACTTGATAATTATAAAAAGAAAAAGTGCCAGATTTGGACACACTTATAACAATAATAATTATAATAGGAAAAAAATACTAGACTGTAGACTTTGAACCTTAAACCAAGCACTAAAGGATTGGGACTAGCGTGCCTTACCATCGCACCAATCGTTTAGCTTTGTACAATAGGGTTAATTCTTTTATTTATTTATTATACGCTTAGCTTTTCCACAATAGCCCGGCAAGATTCGTAGGAGCCTTGTAAGAAAAAGAAAAGAGGCGACTTGAAGTAGATAGGCTTTTCCACAATAGCATGCTGGGATTTATCAAATTCCATCATAAGGGTTCGATATTGCCACTTCAATGGTTACGAACAATTGCACGCAACACAATAAAAATATGACAGAAGTGCATAGAACAAGACACTGCTGCTATAAGAACCGGGAGTATTGATGAACATGCGACCTAATGAAAGCTAACAGCTGCTGAACACACTTTGCCAACCTTAAAAGTGAAAATAGAGTAGAGGTCTAGAGCCGATACTTATATACTAGTGCTGCTCATTGGCCAACGCAAGCAAGCAACCAAAGCTAATAAGCTGAAATAATCAGGCACATATGTAAACAATGATTACACAAGGTCAAGCCTAACCGTTGCACTGAACTGTCTGAAATAATTCATAACCAGAAAACATCAGAGCAAGGAACAATTAAATAAGACATGTTACAGGTCTCATGGATTAAACTATTTAATCAAATAGGAAATTTTATACACTAAATGGCAGTAACCCAATAAATTGGCACCTCTACATAAAGTAACACAAATTAGTTTATTCTCATTCAGAGCAAGAAAAAACCCACAATGTTCATCTGTAGCATCAGATGACTGAAAAAACCAAGCCTTGTCTAACTTTCTTCATCTGCTGAGAGTTTTACACCCATGTCAAAATTATCTCGTGGGCTAACTCTCACCACAGTGTTCCATGGTTCAGCTTTTGGGTTCTGGACATAAAACACTTGCTGAACTTGTGATAAAAATACAAAAGGATCATCCTCTAATTTATCACCGTTGTGTATTTTCCGAGAAAAATTCACATGAGTGGTTCCAAACTCATCTTGTTGCAACCCAGCTTTATGATGAACATCATACCATTCACATTTGAAAAGCACTACCTTATAGTTTGTGTATGACAATTCAACTATATTTGATAATCTGCCAAAATAATTAACCCCATCCTCAGCAATGTTGACCACACCGCTGTTTTGTGTGAACCGTGCAGCCTCACGACTCAAAGTGTGGAACCTGAAACCATTAATAATGTAACCACTGTATGTCACGCCACATCTGTTTGGTTTTGCAGCCAAAGCTCGGACCTTTGTCGTGATGCCTATTCTATCACCTAAGATAACCTGTATATAAGGAAAAAAACTTATGAACATTGCTTCTATTAATTCCATGCCAAATTTGCAGCAATTTAGATGTACAAACCTTTTGCTCCAACCAGTCAGGAAAGTGTTGATCCATCAAATTCTGAATGCAAGAAGGTGTCAGATAAGTTGAGGGACACAATTTGCTTTTCTCCTCATCCAAGAATTCTCTACAACAATGAGTAAAGTATCAGTTTGTACTTTTCAAAAAAGTAGTAGTTAAAAGTAAAATCTTGGTAAATCTTGACAAAATGTTGAAGCAACCATTTTCTGCCCTAATGGATCAGTGCTAAGTTTCTATCATATATCTTAATCGGTATTATATCCAGAATACTAATTGCTTTTTTGTGTTCAACATCAGCACCATGTGAATAAAATGAAATGTAAAACTTACATGTTTGAGACTGTTGTCAGCCTGGTTCTATACTTTATCAAATGGTTCTATTTCTACAAATAGTTGATCAAGCTCCAAATCGAGGGTAATAAAACCCTGTAGTGTTTTAGGTTAATATATGTATGCAGCTATGCTAATTCTCGACAGTGTTCTATTTTTCTTTTTTGTCATACTGGTAAATCCATTTCTCTGATACCCTGTAGTGTTTTAGGTTAATATATGTATGCAGCTATGCTAATTCTCGACAGTGTTCTATTTTTCTTTTTTTGGTTCTGAAACAGGTTTGAGTTATGGAGCTTGTACGACAAGCAATTTGGCAAAATTAGTGATATGGAACCATCCAACTACGGACTATTCACTGCAAGTCACTTGAAAAAAGCTAAAAATTAGAAGAAAAGCAGCTATAGTTAGCATCAGTGTCAGGTTATCAAGTCATTGCACGTAGATCGTCTCAAATCATTCATGTTTTCAACTGTCTTAATATATGTAAGCAAGAAGTAGAAAAACTTATGTGCTTTGAAGAGCCTAGGTGTAACAGGCTCATAGTGGTGTGAGTGGTAACCTAATTGATAGTGTTGTGAGCTGTTTAGGAGAATCTAATTGCAGAGTGCTCTACTCGCTAGCATTCACATTCAACAATTTCTATTTTTTATCTACAAAATTATAAACGCACCTTCGGAAATCTTCAAGTTCATCACAATGCCGCAACACGTATCGATGAGCCTGAACAAGAAGCTGCTTATCAAGGTTGACACCAATACACTTTCCAATAGGTTCACCAGCAGTATCAAACAAGTACATGTCTGTTATTTCATCAGATGGTCCAGGATTTCTGGATGGCCTTGTAAAACGAGTAGTTCCTTCTATAAATCTAGAGCAAAAAGTCAAGCACTCCTCCATGCGATATCCTTCAGCAATTGATCCTTCTGGGTGAGCTCTATTCTTCACAAGTGCTTTTAGCTTAACAAAATATCTGAACAAAATAATTGACACATGTCAGTTAAAACTAAATTATTGATGAACATAGTGCAAATTAAAGTTGATTGCATACCTCTCCATGGGGTACATCCACCGGTACTGAACCGGACCACCTAGTTTAACTTCTTCTACCAAGTGCACCATCAAATGCACACTTACAGTAAAGAATGATGGCAGGAAAATTTTCTCCATATCACAAAGTGTCATCACAATACTCTCTTGAAGTTGCTCCAGCTCAGCCACATCTATGACCTTGGAGCACAACTTCTTGAAGAAGTTAGATATCCGAACAACTATTTTCATGACATCCTTGCTAGGGTAACAAGATTGCAGCGCCACTGGAAGAATGTCATGTAGTAAAACATGATTGTCATGACTCTTTAGTCCACTCAATGTACAATCTTTCATGTTGACACACCTAGATATGTTTGATGCATACCCATCTGGGGTCCTAAGGTTTTGAATTACTGAGCAAAGAATCTCTTTTTGATCTTTAGACATGGTAAAAGGTGCATCAGGAGTTGTTTGCTTTCCTTGATCATCTACAATAGGATGAAGATCCTCTCTAATCCCAAGCTCAACTAAATCTAGTCGTGCATTAAGGTCATCCTTTGTTTTATGACAAATATCCAATAAAGTGGCGATAATGTTGTCACACACATTTTTCTCTAAGTGCATGACATCTATGTTGTGTCTTAGTTTGTTATTTTCCCAATATGGCAGTTCAAAGAAAATTGATCTCTTTTTCAACCAATCTTCTGGCTTCTTCTCCACCTTACCACCGCCCCCATCTGATTCCTTCTTTTGCCCCCGTCTTGTACGCTTGCGCTTTTGATCACTTTCAACTTCCACTTTCTTGTTTCCTCCTTTCTTGTTGACAGTCTTTGATGTGCTCCCCTTTTTCCCTAACACAAACTCTTTGCCTTCCAACATTTTCAAAACAGTAGTTCCACTCATTTTTTCAGGTGCAAGTCCATTCTCTACCGAGCCATCAAACTGCATCCTTTGCCTTCGGTATTTGTGATTTGTCGGCAGCCATCGACGATGACCCATATAGCACATCTTTTTACCTTTCTTTAGGTAAAATGATTTTGTAGCTGGACCACAAGAAGGACATGCATATCTACCGCCCGTGCTCCAACCATATAGGTAAGCTAATGCAGGAAAATCATTTATAGTCCACAATAATGCAGCTCGAAGAGTAAATTTCTTTTTCGAAGAGGCATCAGGTGTTTCACGTACTCCCCCCCACAAAAGTAAGAGTTCGTCGATAAGGGGTTGCAAATATACATCTACATCATTACCTGGAGAATTTGGTCCAGGGATGATCATTGACATGATTAAAGATGTTTGCTTCATGCAGATCCAAGGTGGAAGGTTGTAAGGAACGAGCATTACTGGCCATGTACTGTGCTTTAAATTCTTATTCCCAAAAGGGTTAAATCCATCACTAGCCAGACCAAGGCGTACATTACGAGGATCTTCTGCAAAGTTAGGATTTCTATCATTAAAGTCTTTCCAAGCATCACCATCTGCTGGGTGACGTAATTTTCCATCCTTTGTACGACCCTCGTCATGCCAACGCATGTCATCTGAAGTTTTGGTAGTTGAAAATAACCTTTGGATCCTAGGAATCAATGGAAAGTAACGCAACACTTTCGCTGGTTTCCTTTTCCCCTTAGGTTTACCTACAGAAGCATTTGTATCCTTCTTATCAACTTTCCAACGAGAGCTCTCACACACATGACAAAAATCTTGTTTGGCAAATTGACCTCGAAAAAGAATGCAATCTTTGGGGCAAGCATGGATTCTCACATAATCAAGACCTAAGTCACCGATGATTTTCTTTGCTTCATAGTATGTCTTGGGTAGATTAACTCCAGGAAGAGAAGATAATATTTGCAGTAGTGTTGTAAATGATTCTTGTGACCAGCCATATAAGCACTTCACGTGATATAAGTGGACCAAAAATGACAGCCTAGAATATTTACACCCAGAAAATAACCCTGCATTTGCATCCTTCAACAAGCTTGCATATATATTCTGTTGCCTCCCCAAAGCATCACCATCTGTTGGATTCGCATTATCCTCAGTGGCATTATGTTCCACATCTACAGATCCAGACTGAATATCATCTGATTCGACACCACACATACTTGCAACCCTTCCAAATGCAGCATGCAAGAGTTCTTGCATGCCATCCGATCCTCCATCTTGGCGGTCTTGTATTGGACCCGAAGTAGTCAAATTCCCAGCGATATTAGGTACATCAGCAAGTGCAATTGATGGCCTGTCATATTTTTCACCATGATGAACCCAGGTAGTATAACCTTTAATAATACCATCACATCTCAGATGCGTCCTGACCTCATCACAGCTGTGGTTGTATCTATTCTTGCAGTTTATGCATGGACAAAGTATCTCGCTGTCTTGTGGAAGGTCCCGGTAAGCAAAAGCTAAAAACTGCTCAACGCCATTTTTATATGCTGTCTCCAATCTTGATTCTTTCATCCAACTTCGATCCATCAATCTTTATATGATGACCTATTAAAGTTGAATAAAACCAGTAAGCTTATTGTAATACACGTTTGTCACATAGATGAATATTGAATGAAGGTGAGATCCAAATATCAACAGAAATTTAATCCTAAGCCATTAGAGATTGATGAATTACTAACAAGAACGAAGCAACAGGACCTGCTGCTACCACGCACATAAACCCACTTTGCGATGTACTGAATATTAGATTAATTTAAGCATAAACATCCACATGTCCGCATCCTAATTCCTAAGTTAGGCACCACAAAGTCAATAGAATATGGCACAACAATCTACACACCCAACTCCCTATCAGATAGATCCTATTAGATCTATCCAATTAGATTAATTAAAGCTGCCAGATAATTAACAATTTATTATTCTACAATTCTACTGTACGAACAGACAAAAACCTAAAATACCAACTTGGAAAACCAGTTTTCAATTTCACAGTTGTCCTTGCAGCCTCTGTTTCTAAACTTTGCTATGTCATAATCTGAAATTCTAAACTTGAGTTCCTGTAATTTAGCATGATATAAGGCCTGGAACATATCAGGATCAATCAGCATACAAGATGTTTCAGAAAGTATGTGAAGATGAAGAACCCAGGTTTCAAAATCATCAATGTTGCCTCCAGAAAACTCACAAGCAGGTCTGCAACAAAAGAAGTAACCGAGAACCAGAGGACTTTGTCCTAGATCAATCTACTGCCAACATAACAATGCTACTTAATTATGTTTACGATCTAAATTAGGCACTTTAAAAATAGATTAACTAAGAGCAAAAGAACATGATATATGGTCACGAGCTCAGCTCATAATATCTACAGGTAGGATGTCCACATAAACCAACAAAAGGGTTTCTAGTGTATCCAAATTTGCATATCCATGAAATCATTAGCAACGAACTAACAAGAGGAAAGAGGGGTACAAATCAATACCTGTAATCCTGAGGACGTGCTGAGAGTTGAGGAGGTCCAGCAAGGAAGTGCGGCGATGGGTACTAGAAATCGAAGGAGGGTCGTGTGACGCAGGCACTCGGATTCAGATTAGAGCGCAGGTACAGCAATGGGGATTCGCAGTTGGAGGCTCGAAGACCCACAGGAGGAGCGATGACTTCACGGTCGTCAACAGCGGCGGCGGCACCAGGGTGCGGCAGCGGCCTGACTTCACGGTCATCAACAGCGGCTTGGGAGCAGCGGCGGTCGCCAGGCGGAGTGCGTGCGTGGTGGGCGGCGTGCATGACTGCCTGTGCGCTGCGGGAGGAGCTGGAAGGCAAGTTGGGAACTATCCAAATTTACTTGGGCCGTTCGATGATGACCTTCCTATCCTGCACCGTCCGTACTCTTGAAGCCTGATGTTAGCGTGACATCAAGATTACAT
Source organism: Saccharum hybrid cultivar R570 (assembly GCA_038087645.1). NCBI lineage: Eukaryota > Viridiplantae > Streptophyta > Magnoliopsida > Poales > Poaceae > Saccharum > Saccharum hybrid cultivar. The sequence goes on from JAQSUU010000426.1 coordinate 1,627,164, forward strand.
CATATACCACATTTTCCCTACCAAAATAAAATCTGAAGTACACTACAAATACTACAGAACAATTCACGTTTGATCACCAGCCCATATCCTCCTCCCACCATTGCCAAGTCTTAGTCCGACATCAGGTAAAATATAAAACTGGCCGTACGGAAGGAAATCCGGCCACCAGAACGGATTTCCCACGGGAGTTCGGCTCATGTACATATACGTGCTCTAATGGGATTCTAAACCCGTTGCAACGCACGGATATTTTTACTAGTTATTAAAAAAGAGTGAAACTAATTTTAAAAGGTTTCTGTAATCTACATCCATACGGTACAAGTAAAAAAATACATGAAACCACTTTTATATATTTTATTTCTATGTTATTGTACTTGTAGATTTTTTTCTAATATATGTTTGTCTAAGTGCTATGTTTGGTCAATCAATATATTTTTTATTGAAGGTTCCTGATGACAATGACGAAGAAGATGATTCTGCTCATATGATTTCTATACTAATGATAATGATGAGCTTTCTGAGTTTGAAGAACATGATGATCCTAAAGAAGAAGATGATTCTGCTCATATGATTTCTATACTAATGATAATGATGAGCTTTCTGAGTTTGAAGAACATGATGATCCTAAAGACATGGACGAAGTGAAATGGAGAATTGAGCTGGCTAAGGACAATGCCAAAGATTCAATCGATAAATATGCGAGAAGATGAAGAGTCGAGTTGATAAAGAGGTTTGGTAAGCTCTAGACGACATCAAGCAGGACAAAGATGGCAACGAAGAAGTACAAACAGAAGAAAGGACATTCACTAGGTGACCGACACAAGATGGGGCAAACAACCACTTACCCATCCTAATGTCCCCGTGAGACCTGCTTGCCTAGAGTACGAGCAACTCGATTACAAGATCCAAGGCATGCCTGCCATCACCCTTTCAATTTCCATGTTGTTACCAAGTAGGAGTGGGGACCTGACACATTTATTGATCAGCCATATAGAGTGTGTTTGGTTGGGAGGCTAACCCTAGCCTCATTCCCTGGAGCCAGTTTTTACCTGTTTGGTTGCTTGGAGATGACCTCCTCGACGCATTGCATGTCGGCCTTGAACATGCAATAAATGTGTCAGGTTTGTTCTCTGTTTTCGTAGGATTTGGTTTCTAGTGTAATTGATGAGGCGATGCAGACAATGACGCTTTGGAACAAGGTTGCTTCGGCCTTGAACATACAATGACGCTTTGGAACAAGGTTGTTCTCTGTTCACCGGTAGAAAGATGATTTTTCCCAGCGCCTGCTTTTTTTTACTGGCGGTTTTAGTTATCACGCGCCAGTAGAAATGAAACGGTGGACCCCAAGACCAAAACCGCCTGTAGAAATGGATTTCTACAGGCGGTTTGTTAAGACAACCGCCTGTGAAAATAAGACATTTGTATAGGCGGTTGTCTTAATAAACCACCTGTAGAAATTCATTTGTACAGGCGGTTCGTTAAGAAATCCGCCACTAGAAATACCCGTGTTTTTTAAAATTCGATTTTTTCAAACAATCTCGGATGAGAAAACACCCAAAATAAAAGTTGTTCGTCTTGAAAAGTTATGAAACTTTGTAAATTATAACTTTTTAATTTGAAATCATCTTATCAACGAAAACTACGTTTGAATGGTCTCAAATTTTAAATTCAAATATTGTAAACGACCTCGGATGGATAAATGACCAATACGGAAGTTGTTCGTCTCGAAAAGTTATGAAACTTTGTAGTTGACAACTTTTTGATTTGTAATCGTTTAGGACCCTAAACAAGCAAATTACACACGGATTTTTATAATATGTGGGGAACCGAAAGGGTATATGGACACATGTGAGTGTGTGGTGCTGGTAGAGGAGCCTCTGCGCGAGGCCGAGGTCGTGGGTTCAAATCCCACCCGGAGCGCGTAGCGCGCGAAAAATTGCGCGACTTGCGACTTTGACGGAGACGGACGGGCGGTGGGGTCCTCTCCCTAATTAAAATCTTTTTTTTTGCTATTTAAGAAAGAAATAATATAAAACTCAGCACATATTTTACATTACGAGCTTAAAAATGACTTGATCATTTTTATTAGAAAATAATATAAAGCTAAAAAAATTGCCACCCACGATGGCATACAGAACAAGGGAGAGAAAGGAAATTTGCCGCACACGCTTAGAGATTTTTGCTTGCCGCCGAAAATTTGCCGCCCAGTAGCCCGCGCTTATTGCGATTAGCGAACAAATCGCATCGCTTAACCTCCCCACCACGTCTGCACTTTCCCCTTTCCTCATCCATCTCACCATCCCGTGGGGTGCTGGGGCAATCCTGGCTGCCTGACGCCGGTTGCTGGGCGGGAGGGTGCCAGGACACGACGCCGCCATCCACAAGCCATCATCCGCGCCGCCTGACGCCGGCTGCTCCGCGGGAGGGTGCCGGGACACAACGCCGCCATCCACGAGCCATCATCCACGGTCTGCGCAAGGTATGCTGCCATCTACGATCTTCCTCCCATGGCTTGCCCCAGCGAGCGCTCGCGACAGCCCCCTCCACTCGCGTCGCAGCGCCCCGCCGGCCTCCGCCCTGCGTCCTCCACCGCTCCATGGCCCCGTGTCCGGCGTCTAGGGCCGACGGTCACACGCTCCCACCCTTGCCTCCGCCTCTGCCCTTCGGCCCTCGCGGCTCGCCCCCTCGGCCTCTCCATGGGCGGACAAGGGCCCGGCGACCCAGGGCACCTGCCCGGGCTCTCCGTGGTTACGACCCAGCGAGATAGCTACGGCTGCCTGGTAGGTCTCGTAATCTCGGATTGGTTGTAGAACTTTCGTCTGGTTTTGGGGGTTTCGTATTCTAATAGGGAATTGTAGGGTGGAGGATGCGATAATTTTACTACTGATCTTGTTGAAATCTGTCTGTATTCTTTAGATGTTCCACTGATGCGGGTAGTGGCCCGTTAATCTGATACGAAGTATTGGAGGTTCCGGGTTGTGCGAGTTTTGGGTAATTTATTCTGTTCTGATGCAATTACATGTCCCTGAATAAGTTTATTTGCCTTCCTTTTGAATGTAAGTGCGCGAATTTGGTGGGTGTTGTAATTAAGAATGTCAGAAGAGCAGCATTACATGGTTTATTCCTAAATCACAAAATAGATATATTACCATGCAGCAATTAGAACAGGCAAACAGGAAAGTTGTGAACTTATGATAGAGTACTTAATAGTTCACAGGAAAATCTGAACCTGAAATTTTGTCAAACCATCTGTTAGGAGAGGCCACTGTTGATTTCTATTTGCAGTAGCAAATTTCCATGAGTCCCCAAAAGCCTTATGGTACTCATCAAGAATCTTCATAAAATCCATCATATCAATTATCAACAATTGAGTCTCATAAAGGAATAGTATAGCAGTGCAGAAAGATAAGCAAATCTAAGGGGGTCATCTTCGTGCCAGACTGGGTGCACTGGCTTACTGAAATTTTTTGAAAGTAGTATTTATGTACATGCTATCAACAAGCAACAATTTCAGGTGAAGAGTGCAGAGTTAGCAAAAACAGAGTAATAAACTAAATATGGCAAGAACAAAGTAGTTGCTCCTTTTCATATGAGCTTGAATGCAAAGCTATTAGATTAGATAATACAGATATGACATTTTTAGTTGTGTTTCACATTTCATATATTTAGGTTTATCAGATGTACTGAGCCTGTCTGCAACCGACCAGTTTTCTTTCATAGTTAGTGCAGTTCTAAAGAAATATGGGATTTGCAAGTTGTTCAAGATAAAATATGATCAGGCCTTTATACATTCCTGTTAATAATCCAAGAAGAGTTAGATTGATAATGTCGGAAGGCCTGAACCCCTCTACTGGAGATCATTATAGCAAGTCCTAACACAAATGAGCTTTTACATAATATAAGCAAACATGATTGAACTTTCTATACAGTTGTTGGCACTGCTTCCACTATATTTTTAATAAAAAAACATGCTCGAACTGGAAAACTATATATTAGTAGGAAATCTGTAGTATGTCTGTACTTGAAAGATCATAGAAGCATATTGTTATGTTTGCCCAGGCTTTAAGAAATTTCTGGGTCCGCCCTCGGCCTCTCTCCCTCCGGCGCCTATGCATCTGTGCTAGGCCGGCAGCTGCACAGGCCGTGCGCTCGTGTACAGACTGCACTTCATATCTGAATTTCGAAATCTACTTCTTAAGTTTCTTCTTTAGAAGAACTTGTGGAATAACTTCCATTGAAATGTTATTTGCAACTGATACAGAAGTTGCATACATAGGGTAACATCTTTTCTGCAACTGATAATGAACATACCATTTCTAAATAATTACCTGTTTGCTATGTGCTTGGTTGTCCATGTGTTTTGCTACTGCCACCTGCAACGTCTGCCTGTTTTAAAAGGCTGTATTGAACTTGTACATAGTCTGATATGCATTTGCCTAATTTTTTTTTGAAAATTGAAGTATCAACTATTTGTTTCATCCCTGAAATTTGTAGAATGAAATTCCTAAATTTCTTAGCTCTTAACTGAGAATGCAATATGACAATGCAACTAACATGTTCATCTTATATTTTCCTGATCTCCCATATTTATGCAGAATAAATCATGACAAGAGGACTTTGAAGATTGAGGAATTTGAACATTGATGGACATGGTGCAGAACCAGTTCATGAGGAGGACGAACATACAACAGATAATGAGAACAATGAAAGTTTGCAGTCCCCTCCTGATATTGACGGTTTATTAGCCCGCCTGCCACACCAACCTCGAAGTCCAATTAAGATAATGTGTAAGTTTCATGTTTGTCCTTGCATATCTAGATACAATGTGAAATCTTACATTTTCATATATGCAGGGCCAAATGGAGAGGTTAGACAGATTATAGGGGAATTCACACTTACAAATTTACTGGCATTACAAGGAGGAAAGGTAATTGTAGGGACAGATGAAAACGGTGTTCCAAATGAAAGGTCCGCCTCCATTCTTGGGCAGCATCTTGGCCATTTAGCAGAAAGCCCAACCTTAGCTCCTTTAGACATCCCAAGATTTGACAATCGCAGGTTTGATTCACACAAGGAACAAATAATCAAGGATGTCGAGGTAATTTTTTTATTATTAGTGCAAGCAAGTACCTCCATGCTTCATCTAAGTACTAACATTTACCTTCCCCTCTATAGCTAAAGTTTTCCTTCCCAAGGCAAACGATACATCTTACAAGGGACTGGATCCTAAGGACAGTTAATAATAGGTGGCGAGCCTACAAATCTAAGCTGAAGAAACAATACTTCAATCGTGATGAGAGAACTCTAGAAGAAATCATAAGAGAGAAGCCACTAATGGCTAATGAACATCAATGGAGATCTCTTGTTGGAATTTGGTGCCAAGAACAACATAAGGTGCCATCTATTTACTCAACATTTATTTCAATTTTTAATCAAGGAATGTAACATTGCTTAATCATTGCTTGTCTTTGCAGAAATTATGTGCCACAAACTCTCGTGTTGCAAAAGAACAGAAGACTGCACACACAACTGGGAGAAAAAGCCATGCTAGACTCAAAAAGGAGATGGTGATAAATATTCATCTGCTGATATTTGTTAAATTCCACTATTATCTATTTTAGATTTGAAATGACACCCAAATAATTCTATTGTGCAGGAATCTAGAAATAAAAGAAAGGTTCATAGGATAGAACTATGGGAGGCAGCTCATAAAAAAAAGAATGGCAGATTCACTACAGAAAAAGTGGAGACATTGATGGTACATATATTTTCTAGAATGAATGAATTATGCTTGATCTGTGTATCAGTTTACAATTCTGTAACATTCCTATATACTCATTTGAATAGGCTGCATCTTATGAGGAATTAAAAAAAAGGAGAGGGAACAACGATGGTAGTTGTCTTTCATCTAAAGATTACAATGAAGTGTTCAATGATATTGTTGCCAAGGATTTCAAAGCACGGGGGTACTATGATGATAAGTACTGGAGTCAAGTACAAGTTTCTCAAGGTTTACCTTTTGTTACTCAAACTGAGGAAGAAAGACTGTACCAAGAGAAAGTAAATGCAATGGAAAATAAGATGGAATGCATGAGTGATTTCATGAAGTACATGGTTACTTTTATGTCAAAAAGGTATCCAGAAGATGATCTTGTAAAGGAAATGGAAGCAGCTTTACAAGAAGACGTAAGCTTACATTGAACCATGCCCTCCTCTTTCTCTCTCTCTCTGAAATAAGAGCTTATTTTTTCTACCTTGCGTTGGTTCATATTTTTCAGGCAGCTGACAGTTCTGACCATGAGTGTACTGATGATGACATCTCTGAAGACTCAGATGTTGATGTGAACTCTCCAGCAAATGAAGTGCGGGTATACCTACTTAAATTTTAAATATCATTAGCTTAATATAATAATATTCAAGTTGTTGCTAATGGCTTGTAGAACATGGTTCAAGCCGAGCAGCAGCAGCAATCTGTATATAGAATTCCTGGAAGAAGTGAAGTCCATACATCTACACCACGTGAGCAAATAACTTCAAAGGTATGTTACAAAGGCCTACTTGAATATCGATGCACATGTCAAAAAACTAGAAACATAGCTAATTTGTTATCAATAACATGAAGCTATAGTTATTTTGGGTCCCTTAGAGCAACTCCAAGTGACAGGGCCACAGCGTTCTGCAGCCGGCTGAGCTGGCAGCAAGCTACTACAACCTGCTGCTCCCTGGTCTTCTTCCTTTCCTCTCTTGCTCTCTATCTCCTTCGTTCAGCAGGCAGCAAGCCACGCCATGTTCTACCACTGGTTGAGCTAGCTTGTTGTCTGCTTTCTATGGCTAGCGAGATTTCAGGGATAGCACACTTGCTATTTTAGAAAACCAAATAGCACATCTGTTGGAGTTTAATTTTTGCTCTAAAAATCTAAATATAGCCTACACAACAAGGATAACATATCTGTTGGAGTTGCTCTTACATAGCTTTCCCTATCTTGTATTCTGTTACTACCTCTGAATTTGTTAAAGGATATTCATGTGAGATAAATATACTAGTAGTGCCTGTTGTTCTTGTACCTCTGTCACAGTACATTCATATCACTCCTTGATTCATACAATTGTAACTTTTTTTTACAAACCAGCCAACTACACATGTATTAGTTGTTCCTGCTACTTTAATTTTACAAGCTTATATGCACAATATTCTATTCTCACTCATCTTTATATTTTTCTTTTTCCCTATTAATTGAGCTAAACAATGCCTGCAGGAGGCACAACCTGATGGCAATGTGGTCAGAAGTTTATCACGTGATCCCATATTGCACAACATGGTAAGTCCAAGTTGATATTGCAATATTGTTTCACTTGAAATATTATGGCTCAAATTGATCAGGCGATGCTATGTTTTGATGTTTTAAATTATACTTATAGAGAACTCGAAGGGTTAAAGCCTCTAGCATGAGCATACCAGAATCAGTATGTGCTTTTGTTTGTCTTATTTATTTTCAAATCATGTTAGTTACCATTTCAAAGATCATATATTCATGTTTTGTAATTTGTAGAGACAAGAGGAAATCTATCTTATTTCATTGATTAACAAAGGCAGAGTTGTGGCCAAAGGGAAGTTAGTGACTGCCGATAGCCGGAGAGAGATTTTAGGAACAAAGCTTGGAACAGAATACTCGGGGGTTTACGTTGAAGGCCTTGAAAATGTTGAACAGGGCAATAAGGGAGATGAGGAGATACCTAGACCATTTGATCAGATTCGTACAATAATCGATGCTATTGGCTATGTTATTCCTTGGCCAACTACACATGTAAGTTTGACTTTTTTTCATTTGAAATGGTACATGTGTCCGTAGCATCTTCATTGAGCTATTCATCTAACACACGTGTCATTGTAGGTGAAGAAAGCTAAAAGTTCATCTCGAATCCGCAACAAGTTGGTACCCGCAACACGTGGACAAAGCTAGATGGGAAGCAAATTACAAATTTCAAAGTGAACAAGATAGGTTTTAGTTGTTACAAAAAATATTTAAGTAATATTTGTAAGATATCGCCGGTTTGTTTATGCTTCTTAGTGAACACAATTGTTTAGGTAATGGACTTGTTGGCTATCGAGTTACAGATTCTTGATGTTTTGTCATGGCTGAATGGAATATAATTGATGGTTTACTTCCCATTATTAATCATAGAAAATAGAAACAAATTATCTGATTTCAATTTCTACATTCATCTTGGGACGTATTAAAGCGTTACAATATAACGTGTCTATACTACTACACACAAAATATAGTTGTATGTACAAAATCGTTTCTACAAGTCTTAATACACACTATGACGTTACTATACAACGTATTGATATATGTAGACATGCAATAAAAACGTGACTATAGTATTGTTTCTATTTTTGTTAACATGTGTTTAGGCGTTACTATAAAACGTGTCATCTGCCACGTCACTTGCCACGTCAGCTGCCACGTCACCTTTCCACGTCACCTACTACATCGTCTCTTCACTCCTTAATGTGCAATAATGCGTCACTACAAAACGTGACTATAGTAGTAGACACGAATTGTGAATGTATCTACAATATTGTCTCTAAATTTTTTTCACACGTAATGAAATGTTACTATACGACATAACTACACTAATAGACACATGTTATATATGCGTCTATAAAAGCGTATCAATGTGTTTAGACATGCATCTAACGTGTCTATGAAACGTCCATTCATCTAATAGATACGCTTACGAAAATTGTCTCTACGAAGCCTGACACGGTCCATACGAAGACGTTTCTAATACGTTTTCGTAAAGCGTGCCTACATCCCTATAGAGATGAAATAAAGCGTGTCTATTGTCTAAAAAAGCGTACCTACAGGGGGGGTTTTCTAGTAGTGTATTGATCAGGCGGCCGCTTTTACACCATTACAGCCGATGGCCTCGGTGGCGTACGCGGGTGAGACCCCGTGTTGTTCTGCTCCGGGGAGGAAACGATCGCGAACACATGTGCCGGATTCGGAGGCTGTGGAGCTTGAGCTGTTGAGGCCCATCCACGGGACGAAGGCCACAACGCTCAACCTCCATCGGTTGATGTGGATGCATCCCTGTTGTCACAGTTGGAGGCATGACTGTGCATCCCGCTCGAGGCCCCGTTGATCCGCACGCCGAGGTTGAGGAGGTCCAGGACACCTGCAAAGGTGTTGTCGATGTGTCGGAGTGGGAGGCTGGCTGCTAAGACCAAGGTCTCCAACCCGACTGTTCAAGCACAGAATGTGTTGAAGCAAAAGCTGGAGATCGCGGACATGCCGCAGAGTCTGGATCCGGTGGCTTTCGATAGTATCAAGGCCTTCTTCGCTGCGCCGTTGTCGCCCTCCAAACAGGAGGCCCTTGAGGCACTCTTCGCTCCAGACTTCGATCCGGTTGCCATGGAGCTGAACCTCACTGGCTCAGAGCATGACGATTTCTAGCCGCTGAGTTCAAGGCACTGCGTAGTTCCCTGTATTGTGTAATCACAACTTTATGAGCATTGTCAGTTGTTTGGTTTGGTAACTACAAATTACCGTCCCAATTTAAATTTGTAAGACTTTCTTTCTGTTTAATGAATATCGTGCCTATGGCACGTTCGAGAAAAAAAGTAAACGAGGCAAGGGTACAGATATAAATTATATTTTTGCTATATATACTGGTAAAATAAACATGAACCATAAAGCCTATATGTATGCCAGCGCATTGTTATATCCGTCTTTGCTCCCATGAACCAAAAGGGACAAAAGATATGGACACATAGATAAAAAAAATGTTCTATGGTAGTTCTTTAATAGGCATAGGAAGTATTAGGGTATTCAGTCACTCTATGGAACGACTGGCCAGAGGATAAATGTACATAGTCGTAGCTCAGCAGAGTTGCCGCCCACTCCATTGGTGAGTCTGGCGCCACGTTGACAAAGGTGCCAGAAGCTGTGGTGGCTTCCCAAACTTGATGGGATGCTCCCTTATATATGTCGATTGGAAGATTCCTCATGCTAACTCTGCACTGCTCCGCACCTAGGATAGATTGATGATACTATATCTCCATGTAACATACGTAGAGGAGCAATTAAGGAGTTAAGTACATTGAATCAGATATCCCATAAAATTGGAACGATGCAGGAAAAAATGTACATTGACCACTAGATTTCATAAATACTGCCGGGGTAATCAGCAATGATGGGGTAGCTGGCTTGGCTTCTCACTACCGGGATTAGGTGATAAAAATATAGAAAATATGTGTTTTCAAGATTCGAACTTGAGACCTCAATGTTCACGTTCTCCTGAATACACATACCGGCTGAGTTACAAGACTAACACCCTAAAATTTCGCACTTTATTAAATAGAGCTAAATTGATTTATTTACACATTATTGTGCACATTAAAACATAGGCAAGATTATACATATCTTTAAACATAAAAATCAACTATAAGGTTAGGAAAATTGTTTATGCATACATGCAGCTGCATTTGTTTTTATGTACTGTCTGATTTTGATCCAAATGCAAAACTGAGTCAAAACTCTTTGGAAAATGGCTTTGAAAAACTCTAAACTAAAAAGAAAAGGATAAAGAAAACCCTCTCCCTCTCCCCCTCTCATTTTGGCCCGCTCCCTATCCCCCGCCTCAGCGCGCAGCAGGCCCAGCAGCGGCCCAGTCCATCGGCAGCAGCCACAGCGCGCCTCTCCTTCTCTCTTTCGCTGCCAGGCAGGCCCCAAAGCTTTTCTCACCGACAGGTGGAGCCCACTAGTCATTGAGAGCTACAGTGTCATCTCCCTCCTCCATCTCTTCCCTCCGCTCCGCCGCTCGCACGACCCGGACGCTCACCACGAACGCGTGACCGTGACCCAGCCCCGCTGCGGACCGAGCCCTCCGTGTTCCCACCACCTCGCAGACCGAGCCGCACCAAGGACCGGTCCCCCGCTCCACCCTCATCCACTCGTCCTCGGTCGGGACCCGCTCTCCGCGTCGGCCGCCATTTACGTGGCAGACCAAGCTCCTCCGCTCGTCCCTCCCACTCCTCTACTCACTTCAGTGGCCCGTGGCCTTGCGGACTCGCTCCACCTCCACTTGACCGCGCCCCGCGCTCTCTCTCGCCCTACAGCGCCACCAGTCGCAGCACCGCCGCAAACCAATCTGCCGCCGTCGACCTCCCGACTCCAGCCACCTCCCTCATCTCGTTTTGCTCCCACGGCTTTGCAGTGACGAGCCGCGCCCGCTAAGGCACTCCGCAACACAAATCCGTGACCATTGTGAGCAGATGTAGGGGTGCCAATTTGTCAATTGAATGAATCAATATATACATGGGTAGTGGAGAAAATAATCTCAGTAATTATAATTAAGTCACAGTATACAAAATATAATTGACAACAAAATAATTGAGAAAAAAAAGTTTGCTAAAAAGCAACATAAGATCTTGATTGACAACAAAATATTACTCAATTAGCTGCTTCTAGTAAGCATACTACTTAGACAGAAGAATCAACCAGGCTCAGTCGACGCAGAGCAGCAGAAGCAAAGTAACCGAGGGACATGCAGAGCCCCAGCTGGTCACTACTCACTACCATACAATTGCTGTGTGCGGAGACTTGTGGGATTCAGAAATGACGGAGGCAGGGGGGGGCGCATGGCCCACTATGGGCCCCACGTGGCTCCGCTAGTGGTTGTGAGGTCCTTCGAGCTCGCCGGACCTCCAAGCCGAGCAGCTCGCCTCAGCCGCCCGTCCCCTTCTCTGGTCTGCCTCCGGCCACAAGAACCCCGCTGTTGGACCCGCGATGAGCTCCGCCGTTTGCGCCTCTTCCCGACGTCTCCCGTGGCCCGTAAGCCATTTTCCGCTCACACCCGGACACTCGCCACGACCGTGCCGTCCACCCTGTTCCGGCTAAGGATGGGCAAAATAGCCGATGCCTAATTTCCGAACTCGAATTATCCGAACCCAGACCGAAAGTACTCGAACCCGAAATATCCGATCACAATTTCGGATAGTGATTGTAAAAACCCGAAATTAGTTTGGGTAATTCGGGTAACGTTTCCCGGTACCCGAACTACCCAAATTACCCGAAATATCTCAAATATTTGTTTTTCTATTCCTAATATGAAGATACGAAGTATTTCAATGCCATATAAATATATTATTTGGTATGAATTAATGTAGATTTATGATCACTTGATAATTGATTTGTTGATAATTGATATGAAGACATGATGTGATTTATAGGAGTATTGTTTATTGCTTTAAAATAGTACTTGAATTCTTCTAAAATGGTTGGTTCAGTCAATTTCGGGTATATCGGGTAAAACCCGAACCCGAACCCGAATTATCAGGTACCCAAAATTTCGGGTAATACTTTTTCGGGGTAAAAATCGGGTAGCAATTTTTAATATCCGAATTTTCAACTACCCGAATTACCCGACCCGAATTTTTCGGGTAACCCGAATGCCCATCCTTAGTTCCGGCCGGCCGGTTTCTCTCTCTCCCTCCCTCTTCTAATCTCAGCAGCCCGTCTCAAGATCAGCGGTCAAGATCACGCCATACCTCTTCGCAGTGGCATTTTTGCTAAAGAGACCCTTGCTTTTCCTGTAATCAACCCGTAGTCCACGGACCCGCTTGTCAGCCGCATCCGACTTTGTGCCCAGCCCCCAGATCTTTTCAGTATTTTTGCCCGCGTCCCTCGTGGGTTTTAAATTCAGTTTTGATTTATTTTAATTCGAAATTAGTTCATAGTATTTACAAAACTGCCATCCAGTGGTTTAAATTATCATATCTTTTCCATTTTAAATCCAGTTTGAGTGCAATTCACGTCCACTTGTTCATAGCGACGTGTAGAATCGTTTTACAAACTTTTAAACATCTTTTTTCACTGTTGGTGTACTGTTCTAATTATAATTCTTATTTGCTTTATGCATGATTGCCTGTGGATGCTTGTATGTTGATGTATGATCGAGTATAGACGGTGAGCAGTACTTCGGAGATCAGGAGAAATATTTTGATGACTAGGACCAGCAGAGAAACTTTGAGCAAGACAAGTATAACATGAGATCATCTTTGTTGTCCTATTCACCTTAATAACATTAATCATATGCATGTGTCTACCTTGATACCCGTAGAGTTTTATCCTAGCTAATTGATACTCTGATTCCTTGTCACCTTAGGAAAATTTGCATATGGGTAGCTGATGCTAGTGCTCAATTAATAATGATCATGAACTGTAACTTGATTAATGGAACTTTATACATGAGGCTCTTGTCCTTCCTAAGAACTTATCTGTAAGTGATCACCTAGAACTTACAGTATAATCATGAGTACTATATGGCTCTGCCTTTAGTCAAGTATGAGGACATTTTCTAGCTTGTTAGTGGTTACCTGAAAGGGCACAAAAGGGGCGTGACCAGATGGGTATAGGACAGCCTCTGTTCTTGTGAGTATAGGCGAGAAAGATTTATGCCATTTGAAAGGGGTTCCTATACCTGCTTACCACAGAAACTTAGCAACCCTAACTTGTTAGAAAAACCTTTGAAAGACTTCATAGTGAACCTTGCTGACCTTCCTTGGATGTGGGTCAAGAGATTAGCTACCTCGGGCGAAAGGGTAAATCACGGCTCATGGGTAAAGATGTATAACCTCTGTAGAGTGTTAAAAACTGGTATACCAGCCGTGCTCATAAACACGAGTGGCCTGGACTCCTTATGAAATAATGACAAATGATCGACAGTGTTTTTAAATGCTATCTCATTATTCATGTTATCAGTTTCATGTGATTAACTGGGGCACTGCTAAACTTGTTGCTACGATGCTAAAATTTGACTTATTAAATGCTAATCGCTGTAAACCAGTGTCTAACCTTTTTAAGACTCATGAACCCCATATTATATTTGTTAAGTACGAGATGTACTTATGCTTGTTTATTTTTTATTACTTGGACAAAAATCCTGGATGGGTAATAGATTATGGCGGTTATGGTGAGTTTTCTGAGGATTACTAGACTTGTGGTTCACCAGTCAACCGTCCCTGTGGAGTTTGGAGGCTTCACCTGAAGTTTAGAATTTGAGTTTTCATTACTTTGATAATTTATTTGTTCCAATGTATGGATTATCATTCGATATGTAATAAACTCTGAGCTTGATACAATGTAATTTGTCATCTTATGTGTGTGATTGATTCCTGGGCACACATATGATTCTTCATCCGATTTTGTCCTTAAATTCGGGTGTGATAATGACACATGTGGTACCTAGACAATTTTGAATCTTATATTGTATATTTGACACAAAATAATCTCAAATGAAAAAGTTGTTAACTGTCATCAAGTACAACAAGTTTGAATATGACTGTCTTTATTCGACATTGAAAATTATGTTAAACCTGATCTGAGAACTTATATTGTATATTTGGACGTACAAACCATATCAAATTAAAAAGTTGTCAACTACAAAGTTTTAGATTTCTTTAAACTCTACAATTTTAATATAAAGTTTAACTTAATTTGATGTAATATAAAAAAGTTATAATTTTTTGTGCAACATAGCTGGACCTATCACTGCTGGTTCATGGCTTCAACCATGTTTATCATTGCCGGTTGATTCTATGAACTGGCAGTGATAGTCGCCGATTGAAGCCATGATCCAGCAATGATAAATTTATCACTGCTGGCCATGTAATCCAGTAGTGATTACCTGTTCTGGCGTCGTGGGTGTGGATGGCAACAACAGGCGCGGATGCTGACTATTTTTTAAAAAATTCTTTATTCACTTTTTACTGTCTTGTAAACCTCACTTTGGGAGCCCAAATTTTTTTTATTGTCCCAATATTCACCATGACAATATCGCTGTGACAATATCGCCATGTCACTTTGGCAGGTCGTGACAATATCGCCGTGTCAATGGCCATCATCCATTAGCTCCTCAACACAACCAACATTCATTTGTCTCTTGCCTTGGCTGGTGAATTTGCATAATTATAATTTTTCTAATGTTCATACTTATAATTTTTCTAATGTTTTACTTGGAGTAGCACGTTACAACTTCCAAAATTACTTGGAGCATGTTCAACAATCACAGCTTGCAAAGAAATCCATGCCACGTCACGCAGAGCAGCATCCATTGAGGAACCTAAGACGGGCATGCAGTCGCTTGAGAACATACACCCGTGTCTTCTCTGTAGTAATATCTGCCATGGCTCAGCTCACTTTCACCCGCGTCTCAGTGCGCTTGCTTCCGTCAACCTCCTCGAACCATCCCCGCCACTACCTCCTCCTGTGACTGGCAGTGCAACGGTCTCCACAGTAGGAACACTCATACGTCTCTATCGGGTGTAAGAGTACAAGCTATAAAAAAGGATTTTAGGAGATAGACACTATGATTAATAGAGATAGACATTTTTAGGAGCTTCGTCCCTATGAATATCCTGCTGCCTCCCGTGTCTACTGCATTCTATCAGAGAGCTGCAGATAAACTTGGACATGTGCCAAGAACACTAAATATGAACATAAGGAAAATACTATTGGCTCGGCTCCATGGTTCTTGTCAGCTGTTATGATATTGAAGCATCCATACACCAAAGAGCAACATAGTAGTCAATGTCCTCATTATTCACATCAGTTTGTACTTTCTCAGCTACCCTCTGAAACAGATATCACATCAGATATATAGTGCACATGGTGGGACAATAAGTGATATTTCTTTCGGACCATAGATAAGAATGTATAATATGTAGTAAAAGATACAATCAAAATAATAATATGATTCTCATGATGGTTGAATGAACAAGGGTCGCCATGCTATAAATATGTATAAATTTCCTTCCTTACAATGGTCAAAACATGTAAAACAGAGAGACTGAACGAAGAAGAGGTGAAGAAAATGATGACAAAGGGAGTTGGGCTCTAATATTCTACTAGTATTAATGTTGTATGTCTCTTCCCCTTTTCTATTTGTGCATACATCTTTTCCTTTTTTGAACAGTGTTAGTGTTAGGTTGTGGCTGGATGAGAAGAATAGTAATGGGAGGTGCCAGGATACTCAGTGATTGTGTTTCCTGAAAAAAAAGTTGTTCCTTCAAGGACATTTGGCTGCGTTTCTTGGAGCAGTGTCCTAATAATTATGAGCTTTCATATATAGTCTACCAAAGAATAAATTTTCACCTAGTGTCTTAGGTGAATCAAGTGAATTGTTCCCTTGTTCTTGTGTACAACTCACGGAGCAAAAAGGTTTCCTTGTTTTCGTGTACAAGTAATGGAGTAAAAATGACACACTCTTTCACAGACTCATGCCTGCTACCCACTCTGCTGATTAGTGATCGGGATGGTGCAAGTGGATTGAGGCCTTACTGTTCACGGCCTCCTCACGGATTATTTTAAACGGACAGCAGGGACCATCGATCAAGCATTTCAGAGGAGTTCGCCAGGGTGATTCCCTCTCGCCCTTGCTCTTCATCTTGGCGATGGATGTCCTGCATAGGCTGATTGAGAAAGCTTGCGCCGATGGAGTTCTTCAGTCGATCGGGCCACAGCAAATCCGGTTTCAATGTAGCTTATATGCCGATGACGTGATCCTGTTCATCCGGCCCTCGGTGCAGGATGCAGTGGCAGTCGAAGGAGATCCTAGCAATCTTTGGAGAGGCCACGGGTCTTCAGACCAACCTTGCCAAATGCTCTGTCACGCCCATCTATGGGGCTAACCATGTGCTGGACGAGATCGTGAACATCCTCAGCTGCCATGTCCAGCACTTTCCCATCCGCTACCTAGGCCTGCCTCTCAGTACAAAAAAATTTCAAAGCCACAAGTCCAATCCCTGGTGGAGTCCGTGGAGCGCAAGTTGCCACCATGTCACGGTTCACTCATGACGCGAAGTGGTCGGCTCGTGTGGATCAAATCGGTCCTCAGGGCGGTGCCCATCTACTCCATGATGGCTGACAGCCTTCCACCGTGGGCAAGGAAGGAGATTGATGCAATATGCCGAAAATTCTTCTGGGTCAGCAAGGACGAATCGGTGCGTGGCCGATGCATGGTCGCCTAGGAGACTGCATGCAGGCCTAAGGAGTTGGGCGGGTTGGGGATTGTGGACCTCAAACTCGCAGGTTACGCTCTCCAGGCACGATGGCTGTGGCTTCAAAAAATGGACAGCCAGCGTGCATGGAGCCAGCTACCGATCAAGGTCGACCCGCAGGTGTACGCATTCTTTCGTGCCTCCACCTTCACGATCGTCGGGGACGGGAGAAAGACGTTATTCTGGGAGGACCGCTGGATTGATGGCGAGGCGCCGAGAGACATTGCGCCGAACCTATTCTTGATGGTGCCAGCTAGGACAAGGGCTCAAATGTCCATCCTCCAAGGGCTCACCGACAGGAACTGGACGCGCAGCTTCTCGGGGGGGGGGGGGGGGGGGGGGCTCAACACGACAACAGCAGCGGAGTATCTCGACCTTTGGAATGCCACAGCCCAGTTTCAGCTTCATGACCAGCCAGACCAGACGATATGGCGATGGACTCCCGATGGGTCTTACTCCGCCAAGTCCGCCTACACCATGATGCACACCGGAGCCATTCATTTCTGCGGCCACTCCCTGATCTGGAAGACCTGGGCGCCCATGAAGGTCAAGATCTTCCTTTGGCTAGCATTCAAAAGGCGCCACTGGACAAACGACCGGCGGGCTAGACATGGGCTCGTGGCAAGAGAGGAGTGCTATCTGTGCGATCAGGCGCCTGAAACTATTGACCATCTCCTGACATGCTGCCCGTACTCGAGGGAGGTTTGGTTCTTCATGTGTAGTGCCTTGGGACGCCCGCTACCGCCAGCCTCAACGACCGTGCGGTCATGGTGGATACGAATGCGGGCCGGACTACAAACCAGCCAGAGGAAGGGCCTTGACTCACTCTTCGCGTTGGTGTCCTGGCAGCTGTGGAAGGAACGCAACGCCCGCTGTTTTAGGGAATCCGCATCTCCGGTTGCCGAGTTACTGCAGGTCATCAAGGCTCAGGCGGAACTGTGGGTGCAGGCCGGGGCGAAACACTTAGGGAGTATTGCGTCGGGAGGGTAGGCCACTGCCTGCCGAGTTCTTGGGAGTTGCTATAACAATGTAGCGATTCTTGTCCCGGTTTCGGCTATTCTTTGTACTTGCATATTGCTTACTCCTTTTTTAATGCAATGATATGCACTCTCGTGCATATTCGATAAAAAGGTGAAAGTTATTTACCCCACAACTGCCGCTCAATTAAAAACCGGAGAGTGCAAGTTCGTCCGCCGGGTTACCCTGAGGGTGACCAAGCCCAACTCCTGTTTGAATGGGCACTGGTGTGGGGAGCGCAACTGACCAGCCCTCCCTAGGCGTGCCTGGAACCTCTCTCTATGGAGATGGAGCCTCGACGGGTGTCTATGTATATAAGAGGATAGATAAAATGGCCACTATATTTGTATTGATCATGTGAACGTTGGTTTATACATGTACAACAAGTTAAAGTTCTAACTAACTATATATATATATATATATATATATATATATATATATATATATATATATATATATATATATATATATATATATATAACTGTTACATGGTAGCTAGCTACAAAATAATTTATTTTGTAGCCGAGCCCAAACTCGTGAGATCAACGCGCCATCCCACCCAACCAGGATCCTTTGATCCGTTGCTCACGTCATGACTTTGACTAGCCTAGATGCGTGGTCCTCTTCATTACTATTAATACACCCATGCATTTATTGTTCTGGCCATGCGCGTCTCCTTCCCTGAATTACGTCGCTACCTTTTCACGCGTTCAGAAATCCATCCACAAAAACACCGCGACCTGCATGCCGGCAGTTGCCCTCCGACCTCGGGCGGGGCGCTCGGGGGCTCAGGGCTGGAGGCTCCGGCGGCGCAGCATGGTGGGCGAGGCGCGCAGCTGGGATTCCGGCGAGCTCCGGCGGCGGGCCGTTGCTGCACCTCACCGCCGGCCGGCCAGCACGGTCGCCAACCTTGCCTCCCGTATCCGCCCGCGGGGAGGTCGCGCGTCTTCTTCCCCAGCCTCCCTGCGCACGTCCTCGTCTCCCGCGGTGACGACCTCCAACCACCGATGGCGGCCACGACGGCGGTGCAGCCCTGCACACGGCGGCCCGACGCAGCACCGACGCGTAGCCCAGCAGAGACCAGCCCGCTAGCCAGGCCATGGCCGCGACGCCTTGCCGGACCTCGCGAGCCACCGCGCGTCGGGACGCCGGACCTCGCGACTCGCGAGCCACTCATGCGAACTCGTTCGTCTCCACCCGCGCCAGCGTGGAGATCGCGCATCTCCGCCCTCACCTGCCGTCTCCGCTAGTGCATGCTCTGGCGACTCCGCCATCCCGGTCTGCTCGGTTCGTCCGTCTCCTTGAGGTGAGCACCCCTTTTGGATTACGTGTTCTTTTGGTGACTATAGTAATCGCTAGCTCAGAGAATGTGATATTCTGTAGCCAGGTCCGACTCCCCACCGAACCAGCACACCAGACGTACAGCGGCGCGGCGCTGTACAGCCCGGCCCCTTCCCCGACCGACGGCCGTGCGACTCGAGGGGTATGTGGGCCGCACGGCGGTGCACAGGGCCGAGGCGCTCGTTGCTTGGCGCACGCACGGCGTCGCCGTTGGTTTAGTGGCCGGCGCTATCGTACAGGTGCGGAGGTGCCGGCGTGGCTCTGTGGTGACGGCAAGCCGGCGCTAGCTGGTGCTCAGGCCGGCCAAGATCGCCGTGTGCTGCTCCTGCGCGGCGGTCTACTGCGATGGCCGTAGGTATGCGATCCCGGTACGGCGGGTCAGCAAAAGCAGGCTACGTACTGAGGTAATTAGCCGCAAACATCTCTCGTCCTCGTTCAACCTGGAGGCCGGCCTCCCATCGGATTAGCACTAGCATTCCTTTAGAATATGCGAGTACTCCGATATGGCTTCACTGTGTTTGGATTGTTTTTCTAGCGTTGTCTCAGCAATGCAATGCTCTACTGCGCACATCGATCTTACAAGCTAGCTCATGGCTATGTCTCTTCATGGATTGATTATATTTTTTTAAAAACTGTGTAATACAACACTCTAGTGACAGATCGCTGAGATAGTAAATTACTAGAATCATAGTACCTACTTATTAACTTTTTATCCGTATCTCATATATGTCACGTAAGCATTGGTCCTTTTTTCTGTTTTTCCTCCAAATTTCAGAACGACATTCTGTAACTCAGACTCCAATTTTTATAGCTTACCATACATAATTCTAGTAATTTTAGTTTCTCGTAAATCATACTCAACAAATTAAACGACAATAGAATTCTTAATTCACATTGCATTATTGTAAATACATCACATCATTTACTACTTTTTTTGTGGAGTTCTTTTTAGGAAATTGGAGTGAAGGAGCAGCCTGCAGCCGGTCTCGACGGAGCAACAAACAGACATGACCTATCGATCTCAGTGTTGGAGTAGTGCCAGATAGAGAATGTGTAGGAAAAGCAACTAAATTTAGATCGTGCAATGTTTAGTTATCTTTGAGATGACATATGTAGTTTCACAATGTGTATCGATGGCATACGTATTGTACTAGTACTGTTATTTGGAATTCGAGCTAATATTTTACTATGTATTTGCTTGCTTTGTTGCTTTGAATTATTTATTGAAATTAAGCTAGATTAGTAGAGTACAAAATTTTCGTAAATATTTCTTAGTGCTGATTCTCGTAAATATTTCTACGTGCAGATTCTCGTAAATATTATTAGAGCATATTGCCGTAAATACTTAATGCAGATTCTCGTAAAAATTTCTTCTTCAATGACAGATGGAAAGTATTATCGTAACCAACCTTACAACTTGATCACCATTATGGTAAATGTATTATAGTAAATTTCAATTGGTATTTACCATAGTCTCCTTATATTATTCTAGTGACACGCTCATCATATGCATGCATGTGTGTTCTCGTAAGCACTCAGCCAAGTGCTTTCATGCACCGATGCCGACACCCCAAAATTACTGTGCGCTAATTGATGCATGCGTACTAATTACGATTTAATTATTAGCCATTAATGATCGTGGCTGCCAGGCCGGGATTGCAGTGGTTCGGCTTGCATGCTTGTGTACGTCTGGTGTGCTGGTTCGGTGGGGAGTCGGACCTGCTACAGAATATCACATTCTATAGCCAGCTACGGAGTATACTCTCCATATATATATATATATATATATATATATATATATATATATATATATATATATATATATATATATATATATATATATATATATATATATATATAAAAGCATGTCCATCCCCGGGTAGAGTCGAATGCATCAAGGATTATCACCGAAACTGACTCAACTTCAATATGGAAAGCTAAGTACATCTTAGATCCAACCTAGGCCGCCAAAATGGGACCAGCCTGTTTTCCACTCCGAATCCATTCAGGAAACTGTTTTTTTTTAACAAGAAACTGTTTAGTTATGTGCCTATGTGTGAGCTGTGCCAACACGAAGCCCCATTTTCAAAGAGGAATGAGATTTTTCCTATCAAGGATGATATTTTTTATGTGCCTATGTGTGTGTTTGTGGAGATGCAGCCTTAAACTGTTGATTCAATTCAATTTCCACGTATATACATAGCATTGCAAAACATGCACTAGTAAGTAATAATCCCCAAGATTTTTCACTTAATCCGTGTAGCTTTAGAATAATTGGATAATAAGCTCGAAATTATGCCTCCTCTATATGAACATGGCAGGCCTCTTTGTTGACAAGTTCAAGGGCCAGGAAAATGCATCAAAACTATCAGCGAATCTATGTGCACTTCTGTTTGTTGTGAGCTGTGACCTGCTTGCCCGTGTCATGTGATGATTTACACTGTGCGCACTGTCCAGAAGATCAGTGAACTAGGGCACCGTTTAGATGCCAAAAATTTTGCCAAAATTTTCAGATTCTCCGTCACATCGAATCTTTGAACACATGCATGAAGCATTAAATATAGATAAAAAATAAAACTAATTACACAGTTTAGACAAAATGGACGAGACAAATCTTTTAAGCCTAATTAAACCATGATTAAACAATATTTAACAAATAACAACGAAACTCGCCAAAAATTTTGTCAACTAAACCGCCCCTGGCCTGGCAGCCGGGCGCGGGCCACCGTGCCCCGCTGATCCTCCCTGCGCCCCGACCGTCACTGCCACTGCGGCTGCCGCTGATGCTGCTGCTGCCCTCGCTGTCTCGCGTCTCCGAGCACGTGGGCTTGCCCCTTGCTGCCTCGCACCGTCGCTACCCCACCGACTACATGCATCCACGTGTGTCCTGCCCGAGTCGTCTCGTGGCGCACGGGTCCTGTTCGCATGCAGTCTACCGCATCCCGCCAAGGCGTGACCAGCCAAGAGCTCTGACCCCATCCCCACCTCCTCTGCCATTCCGACCGGTGGTCCCTGCTCGCCAAATCCGGCAGGGTGAGGTCACCTCTACTCAGGGCTTGTTTAGTTGGGGCGTGTTCACTTCACACGCTAACCCAAAATATTTTCTCTTCCACCCATTACATCGAATCTTTGGACGCATGCATGGAGCATTAAATATAGGTAAAAAAGATAACTAATTGCATAGTTTGTCTGTAAATGTCGAGACGAATCTTTTGAGCCTAGTTAGTCCATGATTGGACAAATTTTACCAAATAACAACGAAAGATACTACAGTAACTTTTCAATCACTTTTCAGCAACTGAACACACCCTTGGTGAAAAATGTTTGGGTTCGGCAACTGTAGCACTTTTCGTTTTATTTGGCAATTTGTGTCCAATCATGGACTAATTAGGCTCAAAAGATTTGTCTCGTGATTTACAACTAAACTGTGTAATTAGTTTTTTTTCTTTCATCTACATTTAATACTACATGCATATGCCGTAAAATTTGATGTGATAGGTACTGTAGCACTTTTTGGGTTCGCTTTTTGGTAACTAAACAGGGCCCGTGTTTAGATGCGGAATTGGAAGGGCTGATTTGGAATAGTGTAGGTCACGTCGCACTGTTGCAACTTTTGTTTTTATTTGGTAAAAAATGTCCAAACTTTGACTAATTAGGCTCAAAATGTTCGTCTCGCAAAGTACAACAAAACTGTGTAATTAGTTTTTAATTTCATCTACATTTAGTACTTCATACATGTGCCGATATTTTGATGTGACGGGAAATCTTCTTTTTACATAGTGGAATTTTGAGAGAGAAGTTGGGAACTAAACAAGTGCAGGCTCTCAATTCAGCGCGCCCCTGACTCCGCCATCCCATCACCCATCCGCCTATATCCCCACCCTGTCTAGATGCGCGGACGCCCAAGCCCCAATTTGGAGCTTCTCTCCCCGCCGTGCCGATAAGGCTGAGTCTGGCCATTACCAAGGGCAACCCTCCGTCGAACCACCTCGAGCCGAATTAACTGCACCAGTAGGCTTGCCTTGAACCTCTCTCCCTCCCGTGCACCTTAGTCAAGCCTCTACCGTTACCTCGGCGCTGGTGACGCGGCCGTGCCCGTCGCGGTGCGCCACCGCACCGATCGGGCGCACGTGGCAGGCCCTCCACAGGTGACCTCCAGCCAAGCCATCACCGCAGCCAGGTCGGTGGTGAGTCCCTATTGCTCATGCGCTATATCTACTGCCCTGCTAGAGCCTCAGCTCACCGGAACGCCGTTGCCGCCGCAAGTTAGGTTGCCACCGCCACAGAGGAGCCGCTTTAGTGCGCCTCCGATCTCCTAACCGCCACCTGTCGTCGCGCGAGGACCCACAGGTCAATGTTGGCCCCTTAGATTCGATGTAAGGGTGCTTAGTTAGCCGGCGTGGTAGCCTAGTGCCGCTGCTTCCCGCGCCGGTGGGCGTGGAGGCATCGGGGACCTCCCCAATGCGAAGACGAGATAACCTAAGGGTCTTCGGGCATAATCAAAGAATAAGAGAATAGTGCATGTAGTGGTTGGGTAGTATCGCGAAGTGCAGGGGTTCTTCCTGCAAGAGCTCCATTGCACTCACGGGCTTCCCTGTCGTGGGCTGATTTGCATGGGCCACGTCCGCGCGCTGGTGGCCCGCGAGGCCGAAATTGCGTTTCTTTTTTACTAAGAATTAGAAATAGCTTTCTATTTTCTTTTTATGTGCCAATTTTGTATAATTAAAATAAAATCAAATAAGTGTCCAAAAATTGTGAAACTACTTCTATTGGGTTCCTAAAATTGTGATCTATCTGTTAGTGTAATTAGTTCATACATACCTGTGTTGATGCTAAGGTCTATTAAATCAATTGGAAATGCTAAATCTTATTAGGTTAATATTGTAAGAATTTTTGTGGCAAATCTGTGATGACTTTAGTCTTAAATTTTTTACTGTAGCCTTATTGTATTATTATGTGTTTGCTGTAATTTTTGTAGCCATAGGATAGACTGTTTATTAGGGTAGCTAAATATTCATTAAAACATAATATGAATAAGAGAGTAATATTAATTATGAAACTAAGCGCTTGTAGGGTGAGCTTGAAATCTATTTGGTAGATATAATGATTAGCTTAGTATCTGAGTCATTAGAGTTAGCTTAATAGCTTAGCATGTGTATTCTTATTTTAAGAGTTGTTGTTGCCTAAATAATAAATTGTTGCATCATCATCGCATGCATATAGAGAATGAGTTGGTGGAGTTTGTGACCACCGACGATCAGGAGTACG
The DNA here is from genome assembly GCA_038087645.1 of Saccharum hybrid cultivar R570. NCBI lineage: Eukaryota > Viridiplantae > Streptophyta > Magnoliopsida > Poales > Poaceae > Saccharum > Saccharum hybrid cultivar. The sequence continues at coordinate 1,651,855 of JAQSUU010000426.1, forward strand.
AGGAGATTGTTGAGGAGTACGAGGAGGAGATCCTCATATAGGAGGAGGCCCAGGAGCCACCACTGATTGATGCAACTGACACCGCACCTGCCCAAGGCAAGCCCCGGTGCATAACCCTTATTTTGATGTCACCATATATAAATGTTGTTCATTTACGTTGTAGGAATTTGATGAAACCCACATGCATATAGATATCTATCCTATGAGTCTTACTAGTGCAGGATCGTATAGCTGCTATGCATAGGTTTATGGGCAGTGTGGGTAACCTGCCGTTACTCACAAATAGGTGATATCATTACTACTCTCATGATAAATGATGGAAAGGAAAATGGTGACCGGGCAGGGATATGGTTTGTGTATTGGTGGGTGTGACAAGTTATGTCCCGTGGCCACGGGGCTTAGCTTGGTTATACTGTTTTTCCTATCCATGTCGATTGAGGATCGTCTGTTGCTGTGGATGGTAGTCAAGTCACAGATTTATTATCCTGAGCACATACTTGCTTATGGGAGCTGGAAGGCTCGTTACTCTCTTGTCGTGGATTTTGGCTCTTTCCGGACCGACTGATTGGAGGCGGATAAAGGTGGAGGTTTAAGCACCACATTGAGGCCAGGTCTCAAGGGTGTGGGCTTGGAGTCCTTGGACGGGGACCTAGACCCCTCGACAGGAGTGGAATGGGTTGGTCTTGCTTGTGCCTGGGGTACAAGTGAGGCGTGTGTTTTGGGGTACCCAACTGGGCTATATTGATTTGCAAATCGCCTTTTCTACGTGATGATACGACTTGGCTGTGGTCTAGCACCGTAGTAAGAACTAGAATATAGAAGATGGTAAAATAGTTCTGATTGCTCAACCCTTGCTTGAAAGTAGAACAAGTACTTACATAGAATGGTTAGTTAATGAATTAAAAAATGACTACTAATAACCTGACAGTAAGGATACACTCTTAGTAATGCTTTTCTCAAAACAAAGAAACCTAGCAAACCATATTGCCTAGCATATTCTTGAGAGTCAGAAAATTATTCCCACTAGTCGGGTAAGTCTTGCGAGTACATTGTGTACTCAGGGTTTATTCTATCCTGTTGCAGGTGCAGCTTAATGAGTAGCTCTTGTACAGAGGATTCTTCTAGTGGGCATAGGCAGATCCTTGTATCGTTCTGCTAGATGTTTATTTTAATTCCGCTGTTTAATTATCGCACTCTGAATTCTGGTATTGTAATAAATAATTTCTAAGACTCTATGTTGTATTAAATGGATTAAATGTTGCAAGGTTGTACTCATTATTGGATTATAGATGTAAAATATGGATTGTTTCGAGTTCTTCCTTGGGATGTGCTCGATAGAACTGTTTGATTTAGCTCACTTTTGGGGTACTTAGTGTCTAGTGGAAGATAAGTGCCTCCGAAAGTGAGTTATTTCAGGAGGTTCTGCCACAGGTGGTATTAGAGCCAATATGAGTATACGAGTTTAAAGAACCTTTTCAAAAACTTAAAAATTTGACCAACAAAAGCTTTGTGAAAAATAGGATGCGAAAAGTATATGTAAATAAGTATAAGCCCTAGCAATATGGTCTATCTAGGATAGTGACACTGGTTTTATCTAATCATTTTCTGCAGGTACACTAACTTACATTGTGTAAGAATTGTTAGCGTACGGGGAGTGAGTGTACAATGTGCCAAGAATTTATACAAATTGCCGCTATATTCTGGCTTGAGTGCACGAATAGGTCGATGCATGCATCATGAAAAGAGAATTTTGCTTAAGCTAAACTCCCCTTCACAAATAATTTTTGGGTAGTTATCATGATAGGATAATAAATAAAAAGAAAGGTTTCAGCTCTTAATGATAAGCCCTATCATTCCACAACTTATCGAGCCTTATCATTTCTCTAGTCTGTTGTCCTAATTTGAAGGCCTTGTCTCTAATGATGGGTTCTTATTTGTTTATAGATGAACCTGAGGTCCGGCCATGGGAGTACCAGTGCCGGGGCGGGCCATGGCCTTGGTGAAGGCCAAGATGAAAGTGGTTATGGCGGTGATAACGACAATGCTAGCGGGGAGTGTCGTGAGGCCCCACTCTTGGATCCTTCTCCCCACCACCACCACCTCCGATGATGTATGCTGAGATGATGGCAGAGATGTTGGCTACTCGTCTTGAGTCAATCCGTGCCTTGGAGATGCTGACACTGGCTATTGGTGGCTTCGCCCGGGGAAGCCCCGGTGGCAATGGTGAGAACGGGGGTGGTGCCTGCGGTCTCGACAGGCCCTATTCCTACCAGGACTTCTTGGGGACGCACGTTCACACCGATTGTGGAGCCTCTTGATGTGGAGCATTGGCTTCATATCATGGAGCAAAAGTTTCAGCTACTCAATGTGACTGACAAGCAGAAGGTGACAACTTCGTTTCAAGGGACCGAGGATGATGAGCCCAAAGCTCATCAAATTATTCAATTTGGTTCATTTTTATTTGATGCAAAGAAAAGCAAGACGAAGGATGCAGCTCTATCAACCATTGCCCATTTGCTAGTCAAGCTAATATTTGAAGGAGATGATTTTCTCATGAAAACTGAGAAAGAAGCCGAGAAATTATACTGATATTGGCTCCACTCTACTGGAATTCAAAGATAAATTACTGACCACCTAATTGGCATCGTTCAGAGGCCTTTTTTTTTAACTGCACTGGTGCCATAGTATACACACGTGCATGTGTCAAGCGCAGGGAGGAGACATGTACATACGTGCAGGAGGTCAGACTTAGTTGTTTAATATTCAAGTTTTAGTTTAGGTTTTTTGTTACTATATATCAGTCCGATTAGGAGCTTGGAGATATCTTGTTCGTCGATTCAGAGTTCAGAGTTGTGAGGTTTCTGAATGAACATGTGAGGTTTCTGAATGAAGGGCACGCAGCTTATCGTTCATGAAGACGTCTTTGGTGGCCTGGCGGAAGGACACGAAGGAGATGTTGACGAGACGCAACATCTCATCGATCACCTTCATCAGATCAGAATCAGGTATATATACATAGAGAGTTCATCAGTCAGTCAGTCCATATGTATGAATTTGCTGCATGCTTTGCATTTGCAATTTTGCATGCATCGTCACAGAATGGATCGCAACAGACCAGACCTGAGCGTCAGCCCTTGCTGTGACGCCGGGATGCTCCTCATGACCGTCTCCTGCTGCGCCTGGCATGGCAAGAACAAGTTAAGAACACGCAATCAACCAATGCAATCTCACCTCATCTGCAAATGTGCGGGTTTCAGGATTTCAGCTGAGAGCAAAAGATGCAGTCTTTTTCAGGGTTCAGAGTTCAGACCCTACGTGCGCACCTTTGCCTTTGCGAAGATGTCCGGGTTCTCCTGCAGGAACACGGTGGCCCACATGGTGATGTGGCCGGACGACTCGTGCCCGGCGTTGAGGTACATCATGAGCATGTCGATGATCTCGTCGTCGTCCAGCCGCCGCCGCGCTCGTTCGCCGCCTCGCTCAGCAGGTCCGTCATGTCCACTCCTCCGGAGCCGGAACAACATGAGAGACCCCTGGCCCTGGCGGCACGCTGCTCGTCCAGCACGCCCTGCAGCACGGCCACGAGCCGCCGGCGTGCGCGGAGCGCCCTGCCGTACGCGAACCCAGGCAGGTTGATGGCCATGGCCCGCATCCTGTAGTTGAGGTCCGTGTAGCTCCGCTCTAGCACGCGCGTCGTGGGCTCGTCCGCGCCGCCCAGGAAGATCTGCACAATGATCTTGAACGTCATCCGCCGAAGCTCCATCAGGAATACGATCCCGCCCTTCCCCCCGGCCGACGAGGACTCCTTGGCCCACGCGCGCAGCGACGACGTCACGGTGCGGTCGATGATGAAGGGCAGGTATGCAGTGAGCGTGTCGAAGCCGTTGTGACGGGCTAGAATAAAAGGGTGGCAGACAGAAATTTTGAGGTGGAAACAAAAAGGAGTGCAGAAATTTCCACGATTTATTATAGATTAGGATCATCTATTACTTTATAGGAGATAAAAGGTGAAATATATATATTTATTTCATTTCTAATTTTTCTAGATCCAATTGATGCAAGTTGGATCCGCCCCCTGCAGCCTGCTCCATGCCTCGCACCGCCGAGGCCAGAGCGCCTTGTCACTAGAGATGTCACGCCTGCTTGCCATCGGGGAGAGGAGATTGAGATTGTGTGAGGGGAGAGAGTGTGAGGGACAAAAGGATAAGACGTAGTCGGCGGACCTGAGTTGATTTAAGCGTGTTTGATTAAGTTGAAATAAAACTTTAGGTCCAGGATCCGCGGATCACTACCAGTTAGTTGTGAACTTCATTTTGAGGGCCCTGCCCACATTCATCGCCGCGGTGATAGGGTTTGAGGGCCTGTGATGAAAATGGTTGTGTAGTAGTCATGACACATTCTAGCGGCAGGCCGTGAAAATAGACAACTGGTCCAATACTCTTATAAAATTGCACACGTCTTAAAGCAGCCAACAAAATTAATTAATCAAAATTTCTAATTATTACCCGCAAAAAAAATTCTAATTATTAACCGATGTCGCTGGGGAGTATGTCCACGCCATCGTAATGTTTCGCACCCACCTCTTACTGATGGACGTCCATCATGGATTGAGAGAGTGCTACCCTATCTTGAACGCCCGTGGCCGTATCCACCACATCCACGGCATAGATGTTGCAGTAGCTATTTTTGCTGACTCCGAAGTTCGAACACGTACGGGTGCAGCCAGCATTCACTACGGGAATCAGGCGCTTTGCCGAGTGTCCAGGACACTCGGCAAAGCCATAAATACATTTGACAAAGGCTTTGCCGAGTGCCGCATTCGGCAAAGAGTACACGGCAAAAAATTCGTCGGCAAAAACCTCTTTGCCGAGTGTTTTTTGTCGGGCACTCGGCAAAGGCTTTGCCGAGTGCCACGACAGCACTCGGCAAAGAAAAGTTGCTGTGACGGGGGAGATAACGTTAACGGGTGCTTTGCCGAGTGTCCCACAGTGGGCACTCGGCAAAGATTTTTTTTAAAAAAATTCTTTGCCGAGTGTCTCACAGGTGGGCACTCGGCAAAGAATTTTTTTTTGAAAATTCTTTGCCGAGTGCCCTCTGAGTGGCACTCGGCCGAGTGCCCTCGGACTGGCACTCGGCAAAGAAAACATTTTTTTTCGGCAAAGAATTTTTTTTTGAAAATTCTTTGCCGAGTGCCCTCTGACTGGCACTCGGCAAAGAAAACAATTTTTTTTTGAAAATTCTTTGCTGAGTGCCCTCTGCTTGGCACTTGGCAAAGCAAAAAAAAAATTAAAAAAAAATCTTTGTCGAGTGCCCTCTTCCCTGGCACTCGGCAAAGCTGGGAAATTTGCAAAATTGGCTTGCTTTTCCCAGCTTTGCCGAGTGTTTTTGTGATTGCACTCGGTAAAGGCTTCTTTTGCCGAGTGTTACACTCGGCAAAGTGACCATAACCGCCACATTTTTTTGAATTTTTACATTTCATCGTGACAAAAATAATATTTCACATATATATCAAATTCATCACATATATCTCACATACATCATAAATATCTCATATAGATCAGATGCCTCACAACATATATAACATAAGTGCATCGTAAGTCTAAATAGCTAACACAAGTTCATCACAAGTCCAAATAACTAATACTAGTGCATCACAAGTCCATCACCAAGTGAACAACAACTAGAAAGACAACTACCCAGATCCCCAAGCTCCCCACTGAGACTGTGGTGTACCATGAACTGGATCATTCGAGGGCTCGAGAGGTGGATTATTCGAACCCGCCGATTGAGGCTGCACAAAGGAGAAGACATTGCATGTGTGAGACAATAATCCACTAGGCTATAAGTAGTGTTATGGTTTAGCCCTAAGTATGAACATACAGACTTAAACAATCATATTCATACTTACAGGAGTAGCATGCCCTAAAGGTGGAGGTGGCGGTGTAACGAATAGCGAAGCTGGCGGAGCTAGCAATGCACTGGGCCTCCATAGCCTCCATCCTCTGGCGATCGGCCTCCCGCAGGGCCTCCAATTGCTCGATCTGGGTCTGCAATATTTCACCACAATGTTTAAACAATGCAAAGCTAAGATATATAAATATCAATGTATGACGAATAAAACAAGAATCACCTGGAGTGATAAAATCCGCTGCTGTGAAGTCTCTGGCCGTGGACGTGTGGGAATGCTTGCGTCCGTGCTCCATGCTCAGATTTGGGAGAGGGAGGGAGTAGAGGTAGCATCGATGACGTCGTCGCCAAGATAGTACCGCCCATGCTTCTTGCCTCCTCCAATCCTCATGACGACCTCTGAATCAAAGTCCTGGGAGCTCGGGTCGTAGTCGTCTCCATGGAGAGCCCTTGCCGCCGATGTGTACTCATTGATGCGGGTGTAGACGGATGGGTTGCTGTACGCCTCGGGCGGGTTCTCTGGGTTGTAGGAGACGTCGGACGTCGCCTTGCCCTTGTGGGCCATAGCATATGCCATGAACGTGGTGCACTCCTAGCCCGCATGTGACGCCGACTACGAGAAAGACAACAAGATAATTAGAAATTAGGCTAAATTGAGCGTTAGAATAGAGAAATAAATTCGAGTACCCATGTTTGTCTGTATGCGGCGAGGTTACGGCTGCCTTGATGGTGCGGTACACCTGGCATCAGCAATCGCCGCTCCCGGGCAGCGTTGTGCGCTTCGGTCCACTCGGGGCCGCACCACCTGTCCACTATCATTTCCCAGCACTCGGGATACGTGGCGCACCACCATGGACACATCTGCACGTCATCAAGTATTTGACATATAAGATAAACAAATTAAGAGTACTTAATGTCAAAAGAAATCAATATTAATGTTCTTTATCTACCTGTATGTACTGGTCCTGGGTCAGCGTCATGCTTCTTGCTTGTGGCTTCTTAACATCCTCTCCAAGGATCGACCTGTAGTAAGTGACGACAGCCTGGACGCGTGCCTCATAATGGATGTCCACGACGAGCTTTTTACAGGCTTTGGTAAGCACCACCTCCACCCTGGCCTCAAATCCCTCCTCGCATCTGTAATAAAGTTGCATATAGACACGATGTATCCATTCATTATTTTCAAGAAAAATATAATGAATGTGATGCGATGAAGACTTACCCAAAAGTCTCGCTTCACCCGCACCATCTTGTTCTCAGCCTCCGCGTCGGGGGCGTTGGCGTAGTGGTCGAAGGTGTAGGCTGGCTCCCTCTTTCCGGCGTAGTCAACTAGACGAGGATAGTGGGTCCTGCACAAAAGACCCAGGATGCCATTGACATGGCGTGCGATACCTCCACCCGACACAACGGTCCAGTTCCTTACATAATTGATTAAGAATAAAATATTAGTTTCTACTTTAATTTTCAACATATCAAATGAAAAGTATTGATAACATATTAATAGACTTACTTTTGCCCTTCGGGACGAATCACCGGGCGTCGATGAGTTGCCGACGGAGGAGGGAGGCTCGTGGGACCTCGCAAGTAGACACTCGACAAACTAGAGGAAGCCGAACCCGTACCTACCGCCTCCTCCTCGTCGTCCGAGTCCCCACCCCCCTCCTCGTCCGTCTACCGAGCCTGCTCCTCCTCGTCCCTGTCTTCGTCTCCGTCTCCATCCCTGACCTCCACCTCCTCCTCCACCTCGTCCTCCATCGGCGTGGGAGGATGAGCCTACCTCCTGCTGCTGCTCCTTCTCCTGTCCGACGGCTCCTCTTCTGCAGCCGGCATAGGGCGTGTCCTTCGGTAAATCAAGAACACGTTCCTCTGACGGCTGCCCACCATCTTTGTTCAAACACCTGCAATTAGAAAGAATAAAAACGAGCTAATTAGAAATTAGAAAGAATAAACAAGAAGTAATTAGAAATAGATGCAAAATAAACAAAACATAATTACAAAATAACATTGTATTACATGTATTAGAAATAATCTGCATGATCGGGATTAGCTGGATCATAAGTCTCATCCTCACTATCAACCATGTCGAAATAATCAACACTATCCGAAGGAGGAATGTTGTCTTCATTGTCATTGCCTAAACGTAATCGCTCAAGCATTTGTAAGTCCTTCGCATCTTGCACGTCATCTCCATCGTCCTCGTCATCAACCCAATCATCGTCTACATCCATTCCTATCGCTTCGGTTAAGTCTATCTCGAACCTCCCTTGTAGCCCCTCTTCTTGATAGAACTCCCCGTCATATGTGTTTGTGTTGAAGTTATAATCTTCATCGTTTGGGACAGGTAGTTTACCGTGTGGCGATACCTTGTGCACAATAGACCAACCCTTAAGATGCTCTTTGGTTTGGCATGCGTATAAGGTATAATAAACCTATGTGGCCTGTTGAGCCACAATATATACATAATCTCCTAGATAGACAGAATCCTGTTGAATTTCGACTAGCCCAAGATGAGGGGTCCGTCTCGTTACTCCAGGATCAAACCAATGGCATTTGAATATGATAGGACTAAGAGGTTTGTAACCGATGGCATTTACAAATGAAAGTTCGTATATTCCTTCAATTCTTCCATAATAGTCGAGGCTATCAGTGTCGGGGGTAAAAACTCCGCTATTTGTGGTTCTTCGGTTGGGCCGACTTTGCTCGTAGCTTGCCGTGTGAAAGCGATATCCATTCACATCATAACCGGTAAATGACTTGACCCTATAGGCATAGCCGTTTGCAACCTGTCTCAGCTCGCCACTGATAGACACATCGATTTGGGCCTGCAAGCTCGAGCAGGATAGATCATTATATTATTTCAACGTACGAGCAACTTGGAAGGTCGAACTAAGTATGAGCTACATTCGAAAGTACCTTGTTTTTTAACCAAGAAATAAAATCAGGCCTCCCTGGTCCCGCACCCTTTGAAAGAAGGGATTCCAGAAGTGATGAATAAATTCCCTGTACCAACATAAAATAAGGGGTTGGATGAGGAACAGTGATGGCGTATTGAAACAAATTCGTTGAGAACTTACCCAATGTATGGTGCCACCTCATCAAGGTTGTTCAACACATATATCATGATGCAGCGCCACTCTTTATGTGTCAAGTTCTTAGTGGTTGATGCACTTGCGCTTCCGAGTTGCCCTTGGAAAAGGCTGAGGTTCGATTCATTTTCACCAGTATTGTAACGAGAGGGTGGATTATGCACGCTTGGAAGGTTCTCGGCGTAGTATTTCTCTGTGAAGTTTGACACCTCCTCCAGAATGTATGCCTCTGCAATAGAAGCCTCAATTTTCCCTTTATTTCTACATTTTTTGCGAAGAGTCTTTAGACATCTCTCGATTGGATAGCACCAATGGGCCTGCACAGGCCCCCCCATTCGTGCCTCATACGGGAGGTGCAATATCAAATGTTACATCGGATTGAAGAAGCCGGATGGGAAGATCTTCTCCAACTTACAGAGCAACACAGGTGCCTCGTTTTCCAAGTCATCAATCATGGTCCGAGATAACTCCTTAGCACAAAGCTGGCGAAAGAAGTAGCTTAACTCTGCCAACGCTAGCCACACATACTCAGGGACATAGCCTCGAACCATTGCCGGAAGAAGCCGCTCAAGCCATATGTGGTAGTCATGACTCTTCATCCCGTTGACTCGCAGAGTAGATAAGTTCACTCCCCTCCTCAGATTCGCTGCATACCCATCAGGAAACATTAGCGTTTGCATCCATTCAAGTACTTCCCTCCTGTATTTCCTAGCCAAGACGAAATCGGTCTTAGGCCTTTTCCATGTCTTGCCGGCTCTAGGAGGCTGCATCTCTTGTTTTGGTCTATCACATAACGTTGCCAAGTCCACTCTAGCCTTAGGGTTGTCTTTTGACTTTTTAGTTTCCATGATGGTTCCCCAAAGTGCCTCGGCGATATTCTTTTCAGTGTGCATTACATCAATGTTATGTGGGAGAAGGAGGTCATCAAAATAGGAGAGCCTCGTCAACCCCGACTTATGAGTCCACATGTGTTCCTCACCATACCCCACAAAACCACCACCTTCTTGATTGGGCACGAGAGCATCTATCTGAGCATGAATCTCGGCACTAGTCATCATTTGCGGTGGAGGGTCTTTCCCTACGACACCTTTCATAAAGTTCTTGATGTCTTGTCTGAATGGATGGTCAAGAGGGAGGAATTGACGATGTTTGTCGAATGATGAATACTTGCCACCCTTCTGTAACCAAATGAACCTCAGATGTTCCTTGCATATTGGACATGGAAACTTCCCATGAACACACCAGGCGCAGAATATCCGATAGGCTAGGAAGTCATGCAGAGAGTAGTGGTACCAAACATACATTTTGAAGCTTGTCTTTATAGCTCGGTCATATGTCCATACGCCTTCCTCCTAAGCACTGACCAATTTATCAATCATAGGCTTCATGTACACAACCATATTACTCCCTGGGTGTCTAGGAATTATCAATGACAAGAATATATTCTGTCTTTGAAAGCATACGCCGGGGGAGAGATTGAGGGGGATAATGAACACGGGCCAACATGTGTATGGGGCAGCCATCAATCCATAAGGATTGAACCCATTTGTTGCCAGCGCAACACGTACATTACGAGCCTCATCTGCTTTCTCACGATAAATGCAATCAAAGCGGGTCCATGCTTCACCATCAGATGGATGTACCGGTTTGTCAGCATTGTATCGTTTTCCCTATTTGGGCCATGTCATCTGTTTCGCGGATTCCTCGGTCATGTATAGCCGTTGGATCCTCGGTACGAACGGGAGGTAACATAGGATCTTCACAGGGATCGTAAGCTGCCTCTTCTGGCCATCACCAGAGTCTACCTCTAGGTACCTGGATGATTTACACTTTGGACAGTAATTTGCATCCTTGTGTTCTTTTCTAAATAGGACGCACCCCTTCGGATAAACATGTATCTGATCATATGGCATCTTGAGTGCACGAAGGAGTTTCTGTGACTCGTACATGCTCTTTGGCAGAATGTGGCCATCCGGAAGCAGGCTGCCAATCACGGTCAACATACTATCGAAGTGTTCTTGACTATGCTACACTCAGACTTGAACCCCATTAAACGTCCAATGGCATCTAGTTGAGAAACTGTTATCTGGTCGTGAAGGGGTTTCTGTGCTAAAGACATCATGTCATAAAACGCCTTTGCCGTTTCCTCCATCTCCTCCTCCGTACGTCCTTTAGTGTACTGTGCTTCATAAAAGTCATCTAACATATCTGTTACCCCGGCAGCAGGATCAAAATCCTCGACGCGGGGTCTCACCACCTCCTCTCTTAGACGATGGGCTTCACCATGGTGGACCCACCGAGTATAGTCCGGCGTAAATCCATTCTTCAAAAGATGTTTATCCATATTCACCTTATTTTTCCTTTTTCTATTTGCACATCTCTTACAGGGAGACAAAACTAGAAACGCTCCTTTAGCAGACTCGCCAAATGCTAGTTCCAAGAAATCATTGGTCTTCATCATCCATTCAGTGGTGAAATCACTCTGACTTGAGTGACCCGTGTAGATCCACTCACGGTCATCCATCCTCTAACATATATACTAGCGAGCAAAGTAACCATCAATTGCAGCTACATGTTGTTCGTACTATCTAACAGGTGAGGATAGGTCCTAATCCCACCCGCGGATGCATAGATGAGATTACTTTCCATGCTCTACTCCTATCGGAGACAGAATTTCGGCAGCACCTCCCCGCTGTTCTCCTGATACACGTCCTAGCAGGGAGAGTGTGTATCCGGAGAACAACAGGGAGATGAGGTCGAAACCATGTCTCAAATCAGAGCAGACCAAGGAAACTAACTCATCTACGCATCCACGGGCTGTCCAAAATACGTGGACAATCCGAAATTGATACGGTCATAGATATACAAAGATCTGCATATCAATAATTGTATCTCTTTCGAACGGGAGACGCCTAACCGAGTTACGCGAGCTACGACGATGATAAGGAAAGGGGTTATACCTAGGGTGCCGGTGGAGTCAGGATAGCGGAGCCGTGGCGACTCGGTGCAGTGACGAGGCGACGCGGTGCAGGCAGACCAGCAACACCGAGGAAGACGATCGACGTACTCCGACTCCGCTTCAACGGGCTCTTCTCTGCAAAAAAAGAAAGAAAAATAATACTGTTAATTAAAAATTTCGGCAAAACCTCCCCTGCACGGAAAGTTTCAAATACCTGCAAAAAACAACGGCACGATGGCCGACATTCACATATGACAGCTCGATGGCCGACATCCACATACAACGGCTCGATGGCCGATATCCACATACAATGGCTCAATGTCCGAAAACCACATACAACGACAACACATACAACAACAATTACTACTGACACGACTATTTCACGCATTACACGAATTGCATACAAAAGGAATGAACGGACCTAGTGTGTGCTCTTCGGCGGTGTGGCGGCATGGCGGCGTGGTCACGCGGGAGGTGCGGCCATGCAGGGCGAGCAGCGCAGGCGGCGGGCGCGGCGGGCGCGGGCGCGGCTCGACGGGCGGGCACGTGTGCGAGGCGGGTCGGGCGGGCGGGCGCGGCGCAGGAATGTCGGGTGGGCACGGCGCGGCGCGGGCGGCGCGGGGGGCGGGCGGGCGACGCGTGGGGCGGGCGGCTGAGGCGTGGGCGGGCGCGGGGCGGGTTATATCCTTGCTTTGCCGAGTGCCCGCGATTCGGCACTCGGCAAAGATTTTATTTTTTTTAAATGCTTTGCCGAGTGCCGGCGATCTGGCACTCGGCAAAGATTTATTTTTTAAAAAAAGGCTTTGCCGAGTGCCAGATCGGCGGCACTCGGCAAAGTTTTTAATTTTTTTTAAAAAATATATCTTTGCCGAGTGCCCACGATCTGGCACTCGGCAAAGAATTTATTTTTTTTGTGCCAATTTTTTTTTTAATTTTCAGATTTTTTTTAATTTCTTTGCCAAGTGCCAGGTCGCTGGCACTCGGCAAAGTTTTTATTTTTTTAAAAAAATCTTTGCCGAGTGCCGGCGATCTGGCACTCGGCAAACAATTTTTTTTGGCCCATTTTTTTTTTAATTTTTCAGTATTTTTTTAAATTTCTTTGCCGAGTGCCAGATCGCCGGCACTCGGCAAAGTTTTTATTTTTTTAAAAAATTCTTTGCCGAGTGCCGGCGATCTGGCACTCGGCAAAGAATTTAATTTTTTTCACCAATTTTTTTAAAATTACTTTGCCGAGTGCCCACGACTTGGCATTCGACAAAGAATTTTCAACATTTTTTATAAAATTCTTTACCGAGTGCTAGATCGCCGGTACTCATGTGATATTGTGATAACACATGTGGAGATATCTGGATTTCAAGCAACGTACATCACAATTTCCTCGAAACATTCTTAATTTTTTATCATAGCATCTACATGCGATATCATGACATCTTGACAATTTTTTTCATTTTCGGACTTCGTTTGTATTTAATAGAATTTAAAAACAAATCGCCCGCAAGTCGGTGCCCATGTTTCGTGAACATGATGTTCGAAATTTCAGGTGTGTTCCTAGATAGCGCCTCATAATACACTCAAAAGCATGAATATCATTTTTTGAATGGCTAAATTCTATTATTCCATGCACCTGCTTTTTAAATTTGCTTTTTACGAAAAATTCAATTAAATGATACAAATTAACTAAGTGCAGCAAAAAATATAAAAATGTACCAAATTTTAAAATCTAGCTCCTAATACTATAGTAGGGCTTCACAAAAAATTTGAGTGCAAAAAGAAAAAAAATTAAATTCTTTGCCGAGTGTCAAGATTTGACACTCGGCAAAGAAATTCTTTGCCGAGTGTCAGATTTTTGGCACTCGGCAAAGTAATAAAAAAACTTTGCCGAGTGCCTAACAGCAGACACTCGGCAAAGGATCACCGTTCGGGCTCACCGTTTGTGAGTACGTCTTTGCCGAGTGTAAATCTTTACCGAGAGCTGGACACTCGGCAAAGACTTTCTTTGCCGAGTGCCTGGCACTTGGCAAAGCGATCTTTGCCGAGTGTCTTACTTTACCGAGAGCGGCACTCGGCAAAGAGCCTCTTTGCCGAGTGCCCGATATTTGGCACTCGGCAAAGCATATGACACTCAGCAAAGATGATGTTTCCGGTAGTGATTGAACATCCATCATGAAGCGGCAGCAGTGAAAGGGAATGGGGCTGGCTGACATGCTCCCTGTGGAATGGAAAGGTACTGGTTCATGCATGGGTTTGGGCTTGGAAGGGCCTGGTCATGTAGGCCCCAGGTGGATATAATAACAATTAAGAAAACGAATAATTAATTTGGTGGGCTGCTTGAGGATATGTGCTATTTTCTAGAAGACGAGTATTACAGCAGTTCTTCACGATATTGCCGCGCCAGCAGTCATCAACCATTAGCTCCTCAACACGACCAATTCATTTGTCTCTTGCCTCGTCTAGTGAATTTGCATAATTACAATTTCTCTAATGTTTTGCGTGTAGTGGCACGTTACAATTTTCCAAAATCGTCACTTGGAGTATGTTCAGCAATCACAGCTAGTAAACACATCACGTACGTGGAGCAGCATCGAACGAGGAACCCAGGACGGGCATGCGGCCTCTTCAAAGCATCAACCTGTGTCTTCTCTGTAACAATATCTGCAATGGCTCAGCTCACTTTCACCTGCTTCTTAGTGCCCTCGCTCCCGTCAACCTCCTCCAACCATGCCACCACCTCCTTTGGTGACTGCCAGTGCTATGATCTCCACAGCAGGATCACTCACACATCTTTATCCGATGAACAATAGTCGTCCTACTACAAAATGGATTTTAGGAGATAAACCCTCTAATTAATAGAGAGAGAGATTTTTAGGAGCTGCCTCCCTATAAATAGTCAGACGGGTCTCAAGCAAACACTGGCCTCTGTAAAACATTTATGATGCAATACTGCACCTTAAGACAAGGTGATTTTTGCTAATGCAAAACCCTAAATATCCTGCTGCCTCCCGTGTCTACTCCATCCTAACAGAGCTACAGATAATCTTAGGACCTGTGCCAAGAACACTAAATATGAGCATAAGGAAAATACTATTGACTCCATAGTTCTTGTCAGCTGTCCTAATCTTGAAGCCTTCATACAGCAAAGAGCAACATAGCAGCGGCATAGGTTATATATGGCCTGATGACTGTCCTGGTTGATGAAGCAGTCAATGTTATTCTCAGTTGCCCTCTGGAACATGTATCACATCGGATAGTGCGCACCTGGTAGATGCCAGAGCGCCTTTTAAATTTTTCTCAAGGTGGGACAATAAGGGCATGTTCAACCCATAGACAGGTTGATGTAAGTTCTTGGAACTTGCACGCAGACAGCTAAATAGACAGTTCGTACAATGGGTCATCTATTTAACTGTCTCTAGACTGTTTAATGCATGCAAACAACCATGATCAAGTATGAATAAGAGCATTGTATATCATTTTGTTGATTCTTGATACAAAACAGAGAACGCATAAATAAAATGAATGTAATCGCGATATTTATGAACATAAATAAAAACTTGGATTAACTCATGTGTCATTTCAGTAACATTCAGATAACCTTTTCTCAACAACAGTTTATTATGCAAAACAAGCAGTCAAGCACCCTGTTTTCATTTTCACAATTGCAAAACTATAAACTTTAGCTCTGAACCAGCAAGTTGGAGCCGATGCAGATATACAATCATTGGGGGCGCTAGGCAGCAAGGCCACACCCCAGGACCAAATCGAAGCTTGCCATGGAGGAGCAGCAAACAAATGCACACGCATCCATCTAGATGCCGCCGCTGTCGCGCTCGTGGCCTCCCGCTACGCCGTGGGCCATTGGCGATTTGCAGGGTGGCACGGTCGACCTAGAGTAGAGGATGCAGGGCAGCCCCACGGTGGCTCGCGCAGGACGGGCAAGCCAGGCATGCCCGAGCAGGGTGGCCGCAGCGCTCGCATGTGGCAGCCGGCGGCACCTGCACCCGGCGGTCCGGCGGCGCTTGGCGCCTCGCGAACAGGCCTGCAAAGCATGCATGACCTAGAGAGGTCTTGAGCAACCAGCAGAAGGGTGCAAGCAGTGGCGACCGAGCGCGCCATATAGGGTGACAGCAGGAAATGGCCCGTACAATGCTCCTCCCCCTCAGCGAGATCGCCTGGGAGCAGAAGCTCCTGTTGTTGTCTCATGAAGAGACGAGTTCCCTCTCTTTCTTCATTTACTACGACGAGGTGCGGCATTTGCTGGAAATTTTACATCATGCAGATGAGCTCTCAGAGCGACGTGCCCTAAGTGATAGTTCTTTGGGACCGTCAATAAGAAGGTGCAATATGAAGTAAAAGGTACAATCAAAATAATAATATGATTCTGATCATGGTTAAATGAACAACAGTCGGCATGCTATAAATTTGTATAAACTTCCTTTCTTTCCATGGTCAAAACATGTAAACAGAGAGACCGAATGAAGAAAAGGTAGAGAAAATGATGAAAAATGGAGTTGGGTTGCTATCTTCTACTAGTATTAATTTTGTATCACTACCACACAAATGATTTGTAGAGAAACCTGACTTTTAGGGTAGGAGCCGCCTCTATAGTAGCTGCCCTCGGCACCCACTATGCTAGCCGTCTCTATAAATACATCATCAGATGCGGCTGGTATTATTAGCTGCCCTTGAAAAACACACTATTTTCAGGAATGACTGGTAACACTGACCGCCTCGAAAGATGCATTTGTAAAGGCGGCTAGCTAGACATGAAGCCGGCTCAACAAATGCTCCATGCATCTATACCAGCCCTCTTCTTTCTCTTGGGGACATTTACTGTAACCCGAGGAGGAAGGAAGGGGGCCTTGGGGGCTACCTCCCAAAAAATGCAATTCTATGGGGGAAAGCTTTCTATTTTGATTCATTTAGTGGAGGAGTCTCTAGAAGGTTAGTAAGTGCTATTCCAAGCATCATTTTGAGGTTCTAGTGGTACATTAGGACATAATTAGGGTTTTGATTTTCTCTCTCTTCCATTTGTTTGCTGAATCCGAATAAAAAACTAGGCCAGAAACGTGTGGACTTCGATCTACATTACCTAGTGGGTTAAAACCAACCCCCTTTCTCTCTATATATATATATATATGAGAGATTTTTGGCCGATTGAGGCATCCAACTGATCACAAATAAAATCGATCTACTATTTACTTTCTCCCTCAAATCCTACTTTTCCAACCCTATATCTTACTGTTCCACGCTCCTCTTGACAGGAATGATGGGTGATTTAGGTGGATTTGCCGACCATAGATCAACCCAAGTACGTCCTCCCCATGCTTATTCTCGAGAGGCATTTGTGGGTCTTCGTGGCGTCTCTCCCAAGACCAGTTTGGCCGGGTTTTTAGGTTCTCTAGTAAGCGTTGTGTTGCATAGTTCGTGCAGATCTACATAGCCAGCTCAGCTTGAGTCCTGACATTGTTGCGGCGTCGATGGTGATCATGCATTAGATCTTAAAGATGCACCGCACAAACAAATCCATTTGCCTCTCTTGACCTGGCTGGTGGCTTTGTAATTGTATTTTCCTATTGTTTCTCACCTGGAGTAACTCATTGTTGTCCTGGCTGGGTCCTTAGCTAGCTCTGGCTGCTGCACTTGATGAATGTCTGCTTCAACACATGTTTTGAAACATAAGAATGCCGTTCTCAATCTATATATATCGGAAGGGCTTGAGCTGGAATCAGATCACCTGGACACTGTGTCATTGCCCTCGCCGCCATCTCCTTCAGCAACCATCATTAGGTTGTTTTTTTAGGGAACAGGAGGGGCCTTAGCCCCCACTGAATTTTATTAGAAAAAAACAAAGTTACAAAAACAAGAGAAAAAAGGGTAGGGACAGGGGAAGAAAACAAAGAGACAAAAAAAAAGATGAGATCGATTACAGCCAGCACTCTAGCCATCAAGCAATGTCTGGG
Source organism: Saccharum hybrid cultivar R570 (assembly GCA_038087645.1). Lineage (NCBI taxonomy): Eukaryota > Viridiplantae > Streptophyta > Magnoliopsida > Poales > Poaceae > Saccharum > Saccharum hybrid cultivar. The sequence goes on from JAQSUU010000426.1 coordinate 1,669,764, forward strand.
AGGTATTTCTTCTTCACACATCGTATAACTAGGCTGAATACATTCTTGAAAATGTTCTTGCATCGCTCCCTTGATGCCTCTTCTCCTCGAAAGATGAGATTGTTTTTTACTGTCCATATACTCCAGCAGAGAAGAATGATGATTTCTGTGAAAAAGGGACAATAAGCTGGGCTCTGAGATCCTCCAGAATCTGGAATGGTCCCTGAGAGGGGCAGACTGCAAGCCTAATGAAGTTCTAGCACGAATTTGCAAACTCACAGTGAAGCACTACAGCAGAGAAGGACATCACTGGCGGTTCAAAACCCCCCTTCACTGGCGGATTTTGAACCGCCATAACCAACTCGGCAGTGATGAGCTGATCACATCACTGCCGGTTATGCCAAACCGGCAGTGATAGCTCATGTATCACTGCCGGTTCGTGTTACAAACCGGCAGTGATACTTGAGCCATCACTGCCGGTTGTTTTAACCAACCGGTTGTGTAGATTATATTATCACTGCCGGTTTTCTTTGAACCGGTAGTGATATACTTTTCACAATTTGCATTTTAATAATTGTTTTATTTTCATTTCGAGGGGAGGTGGTGGGGTGGGAGGTCGGGGAGGTGGAGGTGGTTGCTATCGATCAATTTGATATCGATGTGAAGGTGGTTGTTGATCAGCGACAATACAAACCCATCAACATTTATATTACAAAAGTTTCAAAAAAAACTTTAAGTATCGAATTAAGAGTCACATTACAATAGCCTATCAATGTGGTCTCTTCCGTACTGCGCCTTGTACTTCTTAGTCCTCACAATGGAGAATGATCCTTTCTTGGTCAATATCTCGTCCATCACAAACCTTGCTATCTCCTCTTGAATTCCTCTCATCTCAAAATCTAGCAACTGGTTGTGATTGTTTGCTTTGCGCTGTAATTGAAGCAAGATGATATTGAGATGCACAAACGTAAGACAAAACAATAGAAATGGGATGCCTACGTACCATGTCATCTCCCTTATTTGTTTTTGCACCAAAGTATTTTAGCATTGCCCACATCACATAGAACCCGCATTCGTTGTTCCCCATCGGTTGATCTAGGGTCTTGAGATCCTCCATATACTTTACACTGAATGGGGCACTCCATTGCTTTTGCATCTTGCTATCAAGATTTTTTCAATTAGGTAATGCCTTCATTCTATGTTACATTGTAAATGAAGTGTGAAGACCGATGACATTACAATATCCTATGTGATTAGAAAGTGTTGTGATGTTGGGTTCACTTACTTATTCAGCACTTTGACTAGGGGGTCGATAAGAGAAAGTGGCTTTTTCTTTGAGTCCCACACCTCGATATGTGAATCTTCAAGATAGATATCTACGAGGATGAAATGGTTGCTGCAATCACAAAGTCCATGTTATTGAATGACATATCAAGAAAAGAAACACTAAAATAAGGGTCGAGAACACATACTCGCAGTTGTAGGGTAGGAGTACGTTTGTTTTGTTGTTTCTGAACATCCTTTCAAACTCAATCTTCAAACTTGTTGGTACATAGTCATCTTCACTAGGGGCGGTGCATGTTGTCTTATTTACAAATATGGGATCCAAGAAGTCTATATTGCTCAATTGCTTCTTTAGGGTACTTACATAGACCATATCATCAAAATCTGCGTATCGAGCGAGCGCCGTTGGAAGAGCTGAAAGAGGTGTTCATAATAAATAATATGCACCGTTTCTTCAGGATGATTAAAAACCATTCCGGGAGGGATGCAAACTTCAAAACCAACACAGTCTCCGTTGGCAGTATCCAGGGAGTAATAATCAGGCAACTGTCGCATGTATGTTGGCAAATCTCTATACTCTTGTTCGGTGGCGACCAAAGGATTGCCTCTTGAATACTTGTATGCGACCGTAGCTTTTTCAAAATCTCTCGTTTCGTAATACAACTCTGTGGCCCTCTCCATGGATATGCCCATGTTGTTGGCCAAGTTCTGTATCTCTAGCAATTCTTTGCTGTATATTTCTCTAGCTCTGATTTGATTACTCTCTTTGTTGTGTTGCCTTTCAAATTCGGTTTGTTGTCTCCACTTAGGTAGACTGGCTATTCGATTAAAGAAGGCAACGGCGGCTTTCTTGCTTGGAGGCTCCACAGTCGGGTCCTTCATCTTACTCGTAATGCTAGCATCCACCTTCTTTTTACTTGTCTGGGGAGCATTACCAACCGAAACTGATGACCTCTTGTGTTGCGAGGTCGAACCTGATCGCACTTTGGATTTTCACGGAGGAGGTGGAGGAGGTAGAGGAGGTGTTTTCTCCTTTGGCGGTGGAGGAGGTAGAGGAGGTGTTTTCTCCTTTGGCGGTGGAGGAGGTGTCTTCTCTTTTGAGGCAGGAGAGGGAGAATGAGGATCTTGCAGAGAAGAGAAACCTCTTGGCGGGGGCGATGCCGATGATTCACTGTCATCCTCATCATCCAAAGATGGCTGCTCATCCAGCTTGATGAAGCGTTTGCGCCAAGCCACATGAGTGCCCAAGTTGTGAATAAGACACGGCCTATCTTCCTCCACTGGGAAATCAATGTGTATCTTATTGTACTTCTTATCTAAGATCTTATCAATGCTGACCCTGGCATACCCGGGTGGCATTGGCTTGCCATGAATGATGCCGTCTCCTCTTGGAAATGCTTGTTCGACCGCCATCTTGTCTTTTGTCCACTGCTGACGGATGTACAACCTGACATTAATAGGTCCAGTGATGTTGTCCACCGGATGAGGAGCATTGACCTCTTCTTCGTCAAGCATAGGGGTTGAGCCGCAGCTACTGCGACCCTTGGGCACTGGGCTATTCAAAGTCAGGATAGGCTGCGGTTGTGTTGAACACATGGATTGCATAGCTGACATAACTCGTGCATCAACTTGAGCAGCTATCTGTGCTTCCATGCTATCTTCGATTTCCTTTCAAAACCTTTGGAGCTCTTCTTCTCTTTGCGTTCTAGCCCTCGCCCGGCTCCTATAGGATGAAGATTCACCTTCGAATGCTTTCACCCAAGGAACATTCCCGGCTCCTCTAGTGCGACCGGGATGCTCCTTGTTTCCAAGTGCTTGTGTGAGCACATCATTTTCTCTATCGGACTTGCGGTTACCTCTATTCACTTCCTCAGTTAAGGTTAAAATCCTCTGGAGGAGATTGCTAACGGGTTCACTACTGGCATTAAGGCTCCCGTCACTATTGTATTATGCCCCCTTGCGAGTAGGTAGTTTACTGATCTAGGCTGCTAATCGCTTGTCTGAGGCCTAACGCCGCGCTGCTCTAGTTTCTGGACTTCCATTTCCCATTCTGGAATCTTCCTTACATAGCCACGCGATCCTAGGTGATGAGGATCCTTTGCCTTAAGCGAGTTTGCTCTATTTCTTTCGCTTGATGCCTTGGCCTCTTCGGATAGCTTGTAAGCCTTGAACTTCTCCTAGAAGTCTCTCTGCTTGTTGTATTAACCTCCCTCAAAATTTGGTTCTCTGTCCTCCTTGATTAACTTGTACAAGGTTCCCTTGAAAGTCTTGAACGAGCGACCCATGATTTCCTTGGCCTTCTTCTTGACTGTCGCCTCGTCATAGTCATTAGGAAAAGTGAAATACCCTTTTAACTTGTTCCAAACTAGCTCCTTCTCACTTTCTGGAACCCTCCATAGGTCATCCTCATGACCAGTCCATTTCCTGTATTTGATCGGGATAAAGTCTCTTACAAGTGCCCCGATGACACTCTTGTATGGGCCTAATGCTTTAAGAGGCTCCACCGGCTCCCCTACTTGGTCGAACTTAGAGATGTGCCAATGTTTACTTGTTTGAGAAAGCTTTGTTGCACCATGCTTAGTCCTACTGGTACCCTCACCACTTGGCTCTTGCGGCGGAACCTGCTTCAAAATTCATAAATAAGTCCCCATTAAACTTATCTAGCGTGATTTCTTACTATCGTGTCATTAGGTATGACCTAAGTTATTACCTCGTCTCCTTGGTCTAGCTGCAGATAATGGCTAGGGCTCCAATCGTCCTGATTGTTACCACCACCATTAGTTGGATCCTGCGGCGCTCCTGTCGCAGTGCTCTCTACTTGTGGGGTATCAGTAGTTCGGCGACGGGTGGTGAATTGGCGATGATGAGTCATGTTTCTGGACATGCATTTCGACAGGCAATTAAAAAAATAGAAACCTTATTTGCCTCTCAGAGCCGAGGGATACTACTGTCCTTCCATGTAGGCATATGGTAAGCCTGCTGGCAACATACTATCCATGACAATAATTTAAGGGACAAATATCAATCTAACTGATAAATATGGCTAAGGTACTACATGTAGTCATTGTAACCATTAGCATCAGCACGTAAAATTAAGGATATCAATATATCACAACAACAAATATACATAACACACATTTTGAAGCATCTACATATATAGTACACTTGTATGGTCACCGCAGCCATCATATTTCTGTCAATGATGAGGTGGGCATTCTATCGAACACCTTATGGGCACTCACCGAGTAAGCAGGGGTGGCGCGCTCAACAGCGGCGTTGAGGAAGCGGTAGGGGACGGCGTCGTGAAGGGCAGCGTCGGGCTGCGGCGTCGTGCAGTGCGCGTCGGGCGGTGGCGGCGTGCACTGGCGAACAGCGTCGAGCGCGTAAAATGTCGTGCACTGGCCTTAGAGCGCGCCAGCGCCTTATATAACCCACGCATCACTGCCGGGTGGTTATTAGAACCAGCAGTGATGTCCCATATCACTGCCGGTTCTAATAACCACCCGACAGTGATGTCCCATATCACTGTCGGTTCTAATAACCACCCGGCAGTGATATGGGACATCACTGTCGGGTGGTTATTAGAACCGGCAGTGATATTGATTATTTTTAAATGTTTTAGGTCCCCAATTGATCTCAAATGGAAAAGTTGTAAACAACAAAGTTGTGGAACTCATGAATGTCTACAACTTTTATTTTAGTCATTTCTCAATTTGAGAAAGTTTTATTAGGCATGTCTCATAAAGTGCTCTGTCTCACACAAAGTTATGTCACTTTGTTGGAAACATGGCATCTGTTATATCAACAAAGTTCCAAAATAATAGTGGTAGAACTCATCAATCTCTACAACTCCATATGATCTCAAATTTGATGCAAATTACTAAAACAACATTTCATTAAGGATTACATAGTTTATGATATTCTAACTATGATGGCCTCATCGTGATCACTCCGGAGGTAAGCAGGTTCGTCACCCTCTTCAAGGATAGGTAGGGTAATGCCTGCCCCAAAAAGGAGCCATTTCTTGATAACCTTTGTACTCTTCTTCGTTCGTCACTCCTTCAACACCGACAATCTTCCTTTTGCCTTGCATGACTACTTGTAGTCTTCCCTTTGTATTGTTATCCCTTGCATAGAAGATTTGCAAAACATCCTTTGCAAGGACGAAGGGGTCATCTCTATATGCGGTCTTGGATAGATCAACGGTAGTGAACCCATCATTGTCGGTGTTGATTTCATCTAGCCGGACCCACTAGCAACGGAAAAGAGCGACCTTCAACTGTCGTCCATAGTCTAGCTCCCATATCTCATCTATGAAACCATAGTATGTTGCCTCCACCGTGCCGTATTCATCGTGGGCATCAAAATGAACAACACTATTTTGGTTGGTGCTCTTTCCATCCTATTTTTTTGTGTAAAATGTAAAACCATTTATATCATAACCTTGGTACATCATCACCGTAGTCGAAGGTCCGGGAGCTAAGAGATCTAGCTGACATCCCGTCACCATTCCTAGCCTGCGGCGTCGAAACCAGTCACCGAATTCCTCCTTATGTTTTTTTCTCAAGCCAAGCCTGTGACCTACCGATGTGCTTACTTTGCAGTAACTGCTTGTGCTTATTAATGTATGCCATCACACCATCGGCCTGCTGGAGAACAGCGAAGTGTGCCTGTCTGAAGGAAACCACTTCGACTATTTTGACAGCTTTCTCACCTATCGTTCCTTTGCCCCCTAGTCTTCCATCGTGACGAGATACTGGAACTCCAACCCGATTGATGTCCATATAATATGTGCAGAACTCAATGGCCTCCTCCGTTGTCCATCCTTCTACCATGCTCCCTTCTGGTCTGAATCTATTCCTAACATACCGCCTGAAAACTTTCATCAACCTATCGAAAGGAAACATCTGGTGTAGGTACATTGGGCCAAGGGCTTTAATTTGGTCCACAAGATGAACAAGTAGATGCACTGATATGTCGAAGTAAGTCGGTGGGAAATGCATCTCAAGCCTGCATAGAATCTCGGTTATCTCCTGCTTCAACTGGTCTAGCTTGGCCCCTTCAATGACCTTTTCAGAGATCGCGTTGAAGAACGAACACAACTTTATGATTGAGGCACGGACCTTGTCAGGGAGGATACCTCGCAGGGTAACTGGGAGCAGCTGAGTCATAATGACATGACAGTCATGGGCCTTCATACAATCATAGTTAAACTTAAGTTCTCTCATGTTAACTAGCCTCTTCGGGTTCGCACAGTAGCCAGTTGGCACTTTGAGATCATTGAAGAAAGAAATAAGCATGGCCTTTTCTTCCTTTTTCAGTGTCCATGATGCCACCGGAAGTTTCAAGTGGCCATCCTCAAGAGTTATTGGGTGCAACTCCTTCCTGAGGCCCAGGTGTTGCATGTCCAAGCGTGTCGCGAGAGAATCCTTTGTTGTTCCCCCGGTGTTCATCAACATGTTAAGTGTGTTACCGCACACGTTTTTAGTTATGTGCATTGGATCAAGATAGTGACGTACACTCAAAAGTGGTCAATAAGGTAGTTCCCAAAAGATTGATTTTTTCTTCTAGATACTACCGGCTGGCGCTGGTACTGCACCTTCCCCCTTCCCAAGGACAACATCTGTGAGTTTGCTTACTTGTTTAAGTATCTGTTTCCCATCTCGATACTTTGGAGGTCCATGTTTCTCAGTAGTCCCATTAAAATCTTTTCTATTCCTGCGGTAAGGGTGATCCCTTCGTAGGAACCTACGGTGTCCCATATAGACCATCTTCTTGTTTTCTAGTAGATGTATAGCATCAGTCTCGTCCAAGCACTCGACACACCCAGTGTATCCTTTTGTCTTCTCTCTAGACAAGCAACCTTGCCCTGGCAGGTCAGTGATTGTAGCGATAAGTATAGCCTTTATCATGACATGTTCTTTTTTGTACTCATCCCAAACATCCTTCACACCCGTCTCTCATATCTGTAGTAGTTCATCGATCACTGGTTGTAGAAGCACATCGATATCATTACCAGGTTGTTTTGGCCCTTGGATTAGTAGTGGCATCTGGATGTATGACCGTTTCATACAAAGCCAGGGTGGAAGGTTGTATATACATAGTGTCACTGGCCAAGTGCTATGATTGCTTCTAACCTGGTCAAACGGATTCATCCCATCTGTGCTCAAACCTATCCAAAGATGCCTTACCTCTCCACCGATGTTCTTATAGAACATAGTGTTGATAGTCCTCTAGTCCGACCCGTCGGCGGGGTGCCTCAACATTGTATCTTTCTTACGCTCTTCGCCGTGCCAACACAACAGTTTGGCTGACTTTGCATTTGCAAACAACCTATGCACTCGTGGAGCTATAGGAAAATACCATACGACCTTTATGGGCCCTCCTCTGGTCTTGCTTCCCTGATTTGACGGCTCTTGCTTGTATCGGGGAGCTTTACACTTGGGACATGCATCCAAGTGTTTGTATTTTTCTCCACGATACAATATGCAATCATTGGAACACGCGTGTATTTTCTCAACCTCAAGGCCGATTGGGCAAATCATTTGCTTGGCCAGGTAAGTCTTTTCTGGTAACTCGCTACCCTTCGGGAGTAGTTTATGTAGTATACCTAACAAGCTATCGAAGCCTTTATCACTCAATCCATTCGTTGATTTGAACTCTAATAGCATGATGTTGGCTTCCAGTTTGCTTATTGGGCAGGTCGGATACAATAGTGTTTTTGCATCCTTTCTCATGATCTCCAGTTTTTTAACTGTGTAGCACTAAGGAATCCGCCATGCACATCATGTAGAAACTGTGAAATGCCATCATTTTCCTCTGTGTCGTCAACTAATGTATTCCTAAACACATTATCGTTGGTAGGCACAGGTACTGTGTAGCATTGGTAATCATCAATAGGCAGAAATGCGTTTAGGGATACGCTAGGCATGGGCACATCATTATTGTTTTCTTGTGCAACATTTTGACCAACCTCCCCATACAAAGTCCAAATCGTGTAGTCTCTCATGATCCCCCTGGTAATCAAGTGCAATCGTATATGCTCCACGTTGCCCTATTTTCTCGTATTCTTACAATCTTTGTATGGACAGAATATAGGTTGTGAGTCCCCAGCATTGGCTCTAGCGAGCTTGATGAAATCGTCGATGCTCGTCAAGTACCGTTGGTCTGTACATGACAGATCGTACATCCACCCTCGATCCATGTCTGCACAGGTAAAATAGGCCGGGCAGAGGAAACATAGGAAAGTTTTAATAAGAAACAATTATTGCACAATATTGAAGAACAATTATTCTACTCCATGCAACATAAAAATGGAGACACTAATTTAAAAAAGACTAAATTTGGAGACATGATCATGAATAACAATGTAGCTCCAAACAATACCCATATAAATTAAAAATCGCAGCCCCATAAAAAATAATTATTACACAATATTGTAGAACAATTATTCTACTCCATGCCACATAAAAATGAGAAAAGTGCTCTGTAGAAAAGTGCATTATAGCCATGAAGTAGAAAAGTGAATCTACTCTACTCCTAAGAACCAATTATAACATCACATACTAACAATGCATTATAGCCATGAATTAGAAAAGTGCTCTGTAGAAGAATGGAGAAATAAGAATGAGAATCAAGCATTATAGCCATCAAAACAAAGCTAATTAAGCAACAAAATCGAAGGAATGGAGGCTGGTTACTAACCTTAAAGCAAAAAGATCAAGCCATTCTTCCAAATTCAAGTGGTAGCTTCACGGATTTGGGCGACCGCAACATTGGAGGGAGTGGCCCAAACGCGCGCCTCTGTTCTCGGGATAAAAGAGTGGAGGAAGAAGATGACGGCAACAACCTTTTTGTGCTGTCAGGCTCATCACTGTCGGTTCTATCCTAGAACCGACAGTGATAGAATCAAATCACTGTCGGTTCTTGGCTTGAACCGGCAGTGATAAGTGGAGTTGTCATCACTGCCGGCGGGAGGCACAAACCGGCAGTGATAGTTGTCATCACTGCCGGTTCTCGCACCCCCCAATTATTTTCTGGTTGTCAGAGCCTAGAACCGGCAGTGAAGGGTCATCACTGCCGGTTGTCCTAATTTCGGCAGTGATGTGGCCGGCACTGATGACTGAATCTGTAGTAGTGAAGGAAAAGATGATCCACTGTCTCTTCAACAGACTAATTGCATAGAACATAATTGTATGACTGGAGGTGCATGTTCTTTCTTCTTAGAATGTTGCAGGTGCTGAGTCAGCTAGAAGCCAAAAAAAAACCTTGTGTTTGTGTTGGCAAGAGGATGATTTCCAAATCCAACTGAAAGTGGGATGCACCCAGCGCGAGCCAGCAAGGTGTTTGTAGGCTTTACTGGAAGAGAAAAAGGGCCTTCCGCAAATATAAGCCATAAATCACTGTATCTGAAGCTGAAAACTGTGGGTGATCTCTTCCAGTTTCAAGAATTGTTTAACCTCCACTAGAGACGGTGATACACCTCTGTAACTGTATATATCGAGCGTACGTTCATAGAGACCTAAAGGTAGATTGGTTTCATGGTGCCAATACCACTGCTTTCCTGCCACCTCCTATTCCTATGTGTTCTTAGATCCCAACTCTTTCTGTGAACATCACTGGCCTTGTCCTATTTGATCTACCAAGATGTTCCTTATATGTAGAGAATAGATTTGTATATATAAGGATAATAGGGGCATCAGAAGTTGGTCTCTCCATGGATTTATACATATACGTGGAAAGAGTGGATGTGTTCATCGTTTATATGGTCATTTGAGGAATAAAAATATTAATTTCTGAACACGTCTTGCATGGATAACTTTACTACCCATGTGTTTGTGTGTCAGCACAAGTGACCGATCATAGCAACATAGCTCCTCAAGGCCATTTCAACATGCACAGCAAAATGAAACAAAATTGACTTGCTGAAAAGCTACAAAAATTAAACGAAATGATGAATAATTTCAAAAATGCATGCAACTTAGGCTTTGAAGGCTTCTAAGGAGTATTCTGAAATAATTAAGGTTTTAGTATGACACCAGAGTTATGTATATCTGGCACTGCCTGCTACCCACACAACCTTTGTGTAACAACAAATTAAAATTCGGTGTCCTCAGTTCATTCAATTTTTCTATTTCCTGTGCCTGTTTTCATTGTGCATAGATGCATGTACCTACAATGTCATTACACTTGAATGCTTTATTGCTTTCCCTTCCACGTCCTCTTGATTGATTTCTTCCATCCCCTTTTGGTCCAGACATCCTGTATATCACTGTATTATTCAATTTTTCATGTTTTCTTGATTGATTTTATAGTTTTCCTTCCAGTTCTAGTGTACCCTCATTCTGTACACAACATTAATTATGAGTTTCCTCTTCCCCGTTTATTTGCTTCTTCTTTCTTGAGCGCGTCCATCAAGATGAGTATGGCGTACATCCACCATCACCTAGTGCTAGGACACGCAGCAGATCTACATAACCAGCTCAGCTTTAGTCCTGTCATTATTGCAGCGTCGATAGTGATCATGCATTAGATCCTAATTAAAGGCGCACCACGGCGAACAAATCCATTTGCCTCTCTTGCCTCGGCTAGTGACTTTCTAATTGTATTTTCCTATTGTTTCTCGTCTGGTGTAACTAGTTGTTGTCCTGGCAGGGTCCTTAGCTAGCTCTCGCCGCAGCGGTTTATGAATCGCTGCTTCAACCCATGTTTTAAAACATAGCAGTCCCCTTCTCAATCTAAATTGGAGTATATTGGAATGGATTGAGGTGGAATCCGATAACCTTCACCACCGTGTCATTGCCCTTGCCACCACCTCGCTCCTTCAGCAAATATCAGTAGGTGTAGGTTGCCGTTGACAGCTAAATATACTGCTCAAATCCTATCGATGTCTAAATGCTTTCCCATTTTTCAAACTAACTCAACTCTGCACATCTAATTTGCGTGTAGTGTAATAACTAGAACTTGACTAAGCCTAGCCAATGAAAGTGACTTGTTTCATAACAACGTATCATGGTTCATGGAGACCTAAAGGTAGGTTGGATTCACGGTGCCAATACCATTGCTTTCCTGCCTCCTCCTATTCCCACGTGTTCTTGGATCCCGACTCTTTCTATATGAACATAACCGGCCTTGGCCTATTTTTTGTTCTACCAAGATGTTCCATATATATATTTTTTAAAATGGAATCCATATATGTAAGGAATAGATATGTACATATATTGGAGCAAGGACAACTGGGTCATAAGACGTTGGTCCCTCCATGGATTTATACATGTACATGGAAAGAGTGGATGAGTTCAGTGTTTGTACAGTTATTTGAGGAACAAAAATGTTAATTTCTGAACAGGTCATGCATCGAAGACTTTACTTCCATACGTTTGTGTCAGCACAAGTGACCGATCATAGCAACATAGCTCCTCAAGATGGCTATTTCAACATGCAAAGTTTTTTTTTCTCAAAAACGCAGGAGAGATGCGCTTCATTATATTAAGAAGAAAATACGGGACAAGAACCCAAACACCCACACACACTTTACACTAAAGCTTTAGATTACATTTTCGCCTGCTAAAAATAAAAGGACGACCACAAAACCAACAGCTAGGCCACTCTAAGGCAAAATTGCCGGGTAGCAAGGAAGAGAGGCTTCGTGTGCCTACTATCTCCCAAAGACGCTGTTCCTCGCTGTTAACAATAAGAACCCTTGTAATGCTAGGAGCAGCTCCGTCAAAAACACAAAAAATTGCGGTGAGTCCAAAGAACCCAAGCACCTAGAACAACCGGAGAATTGAGACCTTTCTTTTGCTGTTCTGGAGCAGCATGCCACGATCTGTCCCACCAATCATCGAACACCATATCAGTTGCCTGAGGAGCGAATTGCTGCAGCCCAACCTAACCTAGCAGGGAATACCAGTATTGCCTTGCAAAGGGACAGGATACTAGAAGATGGTTAATTGTCTCTTGCTCTTGATCGCATAAAGGACAACATTCTGGACAGGGCAGACCTCGAGGGGCAAGACAATCAGCCTTCCAACACCTGTCTGTTATATCTTGTTTCTTCTTAGGGTTCACTAGATCGGGTACACATACATCAAAAGTATATGAAACAATAGATCCTAGTACCTTTTCTAGTGAGAGTCAGAGAGGGGAAAAAGGGAGAGGTGAAGCATAGGATCACAGACCGTCAAGGGCCGTAGTGGTAGGAGCAGTGGTGACGGTTGAAGCGCCGGTGGCCGTCTCGCTCGCTGGAGCCATCTGCGCTAGGCAGCGACGTTCGGTGGAGATGAGAGTCGACGCAGTGAAGATGGTGGCGCAGTGAAGACGGTGGCGGCTTCCCGTCACTGGCTGCACCCCTTCTCAGATCGGGATCAGGAATATCGGTGGGGAGTGGCGGCTCAGGTGAACCTCGTGTCTAGAGACGGTCGGCCTCCCACCTCTATATATAGCGCAGTGTGACGGGGGCCCACCAACCATGTAGGGTTGGGCGCCCCCGATCAGGGCGCGAGAACAGGGCCCAGTTAGGCCGTTGGGCCTAACTGGTGGGAGATCAATCCTAACATTCTCCCCCTTGATCTCTCGTCTATTCTTCATTCTTTAATTTCATACTCAAAACTTTTGATTCATATCTTTCTTGCTTCTATCCTATTCCATTACAGATTAGTGCATTGAACTGTCTCATCGTCACAGCAATTAGTGCCGTTAGACTAACAGCCACAACACATTTCTCCGTTTTGGAATGAAACTTTCTTCTGGGCCCTTCATATGTTCGGGAATCATAGGCTTTCCCTTAAACCCATGTCGGCTACGTGTTCTCTGAACACATTAGGTGGTAAGCCCTTTGTGAGCGGATCCGCGAGCATTTTCTCTGTACTTATATGCTCAAGATTTATTATATGATCCCGAACTTTATCTTTCACAACATAGTACTTTATGTCAATGTGTTTGGCAGCACCACTTGACCTATTGTTGTGAGCATACTGTACCGCTGGGTTGTTATCACAATACAACCTCAGTGGTTTATTTATATCATCAATCACTTTCAATCCGGGTATGAATTTCTTTAGCAAATTCACCTGCCCCATTGCCTCATAGCATGCTACAAACTCGGCATACATTGTCGAGGATGTAGTTACGGTTTGTTTGGAGCTTTTCCACGATATAGCCCCTCCTGCGAGAGTAAATATATATCCTGACGTGGATTTTCTTTCTTCTCCCGTATAATCGGAATCTGAATATCCCTCTATCTGCAGGGAATCAGATCTTCTATACGTTAGCATGAGGCCTTTCGTACCCTGCAAATAACACAGGACTTTCTTCACCAATTTCTAATGTTCTATTCCTGGATTCTTTTGATATCTGCCAAGTAACCCAGTGACAAAAGCCAAGTCAGGGCGAGTACACACTTGAGCATATTGTAAACTTCCAACTGCTGAAGCATACGGTACCGCTTTCATTCGATTAATCTCATATTCATTCTTGGGACATTGATGTTCCCCAAATCTATCGCCCTTGACAATAGGAGCAGGTGAAGAACTGCACGCATGCATACTAAATTTCTTAAAAACCTTTTCTATGTATGCCTTTTGCGACAATCCTAGTACCCCTTTCTTCTATCTCGGTGAATCTCTATTCCCAAAACAAACGAGGCCTCACCGAGATCTTTCATATCGAAGTTTGAGGACAAGAATTTCTTCGTTTCCATTAGTAGATTGACATCACTGCTAGCAAACAGGATATCATCCACATACAAGATTAGGAATATGTATTTTCCATTCTTAAATTTTGCGTAAACGCAATTGTTCTCAACATTTTCCTTAAACCCAAAACATTTTATCGTTCTATCAAATTTCAAATACCACTGTCTTGAGGCTTGTTTCAATCCGTAGATTGATTTCTTTAGGCGGCATCCCATATTTTCTTTTCCTTTTACAACAAAACCTTTCGGTTGTGCCATATAAACATTTTCTTCCAAATCCCCATTAAGGAATGCCGTTCTTACATCCATTTGATGTAACTCCAAATCATAGTGGGCTACAAGTGCCATTATAATTCTGAAGGAATCTTTACATGAGACTGGAGAAAACGTCTCATTGTACTCAATCCCTTCTCTTTGCGTAAAGCCTTTCGCCACAAGCCGCGCTTTAAATCTTTCTATATTCCCTTGGGAGTCATATTTTATTTTGTAGATCTATTTACAACCTACTGTTTTGGCTTCCTTAGGAATAATTTCCAAGTCCCAAACTTTGTTGGTACTCATTGATTTCATTTCATCTTCCATAGCCATAAGCCACTTTGATGAGTGGTCACTTCTCATGGCTTCTTCAAATGAGGTGGGATCATCCCCCATCTGAAATTCTTCTGTTTCATAAACTTCATAGTCATTAGAAATCACTGACCTTCTTGTTCTTTGAGACCTTCTAGGGGTCTCTGGCACTTGTTCCACATTGGGCTGTTGTTGTTCTTCCTCATGTGGGACGTTTGGTTCTATGGGGTCCTCAAGGACAGCCTCCTCAAGGACAGGTTCCTCACGTTCATTTATTGTCGCCACGGGAGAACTTGCAACAGGTGTTGGCTCTACAGTGTCCTGCACTGTCGGCTCAACAGCAACAGGTAGCGTAAAGAATGGTTCTTCAACCATCGGGGTGGGTACATGTACCCGTTTCTCCTATAGGCTTATTTCTCGTGCTACCATGCTCCCCGTGATCATGTTATCCTCCAAGAACACAGCGTGTCTTGTTTCTACAATCTTCGTATGTCTGTCAGGACAATAAAATCGATATCCTTTCGATCTTTCTGGATAGCCAATAAAATGGCAGCTGACTGTTTTGGAGTCTAACTTTTCTATGTTTGGGTTCAACACTTTTGCCTCAGCTGGACAGCCCCACACACGCAAATGGTTAAGTGAGGGTTCTCTTCATGTCCATAATTCATACGGTGTTTTAGGCACCGATTTGCTTGGTACTCGATTAAGTATGTGAATGGCGGTTTTCAGTGCCTCCATCCATAAACTAATCGGTAAGGTGGAGTAACTTATCATGCTTCTTACCATATCCATTAAGGTACGGTTACGTCTTTCAGCCACTCCATTCTGCTGAGGCTCCTCCGGTGTGGAGTACTGAGCGACTATGCCATTTTCCTGTAGAAATTTTGCAAACGGTCTAGGAATTTGGCCATATGGGGTATGTCGCCCATAGTACTCTCCACCTCGGTCAGATCGTACTATCTTTATTTTCTTATCGTGCTGATTTTCAACCTCAGCTTTAAATATTTTGAATTTATCCAATGCTTCCGATCTTTCTTTAATTGGATAAATATAGCCATAACGAGAGTAGTCATATGTGAATGTCATAAACGAATCATAACCATCCACGCTTTTCACAGGAAATGGGCCACATATATCAGTGTGGATTATTTCTTAAGTTCCTGTGCTTCATTTGGCATTTTTCTTAATTTTCTTGACATACTTTCTTTTGATGCAATCAACGCATTGTTCTAAATCTGAAAATTCTAAGTGCGGAAGTATTGATTCTTTAATCAGCCATTCTATTCTCCCCCTCGAAATATGGCCTAAGCGACAGTGCCATAATTTCGAAGAGGCATCATCAATTCGCTTCCGCTTTTTAGTTACATTCGCAGATGGGGAATCATTCATATTCTCATCGAATACATTGTTTGCATTCTCATCAAGAGATAATAAATAAAGCTTGTCTTGTCGGAAGGCAAGACCAACACATTCATTATCAACAAGTATCTTACATTTGCCATTACCAAAATGGCAATCAATTCCATCATCATCAAGTTTCGAAACACTTATTAAATTTCTACGCAAAGAGGGAACATAAAGTACTTCTTTAAGTCTAAGTATAAAGCCATTATTCAATTCTAAAGATAAATCTCCAATAGCTTCAATATTGGCTTGCACTCTATTTGCAACTTTAATCGTTCTTTCTCCTCTTTGCAAGGTTCTCGTCCCATTTAACCCCTGTAAAGAATTTGCAACATGAGTAGTTGCTCCTGAATCAACCCACCAAGTGAATTTAGCATAACATAAATACAGGGATTCATCTACAAATGTAATAAATTCATCACCTCTCTTTAGTAGAGATTTCAGGAAGTCTGGACAGTCTCTCTTGTAGTGTCTCTTCTTGAAGCAGTGCTTGCATTGATCTTTCTTAGCTCCACCATAGGAGTTGTTCTGCTGATTTTCAGATTCTTGGGGTTTCTTTCCCTGTGAATTTGAGGAAGAGGTCTTATCCCATTTGGGTTTCCCTTGTGGTTTAAAGTTCTTGCCATTAAAGTTCTTTCTTTTGTTATCCTTCACAAAGTGAGCAGATTCACCCTGTGAGGACTTTATCCTCTCCTCTTCTTGAGCACACATTGAAATAAGTCTTTCTATGTCCCATCTTTCAGGCTGCATATTATAGTTCACAATAAAAGTGTCATATTCTTTTGGCAAAGAAGCAAAAATCAAATGAATCAGGAAATCATCTTCCTTCAAATTTATTTCTTTTAGCTTAGATGTCGTAGTGTTCATCTTCAAAATGTGCTCTCTTATGCTACCACCTGTGTATTTCTCATTCACGAGCTTCTTTATCAGTGAACTTGCTATGGCCTTGATAGACCCAGTAAATTGACTCTTGATTTTATCAAGATATTCTGTGGCAGTAGCACATTCAGGGATTGAGCCCCTTATCTGTTCTTCTATGGTGGCCTTGGCTACCAACAGGCACTTGCGGTTGGAGAGAGTTCATTGCCTATGTTCAAGATCATATTTCATTCTTATCTCAGCATGATCACGCTTTCTAGTAGCGAAATCAGCGTCAGATTCATTTTCGTCTCTCACCGGGTCCTCTGGTTCAATGGGACACGGTGAGATGATGGCAAAATCGACCTCTCCCAACGCAAGTTCCAATTCATATTTCTCCCGCCACACACGGTAATTGCTCCCGTTGAGTGTCGGAATGTTCGCGATGTTCACAATACATTTGCCTCCTGAAACCACACCAGAGTTAGTGAGAAACATTTATACATGGAATCATATGCTTTAACTCAACGTTGGTCAAATTGAAACATATAATTCATCTATGCAATAATTTTACATCACCGTTGGGCAGAAATAAAATTAATGCACAATTTTCATGAATCAAAATTATAATATTGTTATTAACAACGTTGGTCAGAAAATAACAATACTATAATTCATCTTCAATTATTATTCATTTTTCAAAACCAAATTCTCCCGTTGGTTCGAATTTGATAATGAAAATAATTATATCAAGTACGCAGCGGAAACAATAATAAAATTCTCATGATGTTGTTTTCCAGAAGCACCAAAAAAAATTCATTATTTTCTGAGCAAAATGTCGTTGGACAAAATTGCACGGAAAATTCTTATTCAAAATTCTATTCAAATTCATCAAATATTCATCAAATACATATCAGAAAATTGCTTCTGGAAAATAAAATAAAAAAAATTCATCTTCTTTACAATCTCGGCCCGTAGGCCCATCTGGCTTCGCGGCCCATGCGCGCGCACACTGCGCTAGCGCCGCCTTCTCTCTCTGGTCCAGCCCATGGCACGCGTAGCCGGACGGCCCATTGCAGCACACTGCCGTGCCCAGGCCGCAACCTGGGCCTGGGCCGGCATTTTCTCCGCCCGCCTGGGCTGATTTCAGCCCGATCTGCCATCCGTCGTTCATCGCGATCCGACGGTCAGGAGCGAATCTCGGGGCATCAAAACCGCAGGGCGACTGGCTTCCCCAACAACCCTAGGTCATTCTCATTTTCATTCTCTCTCTCTCCATTCTCAGCGCCGCTCCAAGCAACAGCCGAGTCCGCCCATGGCGGACGGAGGAGATGAAGACGGTGGCGCCGTTGCTGACCCCCTCGCCGGCGCGCGAGCTCGCCCTAGGCAGAGCTCGCCGCCGTCGAGCGGACTAGCAGATGGCGCCCTTCGCTCACGCGCGCGCCATGACAAGGCACCGGTGAGCGGTGGCTCTGTTCTTCACGGCGAGGCGAAGACGACGGCGCCTAGGTAAGCTCATGCCGCATCTTGCCTTGTTCTTTATTCTTTGACCCTTCTAGGGTTTGGATTAGGGTTAGGGTTCATGATTTCTTTCCCGATCCGCAGCGGATCGGATGAGTTCTTGGTTCTTCCTTTAGATTTTCCTTTCACATCTCTTTCCCAAACACTAGATCCACGGGTCCGGGTAAAAAGTATCCTTCGGTTGCTTTTCCTTGTTATCTCGTTAGTGTTAGGGTTTCATGTTCTATATTTTCCCGATCTAGAAAAACAAATCGGTTCGTCCCAATCTAGGTTTCTACTTAGTAAAACCCGGCTCCGATGCCATTATTATTTTCTTGTTTCTTCTTAGGGTTCACTAGATCGGGTACACATACATCAAAAGTATATGAAACAATAGATCCTAGTACCTTTTCTAGTGAGAGTCAGAGAGGGGAAAAAGGGAGAGGTGAAGCATAGGATCACAGACCGTCAAGGGCCGTAGTGGTAGGAGCAGTGGTGACGGTTGAAGCGCCGGCGGCCGTCTCGCTCGCTGGAGCCATCTGCGCTAGGCAGCGACGTTCGGTGGAGATGAGAGTCGACGCAGTGAAGATGGTGGCACAGTGAAGACGGTGGCGGCTTCCCGTCACTGGCTGCACCCCTTCTCAGATCGGGATCGGGAATATCGGTGGGGAGTGGCGGCTCAGGTGAACCTCGTGTCTAGAGCCGGCCGGCCCCCCACCTCTATATATAGCGCAGTGTGACGGGGGCCCACCAACCATGTAGGGTTGGGCGCCCCCGATCAGGGCGCGAGAACAGGGCCCAGTTAGGCCGTTGGGCCTAACTGGTGGGAGATCAATCCTAACACTGTCATGTTCGACTAACCATAAGAACTTGAATTTTCTGGGGGCCTAGGTCTTCCAAATCCGAAGCTAACTGAAACAAAATTGACTTGCTGAAAAGCTGCAATTAAATGAAATGATGGATCATTTCAAAAATTCATGCAACTAAAGCTTTGAAGGCTTGTAAGGATTAATCTGCAGTAATCAGGGTTTTAGTTAGTTTTAGTATGACACCACAGTTATATATATCTGGCACCGCCTCCTAGCCACACTACCTTTGTGTCACACATTAAAATTCAGTTTCCTCTGTTCATTCAATTTTGCAATTCCCTGTGGCCGGTTTCTTTGTGCATATATACATCTGCCTACACTGTCATTACTCTTGGTTTATTTTTTACTTCCCCTTCCTCATTCCAGTCTTCCTCTGGATTGGTTTCTTCCTTCCTCTTTCAGTCCAGACATCTCGTATATTGTTCTGTTTTTCACTTTTTCATGCCTGTTTTTTGTACTTTCCCTACCTGATCTAGTGTGTCCTCGATTTGGTGAACTGGTGAATGTCAAATCGAAGATGGTTGGCTTATAATTTTGCACATCTGTTGGAAAAGAGCAGAACTGTGATATCCTTACCCTGCTCATTTTGCTATTTGGGCCATAGATTGTTGCTTAGATGGCAGTATGTTCAAGTTCCTACCCGGCTCATTTTTATGAACATGTTTGATACATTAAGGGTGGGTTTGGCACGGCTCCTCCTCAAGCACTCCAATGGAAGATCTAGAGCACTTGAGGAGGAGTCACTTTTTGCAGGCCTAGCCCGAGACCCATAAATGGCTCCGGCTCCTCTACTATTCACCAAAAAACGGCTCCTCTTAAAGTTTTCAGTATGGGTCCTCCACAGAAGCTACTACCAGAGCAAGAGCTGGAGCTGTGCCAAATGGGCCCTAATTATTCTGGCAACAACAGAGCCATTGGGTACTGAAAAATCCGGTTAGTAAGGGTGATTTTACTAGTTAGTCTTGTTGGGGATGGGTACAAAGTGTCTGCTCGGGTGTGCTATTGGTCAAAGAATCGCTTCACCCACACCTTTCCCAACATGTTGTCATCACTAGCCTACATGCCATCCTGTATATCTCTGTCATTTTGAAGAGCTACATATGACTGCAGGCAAACCATGTGGAAGATTAACTTGTATGTACAGAAATGCAAGCAACTTTATTGTTAATGCTCAGGTTATCAGTATTACTCACATCTTTGTACAGCAAATGGAAAAACCTTTACAATATTCCAAAGGACTTATTTGCATGGGTATGTTTAGAAAATTAATCTAACATCCTTTGGTCTCGTCCACATCAAAAGCATGTAATGATATTTTTCCAAAAAAATGTGTTTAATGTTTAACACATAACAACTTGGCACCATGCCTTATATAAGACTGAATTCACCGTGACACACTGTGTTAACTACAACACCATGGATAGGAATCAGGTTAACTCCAGCACTTAGGCAACATATAGCGTACAGCTCGCAGAGCCACACACACATGCTATCTTATCCCTAGACTGCATCTGCCTTTCTGTAATTCCTTCTTTTTGTTCAGACTCAGGCACCTTCATCTCTTCATCAACAACCTCACCATAAGCACGCCTAACACACTTTTCTGATGCATCCCATTCGCATATGTTGTTTGATCCCATCTCTTTTGGTAAACACAACTTATTTGATCTACCGAGATGTTGGATTTAAGGAATAGACATATTGGAGAAAGGATGAATGGGATGAATACACCGATAGAGGTTGCTTTCTGCCTTTTCCTCGTATTGATAGGGAAAGGGAGGCATTGTATATTCACAATTGTGAAGTTGTTTCAGCATTTAGTTTGTTTTTACAGGCCAAATTACTACTCATGATTCCTATGTACTGATACATTCATTCGAAGACAAAAAAAATAATCTTTGAGCTCATGTTTTGGTCAAAAGCTAGACTTTATTACGCCTATAACTGTGTTAGCACAAGTAAAGCAACATAGCTGCTCCGGGTTGCAGTTTGAATGACATTGTGAAACCAATTGCTTCAGTGAAAAGGTGCAATTAACAAAAACTCATGCACGGTACAAAAAAAATATTTTCAAATATGACACCTTTTATTTCTAAAGTCATTTAGAAAGGCCGCCGTCCTGTACTCTTGGTGAGTGCTGTACGTGCCCGGGGGGGGGGGGGGGGGGGGGGGCTTTCGAATGCCCATCTTAAATGACCACCTAAATGATATATTGTTTTCCTAAATATTGTTGCCATAAGCTATCGCCTCTAGTAGAAATAGTTGCCACTCAAAGAAATTCACAATTTTTTATATGAAGTTATAGCTGGAGACAAACTTTAAATGAAACTTGCACAGCTTAATTAGATACTACACTTTATAGTTGACAACATTTTCAATTTTTTATTTAGTGGTCAATGGGGGTGGGGTGGTGGGGGGGTGGATTGGCAGGATCCCCACCTGAGATTAACCTTAAGAGGCCCATCAGGTACAGTCAAGAGTTTATGATGTCGTTTGAGATCATATTTTTTTAGATAATGGATTCATTAATCTGGCCTCTATATCCACGAAGGATATAGACAGCCAAAAGGTTAGTAGAGCACTTAGACTCGCTCCTCAACAAAGAGGACAACACACAACCAAAAGAGAAAAAAACTACGACCTCGGCACATCACTGCTTGCAGACATCCTCTTCTGAAACAACCAGATTCGGCAAGTGGAAATCTTCAAGTCGCCACCGCCCCTAGTGCGCCATCGCAGCGAACCACTGCTGGTGCCATCCTCATCCGCTTCAAGTGAGGTGACGCCACGTGTAGCCGCTTAGCCCACCTTTATCCATCATCGTCTAGTCAGAACTAGCCGAACAAACGTGAGCTAACAGGGATCTATTTCCACTTCACCAGATTCCAAGGCCTCCACGACCCATAGGCCTCTGCTGAAATCCTTTGTCGCTGCTGCCCCGACACTGCTACCAACGGGATCTGCCTCCTCCTTGCTGAGATCTTCTTTGGACACCCATGCCACCGCTATCCCAAGGACACGCCTGTCTACGAAACCACCTCTATTGGATCCGTCTTCTCTCTGCCGAGGACCGGTCGTCGACGTTTAGGCCGGCCGCCACCATCCTTGGCCACACCTGCAGCTCCTCGCCATCTCGCAACTCGCAGTTCGTGATTGGGATAGACCCATCTGCTCCCGCGTGCTGATGCCGAAGAAGACGCCTCGCGACAAAAAAGGCGCAAACCGAGTCCACGTCGTTGACCTAATGCCCGGTCTAGGAAGTGCCGAGGTGGATGTGAAGGGGCCGCACCCGAGCCTACTAGAGCCGCTGCCCCGCTGGATGCCTCGTCGGCCACACGCTTGGGCCCGTGTCGAGGTCGGGCCGCCTGTCCACGCCACGCCACTGTGGAGGCCAGGGGGGAGGGACTTGGGCATCATGGCCGGCGAGCGGAGGCCACACGCCAGCGCCCGCGGATCCAACCACCTGGGATCTGCTCGCATAGGATCCGAGCGCCTTCCAGACCGCCAACGACGGCTTCGTGGGCAACGTCGGCCGCACATAGGACCCACCATCGCCGGCTTCCACGCGCGGCAGGGGAGGGGAGGGCAGGGTGGGTGAGGAGGGGGTGGAGTAGGCCGGCACCGGAGCTAGGGCAGCAACTGGTGCTGGCACCGGTGCTAGCGGCGCAGAGAAGGCGGTCACCAGGTCATCCTAGGCTTTGCTCCGCCACGGTCTAGTCCTCGAGGATGATGATTATACGTCCAACCTTTGAGTACAACCATACTAGATAAAATTAGTTGTATCCAATCCTATGAAGCGGTAACATGCTACGGCCGTGTGTTCCATTTTGGCGAGCATGGTGCTAATTCGTCCTTGAGTTCGCTCATGCCTCGGTCCTTTTTTCCATGTCTAGGCGAGAAGATTTTCTCTCACACGGTCAGAGACATGCCACTGTACATTTGCATACCACACTCTCGGTACTAGAACCCTATCCATGGAATGCCACCTCCATAATTGGATGCCTTGTCGGGCACCACACGGTGATTCTCAAGCTAAGCCAGTTTCGGCGTCCTCTATCCTCTCTCACAACCTCTCATGCACACAACACGTTGCAATCTCACGCACAACTCTTTATAGCGTGGGCCCTGCTCAAGGAAAGGCCAGGCCCCGGCGTTGTCCCCTAAACATCCACACTCCACAGCATGAGTCCACATGTTGCTCTGGCTCATGGTTGGAGGAGGTGTTGAGGTCTGCTCTAGGTCTGGGATGGGCATGGACGATTATGCCTGTAGAGTACATATGGTGATACAGTTTCGTGTAACTCAACGATAGCAACTCGTCTTGGTGCGTTTAGGTTGAGGAGGGTCAACATTAATTTCAGGCGTTTATGGTTCTAGCGTCCTCTGGTACTATTTTATAAGAATTCAGTTAGATGGTATTTTTATGTTTCAATGTGTAGTCGCTCAACAGAGTACGTACAATGTAAATATCACTCCGCCATGGTTAAATGAACCAGGAAACACGGGTTATAAAACCTATGCCAACCTTATGGCAATGTATGTCTTACTCCAACAGTGAAACGAGAGACAAATCAACAACAGTAAAAGAGATACATATATAGATATATATATTTACACCAAATATTTTATAGTCAGTTAGGAAATGGGCATGGGAGGTATGTGGAAATTCAGGTACTCGGCCGAGAGCTCTCCCAGTGAAGGCTGTATGGTTGACAGTGTCGATGGATATTATACTCAACATCTGTCAACCTTCATCTGGGAGAAAAACTTATACATCCTGAAAGCAAACCACCAAGGTGCAGCCCATCCTGGATGCACGCCGCATGCATTGTGGACACATCGCAGCAGAAAGGATGCAGGCCATGTGCACTGTAGACACATCGCTGTGGAAAAAAAATCATAGAGAAGGTGTGAACAAGGGTTTGCATGAATTCCTGCACCATATTGCTGCCGTGTTTGGTGCTGCCATATAACGCCTTTGGCTTGCTGTGCTCATGTTAGTTGGTTCCAGTGAATGGCTGATTGTCTGCAGACTGGGGATGATGCACTGGTGTCCGGCAGAGGCAGGAGAGGCGCACAATGACATGTTTGTGCACCATTGTCATAATGCGTCTGGATACACGGGTAGAATGCATGAAACACCTCCGATCCTGGGCATGAAATCAGAACTGCACCAGCCTCGATTGCACATGCCCAGAGCATGTTAACGCTTAACAGGGCTTCATCAATGCTTAGAGATGCCATAGAGGTGGAGTGTAACCTTGCTATGTTACACTGTTCTTGTGTAATATGAAAAATCAGTGAGAGAATCTCATCTTCTAATTAGTGTTGCCCGAAATAGTATGACTGCTCTCTAGCTATGTAGTAAGAACCCATAGCCATCCTCCAGTTCTCTACTGTAAGAGTAAAGTGCTCAACATTATTATTTCAAAGACAAGCCAGATTGCATTGTCTGCTTATAGACGTCTAGTTAGTAAGATCATACCAAGGTTATGTCCCTGGTATGTTACATACAAATATCATTCTGATTAGAAGGAACTCCATTTACACACAAGGCATCTACCACAAACATGTACACCCTCTGTCCTGTTTTACCAGGCGTCAGCTCTATTTTTATTTTGGCCATATTAGGAGGCGATTTGGAGTATTGATGAGACAATGAACTACTCAAAGCAGCTGAAGCGCGTCACATGCATGCATGAGGTCGTAGCACCAAAGCGTCGCATGCGTGCGTGGGACCTGAGGGCCTATCAACGAAGGGAACACGGGCTGAGTTCTACGCAAAAAATCAATGAGTGACGGATTTTTTGACTGGTACCATGGAAAATTACGCCAATTAATATGTTTGCATGCATGATAGACAGCCGTCTTGGTACCTGGAAATTCCCTTCTCACGCCTAATAAAACGGAGCGGAGGGAGTAAATAGCAGCTAACACCATGGAGAGCCAAGGAAAATCACAAGCTTATCTGATGTACCAAGATGTTCATTGTGGGGATCACTACAGGAAACGGACGATTTGCCAGGTACAAAATTCTTTGCCGGGTGCTTTTTATCGGCCACCCAGCAAAGGCACTCTTTGCCGAGTGCCAGACCCAGCGGCACCCGGCAAAAAAATACACCCGGCAAATTAGCCTTTGTCGAGTGCCGAGCACTCGGCAAAGTCCAGCCTTCGGCAAAAATCGGCCCAAAGCCAGGCCGTCGGCAAAGGTGGTCGACGTGACGCCGGCCACCTGCCGTCATCCTTCGCCGAGTGTCGCACCGTTAGGCACTCGGCAAAGAATTTTTTATTTTCTAAAAAAATTCTTTGCCGGGTGGCCCCTAACCTAACACCCGGCAAATGCTTCTTTACCGGGTGCCCAAGATGGCACCCAGCAAATTATTTTTTTTGTTTTTTTTGCCCCATTTTTTGTGGGGCCTTGCTACATTAAATAAATCCTTATTTCAAAATTTGGGACAATTTTGAGTTTTTTAACTATATTTACTTAATTTTTTTTCGTTTTATTGAATTTTTCCGACTATTCTAAATTTGAATTGCAGTTACATGAAATAATGAAATTTGGTCATTCAAAAAATGGTATTTATGATATTTAGAGTATGTGAAGGTCGTATCCAGGAAGTTGCATAAATTTTCGCGCATCATGTTGTCATGGCATGATGATGTACTCGCGGGGAAAGTATATTTAAATTATATAAAATCCAAACGAAATCCGAAAATCACGAAACTTGTCGATGTGTCTTGTTGTCGCATGTGGAGGCCATGATAAAAAATTGAGAAAGTTTCGAGCAAATTATGACATCGGATGCCTAAAACCCAGACATCTCCAAACTGATGCAACTATGAGGCAGAAGTTGAGACAAGTTGCAAATGGTTTCGACAGTAAGGTGAAAGCTTATTCAGGTTATGATGTGAATGGATATCGCTTTCACACAAGAAGCTACGAGCGAGCTCGGCCTCATCGAAAAACCCCAAACAGCGGAGTTTGTACTCCCGGCACTGATGGCCTCGAGTATCATGGCATAATTGAAGATATCTATGAACTTTCATTTTATGGTTCGAAACCTCTTTGTCTCGTCATGTTCAAATGCCACTGGTTCAATCCTCGACTAACGAAACAGAGCCCTAATATTGGTCAAGTCGCGATTCGACACGATTCTGTCTATCAAGGAAATGATGTCTTCATTGTGACGGATCAGGCCGTGCATGTTTATTATTTGCCATACGCATGCCAAGGCAACAAGACTCTTTAGGGTTGGTCTATTGTACATCAGGTATCGCCACATGGTAGATGTCATGTCCCAAATGATGAAGATTATAACTTCAGCCCAAACACATATGATGGAGAGTTCTATCAAGAAGATGGGCTACAAGGGAGGTTGGTAATAGACTTAACTGAGGCGATCGGAATGGAAGTAGACAATGAAAGGGTTGATGACGAGGAAGAAGGAGATGAGGTGCAAAATGCCAAAGACATAGAAATGCTTGAGCGATTACATTTAGACCATGACGATGAAGGCAACATTGAACCTTCGGATAGTATTGTTTATTTGGACAATTTTGATAGTGATGACGAGACATATGATCTAGATAATCCCAATAATGATGATTACTTCTAATACATGCAATACAATGTTATTTGTAATCGTGTTTTGTTTATTTACTTAGCATCTATTTCTAATACGTGTAATAATATGTCTTGTTTGTTTTTTTAATTGCAGGTGACTGAACAAAAATGGCGGGTGGCAGTGGGCCAAGGAACGTGAACTCGAGGTACCAGAGGGCACGTGAGGATGCAGATGCTTGAGAGAACTCGTCAGACGGGAGGAGGCAGTTTGCTAGGAGCAGCGGCAGTGGCAGCGGCACCGACAGCAGGAGGGGCCGGCCTCCTCTAGGCAGGCCGCATGACGTGCCAGAGGAGGAGCGCCGTACCTCAGACTCCTCGGAGGACGAGCAGGTTCGGGCGACGGACGACGAGGGAGACGCACATGAGGGCGGCGAGGCTGGAGGTAGTTCCACTACTGCAGCGAGGTCCTACTTGCGAGGTCCCTCAAAACTCCCTGGGCCTCCGCTTCCTCCCCTGTGCCCAGTGATCCGCCCCCAGGAGGACAGGTAACTAGCTTTAGATTTTATCACATCTACTTCATATAACCTGTTAAAAATTATCAGAGAAACTAATATTGTTTGTTAATGACTTGTGCAAGCACCGGTGACTCACGCAACCCCAACCACATCTTGGGGCTTGTGTGCAGGCACTATTACCCCGGCATTGTCACACACAAAGGGACTGCGGGGCGGGCCAAATCGTGGGACCACTACAAATCTACCCCCGATGCAGATTATGAAGACAAGCAGGAGCGGGCCAGGAGAGAGTTCTGGGTAAGTCTCGTTCGCACAACTTTGACGAGTTCTCTCAAGCATGGGTACGTGAATTCATTTTTAGTATTCTGACACTCGATTCTGTATGTTTCTTCTAGTCATCTTGTTGTCTTTCTCGTAGTCGGCGTTGCATGATGGCCAGTCTTTGTCCACGTTCATGGCGTATGGATTGGCCCGCAAGGGAAAGGCGACTTCCAATGTCACCTTCAGCCTGGATGACCCGTCCAATTCGTACAGCAACTCGAGCGTCTACACCCGCATCAGCTCCTATGCGTTGGAGGCAAAGTCAGTCTAGGGGCCAGAGTGGGATCCGAACGTCGACGACATTGATGGCCCGACTATCATGAGGATCGGACAGGGCAAGAAGCATGGGCGGTACTGGCTTGGCGATGGCACCCTCGAGTCCGGCTCTGTTCCAACCCTCTCCCAGATCCGAGCAGAGACCCTGACCGGAGGCCCGGCTATATGCCAACGGCCGTCCCCTTCACAGCAGCGGGTCGACGCACTCCAGGTTTGTCCCGTTTAACTCTTCGTACATTGATCTTTACATAACTTAGTTGCCTTTGCATCACTGAAATAGATGGGTTGAAATGTTGCAGGCCGAGAACAAGAGGATGGCTCAAGAGCTGCAGGACCTGGTGGCGAGGATCGAGCAGGCTGAGCGGGAACGAGAGGCCGAGCGGGAAAGACAGGCCAAGCAGCTAGCGGAGATTACAGCGTTCCTGTAGAACTTTGGGCAAGTCAACGGTGTACCTGTGCCACAATTCGCTCCATCGCTGCCAGTTCTAACTAGTCCTGTGAGTATGAAACCAAATTGCTTCGACTAGTGCTTTCATTCGATGACCACTCTAACACATGCAATCTCTTGTCCTTTATGCAGCCTCCGTCGGCAGGTTCGAATAACCCATCTCATGGGCAACCAGGCGACGGCGCTTTTCCTTCACCAAGCACTCAGTTTCCCCCCACCTCTAGTTTGTTTCTCTTTTTCACCGCTTGATGGACATGTGATGCACTGTGAATGACTATCGACTTGTGACGATGGATATTGGACCTATTATGTTTGCGATGTCGTGTATGCGAGATATTATGTTGGCGATGTGATATTTATATGTGGGATTGAGTTTGTGATGCGATGGATGTGCTATATTGTGTTTGTGATGCTTCAGATGTGATATATATCTTTTATATGCTATGTTTGTAATTATAGAATAAAAAACAAAAATAAAAAAATTAGAGGCTTTGCCGGGTGCCGCCTTGACAGGGCACTCGACAAAGAAAATACTAAAAAAATAAAAAAACTCTTTGCCGGGTGTCCCAGCGGCGCGACACCCGGCAAAGAAATTATAAAAAAATTAAAAAAAATTTTGTCGGGTGCCTCCCCGGCAGCGCACTCGGCAAAGAAAATTTGAAAAATAAATAAAAAATCTTTGCCGGGTGCCTCTGACATGGCACCCCGCAAACCAAGAGCTGACGGATCCGGCGCCGTGACGTCCACTTTTCTTTACCGGTTGCCAGGTTTGCACTTGGCAAAGTGTTTGTCGGGTGCCCGATAAAAAGCACCCGGCAAAGAAATCTTTGTCGACTGACTTTTTACCGGCAGCTCTTTGCCGAGTGCAAAGTAGCCTTTGCCGGGTGTTTTTGGCACCCGGCAAAGCGCCTGAATCCTGTAGTGGATGTACTCATTATATTGGAACAAGGATGAATGGGATGACAGAGATGTTGCTTCGTTCTAATATTTATACGTGTTACAGGGAAAGAGAAGGGCATTCGGACTAGGGAATTTTTAATTTTTGTGTCCTATTATTCCTCCAGATTATTCAGTAATACTCAGTCATTTCAAAAATACAAAAATTAATCTAAACACGTTTGCAAGTCTAGCATTTAGTGCCCCTGTATTTGCGTTAGATACATGACCGATCTTAACAACATAGATGCTCAATAATAGAAATTTCAACACACACAAAGAGAAAAAAATAATGTCTCACCGAAAAGGTGCCATTAAAATTAAATGTGGGATGATTTCAAAAGCTCATGTAACTTTGCTTTTGATTTGAAGGGTTATTATGCAATAATTAAGGTTTTAGTGATTTTTGCTATGATATTATTATATCTGAGTTCCATGCGTAAATTTATTTACAAACTTTCGATGATTTATCGCAATCAGTTATGTTACTGACAAGCCAAGCTTCGGTTAGGATTTCTGAGTTATATCTAGTAGAATCTCTATGTTATCCATACTTCCATAGAGTTTTGCATGTTATACTCAGTTTTGTACTTCTATAATTATTTCCCTCTCCTCTCCTTGGAAGCAAACTCTAAACTGCAAAACTCCTAAGCCGTCGCATATTGACCTTGGTTAGTTGGTTCAGATCTGCGCCGCCGCCGCTTGAATCGCCGGATCGCCGGAGGAGTAGGTCATCGGCAGCCATGGCTGAAGGTGGAAGAAAACTGGGAGAGGAGAGGGTGTAGGGCCCTGCTGCTGCCTTCATCGCCTTGCACGGCCACCTGCTGGCAGGCTCGAGCAGCAGCAGGGAGGGAGGAGCTGGGTGGGAGGGGGCCGGCGGCAGAGTTGGTTGGGGCCACCACCCGTGCTGCCTACGACGCGGGGGCTCAGGTCGGCGGTGTCCTCTAGAGCTAATTAGATTGATAAAATCTATGTGATGTAAGATTTACTAAGCTCGGGTTAGTGTTGGTTTCGGAGTGCTTTCTTAACTATGGATGCAGCCCATCCCTTGGCAATGTTATAATGCTTATAGTCTTTTGCACTGCTAACATTTGGGCTGTGCCCTAAAACTCTAAAAAATGTAGTATTTTCCCCTATCATTTTAGATTTCATTTTTGTCATAAAATACATTGATTTGTTATCATTTTTGTTCTTGACAAGTCAATGTAGGTATATAGTTGTGTATTTCATCATATGTGATTTTTGTTGGTGTCAGAATGACTCAGCTCTTGCCTATATATGATCCAATCCTGTTCCCCCATGACTGGTAGAGCATCGTGCAAGCAGAGCCGAGATGAGCCGAGTGGCGAAGGGATGCATGTGTTGGTGCACCACGACACACTTGCCTGCTCTCGGTGTGGAAGTCTAAGCTGTAAACCGAGGTAATAATGGTTCTTCCATGCTGATTTTCTAAGGAGTGTATTTGCTTAGTACATTTTTGTTTCATTATAAATTTATTTTGATATAGCTACTGATATGAACCTTCATTTTGGTCCAGAAGGTTCAGGGCCACTACATATGTATTTATAGCATCACATGTGAAGTAAATGGTGGAAGAGGATAAGATAAATATTAACTCGGCCATGCTTAAATGAGCTAGGAAAATGCAAATTATAAAACCTATGCCAACAGGTGGCAATATATGTCCTGACCTTACCTTGAACCGAGAGAGATGTAAAGAGCAAAAGAGAGTTCGTAGATAAAATGTTGTGTAGTGGATCTGTAATGGGAATGGGAGGTGTTTGGACATTTAGGCACTGAAGTCAGGAGATTCACAGCGCGACATGTGTAGTCAGTGGTTCGTCCTTCCAGCATTCTAGGAAAAGAATTTCCTTTGATGTTCCAGGCCGCAAACAGCTGACCTGCTGCCCCACCATACACGGCTGTTCGTGCACAGATGGAGGTCGTCTGATACAAGTCCACTGCCCATGGAAACTGCGAATCCCTAGCCGCAAGCAGGACGGATCACGGATGTCGCATGTGTACACGATATCGAGTCATCTGTCCCATCGCGTCCATGGGGTGGCCAATAATTATGTGATGGAGCTTTGGAAGGCAAATTTACCTCTGAAAATTGGAGTTTTCCTCTACGCGGTCTATAACTTCAGTTGGTGGCTCAAGATAACAAAAACTAGCGAGCAGAGAGAAACTGCAACATGTGTGGGTGTTGTCCGTATTTTTCTGGGTGTGGCTTAACCCATTTCGTTTAATAGATTTTTGCAGATTCTTTTGGTTGTGATCAGGTCACAACGGGTATAGCCGAGTGTTACAGGACAATAATCATCTAGTATATATGCCGGTAGTATGTTTATGCACATATATATAGAGTTCCCAGTTACATGTGGCAGCTCCTCTTGGAAGTCTACGTGTAAGCAGAGGAGGCACAACAGTAAGTTTTGCACTAATGGTTCTCGTATGCTGATTAATGTTCTAAGAGCAACTCCAACATATAAGAACCAAATCAAGTCTTTTACTTTTGATTTGAGAGTTCCCTTTAATTTTGAGGTCCTATTTTCTGGCCTCAACTCTATCAATGGCTCTCAAATCAGGGCTCTCCTACATCTATTTTTCTATTTTTGCTCGTATGCTCTATCATTCTTTGTATTTGATTATTCAAACTATAAATACTAGTAGTTAATAAAAATGATACAAATTCAAATACGGGAATTAAAATTTAAATTCGAAATCCCAATAAAATTTTAATTCAAACTGACAAACAAATTGAATATGTTATATTAGCATTTCGAATGACTATGATAAAAATTTGATGCCTAGGAGTCGATGTCCATGGGAGTGTCGAATAGTGGAAAAAGTTACACTTGTAGTCAACTCTCCCAACAGAGCTCTGCTCCCAATTGCGGGAAAAATCATATAGCTTGGAAGGCCGCTAGGCCAGTAGAGAGGCAGAGGCACATGAGAGACCAACGATAACAGTACCTCTGGATTAGGAAGCAAAAAAATGGAGAAGGTGTAGTAAGAGAAACAAAAATATGAGAATTCTACTCCCTACTCCTCTCTTGATTGATTTCTTCCATGTGCTGTTCTTGACTTCATATCCTTCTACCCTTGCATCAAATATCGACACAGCTCTCTTGGTTACTTTTATTTTTTATATCTTGCACTAGTGATAATCACACGCAAGAACATTTTACTTAAAAATTTTCATTCGTTGTGCATAAGAAGTGTGATGATCATTGTTCTGTTGTTTACAGGTGAAGCTCTCATGAAGGCAAAAAACTACCGCAAGGATCCTTTTGGTCTTCTTTACTATCTAGAGGACGAAGAATCCAGGCTGCTTTGTACGTGCCGACCATTCAGAGGCAGGTCCATACTACGAACCAGCTATAAAAGTACATTTCTGACCAAGAAAGTCAGTAATATGGACTGGCCCTCAACATGGAAGTCATCTCCGCTGGAAATGGGTTTCCCGACACATACGTTAGCTGGGCTTAGCTAGTTGTATTATTTTCTAGGTATGATTGATTATCTCAACCGGCTTTGAAAAAATCAAGGCCCATGTAAAAGTGCTAGTATTATAATTAATATACTTTTTTAGTTACCTCAAAAAATAATATACTCATTTGGTGTCCCCTTCCTCAGGTCATCCTCCTTCGTCCACCCTCCATGATGTGTCCCCTTCCTCGCGTCATCCTCCTTCCTTGATAGACTGATGTCACATCTCGCACGCCCAACCTTCAATAGCAACGCCTTCAGCAAGGGAGCGACGCCTTCAATACCGGGCGCCGAGAAGCGAAGAGCATCAATCGATGGCAACATCGTGGCCAAGACAAACTTCAATTGCGACGCCTTCAGGATGGGAATGACGTCTGGGATGCCACCATCGCTCGTCTGAGATGGACCGACCTTTCGCCCATGGAAGATAGTGTTGGGGAAACATGATGCCCTCAAAAGGGAAAGTGGCGCCCACGGGTGGCACCGTCGTTGAGGCTTTCGCCCAAGATGTCCCCCAGCACAGCGCCAAGCCAAGACCCCGGGTCATAGCATGTTGTCTCCGCCAACATCGCTACCCTACCCCATCCCGCAGAAAACCCTTCCAGAGGGGCATTGACGCGCTGGCTGCACGCAGCAGCCGCATAGTTGCATCAACCGCCACCCCCTTCGACCGGGCACACTGAACAGCGCTTTTACCTTGCCGCATGCTACACATCGCCGCACACCGAAGACATTATCAGCCGTCGTCGCCAGCCCTAGCACACGCAGCCAACGTTGCCAACCACCACCAGCCACCGTCGGACGCGCGTGCCTCGCCCACCGTGGGCGTTACCCCCAGACCAATGGGCTCCGGATCCAGCCGCGAGGACAGAGAACCTGGTGCCCCAGGCATGCGCAGCCACCACCACCAACGCCGCCCCCCGACCTGGGGGCACCTGATCCAGCTGGTAGGGCACCGAATCCGGCCACCCAGGCCATGGAGCTGCCTAGGCCGGCGCTGTCAGTGCCGCATAAGATGAGGAAAGGGGATGGTGGAGGGGGAAGAAGAGAAGCCCTCCGCCGCTAGCACCCTGCACCTGCCCGTGCCTCTAGCCGGTGCCACCGCAGTCATGGCCAGGAGTCCTCCCTGAGCCCTACACGGCTCTAGCGAGGCGACGCCCCGCTGCTGCTGCCATCTGCGGCGGCGGTGCAGCAGGAGAGGGGAGAGGAGGTGTGAGAGCGCGGCTGCTAGGGTTGGCCGCCTGAGTGGGATGGCGACGGGGGGCGAGTTGTATCTATGACTATTATATTCCTGCATGACGCCTGACATGTACACCAGATGGAATCCTTCTCGGATTTTTTTCATGGGCCTCCTTGAATCCGAGAGTGGCCAGGTTATAGTGGACTCCATTCCGAGTTCATTGAGCACACCCCTTGTCACATTTATGTTAATACCTTTTGCCCTGATTTTGTAGGGTTGCAATTGATGACAATAAGAAGAAGACTGACAATCTGTCGAAGAATAGGAGACGGCCCAGATGTCATCTATGGCAAATAGAAAATGGTGTGCTATGTGTTGTTGCTAGAAGAGTCAAAGAAGTGTTTGCAAGCAAAAACAGTCAAGATGCCCAAGTTCCAAGTTCCTGGTAGCAGTAACTTTTATGTTTGCACTCTTATGGTTTTGTGTCATGAATCATCTGGACTCCCTGTAACCATTGAAGTCTGCATCGAGTATCACTGTCCTCTAGTATTTTTTTTTGTTTTCATACGGCTGTAATTGGAGCTCAAGTGAGGAGACCATTTTATCCAGTAATCGGTACCTCCCGTTGGCATTATTTATGCATGTTAGAGATGCCAATATATTAGGATATGCATTTTTTTCTCAATAGAATACTATGCTATCTAACAATGCACTAAATATATTTGTCAACGTGTAGTGTCGGATACTAATGTGAACAGGCAATTTTCGTCAACGGATGGTCGGATGCCAAATAAAATAGCTACATATCCATGCCATATATCCTACTTTGATTATCCGACAGGAAACTCATTTTTCTGTAAGAGAAAAAGTAAGTAGTTAATTCACATGAATGGCCAACAACAAAGAATGATACACAGGGAACGGGCTGGTAGCCCAGTTGGTAGTGTGTTCCGGTGGGAGGGCTATCCGCCCGAGTCCGATCCCTAGTTCTCTGCCTGGATTGTTTCCAGGCCCCTGCCTCTCATGCGTGGTGCCATAAGGGGAACGCGACGCACCCGTCGTCTACGGAGTCGGAGGATTCCGGTGATATCAAGAAGAACGCGGTCTTGGATCTGTGTGTAATTGTAGGTCTGCTTGTACATGTATGGTGTGCGTATATAGCGTGGGCGTGCGTGTGTATGAATAGATACTACAGCTGTACCCAGATTAGAGGCTTTCAAAAAAAAAGAATGATACACAATTAGGTAACACTATTCTTCATATATTAAACATTGGAAGATTTACGTCGCTCTATCATATCCACATCCAACGTCGAACTAGAATATGTATAACCGATGGATAGAGGAAAAGAATTTATGTCGTATAGGAGCAACTGCATACATGAATGCACATAACTCTACCAGCTAGGGCTTTGAACTCCACGTTATCCACATGGTCAATACATTGTGCATCGTCACGGGGTTCCCCTTAACCACTGTGCTTGGCCATACCCAAACTTTTGCCTGGCCATCTCCGGTAATGCAGCCATGCATGGGACTCCTTGAGGTTTCTCACATGCACCAACACCCACCTCTATGCACCAGCTTCATCGTGGTCCGCTGCCGCACTATAGTTCCCAAAATCTTATACAGCGCGCATGCACTATGCTTCCTAGCATGCACTATGCTTCCTAGCGACGCACGGTTTCCTTTTAGAGCATAGACATTTCTTCCGACCGGTACCTTCCATTTCCGTTATGATTTTGTTGCCCTGTCTTCTATTCGGAAACGTTTGCCCTATTTGGCCATTTAAAAAAAATCAAAACAATACCACATGTTCTTTTTCCCCTTTCTCCCTACTCTATTCATTTCATCTCCTTCAAGGCCGAGGTGAAAGTGCAGGCAATGGCAGCGCAGCCTTGATTTTAGGGCGGCACCAGCTATTCTCCCCGTCGGCGGCTGCGCACCTAGTCTCTCCCCAGTTGAAGTGGAGGCGGAGCTCCGTCCACGCCGGCGTGGTCTTGATTTTTGGGGCGCTTTCCCGTCGCGGCCTCGATTTGAGGTGGAGGCATAGGCGGATTCGAGCTAGTTGAGGGCTGAGGAGCGAGGGGCCCCAGCGAGTCTGCCACCCGTCGAGACCAGGTGACTACCATTAGGACCAGGAGGAAGGATTCAAACCCTACTCCGACACGACGGCCGGTCGCGCCGCTGTGAGGACGTCGACGTCGTCTCTAGCGATGGCCTCCAATGACTCCTGCCGCTCCAGGTATGTGCTGTCACCTCGTCCGCCTACCCTTCCCTGCTCTTCGCTTCTCTGCTCCCGCTGGGCCCGCATGCGTGCCGTACTTCATCCATTGGTGGTCGTCGTTGTGCTGCGGGAGGTGGGAGGCGACAGAGGCCACTGGCTTTGGCATCCCGGCGTGCCTCGGCGGTGGCAGGAGGAGTCGGGTGTTGTGAGGTTTGGGGCTGGGACGTACTGCGTTTCTGACCTACTGCTGCTGCCTCTGCTAGTCTGCTTATGCTATGAAGTTTAGATTCAGATAGGAAAATCTCTGATGATACTTTCCTTGGTTCTTCTCAGAGTCTCATTTTGTGATAAATAAATAAATTGTTTTTAAATCTAATAAAACTGCCCTAAACTTTTTACAAACAAGATGCCAAGATGCTACGATGACTGAGTGTGTTGAGGACTACCTGTAACAAATCAATGTAAACAAGCGCTAACTACAAGCAAAAATCGATGTGTTTAGGAGCTATAAACACTTTTTTTACACTCACAAGAGCAATGACTAGGGAGAACAAAGCCGTATAGGCTCAGATCCTTGGATGAGATACTTTCTTCCAGAAACTTGGAGGTATAACTCAATCAGTTGCAGTTTGAAAAAGATTTTATTACTTTCATTTATGATACTTTGACATCTAAAATCTGACTGTATTTGTGTCTTACAAATAGCAGAGAAAAAGAAAAAGGGTTTGTTTCGTGTTACTGTGGTACACGATTGAGTGTTATCTAGGATGAGATTTTAACTAATGATAATAGCATGTCTTTTCTATGCTCTGCAATTTATCTCAATAATAAATATGGCTCTTCATTTTATATTAGTACACTCCTAGATGAAATAATTCCCTAGCTGCTTCTTTTCGCATTGCAACTTTTGCCTATGAGCATACACTACAACATAGCCCAAAATTAACGTCACTTGGGGGTCGTTAAAAATATCGATTTAACATCGGAAGGTTAGACGTTAAAGATTGCTAACGGACTGTCAGTCGTTATATCTCGTTTTGGGTACAAATCTAGGCTGTGGTATAGTGATATGTGTCTTATTTGGAGTATGCAGATAATATGAAACACTTAGTCTCTGTAGATTTTTACTAATGTAAACAAGATATTAATATGTTCCATGAGATACTATTTTGGTAAAGTTTGATTTGATGTATTTTCTAACTTTTAGATGAATGCAGTTCTTAGAAGAATCGCTGCTAGTACCCAGGAACTGCCCATTATCATTGAGGGGATGGTATGCATTTTATCTAGAGACAATTGTGCATACCTATTATTTGTTTCGCTTTTTATCAATAAACAATGCTAAAATGAAGCTCTTTCTTTATTTATGGTTTGCAGATGAAAGTATATATTTGGCGTATTTAGACTTCCACCCCTATGTTGTTGATGACTTGGCTTGTACAAAAGAGCAAAATAGGTGGTTCTCCAAGTTATTTGAGAAGGTAAATCATGTTCGGCTGTCACATTGTTCTCAGTTAACTTGTCATAGATTGTAAAACTAGTGAGAAGTTTTACAATCTATGACAAGTCAATACATATAAATTGGCAGATTTAGGTATATTTTGTCATCTTCACTATTTTATCCAAAACAATGTTCTGCATAGTTATGTATTTCTAGCATTGTTTTACTTTTTACCCTTTGAATAGCATTTGATAACTCTCCACAGTTTGTCTGCTCAGTTGTTTGACATTAATATTTGTTATATGATCAGGTGCCATTTCGACTTGTTGCTGAGGAGGGGAAATAGCATGATTCTAATATTGGGATGACGTAACAAATGAACTCATGGTCTTACTGGTATTCGATACATTTTGTAGTCCATCAATCACTTGGTCAATCATCTCGCCAGACACCCGTTTATCAAGATTGCTTGCCAACTTGAAAGGAAGAATACAGCTAGTGCTTACTCAATGCTTAGAGTAATACAATCTGAGTTACAAAGCTACCTCTCAGCAGTCAATACCCGCTTTTGGTAAACAATTTCATTGTTATTAAGTTGCTTCTTGTCCTTGTTTCTTTTTTGTCTTTTCATTTAGCATTGCTAACTCATGTTCATCAGGATTACCTATATCCTCCTCGCCTCTAAAAAGTTTATTTGCTGCAGGATTTCCTCTATTAAGACCTATGAGCCCTCTGTGTTACCTGCTTTGCTCATACTTGGAGCGCATTAAGATACAAAGCAACAAACTAAGTTAGAAAGTTTTATGGCTGCGCCATGCAAATATTTGTGCATAAAAAAACCATATTATTAGTATCTAATTATAAAAGTTTTGGATATAGTAATATAAAGTTAGAAATATGTTACGATAAAGTTCAGAAACTTGAAGTGCAAAGTTTAGAATTACAAAGTTGTGAATCTTAAAGTACAATGTTTCAAATGTCCTGCGTTGAGGAAGATCGTTGCTATAGTTCCTCTGCTTATGCTTGTCATGACAAACAACATGGGCGGGCACACAGCTCGCTAACTAGAGTTCAGAATGTGGAAGTCTGGTGTCACTCCAGGCCGGGGATCAGTAGAAAATTCCAAAAAACAGCTTTTCCCGAGTGGTACAGCTGGTGCCTGGTGTACTGTTAGATGGGGCTGACCTCGTATCAGTGTCAGATATGGTGCCATACAGCACCAAAAGATAAAATGATTTTCGTGGATGTAAAGCACTGAATGTCCTGCTGCTTCCCATGCCTACTGCATCATAATCAAGCAACACACCTACATCGATCAACCAGGCCATGTGCCAAGAACACTGAATAAAAACAAAGGAAAAATGCTATTGGCTCAATGGTTCTTGTCAGAACTCAATATAATCTTCAATCATCGATGCAGCAAGGAGTAATATAGTAGCAGGCTAGTAGCATAGCTTATATAGCCTGACGATGACTGTCCTCATTCATTGAGCAGCCAACAACACATTTCCTCCTTGATTATTCACATCAATATCTGTACCTTCTAAGCTGCCCTCTGAAACAGATATCACATTATATTAATTCCCTCTAGCAGTACATTTGCACTATATTGCTTAAAGCAATATATTAGTTCCACATACACCTGCACCATTCAATACCAGCATCCATCAAGCCATATTTGTAGGCTTGATGATGGTATCAATATCCTGGTGTTGAGGTTTAATCTGGTATCAAAATTTTAGTTTCACATACATGCAAAACCAATCATTACTTGGCACTTGTTCTCTGTTTATGGGCACAAAAGAGGTCCAGAAATAAATAACTATTTGCATTACCCACCTCCTCATTTCCATTTATAAATTTAGTGTCTTATAAACTAGCACCCATCCCCACTCTAGAAGCTGGAGGCCACCTCAGTTCTTCAACTCTGCTGGTGGAGAGGCAGTCTGACCAATAGGATATGGAGGATCAACATTCAGAATGGATGGATGTGTCATGTGTGAAATAGAGCAGCCATCATTCATTCCATCCTGCTGCACAGAAACATTTTCAGATGTAGGTCTTTGGCCTGAAACTTTCACTCTATCAAGACATTTTGAGCAATTCCACCGACTATACTTTGACACCAAAACTGGGGACGAATCATGGTGCTGATCATATTGTGGCTGGTTATGGAAAATATGAGGAGAGCAAAGTTTTGGATCCTTCTTCTGAAGCATAGCAACATAACCCCTGATACATGTATAGAGAAATCATCAAATGTTTGCTCTAGATAAAAAAAGGATCAATATCCAAAAATGCATTTCTCAATTAGAAGTTGTGCATAGGTAGTTTCACTCATGGATCTCATTTTGTCCTATCACTTTGTGAATGTGTAATAAAGAAAGAAAGAAAGAAAGAAAGAAATTCGTTCATTTCTACTTAGCGGGTATTAAAAAGAAAGGAAGAACCATAGGGCTAAAATCATCAAGTATAACGTCAAACATTTTCAAATTGAGAGCACAAAAGCATATAAAGATAGTTATCAGAAGGATATGGGTTGAATCCATGTTTCAAAGGTGTCACCTAGGCATTCAGGTGTACCAAGCTCGCCTTCGTGAATAGTGGCAGCCTTGTCACCTAGGCATCTAGGTGGACCCAGCACCCACCTAAACCATGGGTTCAATGACCAATAAAATATACGAACCAAACTGAACCATCTCAATAAATACAAAATTCTATATGTAACTTTATTTGGAGTATACACTCCTTTTAGGACAATACTAATGTCAGGTACAAAAATTAGCTGTGCGGAGCATAAATGTACTAGACCACCATGCCAGTTCTATCCTTCAAAGGAAGAAAGAACATATGCAAATCCAGTTGCTTGTGTTATAAACATAAAAAAAACTAATTGAAACCTTCTCTGAAAAAAGTGACTTACACTTTAGTGGGACAAATATTGTTGCAAATATGAACTAGAACACAAGTGGTTTTGGATTGTCGGAGGGCAGCTTGGCAAGAGTGCTGCTTGGATTGAATTGAAGTGCAGGTGATTACATGGGATACAAGATGGTGGCCCTTTCATATATGAGCAAGTGGCTCACCTACTACCTAGCATATTCCAACTGCCTAAAAGCAGATGCTTTGATTCTACATGGTTGTCAAGGCACCATGATAAACTTGGTTGCCAAGAAACCTAGAAACTACCTTACAGTGAAAAGTAAAAGTAATAGGTAACTAGATACATAGGTTCAGCACTAGGCTAACACCCTCAGTTCTCCCCCTTAGTCTTGTGCGCCTTGGGGTTGATCTGCTTTAGACCGATTCTCCCCCTCATTTTCTCGAACTTGGTCTTGCCCAGAGACTTGGTGAGAATGTTGAAAGTCATATGTTTGGTGTTGGTAATTAGTGACAATGCCTAAGTACTAATCCTATGCCTAAGTTGTATATAGCATATGAGGATTAGTACATTCCAAGGTTGGTGGCAAGATGGACATGATGATCATAATGGCCACACTTGGATTTGGATGCAACCCTACGTGATCAAGGCAAAGGTATATGCTTAAGGGTTGTGTTTTAGTAACCAAGACACCGAGTGGGTGTGGTTACATTATAGGATAGATAGCCGTACTATAAAGAGGGAAATGACGCAGCTATTGAACTCCTAAGTGCCTCTAGATGTGCATTTCATAATCATATGCATTTGGATAGAACTAATATCGCCTCGAAAAATGATTGTGAAAATGCTAACACATTCACACATGACGAGATCACTTGGTGGTGTTAGCACATTTGCGATGGCATTGGAGTTTGAGCGGTAGAGAGGGTTTGGGGTCCTCTCTCCCTCCCGCCGAGCTTGCGAGGCGGAATTTAGGCATTTTTGAGAAGTTGAAATGACTATTTTCCATTACGTCGGAAGTCGGAAAAGAAACGGAAGCGAACGGAGGTCACAGAGGTGACCGGACGCTGAATCGGACGCGGTCTCTGGTTGACCGAACGCGTTCGGTTAGTGTTCAGCATCTGCGCGTGTTTTAGTTTGATGATCGGACGCGCAGCGCGTCCGGTCACTGTCGACCGGACGCGTCTAGTCGTTCAGGGAGCTTACTGGACTCTAACCGGACGCTGGCACTGTGGCGTCCGGTCAGTTCTTCAGCG
This sequence comes from Saccharum hybrid cultivar R570, assembly GCA_038087645.1. Classification (NCBI taxonomy): domain Eukaryota; kingdom Viridiplantae; phylum Streptophyta; class Magnoliopsida; order Poales; family Poaceae; genus Saccharum; species Saccharum hybrid cultivar. The sequence continues at coordinate 1,711,455 of JAQSUU010000426.1, forward strand.
CGTCCGGTCGATGTTTCGTTGTGCGCTACTCAGGCTTGACCAGCGCGTCCGGTCAGTTACGGGACCAGCGTGTCCGGTCGATCCCAGCGCGTCCGGTCTGCGCGACCAGCGTGTCCGGTCGTTGCTTCGCATCTAGCCGTTGTGCGACTGGCGCGTCCGGTCAGTGTGACCAGCGCGTCCGGTCAGCACGATTTCGGCTGTTTAAGTTTCTAACGGCTATATTCGAAAGGGTACGTCTATAAATACTCGTTGGCCGGCTCAAGGCTCTCCCTCTCGCATACTCTTGAATATTTTGACATACTTGTGAGCACTTTGAGCTAAGCAACTCCCCTCCCACTCATCTCTCTTGCTTCTTTGCATATTCAAAGTGAGATTAAGTGATCCAAGTGCATTTGCATTGTGAGATTGCATCTAGTTGGCACTTGGTGGTTGATTTGCTGCGGGATTGTTGTTTCTCTTGGTGGTTGCCACCACTTAGACGGCTTGGAGCAGCTTGGAGGCGTTGGCAAGAGTTGGTGATTGTTCTTGGCCACCTCCGGTGATTGTGAGGGGTTTGTGCCTACCTCGGCGAAGCGCCAAAGGTAATATTAGTAAATTGCTCGTGTCATTGCAACCTTTTGCTATTTGGTAGGTTCTTGTGGCGCCTTTTGAGAGGCTCGGTGTGAGACCGATTAGCCACCGAACCACGTGGTGAAGAGGGACACAACAGGGATTAGCGTGCCAGCAAGCACGTGAACCTCGGGATAAATCTTCGTGTCATCACTTTCATATTGTGATTGATTAATCCCGGTGTTCGGTTGTCTTGGTATTCATTATTGATCATATTGGTTGGCTCTTTACTTTGCCCCTCGGTGAAACTCTCCCAACTCAACTCCGCATTACTTTCTTAGTTATCTTTGCTAGCTAGTTAGCTTTGCTTTAGTAGCTCCTTTGTGTAGCTTGCTAGTTGTAGTTGTAGTTACCTTCTCGGTTTGACTTGTGCGGTTGAGTGTAAATACTAGAATTGTGAATTGGTTAGGTGGCTTGCAAACACCCCGTAGGCTAAGCAAAACTCGCATCTCGCTATTTGTTATATTGATAAACTTGTTTAGCTTGTCTTTGTAGAAAATTTTAAAAGGCTATTCACCCCCCTCTAGCCATCAAGACCTTTCAAGTGGTATCAGAGGCGTGGTCACTGTTTGTAAGGCTTAACAACCTCGGTGTAAGATGGCTCAAGTTATGTTCAATCATGTTAATGGCAAGCCTCCATTCTTTGATGGTGTCTCTTCCTTTGATCATTGGAAAAGGAAGATGAAGCAATACCTAGGCAATATACATGAGAAGGTTTGGGATGTGACCAAAGAAGGATACATCATTCTTGATGAGGAAAATCTCACTCCCAATGACCGCATCAACAAACAATGCAACACCACGGCACTTGACACAATCTACCGTGCCATTGATGACAAAGTATTTGAGCAAATCAAAGATCTTGAGAAGGCAAATGAGCTTTGGATAAGGCTTGAAGAAACATATGAAGGAACTTCAATGATAAAAAGTGTCAAACTATATATGCTCAAGGACAAGTTCTCTATTTTCAAGATGAAGGATGATGAAACCATCCCGAAGATGTTCTATAGGCTCCAAGTCATTGTCAATGATCTCAAGGGGCTTGGGGAGAAGGTTGAGGACAAGGACTTCTCACACAAGTTCTTGATGTGCTTACCCAAGAAGTTTGCCACCTTAAGAAGAATGATCTTTAGAGAGGGATTGGACAAGGTCAAACCAACCGATGTGCTTGGAGATATAATGACCGATGCCCAATACAATGATGATGAAGATGAGGTAGATGAGAAGAAGGAGACCAAGGTCAAGCAAGAGAAGCCCATTGCATTCAAGGCTTCATCCTCTAAGGGCAAGAGCAAGGTGGAGAGTGATGATGATGATCCATTCGATGATGAGACCATGGCCCTCCTAGTGCACAAGATGGGGAGGTTCATGAAGAAGAAAGGATATGGTGCAAGAAAGAGAAGGGACTTCATGAAGGCAAAGGAGGTGCTTTGCTACAATTGCAATAGCCCTGATCATGTAGTGGCAAAGTACCCCTATGAAGACAAAAGATATCATGATGGGGAGTTGAAGTTGAAGAAGAACAAGAAGGAGAAGAAAGAGAAGAAGAGCTTCACTATCAATAAGAAGAAGAAGGGTGGTGGCTATGTGGTCACTTGGGATAGTGATAACTCCGATAGTGATGATGATAGCTCTAGTAATGATGAGAGGACCACTCGGTGAGTCATTGCAAACATCGCCCTCTCCAACAAGCCATCCATCTTCGACACTACATCGACATGCCTTATGGCCAAGCCTACCAAGGTAAAATATGATGATAGTGATGATGATTCGTGTGCTAGTGATGGTTATAGGAGTGATGATGAGGAGGATGAGGACTACTCCAAGGATGATCTATTAGGCATAATAGATCAAATGAGCAAAGGCTACAAGAGGACAACCAAGAAGTGCAAGATCTTGGAGCAAGAGCTCATTGCCAAGAGCAATGAAAATGATGCCTTGATGGAGGAGCTTGTTGCTCTTAAAAAGAGTAAGGAGTGCAAAGGAATTCAACAAGAGCTCAAAGCTCTTAGGAAATCCTTTGATGAGCTAGAAGCCTCTCGTGAGTGTCTAAAGGAAGACCACGAGGATCTTGAAGTTGCTCACATTAGGCTTAAGGAAGCTCACTCCACTCTACTTGAGCTCATCAAGGAAAAGGACCTCAAGTTGGAGAAGCTCATGAAGGAAGCTAAGGAGGAGCAAGTGATTGTCACTTGTGATATTGGACTAACATGTGATATTATTGATGATTCTTTATTTGTTGGTCCTACTAATGCTTCATGTAGCTCATCATCATCCACCACAACCAACTCTACCTCTACTACTAGTGATTCATCACTTGTGGTTGAGAATGAGACTCTCAAGAGAGAGGTGGATGATCTCACCCGCGCATTAGGCAATGCCTATGGTGGGGATGCCCGCTTGCTAAAATGCTTGGGTAGCCAAAGATTCTCTCTTAACAAAGAGAGTTTGGGCTATACTTCCAAGAAGGGCAAGGCGGCCTTTGCTACTCTAAAGCCTCGCTTTGTGAAGGGCAATGGTCATTATTGCAATAGATGCAAGCAAGTTGGGCATCTAGAGATTAATTGCAATAAAATTAACAAGAACAAGAAAAATGCTAATGTACCTTACATTCCTTTTGATTCTTGTTATGTGCTTACCAAGGGTGAGAAAGGTGTGCATGCTAAGTTTATTGGTACACCAATTGTGGGTCCAAAGAAGAAGGCCATTTGGGTACCAAAGAGCTTAGTGACAACCTCCAAGGACCTAAGCAAGTATGGGTACCTAAGAAACATTAATTTGTTTTATAGGTAAATTACAAGGCCGGAGGAAGGCATTGGGTGCTTGATAGTGGGTGCTCTCAACATATGACCGGTGATTTAAGAATGTTCAACTCTCTCAAAACAAATGATAGTGGCATTGATAGCATCACATTTGGTGACAATAGCAAGGGTGATGTAAAGGCTCTTGGAAGGATTGCAATCTCAAATGATCATAGCATTTCCAATGTGCTCTTAGTTGAAAAGTTGAACTTCAATCTTCTCTCGGTTGCTCAATTGTGTGATCTCAGTTTCAAGTCCATATTTGGTGTTGATGATGTGGAGATAGTTAGTGTTGATGGCTCCAACTTGATCTTCAAAGGTTTTAGATATGAGAATCTTTACTTGGTTGATTTCAATGCTAGTGACACTCAACTTTCAACATGCTTGCTCACCAAATCAAGTATGGGTTGGTTATGGCATAGAAGACTTGGTCATGTTGGCATGAAGCAATTGAATAAGTTAGTGAAGCATGACTTAGTTAGAGGCTTGAAGGATGTCACATTTGAGAAAGATAAGCTATGTAGTGCATGTCAAGCCAGAAAGCAAGTGGGCAACACTCATCCATTAAAGAGCATTATGAGTACTTCCAAGGCATTTGAGTTGTTGCACATGGATCTATTTGGGCCAACTACATACACAAGCATTGGTGGCAACAAGTATGGCTTTGTGATTATGGATGATTTCACTAGATATACATGGGTATTCTTTCTTGGGGACAAAAGTGATGTATTTGATATATTCAAGAAGTTCATCAAGAGAGTGCAAAATGAGTTTGAAACCACAATCAAGAAAGTGAGAAGTGACAATGGAAGTGAGTTTAGAAACACAAGAGTTGATGAGCTATGTGAGGAACTTGGAATCAAGCATCAATTCTCGGTCAAGTATACACCTTAATCCAATGGACTAGTTGAGAGAAAGAATAGAACCTTAATTGATATGGCAAGATCAATGTTGAATGAGTATAATGTGAGTCATTCATTTTGGGCCGAAGCAATCAACACGGCTTGCTTCTATAGCAACCGCCTCTATTGTCACAAGTTTCTAGAGAAGACACCATATGAGATCTTAAATGGAAGAAAGCCTAACATTGCATACTTTCGGGTATTTGGTTGCAAATGCTACATCTTGAAGAAGGGTACTAGATTGAGCAAGTTTGAGAAGAAATGTGATGAAGGCTTCCTACTTGGTTACTCAACTACTAGCAAAGCTTATAGAGTTTGGAATTTGGCTAGTGGTTTACTTGAAGAAGTTCATGATGTTGAGTTTGATGAAACAAATGGTTCTCAAGATAAGGAAGATAACTTGGATGATATGAGAGGAACTCAATTGACCAATGCTATGAAAGAAATGGACATTGGTGATATTAGGCCAAAGCAAGTGATTGATGTGGATGACAACAAAGATCAAGTGCTCCAAAGTCCAATCACTCAAGCTAGTGGTTCTCTAATGTAAAATCAAGCTAGTACATCATATCAAGTGCAACAAGATCAACAAGTGGCTAGTTCATCATCTCCAACTCATGATCAACATCAACATCCCAGCAATCAAGTCCAAGTGCTTCAACCAACTAACATTGCAAGAGACCATCCATTGGATTCCATCATTGATGACATACAAAGGGGAGTTCAAACTAGATCAAGATTGGCATCTTTTTGTGCTCACTCTTCTTTTGTGTCAATGGAAGAACCCAAGGACATTGATAAAGCATTGAGAGATCCGGATTGGGTAAATGCAATGCATGAAGAGCTCAACAACTTCAAGAGAAATGAAGTATGGGAACTAGTTGAGAGGCCTAAGGATCACAATGTCATTGGAACAAGATGGGTCTTTCGCAACAAACAAGATCAAGATGGGATAGTAGTAAGGAACAAAGCAAGACTAGTGGCTCAAGGTTACACACAAATAGAGGGTCTTGACTTTGGTGAAACTTATGCCCCGGTTGTAAGATTAGAAGCAATTAGGATCTTACTTGCCTATGCTTGTGCTCACAATATCAAGCTATATCAAATGGATGTGAAGAGTGTATTTCTCAATGGGTACATTCAAGAAGAGGTGTATGTGGAGCAACCTCCTGGTTTTGAAGATGACAAGAAACCCAATCATGTCTATAAATTGAGAAAAGCTTTGTATGGATTGAAGCAAGCATCTAGAGCATGGTATGAAAGATTAAGAGATTTCTTGCTATCCAAAGGATTTGACATGGGCAAAGTGGATACTACTCTATTTACCAAGAAGATTGGGAAAGACTTGTTTGTGTTGCAAATATATGTTGATGATATCATATTCGGTTCAACCAATCAAGATTATTGTGATGAGTTTGGGAAAATGATGGCAAACGAATTTGAAATGTCAATGATTGGTGAACTCATTTTCTTTCTTGGACTTCAAATCAAACAAATGAAGGAAAGAACATTTATAAGCCAAACCAAATACATAAAGGACATGCTAAAGAAGTTTGGTATGGAAGATGCAAAAGGAATCACTACTCCAATGAGCACTAGTGGAAGCTTGGATAGTGACAAGAGTGGCAACATGGTGGATCAAAAGCTATATAGATCAATGATTGGTAGCCTACTTTATGTGACGGCATCAAGGTCTGATGTAATGTTTAGTGTATGCATGTGTGCAAGATTTCAAGCCTCACCAAGAGAAAGTCATTTGAAGGCAACAAAGATAATATTGAGGTACTTAAAGCATACACTAGATGTTGGATTATGGTATCCCAAAGGTGCAAGCTTTGAGCTAGTTGGATATTCAGATTCCGACTATGCCGATGACAAAGTGGAGAGAAAGAGCACTTCCGGGACTTGTCAATTGTTGGGAAGATCACTTGTCTTATGGTCATCCAAGAAGCAAAATAGTATTGCACTATCTACCATCAAGGCCGAATACATCGCCGTGGGTAGTTGTTGTGCATAAATCTTATGGATGAAGGCAACATTGAAATATTTTGGAATCAGCTTCAAGAATGTGTCATTGCTATGTGATAATGAAAGTGTCGTGAAGCTAACCAACAATCTGGTTCAACATCAAAGAACAAAGCATATTGATGTTCGTCATCATTTCATTAGAGATCATCAACAAAAGGGTGACATTGCTATTGAGAGTGTGGGCACCGAAGATCAATTAGCCGATCTATTCACCAAGCCACTTGATGAGAAGAGATTTCACAAGCTAAAGAATGAGTTGAACATACTTGACTTCTCCAACATGAGTTGATGCACCCCATATATGACATGCCTCTCATTCGAGCCCTAAGGTACAATTGGTTGACATGTCATACATTCTATACTAAGGACTTGGTTAGTGCATCTAGTCATATTTTACATGTTCTAGGCTCATTCATGAAAATCAAATGAATTTGAAGCTTATATGGTGCCACTATTGTTTCCATGACTTGTATGATCTAGTGGTAGCATATAACTTGTTTAAGTAGCTTGTGATCCTAAGTGTTTAATCTAAAAAACTTGTCTAAATATTTGCTTCAACATGGTGCATGATAACCCATCTAGTGAGGTGTGAAGAAGCTTGCCCTTGGATCAAACCGAAGCATTTTATTTATGCAAGCAATCTAGGTTGAATTCACAAACTTGATCCTCACCCCATATTTCAACATGATAATCTATCTAAAGTTTGCTCCTTGTGGTCAATTGGTGCCAAAGGGGGGAGAAAATGTTGTTCACAAAGATAGAACTCAAAGGGGAAGAAGCACAAAGGGGGAGAAAAATGTTGTTCACAAAGATGAATCCTAAAGGGGGAGATTTGATAAAAGAAGGGGATCAACTAAAATTTTAAGCACACAAGTAGGGGGAGCAAGCTCTTAAACATGAATGTTGCATTTCCATGTGCACTTCATATGTATGATGCATAGTTATGCATTTCTTTTTCTCCGATACATTGCTTGTGTGGTGACTTGCTAGTATACAATTGAATGGTGTATTAAGGTACTAGCATGAATAGGAAGTAGTTAGATTTTTCTTGCTTCATTTTTTTCATAGTGGTACTAGAGCCTTGCTTATAATGTTGATCTCACGAGATTTCTAGTTATGGTTGTGCTTTTCCATGTGGTATCTAACTACACAAGGTGCTAAGATGGTGTTTATCGCTACTCTGATGGTATCACGCTTCAGAGGTCTATAATCTTAAACACTTAGCACCTATTGGTAGTCAATGCTCCTAATCTTTCCTATCTAACATGTATGCTTCCAAAATCCAAACATATATCATACATGTAGGGGGAGCCATTGCTATCAATTTGAATTCATGATCACATGTCCATAATTCTTACACATGGTAATATACTTGGACAATGTGACATGGGTTCAATCAAAATTTTATCATAATATCTTTGTGAAAGGTTTGTCACCAATTACCAACAAGGGAGAGATTGAAAGTCCTATGTTTGGTGTTGATAATTAGTGACAATGCCTAAGTACTAATCCTATGCCTAAGTTGTATGTAGCATATGAGGATTAGTACATTCCAAGGTTGGTGGCAAGATGGACATGGTGATCATAATGGCCACACTTGGATTTGGACGCAACCCTACATGATCAAGGCAAAGGTATATGCTTAAGGGTTGTGTTTTAGTAACCAAGACATCGAGTGGGTGTGGTTACATTATAGGATAGATAGCCGTACTATAAAGAGGGGAATGACGCGGCTATTGAACTCCTAAGTGCCTCTAGATGTGCATTTCATAATCATATGCATTTGGATAGAACTAATATCGCCTCAAAAAATGATTGTGAAAATGCTAACACACTCACACATGACAAGATCACTTGGTGGTGTTAGCACATTTGCGATGGCGTTGGAGTTTGAGCGGTAGAGAGGGTTTGGGGTCCTATCTCCCTCCCGCCGAGCTTGCGAGGCGGGATTCAGGCATTTTCGAGGAGTTGAAATGACTATTTTCCATTACGTCGGAAGTCAAAAAAGAAACGGAAGCGAACGGAGGTCACAGAGGTGACCGGACGCTGAACCGGACGCGGTATCTGGTTGACCGGACACGTCCGGTCAGTGTTCAGCGTCTGCTCGTGTTTTAGTTTGATGATCGGACGCGCAGCGCGTCCAGTCACTGTCGGCCGGACGCGTTCGGTCGTTCAGGGAGCTTACTGGACTCTAACCGGACGCTGGCACTATGGCCTCCGGTCAGTTCTTCAGCGTGTCCGGTCGATGTTTCGTTGTGCGCTACTTAGGCTTGACCAACGCGTCCTGTCAGTTATGGGACCAGCGCGTCCGGTCGATCCCAGCGCGTCCTGTCTGCGCGACCAGCGTGTCCGGTCGTTGCTTCGCATCTAGCCGTTGTGCGACCGGCGCGTCCGGTCAGTGTGACCAGCGCGTCCGGTCAGCACAATTTCGGCTGTTTAAGTTTCTAACAGCTATATTCGAAGGGGTACGTCTATAAATACTCATTGGCCGGCTCAAGGCTCTCCCTCTTGCATACTATTGAACATTTTGACATACTTGTGAGCACTTTGTGATGAGGACATCGCCACGCTGGACACACCGACGTTATGGTCTTTCCCAAGTTACAATTCGTCCCCAACTCAGCTGCCACGTCACCCTCGGATTCAGCAGACACGTCGTCATTATTTTGGTCATAACTCTCTCATACGACATCAAAACGGGGCATTCTTGGATGCGTTGGAAAGGGGACGACGACGCCGTCGTTTTGGATCTGGTCCTAGCTCCAGAAGGTCCGTGGATCATTCTGTGTGACCGCGTCAAGGTGTTGCATCACCTATTTGGGCCAACTTGACCATGTATCGTGTTGGGCCTTAAGCCCAAGTTGTGGACGCCCAACCCCTGGCCGTTTCCAACCCTAGGTCGAGTCTTAGACTATAAATATAGCCGCTGCCACTATTAGACAATTGGGTTTTGTTTAGAGTTTAGTTTTCCATCGAGAAACTAAATCGTTCATTGTAACTGTGGTGACAAATCCTTTTACAGTGATCCAAGGCCCCCGTTCTTGATCTCCTCCACTGTGTCGATTAGTTCTTTGGAACCGAGTTCTTGAACCTCTATTGAAATTCGCATCATTCATATCTGCAATTTCAGATTGCGTGTTTTTTTCCTTCTTGCTTGTGCTCTTCGATTCGCTTGCAGGAAAAACCTTCTTGGCGAGGTCAATCAAGTTGTACTTGGTTAATAACCAACGGAGCAGTGGTGTAACGGTTGCAGGGTTCGAATCGTGTCTGATTTGAAGCCAGATCGCCAACGTCGAGTTCTCCACAAGTCGAACTTACCGGTTACCTCTCGGAAGATCGGGCTAGTATATATCACTTTGAGCTAAGCAACTCCCCTCCCACTCATCTCTCTTGCTTCTTTGCATATTCAAAGTGAGATTGAGTGATCCAAGTGTATTTGCATTGTGAGATTGCATCTAGTTGGCACTTGGTGGTTGATTTGCTGCGGGATTCTTGTTTCTCTTGGTGGTTACCGCCACTTAGACGGCTTGGAGCAGCTTGGAGGCGTTGGCAAGAGTTGGTGATTGTTCTTGGCCACCTCCAGTGATTGTGAGGGGTTTGTGCCTACCTCGGCGAAGCGCCAAAGGCAATGTTAGTAAATTGCTCGTGTTATTGCAACCTTTTGCCATTTGGTAGGTTCTTATGGCGCCTTTTGAGAGGCTCGGTGTGAGACCGATTAGCCACCGAACCACGTGGTGAAGAGAGACACAACAGGGATTAGCGTGCCGGCAAGCACGTGAACCTCGGGATAAATCTTCGTATCATCACTTTCATATTGTGATTGATTGATCCCGGTGTTCGGTTGTCTTGGTATTCATTATTGATCATATTGGTTGGCTCTTTACTTTGCCCCTCGGTGAAACTCTCCCAACTCAACTCCGCATTACTTTCTTAGTTATATTTGCTAGCTAGTTAGCTTTGCTTTAGTAGCTCCTTTGTGTAGCTTGCTAGTTGTAGTTGTAGTTACCTTCTCGGTTTGACTTGTGCGGTTGAGTGCAAATACTAGAATTGTGAATTGGTTAGGTGGCTTGCAAACACCCCGTAGGCTAAGCAAAACTCACATCTCGCTATTTGTTATATTGATAAACTTGTTTAGCTTGTCTTTGTAGAAAATATTAAAAGGCTATTCACCCCCCTCTAGCCATCAAGACCTTTCAAATGTCTGCAAGCTGATCAGTAGTGGAAATGTACTCGGCCTTGATGCTTCCGTCTTTCAGATAGCTACGGATGAAGTGGTACTTGATCCTGATGTGCTTGCTCCTCTGATGGAAGACTAGATTCTTGGCCAGGGTGAGAGCAGACTTGTTGTCCACCTTTAGCTCCACCACCTTGATGTGCCTACCGAGGAGTTTAGCTAGCAGCCTTGAGAGCCATAGAGCTTTAGTTGCAGCAGTAGAGGTGGCAATGTACTCTGCTTCATAGCTAGAGAGCGCCACCACCTTCTGCTTGATCGATTGCCAGCTAACCAAGCAATTGCCAAGGAAGAATAGTGTTCCACTCATGATCTTGATCATGTCGATGTCACCGGCGAGGTTGATGTCGCAGTAGCTGATAAAAGCGAGCACTGCTAGGCGCCTTGGTGAAGTGCAGACCATAGTCGAGCGTGCCACTGACATAGCGAAGAATTCGCTTGATAGCTCCTTCATGCTCCACCATGGGCCGCTCCATGAACCGACTGACGAAGCCGATGGCGAACGCTAGATCAGGGCGAGTGTGCACTAGGTAGCACAGACTGCCGATCAGGTGCAGGTAGTGAGTGGGATCGACCTCTGTGGGCGTGCTATGCCTGCTAAGCCTCAGTCGTTCCTCCATTGGAGTATGGGCAGGGTTGCAGCCAGCCATTCCTCCAAGCTCCAGAATCCTCTTAGCGTAGTGAGTCTGCCGAAGAGTGATTCCGGTGGAGTCTTGATGCACCTCGACGTCGAGGTAGAAGCTGAGGAGGCCGAGGTCGCTCATGTCAAAGGTCTTCTTCATCTAAGCCTTGAATGGCTCCACTTGCTCTTCCACACTGGAGATGATCAAGTCCTTGACGTAGACGCGGATGAGTAGGATAGAGCATCCACTGTCCCGCTGGTATATTGCCGCCTCGTGAGCGCTTTCCTAGAAGCCCATCTCCTTGATTGTGGCATCTAGCTTGGCGTTCTAGGCGCGCGGAGCCTACCGTAGACTGTACAGAGCCTTGCGGAGGTGGAAGACCTTCCCTTCTTCTCCGACGACAGCGTAGCTTGGTGGCTGTTGCACGTACACCTCCTCCTTGAGGTCGCCATTGAGGAAGGCCGATCTAATATCCATGTGGTGGACGCGCCAGCCTCTTGGGCTGCTAGCTCGAGGATGACCCTGACTGACTCCATACACGCCACCGGAGCGAAGGCGTCATCGTAGTCCACCCCATCTTGATGAACGAATCTGCGCGCCAGCAGTCTTGCCTTGTGCTTGATCACCGCGCCCAGCTCATCCTTCTTGAGCTTGTACACCCATTTTAGGGTGATGGGCCGGTGACCAGCAGGGAGCAGCACCAGCTCCTAGGTGTAGTTCTGCTCTACCGCCTTGAGCTCCTGCTCTATTGCCACCCGCCACGGTGGATCATCCTTGGCCTCGGTGAAGTTGGTAGGTTCGCTAGCGTGCGTCAGGTGCAGCTCAGCGAAGAGAGTTGAGACGGCGGAGGTGGAGAATGGTTGCCGAAGATGCTCACCATCGTGCGGTATCGCAGTGGCTCACCGTTGTAGTAGGAGTCAAGTCTGTCTTCATCATCCTCTAGTGGAGTGGCGAACTCCACTTGATCATCGAGCTCGGCTGAAACCGTCGGTGAGGTAGACGAAGCGGTGGGGGCAATAGGAGACGCTGGTGGAGGCGTTGACGAGCTCGGTTGGTTCACTGGTGGAGTGGCAGATGCTGTCGAGCTCTGTCCGTGCTCTTTCGAGCTCCTTCGAGCACCTACAAGCTCCATCCGAGTAGTTGGTCACGGTGTTGACCACCTCCGAGCACCGTTCGAGCTCCTCCGAGCTCTGTCCGAGCACCCCCCGGATTTGGCGACGGTGAGCACGGCGCCGCTGGAGATGCACCTTGTGCTCCCCCAGCTCCTTTGAGCTCCTAATACTCGATGGTGAAGTCACTCGCTGCCAAGGCTGAACTGCCGGCATCCGGAGTGGACCAGTCCCAGCCGTGCCCCTCATCAAAGATGACGTTGCGGCTGACGGTGGGGGCAATAGGAGACACAGGTGGAGGCGTTGACGAGCTCGGTTGGGTCACTGGTGGAGTGGAAGATGCTGTCGAGCTCTATCCAAGCTCCTCCGAGCACCTCCTCTGCATCACCGGGTTGAGGATCCGGTACGCCTTGGCTCCCTCCGCGTAGCCGATGAAGATGCTGGGCTTGCCATGGTCATTCAGCTTGCGAAGCTAGCCCAAATCCTTGGTGTAGGTGACGCAACTAAAAGCCTTCAGATAGCTCACTGCTGGTGTGCACCCGTGCCAGGCCTCGTAGGGGTCTTTCCCTGCAAGTTTCTTGTCGGCAAGCGATTGAGCAGATGGATTGCCGTCATCACCGCCTCCCCCCAATACTTGGTCGGTAGCCTCCTCTGCCTCAGTAGCGCCTGGGCTATGGCCACAATGGTTTGGTTCTAGCGTTCCACCATGCCATTCTGCTGGGGCAAGTGAGGCATGGAGAAGTGGCGCTTGATGCCCTTATCGGCGTAGTAGGCGGCTGTAAGGTCCTAAATGGCTAGAGGGAGGTGAATAGCCTATTCAAAAATCTACAAGCTTCACTAGACAAGTGAGTTAGTAAAACAAATGGCGTAACAATTCTAGCACTAGCTCACTAAGCTATGCAAGACACCTACACAAGTATAGTTCAAGGCTAAACACTAACCACACCAACAACTAACTCTACTCCTAAATAAGAACAAAACTACATAGGCTAGAGACGAAGAAAAATAAGCTACACAACTAGCAAGGTAGACAAGTAAGTAAAGGAGTGAGCTAGAATAGTTATAACGATGTTGATGAGTAGAGATATATTCAATGAACCAATCAATCAACGCAATCACATACACCAAATGAAAACCTCAACAAAGAGATGACACAAAGATTTTTTACCGAGGTTCACTTGCTTTCCGGCAAGCTAATCCTCGTTGTGGCGATGCACCCACTCGATGGATCGCGAGCTAATTGACTATCAAGAGTTAAACCCTCAGCGGGTGCCAAACATCTACTCACAAGATGGGAATCCTCTAAGCCACGAGCTCCACTAGAGTAGCCAATTCACGAACTCCCATGGGGAAGGCTCAAGAACCCCTCACAATCACTTGGTGAGGCTCGAAACAATCTCCAATCACGAGCTCAATACCACCGCTGCTCCAAGCCATCTAGGATGTAGGGAAACACCCAAGAGTAACAAGAAATCTACAACTAACTCAAAGATCAAGTGTCACTAGATGTAAATCACAAAGCAATGCACTTGAATCTCACTCAATCTCACTAGAGTTGCAACCAAGCAAGGAGATGAGTGGAGGGGAAGTTCTCTAGCTCAAAGTATGTCTTAAGTGTTCAAAGAGTCAAGAGAGAGGTCCCAAAGCCAGCCAAACAGTTGTTTATAAGCAACCCCAAATAATAGAGCCGTTAGGCTCGAGATGCCGCTCTGCGCGCATTGATCGGACGTGCTGGTCTAATCAACCGAATGCAGCCATAGCGTCTGGTCGCACTAGCGCGACTTCGCCGATGCTCACCACATGTCCCTTTTTGAATCTCGCTCATTAGATTTTCAACGGTCATGAAACGTTATGCTCTCAGGTAAAGTGTGACCGGACGCGCTCCACTCCACGACCGGACATGACAGTGTCAGCGTCCGGTCGCTGTCTAGAGAGGTTCCAGAGAGTGACTTGGTCAACCAGACGTGTCTGATCGCACGTGATTGGACGCGGCACCGTGTTCGATCAGCTCTGAGACTCACGCTATTCTCTAGGTGCGTGACCGGACGCTCCGGTTCAGCGAGAGACCAGACGCACCAGTTGCAAACCCTAGCGCCCCACGCCGCGCACAGTTGCTGCCACTGACCGGACACGCTGGTCGTGCTAACCGCGTCCGGTCCAGCGTCCGGTCATACCAGTGACCTCCGTTTGCCGCTGTTTCGATCCATGATGACTTAGAGAAAATCTCTACCTTCGACGTAGTATAAAATATGCATTTCATTTCCACAAAAACACCGAATCAACCACCTTGTGCATGTGTATTAGCATTTTCACAATCATTTTCTCAAAGAGTTAGCATCTCACTAGATCCTAAATGCATATGCTCAAGAATATAGACCAAGTAGCACTTGATTCATGAGATGACTGTGATTGCCCCTCTTGATAGTCAACTATCAATCCTAAGCCCGGTCAATCACTTCTCTACTCATCTAGAGACCGGCAAAAGAGAATCCTACCATTATACATTTGTCTTGATCATCTCATTCCTTGTCTATCACCATTATCTCCAAGTTCATGCTCCTTCTCCTTCATCACTCGTGTTGCTATGCCTAACTCAAATCACTTGACACAATGGCATTAGCAACTTGGTGTCATTAATTACCAAAACCAAACTTAGGCTTTCAGCGGCAAACTCAGCAACGGTGAACTCACCACCGTTGTTGGTGCGAAGGACCCGAAGCTTGTGGCCGCTCTCCTTCTCTGCCTCAGCTTAGACCTTCTTGATTGCGTCCACGGTAGCATCCTTGGACGGCAGTAGGATGGCCCACATGTAGCGGGACACGTCATCGACCAGTAGCAGGAAGTAGCGCCAACCTCCTAGAGTCGCTGACGTCACGGGCTCACAGAGGTCGCCGTGGACGAGCTCCAACTGCTTCTACGCGCGGTATTGAGCCTACTGTGGGAAGGGGCACCGGCGCTGCTTCGTCGTGACATAGGTGTCGCAGACCTGCTCGGGGTGCTTGATCACCGGCATGCCGCGCACCATGGATGCCGAGCTGGTGCAGTGCCTCAAAGTGGAGGTGGCCAAACAGCTCATGCCAGCGCTAGGCGTCGTCGCCCTTCCTCGTGGTGAGGTAGATCGGTTGCGCGGTCTCGAGGTGGAGGACGTAGAGGCGACTGGGCCCGCGGTTCACCTTGACAAGAAGACATCCGTGGTGATCCGAGATGCGAAGCACACCTTGGTCAATCTCCACCTTAGACCTGCTTCATCGAGCTACCCCAAGCTCATGATGGAGTTGCGCAGTGCCAGGATGATGTAGACGCCGTGGAGGACTCGGTGGTCGCCGTTCTTGGCTTGGAACACGATGGAGCCGACGCCTTGGATCTCCACCTTTGACGCGTCGCCAAACTACACCAAGCCACGAACTGTGGTGTTGAGGTCAGAGAAGAGCTCGCAACGGCCGATCATGTGGTGGGTGGCGCCGCTGTCGAGGTACCAGCCATCGAGCTTGTCCTCACTAGAGCCGGTGTTTAGAAACGCCCGGGCTCGAGGCTCGTTGAGGTCGAGGTCGGCGTCGGCCTTGGAGCAGAGCATGTGCTCTAGCTCTAGGAAGTCGTGGGCAAGGAACAGAGTTGCCCCGTCGTCATCTGCCTCTGCGAGATAAGCCGCACCTCCATGCTCGCATCAAGGCTAGGGGCAATCCTTCACCCAATGGCCGGTGCGATGGCAGTTGAGGCAGGTGTCATCGCGGTTCGCCTTGCGTTCACCGCCAGGACCACCAGCCTTCTCTACCTACCTACCGCCACCACGGTCGTCGCACTCTCCCTTGGGCTTCTGCTTCCTCCCGCCATGAGGTCGGTGATGGGCTTCCTTAGACGAGCTCGTCAAGCCAGAGTCATTCCCTCCCTTCTTCTACCGCGCGAGCCACTGCTCCTCAGTGAGCATGAGCTTCCCGCCGACGGAGACGGGCTCGGACACAGACTCCTGCTCTAGATCGTCCACCGTCTTCAGTCTCCCGATCACCCTCGATGGTGAGGTCCTAGAAGTCACGAAGAGTCTCGATGGTGATCTTGAGCTGGGTGTACTTCTTTGGCACGATGCGAAGAAGCTTCTCCACTGCCCGTTCCTTGTCGAGGTCCTTGTTGTCGTGGAGGGCCATCTGCTGCTTCAGCGTGGACAGGCGAAGGGTGAAGTCCTCGATCTGCTCCCCAGGATGGAAGGCGAGGTTCTCCCACTCCTTGGCAGTCGCTACAGCGTGGCATGGCGGACACGGTCGACGCCGATGCGTGCCGCGACGATGGAGTCCCACGCCTCCTTGGCCAACGCCTTGTCCGCGAGCGGGGCTCCCATCTCTGGTGGAACTCCGGCGATGATGGCCTCTAGCGCGCACCGGTCGTCGTGGTAAGGGAGGTTGGCAAACTCGATGGCGTCCCACAGCTAGCGCGCCTGCATCTTCACCATCATCAGTGAACTCCACTCGTGGTAGTTCATCTTCGTCAGCATCGGCCATGGTGTCCCTGCACCAGAGTCCTTGTACACTGTTTGAACGGCCGCTGGCGACCCATGACGACCTCCGCGTCCGCGACGGCGCTCCGGTGATGGCGACGGGATCCGGCGACGGCGCTCCGGGCTCCACGATGGCTCCCGGAGCTGCCGCTCGAACTCCTGGCATAGCGCGGCGGCTGTGTTGGCCGCTACCTAGGCTGTTGCCGCTGTCTGCCTGGCCACCTCGATTGCCTGTGCGGCGGCGGCCTCTGCCGCGGCCAGGCGCTGAGCACGATCGGCGTCCGGGCGAGGGTTCACCACCGCACCACCGGCGCTGGCTGCGGCGGCTGCTTCTTTCAGGGTGTGCTCGCTGGAGGTGGACATGGCCTCTGATCTCTCCTCACCAGGCTCCGATTCTAATTGTTGCAAATATGAACTAGAACACAAATAGTTTTGGGCTGTCGGAGGGTAGCTTGGCAAGAGTGCCGCTTGGATTGAATTGAAGAGCAGGTGATTACATGAGATACAAGATGGTGGCCCCTGCATATATGATCAAGTGGCTCACCTACTACCTAGCATATTCCAACTGCTTAAAAGCAGATGCTTTGATTCTACTTGGTTACCAAGAAACCTAGAAACTACCTTACAGTGTAAAGTAAAAGTAATAGGTAACTAGATAGATGAGTTCAACACTGGACTAACACCCTCAAATACATTAGCGAGGCAACAGCTAGCTGGCATATTATTAACCATTAATAAGGAGGATGAAGGATTCATTGTGATCATTACCAAACAGAAAGGCTAACAAAAGGGAATAGATAATATTAACTCTGGACTGTCTAAACACTTTATTAAATGATTCAAAAAAATCTAAAAAACAATATAAAAAGTAAACATGGCATTCTGCTCTAGCTGACCGCCTCACTCCTTACATTCAACATGCCTGTATCATGCTTGCAGACAACATATGACTGTGTAGGGCCTAAAGATGATAAACCATGCTCACCTGGATGTTGATTGTCACAATAATGGCAATATGTATCATGCTCGCATACAACAAATGACTGTATAATAAGTATGATTAATTAACCATGCTCACACAGTACCCACTAAACAGTGCTACACTGCTAGATAGATATGCATCGTTCGGTGGCAGTCAATGAAGAAATATAGACATCTACTGGATATAGAAAATGATTACCTCAGGGAGAAGTGGTCGCATTCCTGCTGCTCTGCTGCTGCTGGTGTGTCATCAGATTCAGCAACTGTGGATAAACGATGCTCTGCTGGTGTGCCATCAGATTCAGCAGATAGACGCCGTAATTCCTCCACTGCTCTAGCTCTACGAGCAAGCGCTGCTGCTTCCATTTGTTAGAAGCACAGCGTGCAGCACAACTGTCACTTGAGTCTTGTGATCTTGGAAACGAACCAAGCACCTTGCACAGCCCTGAAAAAACCAGCAAGCATTGCACGATTTATCTTACACATCTTTTTCCGTCGAGACTGCAGAAAGAGATAGCTAGTACGCTGATACAGAAAACGTACAACAGGAATGAGGAACTAGCAGGCTTGATTGTATAAATCCCAATATAACGCAGACTATACATCTTAGTTCATTCATGGAATAGAACACAGCATAACGAGCCATATGCACATATATCGCAGCAAAAAGGTAAGAAATGAGTACAACCTGGACCTCTAACTAATTCATTCCCAGACTACACACATGTATACAAATAAAAACGCAACGTCAGTTAACAAATAAGACAGAGACAGATAAAAACATGATTAACTTCCATGCATGTTTATGCCAGCAAGGCTGCTGTGTTAAATCTGACAGGGTCGATGGCCACTCGTTTCTGCAAAGAATCCAAGTAAAGCCTGCATTTTTTCGCGACATGAAATATAGACGGTCACGGCTTCCATGCAGGCACAGTGGCACACACAGTAAGGCTAAGGCATCTCGAGAGTGTGCAAAATAAGGAGGCTGGGAAATAAGCAGGTTGTATTTCACCTGTGCCTTTCCTGGGAAATAAGGAGGCAGCGAAAGTAGAGCTAAAGTCGGAGGCTGCGAAATTAGAGCTAAAGTCGGCCTCATACATAGCAAGAACGATCGATCTAATAAGAAGTCCTTATAATAGGCAGAAAAAGCTTCTTCTCAAGTCAAAGATCCGACCCGATCTCGTCATCAATCAAGAGTTAAAATATTGATTGTCACCTGTGCCTTTGCTGAAGGGGTCGGGTGTGGTGGAGCTGTGCCGACGGACGTCCTCCGCTATACACGGCTTCCTGCAGCGGACGGATCGGTGCCTGAAGGACGCAGGAAGGTGGATCGGAAGCTAGCGGTGAAGCTGGCGGCGGCTGGACGGAGCTCCTTCTCGACTCGGTCGTCGTCGATAGCCGCCGTGGCGTCGCCTGGTGTTGCCCAATACGCCGTCGCAAACGCTCGCGCTCGGGTTCTTCGCCTTCGTTCCTTCCCGCCGCCACGGACCAGATCCGCCGTCCGCGACTGGGATGTGAAATCCGCTGTGGGTGGGCGCGGAATCGGGCGACCTCGCGCCGGCAGCGGTGGGGAATAGGGTGGCAGCGGCGCGATTAGGGCGGCGGCTGTGGGACGCCAGCAGGGAAAGGGGAATTTCACGCGAGAGCCGAGCCCAGAGAGCACACGTCTCGGGCCTTAACAATACGCTCCGGATGCCCTAAGCTACGTCTCGGGCCCGCACAAAGCAGAGCGAGCGACAGCATGTACAGTGACGGCGCGGAAGCCGATGCACACACCCGATCCGCCCCCTCTATCCTTTCCATCCATCCATCATATCCATGCCCACACATGGCACACCCATCTCCATCGCCTACAGAAAAAAATTGGGTGCACAATGGGTCTATTCCGTGTGCGCTCCCCTGGCTGATGTAGTACGACGTGTGTGGACAGAGGCTCCATCCGACGGGACCCTGAACCGGAGACAAATCACGTACGGCTCGGCTCAGACTGGCTCGCTAACAGACAGTACCTGATTGCTCGGAGCCCTAACCAGTGCAGGCCGTTGCACGCTGCGGCCGCCGCTTTGGTCCAAGAATGAAGCAGCCTCCATAGCAGACGTTGGAGGCGAAGAAGATATGGCAACTGTTAACCTGACGACATCATCTTCTCTGATGGAGGAAGCTTCATGTTTGCGGATGAGGCGGCAGTGCAGCTCGTGGGGGCGTTCTTCACAGCGACGGCCAGGTCGGCATGCCTGCTCGTAGCCACGTTTGACGACCTACTAGTCTACTACTCGAGTCACGTTGACGGAACCACTGATGTCGCCGCCGCCTTCGCCTCCTCCATCGGTGAGATGCGTGCAGTCTCCATGGCGGCAGGCCAGGTCTTGGCCTCCTCCGACGAGATGACCTGCTGAGTGGCGTGGCCGTGAACTAGTCGTGGGCCGCTGTTTCCACATCTAAGCGTCGGGTACACTACAGGAGACGCATGCTTTGCCGAGCGCCAGGGGCACTCCGCAAAGGCATATTTGCCCTTGGCAAAGCCTTTGCCGAGTGCGGCACTTGGCAAAGGGCCCTTAGTGGCATTTTCATTGGCAAAGGCCTCTTTGTCGAGTTTCATTTCTCGGGCACTCGGAAAGAAAAACAGCCATCACAGCGCCGGCACCGTTGATGGCGCCTTTGCCGAATGTCGCACAGTGTGGCACTCGGAAAATAAATTAGTTTTTTTTAATTCTTTGCCGAGTGCCATCGTGAGCACTCGGCAAAGAAATAATTCATTTTTTCATAAAAAGTCTTTGTCGAGGCCTCGTTGTGTGGCACTCGACAAATTACCCAGTTTGTCGAGTGCCATAGCCATAGCACTCGGCAAAGTGTTTAAAATTCAAAAAAAAATTGTTTTTTACATTTCATCCACACAAGCAATATATATATATATATATATATATATATATATATATATATATATATATATATATATATATATATATATATCCAACAGCACATATATATCACAAACAAAAGCATTTCTCACAATATATCACAAATGTTCACCATCATTCACAAGTCACATGTTCACAACCAAACAACGGGTCACATGTTTATTACACCAAGTCCGAACGACAAACCACAATCATATTCACAAATGACAGATGACGCTCACGAGCACACTCCTCACCAACCTGGCCTCTGAGACGTCGGTGGTGTAGCATAGCCTCCATCACCAGGTGACGCATTAGCGGGATTATTTCAACCCACCATCTTGTACACAGAACATGTCCGGGAACTTGCGGGAAAAGTAATTTTAAATTATTTAAAATGCAAACGAAGTCTGAAAATCACGAAACTTGTCGAGGTGTCATGTTATCGCATGTGTAGAGGTTGTGATAAAAGTTGAGGTGGTTTCAAGCCAGTTGCGACGTCCGATGACTAAAACCCAAACATCTCCACTTGCGATAACATGACACCTCGACAAGTTTCGTGATTTTTGGACTTTGTTTGTATTTTAAATAATTTAAAATTACTTTTCCCGCAAGTTCCCGACATGTTCCTGGTACACGATGTTCGAAATTTCATGTGAGTTCCTGATAAGGCCTCAAAATACATTAAACATCATGAATGTCATTTTTTGAATAACTAAATTCCATTATTTCATGCACCTGCAGTTAAAATTTGAATTATCTAAAAAAATTCAATAAAACCAAATTAATTAACCAAATATAGCAAAAAAAACTAAAAAATGCACCAAATTTGAACATGCACTTTTAAATAATGTAGGTGGGCCCCACAAAAAATGGGGTCAAAAAACACAAAAAAAAATTAATTTGCCGAGGGCCAGGGTCATTCGGCAAAGAGAGCCTTTGCCGAGCGCCAGGCCCAGGGGCACTCGGCAAAAATTATTTAAAACAAATAAAAATTATTTAAAAAATATTTGCCGAGGGCCTAACGCCTAGCCCTCGGCAAATACTAACAGCAGGTACCGCTGTCACCAATGGTGCGCTTTTGCCGAGGGCCCATGTTTTGCCGAGGGCCGGGCCATCGGCAAAGATTTATTTTGCCGAGTGCTTGTCTTTGCCGAGCCCTCGGCAAAGAAGGCTTTGCCGAGTGGATATCTTTGCCGAGGGCGGCCTCGGCGAAGATGGGCTTTGCCGAGTGCCCGAGATTTGGCACTCGGCAAAGCCATATGCCCTCGACAATGACCCTGTTTCCAGTAGTGGTAGCATGTACTCAAGGAGAAGCCGCGCTCACGCCTGAGCGGAGGAGCCATTGTGGAGCCTTGTGTGTACACGAGGAGCCGAGGGGAGCCGGAGGCGCACTGACCCTAAGATTAGAACTAGTGACATGTGGCATACATCAGCTTGGGGGGGCACAGGCCGGATGGAATAGACCCATAGCCCACCCAATTTTTTTTCCTACAGAACAGAGTGATATTATATGGAGAGGTCTCATGGCTGCCCGTGCTTGAACCTAACTCGAATATGAAGGGCGATGCCAACTATAGATCAGGGAAAAATTTATCGGCGATAAAATTTCGATAAACCCGATAATCCCGTTTATCGCTGAGGTCCGATAAATTTTATTTATCACCGAGATTCCAAATTTTACTAGTCTACCTACATGAAAGTGTGATATTCTCTTATATCAATACTATTATATGCTAGTTCTTAATATTAAATGCTTTAGAGACAACTTATATAATTTTCTAGAGAAATTATGTATTTTTTTGTTTTATTTTTGACCGAGAAATTTTCCGATAAATCCGATAAACCCGTTTATCGGTGACCTCCGGTATTTCTTTTGCTACCGGTAATGTGAACCTTGCTATAGATGACCATATGAGCGGCACTGCCCAGGCCGGCCCAGGCCCGTTGAGGGCATGGCCCGACAGGGGTTGGGCCGGCACGGCCCAATGAGCTCATCGTGCCATGCCGTGCTCGCCATGGGCTGAGGCAACGGCCCTAATAGGGATTAGCAGGGCCGGCCTGGGCCAGGCCGACGACATGCTGGGCCTGAGCTGCGCAAGAAAGAGCTGAGGCCGCGCCGCTACTTCCTCAACGCATGAGGGTTGGGGCCAAGCCGTCGCCGCCTGCTGAGTAACGGTGGGTTCCGCACTGCCTCCACCCTTTGGGTTGGTCGGAGCAGAGCCGCCGCCTCCTCCCCGCGCGTCAGCCGAGCACCCAGGGTCGAGCCGCCGCCGCCTCTTCTCCAAGCATCAGTGGGGTCCGCGCTGCCTCCACCCTGCACGTTGATCGAAGCAGAGCCGCCGCCTCCTTCTCAAGCATCCGTCGAGGCTGCGCCCCCACCTCTCTCGGGGCCGAGCCCCCTCCACCTCCTTCGCACACGTTTGTCGAGGCTGCACCCCCACCCGCCTCCTCCCCGCGCATCAGCCGAGCACTCAGGGTCGAGTTGCCGCCACCTCCTCTCCGAGCGTTGGTGGGGTCCGCGCTGCCTCCACCCTGCGGGTTGGTCGGAGCAGAGCCGCTGCCTCCTTCCCAAGCGTGTGGGGTCGGCAGGGGTGGACTCAAGCGTTCCCATAGCTCGCCGCTACTGAAGGAAACAGAGCCGTGTGGGGTCGGCAGGGGGTGGACTCGAGCACTCCCCTGTCGGGTGCCACTTAGGGAGGAGAGGAGCCGCGTGGGTCCAGTGGGGATGGACGTGGGCGATCCCGCATCTCATCACCAGTGCCTTCAATCTGGTTGTAAGATCTCTGAACGATGCGTGAAGCTCTACTCCGGAAGAAAAACAAAGAGATAGGAGATGTTTAAGTAGTAGACAGGGTCGCAGTTTGGAGAGGAGGCAGAATGACATACATGGGTTGGAAGTGAATGCGTTCTTGGGTGCATGAATGTTTTTCTATTTTATTTGTTTGCTGTTTGAGACCTTGTTATTATCAGCCCGAGGCTGGATCTAAAACAAGGGATAATCAAGCGCATAACTTATATTGAGGGCGGAAAAAGGAGTTCTTTTTTTTTTTCTAAAAAGAGTCCATGGATGCAGTCCCTGCACGTGTGCAAAGCCCAACCGCTTCCTTGATGGACACTGCATGAATCAATTCACTGAACTAGATTAATTAATAAGGAGTCGGCCAGTCTCTCAAAAATAAGCACTATGAAAATAGACCGGGCAAAAAAACCAAGCATAGGTACACAAAAGCAGGAATGTTTATGGTATAGAGAGAGGGTCGGCGATCCATCCACACTCTCCGCAGGTTCAATAGGTAGGGTCCGTTGTCCTATCCAAGCTGCCTCGATCACTACACCACAATACCGCATCACCGTCAGATATCTGACGCTAAAAATTATATTAATCGATGGATGATTTGACGCTAAAGATAACTCACAGACCATCTATCGTTAAATCCACATTTAGCGATTCAATGTCTGACGCTATAGGTATTGATTTTTAACATTGAATGGTCTGTCGCTAAAATTATATACACCGCCAGCCTGTCTAACGCCAAAAATAAATGGGCCCCACCTAGCTCACGTGCCCACTTCTCGCGTGCCCGCTTATTCAGTTCCTGCACAAATTTTAGCCTGGCCCACAAGTCAGAAACCCTAGCCCCTTCTATTCCCCCAAATCCCAAATCAGAAGCCCACGCGCCGCCGCCCTCTCCCTCCAAATCACGCCCGCCCGGACCCAAATCTAGTGCCTACCACCGCTCAGCACGCCCCATCCCCAATCTCCCATTGGCAATCTCCTACCCGCCGCCACCCTCCCTCCCTCCCTCCTGAATCCAGCCTTCCGCTCACTCGCCCCGCCGCGCCCCCATGCTCCCGCTCGCCCGCCCCCTCTATTCGCTCGCGCTCTATCTAGCTTCGGGCGGCGTCAGTGGCCTTCGTTGTCATGCGCTCCAGACCGGCTCGGTCCCTGCTCTCCACAACGCAGCCCCTACAGACGAGATGTGTGTCAGAGTGCAGCACCTCAGATCCCGCCCCGCCCATCCCCGCCCACGCCCAGGTCCTGCCTGCCGCCCCCCTAGAGCAAGCCACGGTGGAGCACGCCGCCCCCTGGAGCACGCGATGGTGGAGGACGCGCCCCAAAGCTGACCGTGCCGCTGCATCACTGCTTCTTTTCCTGGTAAGCAAGCCATTGGATCGATTGCCTTGATAGCGAGTTCCGTTCTATAGGATTTGGCTATCCCGAGCACCGAAACTGAGATTTTTTTTTCCTGAGCTGTCCATCCATCAGTTTGTGTCTTCTCTATGAACATAGCTATAATCTGAGAACTGAATTAGAGCAGCACCTCAGTCACATGTTTCTTCATTTAAGGTGTAGTTCCATTTATAATTCCTAGCTAAAGGCTTGTGTAGAAGCCTGTGGTTTTGTACCGGCCATCATCTCTTATACCACAATAATTCCTAGCTAAAGGCTTGTGTAGAGCAGCATCTCATGGATTAATGTTAACATGTAACCAGTTCCCATCTATTGATGTGAATATTTATCCTTTGCTGCCCCAACCAGTCAATTTGCAGTGGTTGGGATAATTTTGGGAAGCTCTTCATATTGGGTTTACATTTGCAGTGGTTGGGATAATTTCTTTTCCTAGCTTTTGCATGTTTCCTTGCTGAAACCATTCTGAAAGTAATCAGGGGTGTATATACTTGTTCTTACCTGGAGCACATGATGGTCGAGCACGCAAGCAGGAGCGGTTCCGCCATCTCCGCGACTCCGCTGGTGGAGCACACGACTGGGAGTGGTTCTGCCTTCTCCATGACTCCGATTTGTGCTTCTGTTGCAGATCCATCTGTATGTCCAAATGCTCTCCCCCAACTGAACATGAATGCTTACACTACTGCAACATTGAAATGATTTTTTCCTATTGTACCATGACATCAAATTTGTCAAATCAAGATAGATTTTGCATATTCGTTCACAATTATTAAGTAAACCCAACAGAGAAGCTTTAAATATATTTGCTGCTGTAGGAAGTATCACATTGTGGTGAGTACTAAGTTGCCAATTAATGGCAGTACCCTGTTGATCAGTTAAACTATTGGCTTTGAAGTTCTATCTGGCAGTAATTTTTGTTTTCACATGATAATTTTATTCAGATCCATCATGGCAACCAGTTGAAGGTGTTCTCTACAAAAGCAGCACATAGTGGTTGTCTTATAGGTTAATTTATATAGCCATCTATGTCCTTGATAGATATCACAAGATCTACTAGTGGTTTTTTTTTGCAAGCAATTAGATATTTGGTTTTTTTTCAAGTCCTATGCTGCCTGACACCCCTGTCTCTTTCTTTCAAGTGCTAAAGCTAAAAATAAGCTTCTTTAATTTCTTTTGGTGGCGACTGGTGATTTTGTGCAGCGGTTATGTGTTCCTAGCTATTTATTAGAGATTGTTAGTTCAGAATGTATGTATGTATGTATGTATGTATGTATGTATGTATGTATGTATGTATGTATGTATGGTAGCAATTCTGAGGCTGCAGTACACGTGCAGCTATGTGCATCATTTTTTTTGCTAGCTACTAAAGAAATCAATTTCCATGCTTTCTGAGCATGCTTCGTTTCACTTATAGTTGAGTACATCCAGCATGTCTAAGTTCAAGAGATCATCCTACAATTACCAAGGCCTTGATATATTTAGTATATTAAGAGATTGTTGTTTTCCAGTGTTACAAGCAGGCATAATTGATTTATTCTTTCTGATTCATTTCAGCTCACTAGGTGAAAGTACTGTGGAGATGGCCCACTAAACCCAAGGAGTTGTAGATCTGCCGCATCAACGTTGTAACACCTCAAGTGTTTAGCTCCATAATTGCATTGCATTTGCATAAGCATAAGCATGCATCATGCATATTATTTTATGTGATGCAACAACTGTGATTGTTTTAGAAGTTTTATTTGGCTCACATCATGTGATACTTGATAGTTGGTGTGACAAAAAGGTAGAGTAGTCAATTATGTCCTACAACACCTTAGTTATACCTAGGGTAACTCTTGGAGCAAGGTTCATATTGGCCAAAATTACTAAAATGCCCTCCAAGAGGTGGTTGACCACTCTTTGGCCCTAGGATGCTATGGTTTGACCAATTAAAAAGTCTAGTCTAGAGAGCTTGCATGGGAGAGCACCCTTAAGCAAAGTTGTAGGGAATTTTATGGGGAACAAAAGTCTCAATAAGACCCTCTCATGAAATTGACCAGAACATGCTCAAAAATGGCCCATAAGTCAGCTTGAGTGGTGATCAACACTTAGAAAAATTCTAAGTCTGGAAATTGGACTTTTCAGTTTCACTGTACCTCACTTTAGCAACTTGTAACTCACAAACTAGGCCAAACCAGTCCTTGAGCCAATTGACAAAGTTGTTGTCCACACATAGCTCTACAACATTGTCAATATCACCATCACCTAGTTCTAAATGGTTTAGGAGTTATGGTGTCTTGAAAATTGGGTTTCAGTCGGCCTAGTGACTGAAACTAGGTTTCAGTTTCCAAGTACACTACTTTGGAGCCCTGTAGTTTCAAATCCAGGCCGAACCAGTCCAAACTCCAATTGGCAAACTTGTAGCCCTCATGTAGCTCCACAATTTTGGTATTGTCATCTTCTGCTAACTCGAGATGGATTAGGAGATAATCTGCATCAAACTTGCTCTGTCAGTCGCTGAATGCCGGTTTCGTTCAGTCTGTCAGACCAGCGTGGCCGACCGGCCGCAGGCCGTCGTCGACGCGTGGCCGCGCGGTGGCAGCCGTACGCCGGTCGTGGCCCCACCAGTCCGACCGCGAGGGCTTCAAGGGCGCCACGATGCCGCCCCCAACCTCATTCGCGCCTCTGCCCTCTCTCTTGCTCCTCCCGAGCTCAGGCGGACGCCCCGAGCCGCATCGCCGCCGCGTGCCTTGTCGCGGCCGTGAGAGCTCGCTGCCATACTCCTACCGGCCAAATCAACACCCCTCACACCACCACACTGCCCTGCACCTCCTCGACCAACCCGTGACATCAATCGAGCCCAAGGTGAGCCGCATTGTCGCGTCCGCCCATTTCAAATGTCACCGGAGCTCCGCCGTGGTTGAGAGCCACCGTGGCCAGCACCGCACCGCACTCCTCCGTCTTCCCTCGCTCACGGTCCCTCTTCCCCTGCACACCTAGATGCTCGAGTGTTGACGCTACCGCCAGTCTCGGTCCGGTCAAGCCGGAACACGGCCACGCACTGCCGCCATGGCCGACGGCCAGGTGCTCACGCGGCCGAGCTGCTCCACCCCATCCCAATCCGTTTGGGTAACCTTGGGAGGTCCGCCAGGGTTCCAGGAAGCGGGCGCACCCCTCTGTCGGCCATCTAGCGGCCGGAGCACGCCGGCGTACCGCCACGTGTTCGCTGCCGTCCGCTCTCACCGTCGGCAAGGGTGCTCCGGCACGGTAGAGTTGGGAAAAAGTACATGCCTAGATGCGGTTTGGAGTGGAGAGCACGGTGGTATGCTCGGCTTGGACAGGGGAGCCGCCGGCGGCGTGAATCCGCTCGCCGGAGCTCTCGGCTCGTCGCTCCTCTGTCCCCCTCTCGCTGACAGCGGCCCGCACCCTGGCAGACGCGCGCGCGAGAGCGGGAGGCCGGTAGCGGGCCGTCGCGCGGGAGCGGGCCGTAGCGCGGGGAGTGGGCCGCGTGGTTCTCCCAGGCTGGCCCGGAGCAGGGTTTCGATTTTCATTTTTATTTCCTTTCTATATTTGCCGCAGATTTATGGGTAAAGTTTAGGAAATATATATCTAGGGTTTTACTTACTCAAAAATTATGAGGTAAATTTTGTTAGGCTCTGCATGATGTGTAGTATTTTAGAAAAATATAAATCTGGTATGTGATGTTTATTTTCTGGGAAAAATAAATAGATCTTTCAAATGTGTTTTGAAATGAATGCAAATTTGTTAAATGTATAACTTGAGCTGTAGTATTCCAAAAATTATGAAATTTGGTGGGTAGGCTAATTTATACTTGCTCTAGCTCTGGTAAAAATTTGGGCAGTAGTGTTTAAGTACTTTTCAAGTTATAATGCTATCTTGTTATTCTAGGAAATACTTAAATAAATTTTAGTAATGTTTCTACATGTGCAATGTTCATATAAATTTTTGGAGAATGTCTTGGTACCCTAAAGTGTCCAAGAAAATTATGAAATCTGTTGTTTGATACTTTTCAATATGATTTATTAATTTCACAAAAATCAGCCTTTTGGGCTTGTGAATTTTGTTCAATAAGTTCCTTTGAATAAATTTAGTTCAAATTGTTACAGTAGTCTCTTTTTGGGTCAGAGAGTCCCCTGTAATTTTTGTAGAATTTTAGGAGGAGTTTACATATATGTTTAAAAATCCACTTAATTACTTAAGTAAATTAAGAAATGGGTTTAAATAATTATTCTAGGTGGGCACACCTTACTTTCTGGTGTTTTTGTGACATTTGTGAACTTGTAGTAGTATTAGTTTGGTCTTAGAGAATGTTTGTCATATCAATAAATATTTAATCTTTGCAATTTTAGGTTTTCTGGACAGCTGATAGTATTTTTAGGTTTGACCTTGGATAAAGGTGGTTGCTGGAAAACTTGTAAATACCAAAGTTGTAGTAAAATTTGTAAATGAGCTTGTGTCAAAATTTGGGAGCATTTGGCTTAGTAGTTTGGGAGTTATTGCTGTTTAAAGTGCCAGTCCAGAATTGACTGCTCTCTGTTTAGAGAGAACAGATTCTGGAACTTTGGAATTTCGATGAGGTAAACTTTGGAATTGAGTGTTGTGATCTGAAAACATTTTGTGGTACATTTCTGAAGCTTTCCAGATTGTGTTAGATCATATCTTTTGGAGTTGGGATTCTCCAGTTATGTTAGAATCTTTGAGCTGCTGTCCAGAATGTCTTACTGTGGTAACCTAAATAATGTCACTCTTGTGTTTGTTAGGTGTTAGGGCCTTAACCGAAGATGAATAACTATATCTTAGGTTGGGTAGATTAGGTAAGTACTTCTCCACCGGAGAAGAGATTTGCGCGTACTGATAAAGTAACTTGATTAGATTATTATATTTTATTTCTGAAATGCATTTCATTCCGAGCATAGTACACCTTTCATTATGCATCCATGAGATTTATTATGCACTCATGCAATAGGTGTTCCGGATGGGGTAACTCTCCTCGAATTCGAGCCGGTGATTCCGGAGGAAGTCCAGGACCAGCCGGAGCAGCTAGAGGAACCAGCCGGCGACGAAGCTCCTGCCGAAGATCTACCTGAGTGTCCTGATCACCGGCCTTCGACCTTTCTGAAAGGCAAGCCCCGGTGCATGCTGAACCTACTGATTTATAAATTAATCTTGAGTACTTTTAATTGTTTAATGCATTAAGTTGTAGGAGTTATATGAAAACACTTATTGCATTATACCTGTCCTTGTCCAGATATCGTACTTAATCCTATATTAGGTTTAGGCACGTGTCAATGCTTAGCCCTGCTTAGTTCGGTAGAAGTCGGGTGATTTCCGGTCATCCGCGAGATGTAGGAAGGAGTCACGAGTGGCTTTATGGCTATCGTGGATGGAACCATGCTTAAAAATGAAATTGAGACCGGGCGGGAGTTCGATAGTACAGCCACAAGACACTTCACGTCTTGGGTGTGGAGCTATGCCCGTCTGAGTCATTTAAGGACCGATTCGCTGTACGTCCTTGAGTCATGTTGAACGCAGTCTAACACTTAGTTGGCCGGATAAGCCGTTCCGACCGCGAAGCCGAGTAATGTGGTTCAGGCCGGGAATCGAATGGTAGGTTGCTTCTTGGAGGAGAGAAAGGATGTGCTTGGAGACATTGGCGTGAGACCAAAGGGGGGTTAGAGTCCCTATCACCTGGCAGAGTGTCGCCCTTGGGGTCGTGACATTATTCGGACCCACGATTCCTAAATCATATGAAACGGTGGCCTGTGCGACCCTGGCAGGGGTCTGCACGGTGAGTGTTAGAAATACCCCTCCAGCTGGATAGGAATTCGATTCGAATCGCCGTTGCTCCCGGTTAGTGAGCACTTGACTTGAGCAGCGGCAACGTAGATCTCATTAAATAAACTGGTGGTTAAGGGAATGATACAATGTTGCCACAATTCATACCTGCTCTGGATATAATGATGATAATTGTTTGATTATAATCAAGTGCATGTTTAGTACAGGTGCTAAGATAGATGACAGGTAATTGCTAAAAATAACTGCTAGTACAGGTTATAAGAGTCTCAATTACTTATGCCTTTATGCAAAAATGTGATGTCAGCTAGCCTCTTGTGTAAGCCTTGCATAATCCTTGGTGTCATCTTATTTCTGGTTTTTGGCGGGTAAGTCTAGCTGAGTACATTCCAGTACTCAGGGTTTATTCCCTCCTGTTGCAGATGATATGCTCTATCAAGGCTTCTGCAAAACTTGTCTCCACCCTGCGGGTGAAGAAGACTAGATCACTTGGGCGTGATCATCTTTTATGTACTTTCCTCATGCTTTTACGGGTTGTTGATCAACAAGACTGGCAGTAGTTAAACAACTGGTGTGTGTTATGCTTCCGCTACTTTATAAACTTGGTTTGTAATAATTGCGACTCCGTGTGTGTAAACTTATTTCGGAACTACTTGTGAAATGTAACGTATGATGTTGTATGTTGAATGATGTGATCCTGGTTGTAAGCGAGTTGGTTTGAAATCCTTCGTGGTTTCGATTGACTACCGGGATTATATGGGCTCAAGTTCGAAAATTTGAGCGCTTCGGTGCTTGTTTTTGTATTTGTGCTCTTATAATTTGGTCGGTTCTGTTACAGCTGGTATCGGAGCATAATTCAACATTAAACACATCGTACGAGTTTTTAAAAATAAAAGTATTTGATTATGAAAAAGGGTTAAAACTATAAAAATTATTTTTATAGGTATGCCAGTGATCACATCCCTTAGCCCAAATAAGGACTCTTAGGTGGCTTATTATAAAGACTAACTTGGGGGCCTTGTTTGTTTTTGTTTCGTCATCCATACGGCGTGATATTGTATGGATGCCATCCACTTGGGTGGTAATGTATGGATCAATTGCCTCGACGCTCTGGTAAGTGTGTGTTGTGAGAGCATGATCGTCCAACCGGTGATCTAGGGGAGAGTAGTTTTGGTGACTTGCATACTTACATGTTTAAACCATGTAATTACGTAAGCACTTAATTGTGGGAACCTTTATATCGGTTAGCTTTGATACTGAAGTATATACATCAGGGGATGTGTATATGGAAAGTATTTAAATTACTGCTTCCTTGTGTGCATATATTGGGAAACTGTTGGGCTGAAATGAGGTTTCTGCAGGTACACTAACAGCGTAACGAGTAGACCGATAGTTTCGCTTATATGAGAGAACATATGTATGCCACCGCCTAGTGTTAGAACTTTAGGTTTCTACTAAGGTGAGAGGGCGTACGGAACGTGCATGCATCATGTTTAATTATATCATACATATCATTTACTCCCTCCTTAAAAATTTCAGTACTCCCGACTAAAGTAAATTTCATATCCCCTAAATGATCCTCACTTAAGTCGTATCTTGTTGCTTCAGATGGCACGTACCAAGAGGACCGCTCGCAAATCCACTAGGGGCAGGGCACCGTGTCACCAGCTCGCTCCACGTGAGCCCCACCCTGAGCCTACTGAGGTGGAAAGGCTGAGGGCAGAGTTGGCTGAAGTGACTCCTGCCAGGAATGCAGCGCGTCAGCAACTGGAGCAAGTGATCCGTGATCGTGACCAGGAAACCCTTGCAGTCCAGAGATTGACAGTCGCAAACCGCAACTGTCAACGCATGCTGGTCCGTGTCATGAACCAGAGGGATGAAGCCTGGCACGAGGAGAACGTTCTGAGAGCTCGTCAGTTTGAGCTCGAGCAACAGTTGGAGAATGCTGAAGAATACAATGATAATCTTCATGAAGAAGTGCACCGCCTGAATAACGAGCTTAATCCCCTGCTACCTCGAAACAACAACGTCGATGAGGACATGGGTTCGGAAATCGTTATGGCTGAAAATGATGATGAAGTGGAGGTCAACGGGCCCCAAGATGCGGAACCAGAAGAAGAAGAAGAAGAAGATGAGGAGTTAGAGCCTGTTAGTGATGAGGACGGAGAGGAGATCCTTGACACCGACTCTGAGGACGATGCTTAGAGTAGTTATCACGTAGCTATGATGTTAGGATCGCCCTTTGTGCCCTCCCTGTGTTAGAGTGAGGCTTTGTAATAACTTGACTTTTCAGATGTAAAGTCGAACCCTATGTTCTTGGATGTTTAGTGGAACCTGTTAATTTCGATCGCAATTGGATGTCTTGTTGTGTGGCGTTCGATGATGGTGTCACGATTAGCACCCTTCGGTGCCGCGACGAAACCGAGGGCCTCCTATGGCGCGCGACATAAGGTTGTGCTGCTTGACACGCGCTGGTATCGAGGTGGCTAGTCATGATCCACCATGGAGCTCTACCGCTGAGAAGTCTCTTTGTGATCAGTTTGAAGTAGCCTTTCTCAGTCAACTAAACACTTTGAAATTGAATCCAAGTCCCGGGCAAAAGATCAAAAATCATGTAGATTTTAACGTAAACGGTTCAGTAACTGCTGTGCTCCTTGTGTGTGAGCCTTTAGCAAAGAACATCTTGTTGGATTCTCTCGCATGATTGCGCCATTTGATCCGCTTGAATGGATTGTGCGGTTGTGATGAAGTATTGTGTCATGAGTAATTTGAGAAGTCTATTTCATGAAGTCAGTTTGACATATTTACAATAATTCATCTACAAATTTCCCACATCGTCAGTGTTCATTGGCTATGCATTTTGCAGATGTCGTACAATCTTCGTCGGGGTCGTGGCAATGAGGATGAGGAACAGCCACCCCCTCCGCCACCACCTACCCCGGCTGAGTTAATGCAGACCGTGGTTGAAGGGCAGCGCATGCTGGCAGATGCTATGCGCCAGCTTGCCAACCGGGAGGCTCGTCCTGGCCGCCAGGGCCCAGAACCCAATCAATACAGTGATTTCAAGGACTTTCTTGATACTAAGCCCCCGCTCTTTAAGGAGGCGGAGGAGCCACTGCAAGCTGATGAGTGGTTAAATACTATTGAGCAAAAGTTTCGTCTGCTTCGCCTGACTGATGAGCTAAAGACTGAATATGCTTCTCATCAATTGCATGGTCCAGCGGGTATTTGGTGGAGCCACTATCGTTCCACACTGCCTGCAAATGTCCCGATTGCTTGGGACCAGTTCAAGGCTGCATTCCGTGGGAACTATATTCCTCCAGGTCTTATGGCTATCAAACACACAGAATTCATGAGGCTGTCGCAGGGAAATAAAAGCTTGACCGAATATCTACAATCTTTCAACAACCTGGCAAGGTATGCCACCGAGTTTGTGGATACCGATTCCAAGAAAATTACTAGCTTTAAAAGAGGCCTAGGCCCAAAGCTGATGAAGACTATGGGCACTAGCAAGTGCACTACTTTCAATGAATTTATCAGTGATGCTCTGACTCAAGAGAACAACAATGCTATCTATTCTGCCTCTAAGAGCCGCAAAAGGGCCATTGAGGCGAGTGCTTCACAGTCCCGAGCTCCAGCTGCCCCGAGGGCTCCTCCTCGCCTTCCTGCCACAACTGCTAAGTTCCGTCCACCACAAAAGAAGGCGCCAGTGAAGACTGGGTTTCGCAAGGCATATACAGTGGCTCTGCCAAAAAGTAGTTCGAGCCAAGATAGCTCCAGTGTTCCTCCTAGCAACATGCCTTGCTGGAACTGCAACAAACTAGGCCATTGGTCCAGAAACTGCCCTTACCCCAAGAAGAATGTCAACCAAGGTGGCCGTCAAGGGCACGCCCATTATAACAGTATTGAGGAAATCCCATCTGGTGAGGTTGTCACTGCTGGTAAGTTCCTAGTTGACCAACATCCTGCAGTGGTACTTTTTGATTCGGGTGCTTCGCATTCCTTTATCAGTCCTAAGTTTGCATCAGAGTTTGCACACAAATTGCATACTGTTGAAGGTGGGGGTTATTGTATTAGCGCAGCAAGTGGGAATATTTCCACAGATAAAGTAGTGGGGAATCTTGAGCTTGAGATAGAAGGGCGAAAGTACTCGCTTGCCTTAGTGGTTTTGCCGGGCTTAGGCATCGATGTTATTTTGGGCATGAATTGGATGAGTCAGAATGGGGTACTCATTGATACATCCACTCGGGTAGTTATGCTCAGAGACCCTACAGATCAAAAGGGTTTTCTGGTACAACTTCCCAGAAAAGTTGATTTGTCTGGGGAAGTTCATGCTGTGCAAGCAAAGGTGTTGACCGAAATTCCAGTAGTAAATGAGTTTCCAGACGTTTTTCCCGATGATTTGCCGGGGCTCCCTCCGGATCGGGATGTGGAGTTTAAAATTGAGTTGTTGCCTGGCATGGCTCCCATCTCTAGGAGACCCTATAGGATGCCTCCGAATGAACTAGCTGAACTTAAGGTGCAATTGAATGAACTTTTGAAGAAGGGGTTGATTCGTCCTAGTTCGTCGCCGTGGGGATGTCCTGCTATCTTTGTAAAGAAGAAGGATCAGTCGTTGCGGATGTGCGTAGATTATAGACCTCTCAATGCAGTCACTGTCAAAAATAAGTACCCTCTACCGCGCATCGACATCTTGTTCGATCAGTTGTCTAAAGCTAAAGTTTTCTCCAAGATCGATCTAAGGTCTGGCTACCATCAAATTAAAATCCGCCCGGAAGATGTTCCAAAGACAGCCTTTTCTACCAGATACGGTCTTTATGAGTACCTTGTTATGTCTTTCAGCTTGACAAATGCCCCCGCACACTTCATGTACTTGATGAATTCGGTGTTTATGCCTGAATTGGACAAGTTTGTAGTGGTATTTATTGATGACATCTTGGTATATTCTGTGAATGAGGAGGATCACGCTGAACATCTGCGTATAGTCCTCACAAGAATGCGGGAACATCAACTTTATGCGAAGTTCAGTAAGTGCGAATTCTGGCTTCGTGAAGTACCTTTCCTTGGGCATGTGTTGTCCGATGGAGGAATTATGGTGGATCCTGCCAAGGTACAGGAAGTACTGAACTAGAAGGCTCCTATCTCGGTTCACGAGGTCCGAAGTTTTCTTGGTTTGGCTGGCTATTATCGTCGCTTCATCCCGGATTTCTCCAAAATAGCCAAGCCCATGACTCGGTTGCTGCAGAAAGACACCAGGTTTGTCTGGACTCCTGAGTGTGATGCGGCTTTTCACCAACTGCGAACCCTCCTAACCTCAGCTCTGGTTTTGGCACAACCGGATATCGAGAAACCATTTGATGTTTATTGTGATGCCTCAGGCATAGGTTTGGGAGGTGTGTTGATGCAGGAAGGCCGAGTAATTGCATATACCTCTCGACAACTTCGGAAGCATGAGGCGAATTATCCAACGCATGACTTAGAACTCGCCGCTGTTGTTCATGCTTTGAAAGCCTGGCGACACTATCTGTTGGGCAATGTTTGCAATATCTACACAGACCACAAAAGCCTCAAATACATCTTCACCCAACCCGAGTTAAATATGCGTCAACGAAGATGGCTCGAGTTGATTAAAGATTATAACCTACAAGTGCACTATCATCCTGGCAAGGCAAATGTGGTTGCGGATGCTTTAAGCCGTAAGTCTCACTGCCATTCCTTAGTTGAAACTGATTTTCATCGATCTCGCCTTCTACATCCAGCAGTCTTGTACAACATCACTGTCAGTTGTACTCTCAAAAACAGGATTATTGAACTCCAAAAGACTGACACTGGTATATTCCACATCAAGCGTAAGATGAAAGAACAAGAAACTACACAGTTCAGGGTAGATGAAGAGGGTGTACTATGGTTCAAGGATAGGTTAGTTGTGCCTAAGGACCGAGATCTTAGAAATGATATTATGTCTGAAGCACACTCCTCTAAGTTGTCCATCCATCCTGGTAGCAATAAGATGTACTATGATTTGAATCCATACTATTGGTGGACCAAAATGCGGAAAGAGATAGCTGCATATGTGGCTAGGTGTGACACCTGCTGTAGAGTTAAAGTTGTGCACATGAAAGCTGGGTTACTTCAACCACTTTCTATCCCAGGTTGGAAATGGGAAGAGATAAGTATGGATTTCATTGTCGGACTTCCTCCTACTGTCAAAAATCATAACTCTATCTGGGTAATTGTGGATCGTTTGACCAAGTCAGCTCATTTCATTCCAGTTAGAGTGGACTATCGTCCCACTGACTATGCTGAGTTGTATTTCAATCAGATAGTCCGGCTTCATGGGATACCTCGTACTATCATATCTGACCGTGGTCCCCAGTTCACCGCTCGCTTTTGGGAGCACTTGCATCACCTTCTGGGAACCAAGTTAGTGAGAAGCTCTGCTTATCACCCCCAGACGTCTGGTCAGACGGAACGGGTTAACCAAATCTTGGAAGATCTATTGCGGGCATGTGTCATTTCATCCAAGGGTTCTTGGGAAAAATGGTTACCTCTAGCCGAGTTTTCGTACAATAATAGTTATCAAGAGAGTATTAAGATGGCTCCATTCGAAGCTTTGTACGGTCGTAAGTGTAGAACTCCACTAAACTGGGTAGAAGCTGGTGAAAGGAGATTTTATGGTATTGCTTTTGTTGAGGAAGCTGAGGAACAAGTCCGTACCATCCAAAAACATATGGCTGCAGCCCAAGCTAGACAGAAAAGTTATGCTGATCGTCGTAGAAAACCACTCGAGTTTGAAGTTGGAGACTTCGTGTATCTGAAAGTTTCTCTAATGAAAAGTGTCCAACATTTTGGTGTTAAGCGGAAACTTGCACCGAGATACGTGGGTCCTTTCTAGATCATAGGCAAGAGTGGAGCTGTTGCGTATAAAATCCAGTTACCTCCAGAAATGAGTGCCATATTCAACGTCTTCCATGTATCTCAGCTCAAAAAGTGTCTTCGAGTTCCTGAGGAAAGAGTCCCTTTAGGAGATATCAGGCTGGAATCCGATCTAACTTACGAAGAAAAGCCAGTCCGAGTGATCGATACTCAGGAACGAGTGACTAGAAGCAAAGTGGTTAAATGGTATAAAGTAATGTGGAGTAATCAGGGTAGTGAGAGTGACGCTACCTGGGAACGGGAGAACTATCTGCGGGATGGTTATAAGGAATTCTATGAAAAACGGTACGCTTTCCAAATCTCGGGACGAGATTTTTATAAGGGGGGAGGGCTGTAACACCTCAAGTGTTTAGCTCCATAATTGCATTGCATTTGCATAAGCATAAGCATGCATCATGCATATTATTTTATGTGATGCAACAACTGTGATTGTTTTAGAAGTTTTATTTGGCTCACATCATGTGATACTTGATAGTTGGTGTGACAAAAAGGTAGAGTAGTCAATTATGTCCTACAACACCTTAGTTATACCTAGGATAACTCTTGGAGCAAGGTTCATGTTGGCCAAAATTACTAAAATG
Organism: Saccharum hybrid cultivar R570; assembly: GCA_038087645.1. Classification (NCBI taxonomy): domain Eukaryota; kingdom Viridiplantae; phylum Streptophyta; class Magnoliopsida; order Poales; family Poaceae; genus Saccharum; species Saccharum hybrid cultivar. The sequence continues at coordinate 1,749,624 of JAQSUU010000426.1, forward strand.
CCCTCCAAGAGGTGGTTGACCACTCTTTGGCCCTAGGATGCTATGGTTTGACCAATTAAAAAGTCTAGTCTAGAGACCTTGCATGGGAGAGCACCCTTAAGCAAAGTTGTAGGGAATTTTATGGGGAACAAAAGTCTCAATAAGACCCTCTCATGAAATTGACCAGAACATGCTCAAAAATGGCCCATAAGTCAGCTTGAGTGGTGATCAACACTTAGAAAAATTCTAAGTCTGGAAATTGGACTTTTCAGTTTCACTGTACCTCACTTTAGCAACTTGTAACTCACAAACTAGGCCAAACCAGTCCTTGAGCCAATTGACAAAGTTGTTGTCCACACATAGCTCTACAACATTGTCAATATCACCATCACCTAGTTCTAAATGGTTTAGGAGTTATGGTGTCTTGAAAATTGGGTTTCAGTCGGCCTAGTGACTGAAACTAGGTTTCAGTTTCCAAGTACACTACTTTGGAGCCCTATAGTTTCAAATCCAGGCCGAACCAGTCCAAACTCCAATTGGCAAACTTATAGCCCTCATGTAGCTCCACAATTTTGGTATTGTCATCTTCTGCTAACTCGAGATGGATTAGGAGATAATCTGCATCAAACTTGCTCTGTCAGTCGCTGAATGCCGGTTTCGTTCAGTCTGTCAGACCAGCGTGGCCGACCGGCCGCAGGCCGTCGTCGACGCATGGCCGCGCGGTGGCAGCCGTACGTCGGCCGTGGCCCCACCAGTCCGACCGCGAGGGCTTCAAGGGCGCCACGATGCCGCCCCCAACCTCATTCGCGCCTCTGCCCTCTCTCTTGCTCCTCCCGAGCTCAGGCGGACGCCCCGAGCCGCATCGCCGCCGCGTGCCTTGTCGCGGCCGTGAGAGCTCGCTGCCATACTCCTACCGGCCAAATCAACACCCCTCACACCACCACACTGCCCTGCACCTCCTCGACCAACCCGTGACATCAATCGAGCCCAAGGTGAGCCGCATTGTCGCGTCCGCCCATTTCAAATGTCACCGGAGCTCCGCCGTGGTTGAGAGCCACCGTGGCCAGCACCGCACCGCACTCCTCCGTCTTCCCTCGCTCACGGTCCCTCTTCCCCTGCACACCTAGATGCTCGAGTGTTGACGCTACCGCCAGTCTCGGTCCGGTCAAGCCGAAACACAGCCACGCACTGCCGCCATGGCCGACGGCCAGGTGCTCACGCGGCTGAGCTGCTCCACCCCATCCCAATCCGTTTGGGTAACCTCGGGAGGTCCGCCAGGGTTCCAGGAAGCGGGCGCACCCCTCTGCCGGCCATCTAGCGGCCGGAGCACGCCGGCGTACCGCCACGTGTTCGCTGCCGTCCGCTCTCACCGTCGGCAAGGGTGCTCCGGCACGGTACAGTTGGGAAAAAGTACATGCCTAGATGCGATTTGGAGTGGAGAGCACGGTGGTATGCTCGGCTTGGACAGGGGAGCCGCCGGCGGCGTGAATCCGCTCGCCGGAGCTCTCGGCTCGTCGCTCCTCTGTCCCCCTCTCGCTGACAGCGGCCCCCACCCTGGCAGACGCGCTCGCGAGCGGGAGGCCGGTAGCGGGCCATCGCGCGGGAGCGGGCCGTAGCGCGGGGAGTGGGCCGCGTGGTTCTCCCAGGCCGGCCCGGTAGCAGGGTTTCGATTTTCATTTTTATTTCCTTTCTATATTTGCCGTAGATTTATGGGTAAAGTTTAGGAAATATATATCTAGGGTTTTACTTACTCAAAAATTATGAGGTAAATTTTGTTAGGCTCTGCATGATGTGTAGTATTTTAGAAAAATATAAATCTGGTATGTGATGTTTATTTTCTAGGAAAAATAAATAGATCTTTCAAATGTGTTTTGAAATGAATGCAAATTTGTTAAATGTATAACTTGAGCTGTAGTATTCCAAAAATTATGAAATTTGGTGGGTAGGCTAATTTATACATGCTCTAGCTCTGGTAAAAATTTGGGTAGTAGTGCTTAAGTACTTTTCAAGTTATAATGCTATCTTGTTATTCTAGGAAATACTTAAATGAATTTTAGTATTGTTTCTACATGTGCAATGTTCATATAAATTTTTGGAGAATGTCTTGGTACCCTAAAGTGTCCAGGAAAATTATGAAATCTGTTGTTTGATACTTTTCAATATTATTTATTAATTTCACAAAAATCAGCCTTTTGGGCTTGTGAATTTTGTTCAGTAAGTTCCTGTGAATAAATTTAGTTCAAATTTTTACAGTAGTCTCTTTTTGGGTCAGAGAGTCCCCTGTAATTGTTGTAGAATTTTAGGAGCAGTTTACATATATGTTTAAAAATCCACTTAATTACTTAAGTAAATTAAGAAATGGGTTTAAATAATTATTCTAGGTGGGCACACCTTACTTTCTGGTGTTTTTGTGACATTTTTGAACTTGTAGTAGTATTAGTTTGGTCTTAGAGAATATTTGCCATATCAATAAATATTTAATCTTTGCAATTTTAGGTTTTCTGGACAGCTGATAGTATTTCTAGGTTTGACCTTGGATAAAGGTGGTTGCTGGAAAACTTGTAAATACCAAAGTTGTAGTAAAATTTGTAAATGAGCTTGTATCAAAATTTGGGAGCATTTGGCTTAGTAGTTTGGGAGTTATTGCTGTTTAAAGTGCCAGTCCAGAATTGACTGCTCTCTGTTTAGAGAGAACAGATTCTGGAACTTTGGAATTTCGATGAGATAAACTTTGGAATTGAGTATTGTGATCTGAAAACATTTTGTGGTACATTTCTGAAGCTTTCCAGATTGTCTTAGATCATATCTTTTGGAGTTGGGATTCTCCAGTTATGTTAGAATCTTTGAGCTGCTGTCCAGAATGTCTTACTGTGGTAACCTAAATAATGTCACTCTTGTGTTTGTTAGGTGTTAGGGCCTTAACCGAAGATGAACAACTATATCTTAGGTTGGGTAGATTAGGTAAGTACTTCTCCACCGGAGAAGAGATTTGCGCGTACTGATAAAGTAACTTGATTAGATTATTATATTTTTTTCTGAAATGCATTTCATTCCGAACATACTACACCTTTCATTATGCATCCATGAGATTTATTATGCACTCATGCAATAGGTGTTCCGGAGGGGGTAACTCTCCTCGAATTCGAGCCGGTGATTCCGGAGGAAGTCTAGGACCAGCCGGAGCAGCTAGAGGAACCAGCCGGCGACGAAGCTCCTGTCGAAGATCTACCTGAGTGTCCTGATCACCGGCCTTCGACCTTTCTGAAAGGCAAGCCCCGGTGCATGCTGAACCTACTGATTTATAAATTAATCTTGAGTACTTTTAATTGTTTAATGCATTAAGTTGTAGGAGTTATATGAAAACACTTGTTGCATTATACCTGTCCTTGTCCAGATATCGTACTTAATCCTATATTAGGTTTAGGCACGTGTCAATGCTTAGCCCTGCTTAGTTCGGTAGAAGTCGGGTGATTTCCGGTCATCCGCGAGATGTAGGAAGGAGTCACGAGTGGCTTTATAGCTATCATGGATGGAACCATGCTTAAAAATGAAATTGAGACCAGACGGGAGTTCGATAGTACAGCCGCAAGACACTTCACGTCTTGGGTGTGGAGCTATGCCCGTCTGAGTCGTTTAAGGACCGATTCGCTGTACGTCCTTGAGTCATGTTGAACGCAGTCTAACACTTAGTTGGCCGGATAAGCCGTTCCGACCGCGAAGCCGAGTAATGTGGTTCAGGCCGGGAATCGAATGGTAGGTTGCTTCTTGGAGGAGAGAAATGATGTGCTTGGGGACATTAGCGTGAGACCAAAGGGGGGTTAGAGTCCCTATCACCTGGCAGAGTGTCGCCCTTGGGGTCACGACATTATTCGGACCCGCGATTCCTAAATCATATGAAACGGTGGCCTGTGCGACCCTGGCAGGGGTCTGCACGGTGAGTGTTAGAAATACCCCTCCAGCTGGATAGGAATTCGATTCGAATCGCCGTTGCTCCCGGTTAGTGAGCACTTGACTTGAGCAGCGGCAACGTAGATCTCATTAAATAAACTGGTGGTTAAGGGAATGATACAATGTTGCCACAATTCATACCTGCTCTGGATATAATGATGATAATTGTTTGATTATAATCAAGTGCATGTTTAGTACAGGTGCTAAGATAGATGACAGGTAATTGCTAAAAATAACTGCTAGTACAGGTTATAAGAGTCTCAATTACTTATGCCTTTATGCAAAAATGTGATGTCAGCTAGCCTCTTGTGTAAGCCTTGCATAATCCTTGGTGTCATCTTATTTCTGGTTTTCAGCGGGTAAGTCTAGCTGAGTACATTCCAGTACTCAGGGTTTATTCCCTCCTGTTGCAGATGATATGCTCTATCAAGGCTTCTGCAAAACTTGTCTCCACCCTACGGGTGAAGAAGACTAGATCACTTGGGCGTGATCATCTTTTATGTACTTTTCTCATGCTTTTGCGGGTTGTTGATCAACAAGACTGGCAGTAGTTAAACAACTGGTGTGTGTTATGCTTCTGCTACTTTATAAACTTGGTTTGTAATAATTGCGACTCCGTGTGTGTAAACTTATTTCGGAACTACTTGTGAAATGTAACGTATGATGTTGTATGTTGAATGATGTGATCCTGGTTGTAAGCGAGTTGGTTTGAAATCCTTCGTGGTTTCGATTGACTACCGGGATTATATGGGCTCAAGTTCGAAAATTTGAGCGCTTCGGTGCTTGTTTTTGTACTTGTGCTCTTATAATTTGGTCGGTTCTGTTACAAACGTCGTCCTCTTCTCATTGCTTGCAGCCAACAGATTCAAGTACTGCAAGTACACGCTCAGTCCCCACAAAGACTCATGGATCAATAGTGATGCTAGGCACACAAAGGCATACTTACAAGGGGGCAACAGTTTCCTAGCTTTTGCATTTAGAAATTCAGTGGTAGGGGACAAGATACTATGGCCTTGCAAAAAGTGTGTTAACTCATTTTGGAGAGACTCAAGTGATATACGAGAGCACTTGATATGTGATGGGTTTCTACAAGGGTACACAATTTGGAACTTACATGGGGAAGCTAGTTCCTCTTATGTGAATACCGACAATGGTGATGGTGCTCATCTTGTGGAAGAGTCTAGTGAAGAGGATGGCATATCTGCATTGCTTAGAGACCTAGCTTGTGGTTTAGATGATAGAGGGGATTTCTAAGACAACAATTCCATTGAGCTTCCTAAAGAGCTAGTTGACCTCCAAAAGTTGGTAGAAGCCAATAGTCAATAATTATTTCCTAATTGCAAGAAGTATACTAAACTATGTTTCCTGATTAGGCTACTTCACATCAAGCTCCTTGGACGATGGACTGACAAAAGTTTTGACCTTATACTAGATCTATTTAATGATGTCTTATCTGAGGGTTCAACACTACCCAGAAACTACTATGAAACTAAGGAATTGATTAAGTCCATAGGACATGGGTACATTAGTATTCATGCCTATGACAATAATTGCATCCTATACTAGAAGGAACATGAAAAATCTGAATAATGTCCAAAGTGTAAGGTTTCACGTTGGAAATCAGCTAGGAAGAGTCTAGATGGGAAACATGTGTACAAGGTTCCTAAGAAGGTTCTTCGGTACTTTCCGATAAAGAAAAGGCTCCAAAGATTGTTTCTATGTTCTAAAACAACAAGTCTAACAAGATAGCATGATGAGGAGAGAACAAGAGATGATGTTCTTAGGCATCCTACAGATTCTCCTCTATGGAAAGACTTTGATCTTAAACATCCTGAGTTTGCTAAGGATAGCAGAAATATACGTCTTGCATTTGCCACCAATGGTTTTAATCCTTATAGAACCCAAAGTATTAGTTATAGCATTTGGCCTGGTATATGTATTCCCTACAATTTTCCATCATCAATGTGCATGAAGCAATCAAATTTCATACTCTCTTTGCTAATTCCTGAAAAACATGCTCCTGGTAGTGATATGGATGTTTTTCTCTAGCCACTTGTGGATGATTTGTTAGATATGTTTGTCAAGGGGGTTAGAACTTATGATGCATCGAAGGGCGGGTACTTCCAATTAAGGGCAGCAATGTTGTGGACTATTACACACTTCACAGGTCTAGGCTATGTATCTGGATGTGTCATCGCTGGTTTAGCAGCATGTCCTGATTGCCACTCATATACTTGTTCACATAGACTTGGTAAGGGCAGCAAGACTTGCTATATGGGCCAACATAGGTTTTTGGATGAAAACCACCCATTTAGGTTCGATGTTGATAAGTTTGGTTCAACTGAATTTAGGCAGGCACCTACTCCACTCTCTGGGGAGGAGATGTTGGAGTGTACTAAAGATATTGTTACAGTTTTTGCAAAGATCCATCTGGTAAGAAACCAGTAAGGAAGAAACGCAAGGAAGGGGAGCTAATAGTCATTTTTAAAAAGGAGGTCTATTTGGTTTAAACTTCCCTATTGGAAAGATCTGATGTTGCAACATAATTTCGATGTCATGCACATAGGGAAAAATGTGTATGAGAACTTTGTTAATACTTTCTTGGGTACCAATGGGAAATCTATGGATAATTAGAATTCTCGCTTAGACCTTCAAACTTTAGGTATTAGAAGTGATCTCCACTTTGTTGATGTTGAAGACCAATTTTATTTATCACCAGCACCATATACAATGGGTCCTGATAAGAAGAAATTATTTTGTGAAGTACTAAAAAGGTTTCCTGCTGGTTATGCATCTGATATACGTCACAATGTTCATGTCAATGAGAGAAAGGTGTTTGGGCTTAAGAGTCATAAGCACCACATTGTTCTACAACACTTACTACCGCTTGTTGTGCGGAAAGTATTGCCTGAAGTAGTTAGTGATGCAATGATACGTGTTAGTCATTTCTTCAAGAAAATTTGTGATCCTGTTTTCCACAAAAGTGATATGGATAGTCTAGAGACTGAAATAGCTGAAACTTTAAGCCTTCTGGAGACTATATTCCTTCCCTTCTTTTTTGACATGATGGTACATGTGATGGTCCATCTTCCTACCCAAGCAAGACTGGCTGGTATTTCTGTAGCATGTGGCATGTTGAGAGGTAATTTCCGTGAGTGTATTGCAGCATACGTATAAAAATACATACTATTTTTACAACATAATGAGCCTATTATATTTGTATATGTTTCTGATGAGATTGAAAGGTGATGTTCATATAAAAAGCCATCCGGAGGGATCAATTATGGAGGGTTCTATGTTTTATGAGAGCCTTACACTATGTGGACACTATTTACATAGCCGAGCACTTGGAAATGTTGAAGGGCTGCAAGCTGAAAATTTCACAACCCCTTTCTTTGATAGCATTGGTCGGGATTTAGTTGGGAAGTGCACAGTGAATTTAGACCACAAGACTTGGCTGCAAGCCATTGTTGAAGCTCAACCAGAGTTGAAGGATAGAATAGTTCAAGAAGGCAATGCGTATGCTGCTGTTTGTGGAGCAAAGGAGCCAAGAGAACGTGTTCGTGTTTTGGGTCTGGGACCAACTCCCCAAGAGATTGGTACCCCAGCGCTCAAAGCACTCATGTCAACAAGGAGGCAAATGTAAATCTTTGCTCGATAGAAAGCTGAAAGTAGGAACAGAACTCTTGAGCAATGCATTATGGAATTGGAAGAGGAAAGGATAGCACAAAGAAGGACAAATGTTGAAGTCATGTCACAACATGGCTCTAATTCATGACAGTATGCGGTAAAGAACTCGAACTAGATTATCTCTTTACGAGTCTTAGTGTGCACATACATTTCTATGGTAGCAGCCAATAAATATTATTGTTCCGATTCTTGTATAGAGTCTGACACCTGAAGGACCTATTAATGAGGCACATAATGCTCCTCGACTTGAAGAATATGATAATAATTATGTAGAGGATGAAGACTATGATCAGTATGGCGAGGAGGATGATAACTTGCTCCCCCATAGCCATGTTGTAGCCCGATCAGCTAACAACATTACAACAACAACAAATGTTCGCCCTTGCTTTGCAAATGATACACATGTAATCTTGCCATGTCGCTGCAATGTTTCTCTTTGTGATTTCAAATATGTTCCATGTTCTCATGAGTGCATCATTTATTTCAGGTTGCAACGGAAGAGAGCTTGCTGCCCCCTAGGCCTGTTGCAGCCCAATCAGCTATTAACATGACTACTACAACAAATGATATCCTCCCTCGCTTTGTAAATGACACACATGTAATCTTGCAATGCTGCAGCAATAATGTTTCTCTGTGATTTTAAATGTTCCATGTTTTGCAACTCTCATGAGTGTATCTTTACTTTAGGCTAGAACTGATGAGAGCTTGCTCCCCCATAGACATGATGCAGCCCATACACCTATAAACAAGACAACTACAGCAACAAATGATGGCCCTCGCTTTCATGATAACCTTGTAATATTCCTGTCTTCCTGCATTCTTTTGTGGTTTCATATACATTCCTTGCTTTAAAATCCTTATGTGCGCATCATTTATTTCAGATTGGAAAGGATGTGATATTATTTACTATATTGAGATCTGAGTTACCTGTGGCTAGGGGAGCAGTCATTTCAACTAATCCAAACACCATGGTAGGAGGCCAGCCTCTTGGGAATGAATACTGTGAAGTAGTTGTTAATGTTGTGATGAGAAGGGATGCTATGCTGCCTTGGACTTATGGCAACATGCAGACTATGGCTAGTGCTCTCAAGATGAGCATTGCATGGCCATACAATAAAGTAATAAACTAGACTTGACATAATTTTTATTTTGGTTTTATCTGTGATGCATGACCAATGTTTCTAATTAAACACATTTGTGATAGATAAAGGAATGCAAGAAGAGGGAATGCAAGAAGGCATCTAGACCTCTCAAGGGCACTGCAGGTATGTCCCTAAATTTAGGGGGTGTTTGGTTTGGGGTGTTAAAGTTTAACAAACACTGTAGCATTTTCGTCTTATTTGACAAAAAGTTTCCAATTTTAGATTAATTAGGCTTAATAGATTCGTCTCGTAAATTACTCCTAATCTATGCCGACATGCATGTAATTAGTCTACATTTAGTACTCCATGCATTCGAGGGAACATTGATGTGATGGGTGTTAAACTTTAACAAACCGTAACCAAACGGGGCCTTACATTCATGATTATGTATAAACCTAGTGACACTTGTTTTTTCTTGTCAGAATGTAGTACTATGAATTCTGTACTCAGCAAAACTTTGGCTTCTGATGCCTACTCTATTTATCAACTCAGATACACTGAAGTTACTTCAGTATTCTTATGAGATGTATATGCACCCATCTACCAAATAGATGCTTTCCATTTTTCTGATATAATAGTCAATCTTTCTCTATATTAAAATTAATATAGTGAATATGGATGATACACATTTGGACTTAGATCTCAATATTTACTTCCTGGTACCTTTGAGTTTAACAGGGAAAATATTACATTTACTATCTGCAATGCTAGCTATGGCTAAAATGTTGCACTATTCTAGGTTTTACTAAAAGCCTGTCACACAAGGATCAGAGTAGCATACTGTACATGTTGGAGGCAATGAATCATACGTAGTCTGTTTTATCACCATGCATGCCTACCTAGCCTTTTGTATTTGGTAGGAAAATAAAGTTCTCAAGTGCAGACTCTTATAAAAATACAGTAAGTGTGCAAGTAATCTGTAGTAAGTGAACCTTTTGTTTTTTCCTCAAGTAACCTGTAGTAAGTAGCTGAATATAGCTAGCCATTCAGTCATCATGTGCATTGCTCTCCTGTGTATTGTACCATGTTAAGTGTCTTTCCCCAGTCATTTCCTCTAAAATCTCAAGCTACAAAGGGCTAAAGGAGAAAGCTTGGCATAAGTACCTCCTGTAACTAGCCATCTAGTTCTGGGTGCTGCTGGCAGCCTAGTGCCAACCATCTATGTGTGATAAGATTAAGATAGTATCAGGTACCAAATTTTAGTAGGTCATGTACTGTATTGTGTACTCATGGACGGACCTATAAAACCAGCGCATAAAACTTGACTGAACATGTGTATCAAGTGTTGGTAATTGGTTTACTTGATAGTTTTGTATTGTCTGTCATTATGTGTGTTGATTGAGGCTCAAGTTGAGTTCTCATTTTTGATGCAGGAGCTGAGGCAAATGAAGGACAAGGCCACCATTGATCTTCTGCAAGCCGGAGCTCGTAAGGCTAGGATCTTATTCCTTCCTCTTCTCTGCAAGCCCTAGCTTGTAAGCTAGAGCTCTGCAATATGGCCTGTTGTTCCAACGCTGGATGCCTGTCTCTTCTGTTAGTTAAAAAATTAAGCTTGTTTTTTCATGAGATGGTCTGAAGAAAAAATTTAAGCTTTCCTCTTAACAGCTCTATGTTGTTAGCTTATGACACCCCCTGACCTTTATTTTAGAGCATATATGAAACTTCACTATGAAATATTAGTGGCTCTGTGAAAAAGTCTCCTGTCGGCTGTGGATCTGAATCTCAAATTTTATATTTGCTCTAGAATCTCATATGATGCTGACATCCCAAATTTAGAGCACAAGCATCTTGTTTTTTTCTCAGAGCACAAGCATCTGGTGCTGACATGTATTTTGATCCATTCATTTTAGGTGAGGAAATAGTAGGCTAATTTGATTCCTGGGTACCAGTTCTTGTTAGTCCTATTTTGATCTCTTGTTAGTTCTCTGAAGACATGTTCTTCTCAGATTAGTATGCCTATTGCCATGTCCATTTTCCTGTTTCTAGATTTCAGAATTGCAATTGCTTTTGTCTTAGAATGCATACACATGTTTTCTTCTATCTTACATGTATATAATAAAAAAACTATAGAATGATGGATCATGTTTCAGTCTACTCAGTGAGACTGATTTTCAGTTAAGGGCTGTGTCATCGGTGCAAATATGGAATCTGTCAAAAATAATAGATGCCCAAATCTTAATAGTTGTCTACACTTGACTGAGTAATAGATGCCCAAATGTTAACTAGTTAAGGGTTGTGTCAACATTCAGCTTGAGTTTCTGGAAAATATTTGTCATGTGTCATCATTCAGCTTGAGTGTCTGGAAAATATTTGTCTATACTTGACTGATCTGTACAATAGCTTTACATATTTTCTCCACTTGCCTAATTACAAGGTTGTTATATTTTTCAGGAAGTGCTGGGTACAAGTCTTTCGCTTGAGTTTCTGGAAAGTGGTTCTTAACATAACCTGGTGGATGTGCTCTAGTATTGGCAAGCCATTGCTTTTGGTTTTTAAGTTCCTAGAAATGATTGTGTGCACAAACCTTAGCATGTTTAACACAAAATACTAGTATTGCTTGCTAGGAGTGCATTCATGTAATCTTTTGGTGCCTGACTTTGTTAGATGATTCAAACAATGTGCAAGACAAGTTCTATGTTATTGACCTCCATGATGTGATGTATGTGTTTCTATATCTTTATGTGATGGACATTAAACTTGAATCTAGGTATAATATGTGCTAAATGTTTCCTAATTGTATTTATTTTTTTGGCATATTTATATTGTCCTGTTGAACAATCTGACGCTATAAATATACGGACTGTTGGATGATCTGTCGCTATATGCTTGGTAACAGAACATCTGTCGCTAAAACTCAGCAATGGACTATCTGACGCTAAATGTATTCAGGGCAACAGACTGTCTGACGTCAAAAGTGTTGTCTGATGCTAAAGATTTTTAGCGTCAGGACTTATGACGTCTGTAGAAGTCTGATGCTATAAGTTTTTAGCGTCAGATCGTCCGGCGCTGTATCCGCTTTTAGCGTCAGATTGTCTGGCGCTAATCTTGTTGTTGTGGTGTAGTGGATGCTTTGTTTTACAGACTTTCCAGCCCATGCGGCCATAATGTGCTCATCTTCTAATCAGTGAGTCCGATGCAGTGGAAACTAAGGCGAATTATCTTTTCTCGATGCCACCCATTCCGCGAAGTCGTAGCAGCAGCTACAGGAGATAGAGGTAGACATACAGAGAGAGCTCTGCTCACAGGTTTAATAGAAATCGCTAGGGTCGAAAATGGGGCAGAGACTGATCGAGAGAGCTCCATTTTATGCTCAATCAGGCTTGTTGGGTAGTCTATTTGTTCACGTGATGGCTTAGGAGTCAGGACCATGACAAGAGCTGGGCCAGACCTGCCAGCAGATTGGGTAGAAAATCAAAGGAATGATAAAGTAGAAACAGTACTAAATTAGTTAACTCAAACAAATAACTGATAGAAAACAAATATAGGGCCCACAATATATGCAAAAAGTTAATTAATATGTTAACAAATTATATATGAAAGTTGGAAAAGCGTACCATGGCGCAATAATGGAAGGATGCAATATATATAGAAAGCGAAAAAATTTACAATGAAGCTACCCCTTGACAGCCGTGTTCACCACATGCACGTCATTATTTTAGGTGCTAGTTGTGCTAACTCGTGCGATAATATCCTCTGCTGTCTCATTACCAAGAGTCCTGGACTACCACCAGCCTTATTTTTGAAATAAACGGAGATATATATAGTTCTTGCTTCAGCGATGAATGAAGACGCCAATGTCTGATTTATCACTACTGTACACTGAGAATAATGGACAAGTTACAGAAGTCATATTTTACGTAGTGTTGGAAGATGTGTGTTTGTCGTGTGTCATGTCTACACGACGGATAAAGGTCCACATTGCATTTACCTCCATGAGCGAAGCAGCTCTGCATCATGTGCAAGCAGCCACATTGCTTATTGTGGCCAAGCGTGTGACAGAACTGTTCAATTTATAAGAGCACGAGTACAATAGCAATCACCAAAATGATTAAACCGTTATACTTGAGCTCATATAAATCCGGTAGTCCAATGAAACCACGAGAGATTTCAAACCAACCAGCATACAATCAAGATTGTACATGATTCAACATAACAAGTCACATGTTACACCACAGTTCACAAGTTGTTCATAAATATCTCACATACATTGGAGTTCCCATAGTTATTACAAACCAAGTTTTAAATAGCGGAAGCAAAGCAGTTTGACATCAACATCATACCTAAGTTCAAATACATGCCAATACTAGATCACTTTCCAATAAAAGCATAAAGAGAGGATAGCTTAGAACGATCATGTCCCATAATCTAGTCCTCATCCACCGCAGGATGAAGATAGTTCTTACAATAACCGTGATACATCATATTATCTACAACAAGAGGGAATAAACTCTGAGTACGAAAATGTACTCAGTTAGACTTACCCGTCGTAACACTATAGGAAACTTTAATCTGTGACGGAATTAGAGACCGTCACTGATAGACGCAATCTGTGACGATAAATTTTTTCGTCACGGATGTGCACCAATAGATATTCCCGGCCTGCTAACTCGTGACCGTTTTATCCGGACCATCACATTGTATGATTTTAAATTCGTCATACTCTAGTTAGCCCAAGACAATAGGCCCGCTATCACATATTTAGTGAAAAAATAAAAAATGTGATTGCAAAAAGAATCAAACCCAAAAACTGATTTGTTAAATTATTTGAACTAAGTAGTTTTATTACTTTGTTGCATGTATATGGTGTATATGGTTAAACTAAAAATATTCTGCATATTATATATGATGCGGAAAGGGAAAATGCTTGGGAACACATATATATGGTGCGGAAGAGGGAAAAGATGCTAGGAAACAAAAAAATTGTCGCTCTTAGGATTTGAACCCAGCACCTGGTGCCAATAAGCTGTTAGTTCTATTTGGCTATATGTGCAATTAAATAGATTTTTTTTGAAGAAATAGGCATTAAATAGGTTTTTTTGAAAATTTTTAAATAGGTTTATTTATTTGTGCTCGTGTGTGCTGTAGCTTCTAATAGTTTATTTTTTTTGTGACTGGTTTTTTTTAGGGGATTTTGCGACTGGTGTGTGCAGGTACGTTGCTGATCCACGTTGGCCCATCATCCACTGGGTCATCGCGGCCCATCTGTGAGGTAGGCACAAATGTTTAAATGGTTAATAAATAGGAAAAAAAAGTGCTCCAGCTTTAAAGATCGAACCTAGCACCTGTGCAGTTACAAAGAACGTACCTACCACTGAACTAGCTGTTTAGATGTGCACGAGTAAGTTTTTTTAATTCCTATTGTTCCTTTCATATACGAGCAATTTTTCCTCAACCTTCAATTAAGTTTGGTTATTATTCCACCTTTTTATTTGAGTTGGGTTTCTCTAAATAGAATGAAAAATAGCAAAATAAAAAATTGAAGCAGGAGAGTATCGAACCCAGAACCACACAAATGAGAAAATGATGCACTACCACTGTGCCACTTTAACCTTTCGTGATTTTTGGGATTATTTGAGCCTTTAACATTTTATTCCTGGTTTACCAAAAAGAATGAAACTAACAAAACCTTTGTATCAAGTTGGAATAGCACTGCACCATTTCTTTCTTCGAGACAAGGCGATTCTTTGCCGCTTTTGTTAGCATATACATGAGATGTTCCAAGTGCGGAGAAGTTAGGGTTCAGCCACGCACAAACAAAGTGACTATGACATCACAAAGGACATTTTCTTTTATAAAATAAAACACCACTACTATATTCCTGATGCTCGAACCTACGTGTCATTCTGACGTGATTTTTTCATACGAAATCACATGGTCTTTCAATAGGTTGTTTCAAGTTTTCACATTTTTTTAAATTCAAAATTTGAATTTATCAAACAAAGTCACATGAGTGTGTTTTCTTTTTTTAATCTCTGGCTAAAACTTATAACTAGTCTTTCTCCCTCGTACTAACTCCAAATGTGATGGTTTTTTTCCTAATTTTTTCTAAAATTATGCTTTATCAGGTTATTGTGTTTTTACTACTATTATTTTGGCAATCTTTTCATGTGACTTCGTTTGAACAATTCAAATTTTAAATTTTAAGAAATGACAATTTCAAACAAGATTTTGACATACTAAATGATTTCAGCCGAAAAATTTATGAATATAAGAGACACCACTACTATATTCCTGATGCTCGAACCTACGTGTCATTCTGACGTGATTTTTTCATTCGAAATCACATGGTCTTTCGACATGTTGTTTCAAGTTTTGACATTTTTTTTAAATTCAAAATTTGAATTTATCAAACAAAGTCACATGAGTGTGATTTCTTTTTTTAATCTCTGGCTAAAACTTATAACTAGTCTTTCTCCCTCGTACTAACTCCAAATGTGATGGTTTTTTTCCTAATTTTTTCTAAAATTATGCTCTATTAGGTTATTGTGTTTTTACTACTATTATTTTGGCAATCTTTTCATGTGACTTCGTCTGAACAATTCAAATTTTAAATTTTAAGAAATGACAATTTCAAACAAGATTTTGACATACTAAATGATTTCAGCCGAAAAAATTATGAATATAAGAGACACCACTACTATATTGCTGATGCTCGAACCTACGTGTCATTCTGACGTGACTTTTTCATATAAAATCGCATGGTCTTTCGATATGTTGTTTCAAGTTTTCACATTTTTTTAATTCAAAATTTGAATTTATCAAACAAAGTCACATGAGTGTGATTTCTCTTTTTAATCTCTGGCTAAAACTTATAACTAGTCTTTCTCACTCGTACTAACTCCAAATGTGATGGTTTTTTTCCTAATTTTTTTTTCTAAAATTATGCTCTATCAGGTTATTGTGTTTTTACTACTATTATTTTAGCAATCTTTTCATGTGACTTCGTTTGAACAATTCAAATTTTAAATTTTAAGAAATGACAATTTCAAACAAGATTTTGACGTACTAAATGATTTTAGCCGAAAAATTTATGAATATAAGAGACACCAGTACTATATTCCTGATGCTCGAACCTACGTGTCATTCTGACGTGACTTTTTCATATGAAATCTCATGGTCTTTCGATATGTTGTTTCAAGTTTTCACATGTTTTTTAAATTCAAAATTTGAATTTATCAAACAAAGTCACATGAGTGTGATTTCTCTTTTTAATCTCTGGCTAAAACTTATAACTAGTCTTTCTCTCTCGTACTAACTCCAAATGTAATGGTTTTTTTCCTAATTTTTTCTAAAATTATGCTCTATCAGGTTATTGTGTTTTTACTACTATTATTTTGGCAATCTTTTCATGTGACTTCGTTTGAACAATTCAAATTTTAAATTTTAAGAAATGATAATTTCAAACAAAATTTTGACATACTAAATGATTTCAACCGAAAAATTTATGAATATAAGAGTTGTAGAACTCATCAAGATCTACGCATTTTATTTTTATCATTTCTTTATCTGACAAAGTGATAGTACATATTGTTCACAAATTCATAAATCTCTTACAGTTTATGAAACTATATGGGAAATATGTCAATTTGTGAAAATTGTGTACTAACACTATGTCGGATGAAGAAATGACCAAAATAAAAGTTGTAGATCTTTATGATTAATACAACTTTTATATTCATGACTTTTTGATTTCAAATCATATTCCAAAAATTATGCTCGAAATTCTCTTATTTTGAAATTTAAATTTTGAATCGCTCAAACAAAGTTGGATGGAGAAATGACCAAAACAAAAGTTTTTGATCTCATCGATATCTATAACTTTGGCTTTAGTCATTTCCTCATACGAGTTCGTTTGAACAACTCAAAAATTTGAATTTCAAATCATGAGAGCTTCAAACAAAATTTTTAGGCAGTATATGATTTCAAATTGAAAAGTAGTCATCTATGAATTTTTAGAACTCATCAAGATCTACAACTATCGTTTTTGTTGCTTCCTCAATTGAGTTTGTTTGAATCATGCATTATAAAATTCTTAAGTAACGAATATTAGAAAAACAAGCGCATGAATTATTACAGTCTAAACCTAATTTTGGGCAAGAATTCTATTTCGGGCCGTGATGCCAGTTGGCCCAAATAAGTGGCCAGACAATCTCATTCGTCCAACTTCATCCAACGGTCCAGAGTATGCCACTACTACAATAAACTTAACCGAGGCGGACGAAAACGATTTTCCGAGGCGGGCAACCAAAACGCCTCGGATGAAAGGTCACAGTTAACGAGACCTTTTCCGAGGCGGTTTGATGCACCCCTCGGTAAATCAAATAAAAAACAAAAAAAAGTGAAAAGCGCGCAACCCAACCGGGCCTGGGTCTAGGCCTCGCCGCCGACGCTCCTGCTTGCCGCCGCCGCCGCCGGGGGAGCTCGATTCGGAGAAGCTGCTGATGTGGATCCCTACGCGAGCCGTGAACGCACCGTCGCCGCTGCTCGCCGGATCCACGCGTCCACCGCTGATCCGGCCACCATGGTCATGGATCCGGCCACCACGGGCAGATCTGGGCACCTCGTCCGTGGATCCGGCCACCACGGGCGGATCCAGCCACCTCCACCACAGATCCAGCCACCATGGGTGGATCCGGTCACCATGGGCGCAGATACGCTTGGAGAAGCCGCCGAATGAGCTCCTCGTCCAGATCCACGACGCTGGAGAGGGAGGGGCGCCATGCCGCTGCCTGCACGGGGGAGACGGAGGGGCGTCGCGCTGCTGCCTGCACCGGGGAGAGGGAGGGGCGCCACGCCGCTGCCTGCTTGCTGGGAGAGGGAGGGGCGCCGCTCGGCATGGGGGAGAGCGAGGGGTGCCGCGCCGCTACCTACTCACCGGGAGAGGGAGGGGTGCCCCCTAGGACTAGTGAGAGGGGAGGATGACGGGGGATGGGAGGGGAGGGGAGGGTGACGAGCTATGGAGGGTGCACCGGTCTTGCAGCGAGGGGAGGGCGACGAGGATGCGGATGGGGCATCAGGCTCTGGGGAGAGGGGAGGGGCATCAGGCTTGGGGTGAGGGAGAGAGTGAGGGCTGAGGGAGGGAGAGATGTGTGAGTCTAACCCTTATATATATATATATATATATATATATATATATATATATATATATATATATATATATATATATATATATATATATATATATAAACCCGATAGCTTATTAGATATGGGCTTTTTCTGGGCCACATTTTTTTCTTCCATAAAAAATAATGGATTTAGTTCATATTCACGAAGCCCTAAATTTTTGGACCGAGCTGGATTTGAACCAGTGTAGACATATCGTCAACGAATTTACAGTCCGTCCCCATTAACTGCTCGGGCATCGACCCAGGAAGAATTTAGTCTAGGCTTTTTGATAATCTATGATTAACCTCTTTTTATAATACTCCCTACCTCCAGGGGAAGTCGAATCCCCGCTATCTCCTTGAAAGAGAGATGTCCTGAACCACTAGATGATAGCACCGTATACAACCACTCGTCATTATACTATAATGATAGTATGAGCTATAAAAGGGCTGAAAGGTCTTGATGGCTAGAGGGGGGTGAATAGCCTTTTAAAATTTTCTACAAAGACATGCTAAACAAGTTTATCAATATAACAAATAGCGAGAAGTGAGTTTTGCTTAGTCTACGGTGTGTTTGCAAGCCACCTAACCAATTCACAATTCTAGTATTTGCACTCAACCACACAAGTCAAACCGAGAAGGTAACTACAACTACAACTAGCAAGCTACACAAAGGAGCTACTAAAGCAAAGCTAACTAGCTAGCAAAGATAACTAAGAAGGTAATGCGGAGTTAAGTTAGGAGAGTTTCACCGAGGGGCGAAGTATTGAGCCAACCAATATGATCAACAATGAATACCAAGATATCCGAACACCGGGAACAATCAATCACAATATGAAAGTGATGACACAAAGATTTATCCCGAGGTTCACGTGCTTGCCGGCACGCTAGTCCCCGTTGTGTCCCTCTTCACCACGTGGTTCGGTGGCTAATCGGTCTCACATCGAGCCTCTCAAAAGGCGCCATAAGAACCTACCAAATGGCAAAAGGTTGCAATGACACGAGCAATTTACTAACGTTGCCTTTGGCGCTTCGCCGAGGTAGGCATAAACCCCTCATAATCACCGGAGGTGGCCAAGAACAATCACCAACTCTTGCCAACGCCTCCAAACTGCTCCAAGCCGTCTAGGTGGCGGCAACCACCAAGAGAAACAAGAATCCCACAACAAATCAACCACCAAGTGCCAACTAGATGTAATCTCACAATACAAATGCACTTGGATCACTCAATCTCACTTCAAATATGCAAAGAAGCAAGAGAGATGAGTGGGAGGGGAGTTGCTTAGCTCAAAGTGCTCACAAGTATGTCAAATATCCAAGAGATAGAGCCTTGAGCCGGCCAACGAGTATTTATAGAAGTACCCCTTCAAAAAGAACCGTTAGTCACTTGAAAACGCTACAGTCACGCTGACCGGACGCGCTGGTCACACTGACCGGACGCGCCGATCGCACAACGGCTATGCCGCGAAGCACCGACTGGACGCACTCATTGCGTGGACCGGACGCGCTGGGATCGACCGGATGCGCTGGTCCCGTAACGGACCGGACGTGCTAGTCAAGCAGAGACTGCGTACAACGAAACAGCGACCGGACACGCTGCAGAACTGACCGGACGCCATAGTGCCAGCGTCCGGTTGGAGTCCAGTAAGCTCCCTGAACAACCGGACGCGTCCGGTCGACAGTGACCGGACGCGCCACTGCGTCCGATCAAAAACAAAAACACACGCAGACGCTGAACACTGACCGAATGCGTTCGGTCAAACAGAGACCGCGTCCGGTCCAGCGTCCGGTCACCTCTGTGACCTCCGTTCGCCTCCATTTCTTTTCCGACTTCCGGCGTAGTGGAAAATAGTCATTTTAACTCCTCGAAAACGCCTGAATCCCGCCTCGCAAGCTCGGCGGGAGGGAGAGATGACCCCAAACCCTCTCTACCGCTCAAACTCCACCGCCTTTGCAAACGTGCTAACACCACCAAGTGATATTGTCATGTGTGAGTGTGTTAGCATTTTCACAATCATTTTTTGAGGCGATATTAGTTCTATCCAAATGCATATGATTATGAAATGCACACCTAGAGGCACTTAGGAGTTCAATAGCCGCGTCATTTCCCTCTTTATAGTACGGTTATCTATCCTATAATGTAACCACACTCACTAGGTGTCTTGGTTACTAAAACACAACCCTTAAGCATATACCTTTGCCTTGATCACGTAGGGTTGCGTCCAAATCCAAGTGTGGCCATCATGATCACCATGTCCATCTTACCACCAACCTTGGAATGTACTAATCTTCATATGCTACATACAACTTAGACATAGGATTAGTACTTAGGCATTGTCACTAATTACCAACACCAAACATAGGACTTTCAAGGGTCCGCCTCCGAAAATGGGGTATTTTTGAGGCGGGCCTCTTATAATGTCCGCCGCAGTTAATAGATTTTGCGAGGTGGTTATTTTTTAACCGCATCTGTAAATCGATTTTGCGAGGCGATTTTTGTAACCACCTCGGTTAATAAAAAATGACCGTCTCGGTTAATCCTAGGTATTAACCGAGACGGTTAAAATGTCTGCCCACGTCAGAGGGTTTTCAAAAGGTCACGGTAAATTTTTTTTATAGTGTGCCCACCAGAGATAAATCAACGTCGGTCCACACTCCCAACCCTAACTCCTCAGCACCACCCACACCCGCCGCTCTCTCTTCTCTCTACGATTCCTTGCTCCTTCCATGACTCTCCTCGACTCCTCCTTGCGTGGCGCGGCCGTGGCCCCTTGCCTCCTCCCGCGGCTCCCTGTCTACTGGCGTGGCAGCCCGGCGCGACCCCGCCTGCTCGAGCTGCGGCGTCGGTGCGCGCGGCCGTGTGCAGAGGCGCTGCGGGGCAGCAGCCACGGGCCATGGCCGGAACCCTAGCCGCCGGCAGAAGGAGTGGCCCCCTTGTTCTCCCTGGCCGGATCAATGACGGGGTGGCCACCGTTCTTCTCTCCAGAACGGATTGACTACGGGATGGTCACCCTTCTTCTCCTCCAGCTGGATTTACGATGAGTCGGCCGCCCTTCTTCTCCTCCACCCAGATCCACGACATGGCAACCTAATTTGCCAATGACGAGCTCCCATCAGGTATGTGCATCACGACGAGCTCCGGCCAGATCCGCGACATGGCAGCCCTTCTTCTCCACACCTCCTCCTCCATCGGGTCCTTTGCCGGCGACGAGCTCCCATCAGTTATGTGCATCCTGTTCTCCCCATTATTGCTGTGTAAAACAGAGTATGCAGTTGTAAATAGCTGCACAAATGTGAAGGTGTGCCTCTTTTTCTAATAGTTCAAGCAAGCTGGATGTGCATATATACAAGCAAGGGAGATCCGTGAGATTTTATAAGTGTAGTATGTATGTGCTTCTTGCTATGATTAAATAATTTATGCTTCTTGCTATGATTTTTTCCATTGCCTGAATGTGATGCTATTTAGAATAACAGTGTGATGCTACCAACTCTACAAGCTAATGTATTTTTTTTTCTGAGAATATATCAATTAACCGCCAGGAGGTACATGTGTTAATTTCTCTGAATAAGCTAATTAGGCTATTTAGCCTTTCAATAACTTATAGTACAGTGACCTGCACACATACAGCCTATGCCCTAGTTGTTGATTTCAAGCTAAAAGAATATATGATGTAATATGATTGCTGACAATTGCCCATTTGATTTCTGAAAAAAAAAATTGTCTAGTTTGGACCAGACCTTATTGTTTTTAGTTAAGCTAACAAATAGTGGGCCTTGTTCTGCTGCTGTACACATAAGTGTTGTAAGAAATATTTGCTGGACAAATATGTATCTTCAAGCAGATGGTATGATTTTAGTTGGTCTATGCTTTGTTATATTCTTTGTGCTGATAGCAGCTGTTCTATTTTAGGAGCACACCGTGTCATCTCTTTTACCAGTTTCAAGTTTCAACTCGAGTTGGTTGCTTTGTCCAGTCCGTGGGTTTCTCTGGTGTTGAACTACCTGTTTGTTTGTGCAGATTGGTTCTTCCAGTCAGCAGGCCGGCAGCATGACAATAGTAGCAGTTCTTCATTCAGCAGCTCATGGGGCAGCCAGTATGTACATGCTATTGCTCAGTCCACTTGCTTCTGCTGTGCAGGCTGTCATGTTCCTGCTATTGCTCAGCCCATGTTCGTGTTTCTGTTTCAGCTCATTCCTACTGCAGAATCTTGGCCTTTGTAATTTCATAGATTGGTGACAAGTCCCTTTCAAGATACAGTAGTTGATCATTTAATCACCTTTTGCTTGCACGGTTCCTTGCATTAGCTAAATGTTTGTCTAGTCAAGTTGCTTTTACGAGATCTCATTTATTCAGCTTTGGTCTTTGCAACTGAACTTGTAGTTGTCCTAGTTTTTCTCTGTGTTGGCCAGCAGCACCAGCAGTTACCTATTCTCTTGGGTTGGATGATTTAGTCCTAGGAACAGCTTAAATTCACTTAGCCTGTGCATGCATTACTTCGGCAAATTCTTGTGTGCAGGATTGATTCCTACAACAGCAGCTCAGAGTGTGGCAACAAAGTAGGCGTGCAGCAGTGCAGTTCAGTTATCAACTACAACAATATTTCAATAGGTAAGCAACAGACTTTTGTTTTAGCAATGCATGCAAGGGTGCAACTATAATTTTTCTTGCCACGTTCTATGTTTATAAATAAGCAAAGAAATTTGCCTCTGCTATACTGCTTGTAAACCAAACATATGCTACTATACTGTCAGGTTGCTGACCACATACTGTAATTCTTGATTGCCATTAGAGCACAGGAAAAAAAAAGGAATCTAACATATGCTACTGTACTGTCAGGTTGCTAGGCCCAAACATATGCAAACTTTGATGCCAGAGTGGCCAAAGTGCCATGGTGGCTGCTGGGTTCTGTGATGTGCTTTTGGACAGATTTTAGTTATGTTTGTATGAGATGTGAAGGTTGTAATGTGTTTCCAGAATATTTATGTGCCGATGTGCCATGGTGGATTGCACAATGTGGTGCTTCACATCTTGTTCTCATCTTATGTCATGTTATATAAACCTAAGATCTTATGTGCTGCTGGATTAGGTTATGTAAATGGAAATGAGCTGTTTGTCTATATGGGCTACATGTTTGTTCCATGTTCTATAATAATGGTTGTATGTGTGTATGTGCTATAATAATTGGCTGAAAAAATAAATTGAAAAATGGGCTGAAACAAGATGTAAAAATTGATAATGGGCTGAAAACATGCAAAAATTGGCCCATCTTAGATTTTGGCCTGTTAACAAATGGGCTGAGGTAGTGTCTACGTCATCATCCACGTAAGCAACCATGTAAGCATCTATGATGACGTGGCAATTACTCTATGATGGTTTAAAACTGTCACAGGAAATTGACTTGGGCTGGGCTAACTAGGCCTCGGGCTTTATTGTGACGGTTTAAAACCATCACTGATTACGTTGATCCATGACGGTTTTTGGTAAACCGTCACGGGGTTCAATCCATGATGCAATCCATGACGGTCTCTAAAACCATCACAGATACTGCATAGTGACGGTTTTTTGGTAATTCGTGACGGAAATTTTTTGTCATAGATTAACATGTTCTTTGTAGTGTAAACCAGAAATAACATGACACTAAGGAGTATGTAAGGTTTTATCAGTGGAGCTAGCTTGACAACATTTGCATAAAGGAGCTTAAGTAACATGAAGTAACAATTATCATCTCTAGCATCAAGTTAAAACTTCTTCAATTATGCATCTCTAGGTTAGCACCTGTACTAGAGCAATCACTTGATTAAGCTAAACAAACATTAGTAACTATATCCGGTGTAGTAAAGTCAACATCATCATAACCATCAAGTTTCATTAAGTGTTTCTATGTTGCCGCTGCTCAGTCAAGTTCTCACTATCCGGGAGAGACGGCGACTCGAATCGATTTCAACCAGCTGGGGATTTATTCCTAACATAAACCCAGGCAACCAGACGACTGTCACCTTAGATCACCTTTGATACAACTCAGGTACAGTCATGGGTCCGATCAGCGCCGCACCCTTAGGGATACTACTAGTCTGCCAGGAAGTTTAGGCCCGACCTGCCCTTGGATTCACGCCACTGGCTCCCCGCACATCCTTGCTTCTTCTAGTGTGCGCACTTTCACTTAACGGGTCCCGGCCAGAGTTGAGCTACTCGGCTTCACGGTCGGAATGACTTATCCGGTCGGCTAAGTGCTAGGCATGTGTTCATCATGACATGAGGACGTACAGCGAATCAGTCCTTAACCGACACAGATGGGGATAGATAGGTACTCAAGACCTCCATGCCTAGTTGCTTCTCAATCACAATCCCGTCCAGTCTCCAATTATACCTCAACACATTGTTATTTTCACGATAGCAAATATAGCCAACCGTAGCCAGATATTTCCCTATATCTCGCAGGTGACAGGAAATCACCTGACTTCTACCAGTAAGCATGACTAAGCATTTATTTGATCATAGACCTAAATAAAATTCAAGGTAAAATTTCTGGACAAGGAGAATATATATGCAGCAAGTATTTCCAAACAACTCCTATAACTTAATGTATCAAACACTTATACTCAAGTTGTAATTTGTAAGACATATAAGACTTACAATGCTCTGAGGCTTGCCTTCCAAGAACGAGACGGGCTGGTGATCCGGGCACTCAGGAAGGTCTTCTTCGTTGGCTTCTCCTTTGGCCACCCGCACCTCCTACTCCTGGGCTGTCTGCTGCTCCTCTAGTTGCTCTTGTTCATACTCGAGCAACGTCACTCCTTCGGGAACACCTATTGCATGCATATGCACAACATAAGTATCATGAATGCATAGGAGATGATATGACATGATGAGATGCATACACATGTATATTTAACAAACTGGTGACATGGTGAAATAAGATTAACACTCGTTTCCTGAGTAGGTGCATATTTCTTCTTACTGAGTAGGTGTATATCTCCTCTCTAAAACAAGAAGCATACACTTACCAAGGTATAGCAACCTAAGGTAAAGTTGTTCATCATCTGTAAAGGCTTAGAACCTGCAGCTAACAACTTATTTTAATTAGCCTAGGCACCTAAACAACAACATCGAGCTCATACAAATGAATCAAGTCATTCACTCATTTTAAGCAATTTCTGGACTATAGACAACAGCCACATGTTTTGATCATAACTAGAGTTATATAAATCTAACAAACATGATATAAGACTTTTTATAAAGCTTATAAAATTGTCTACAATTTTCTTATAATCATCTTAAGATAATTCAACAGTTATCAGGGTCAAACACAATAGTTTCTCAGATCTATCCAAAAATTCCGGAGAATTGACATTTGTGATGACCAACTTCAAACAGCTATAACTCACAAACCATTTGTCCAATTACCTTGAAAATTTGACCCAATCAAGATAAGTAAGATATCTACAACTTTATTATAGACAAGATTCACAGTAAACATCATTTTCATCATGTAATTTGCTTAACCACAAAAACTGTCCAAACAGTTACTATAATTGAATTATAGAGCAAATAATATTTCTCTACATACAAGAAATGAAATCTGGGCACAACCAATGTTACCAACAGTTTGTACACATCTTATACATGTTAGGAAACATCATGGTCAAACATAAGTCAATTATTTAATTGCCTTTGTTAATTTATTTATATAATTAAGTGAAATAAAGAACATATCTCAAAATTGTGTAGTAAATTCTAAGAAAATTGCAGTACCTCCTACATGCTCTCAGTAATCTATTGTACAAATTTCATGCCATTTGGATAAGTATAACGACCTCTATAATAATAACAAGCTGGTAAGGCTTATAATAACATAAATAGTTTAACCTAGTAAAAAGTGTTAAACAATAGATTTCATATTTTTCTTACTATCTTCCGAACACAAGAACACTGTGTAAAAAGTTTCACATTTATAACTTACATATTTTGGCAACAATAAATTCCCTAAGAAAATAGCATTTAATCAAAAGAAATCAATAACTCAAACATCTTGCATGCACTGAGTCTGAAATTTTTATCACAGCTCACATAAATCATCATCAGCCTACCATAAAAATTTTACAGTAAAAGGAGCATTCCACTCTAGATATGAATTTCTCCTTTAAAAACCCTAAATAACATAGATAAATAAAAACGGTGAAAACTTTCCACTAACCACTATCATATTATTACTCTACTATGTAGATCTATTCTCAAGGATTCCAAAACATCCTCATTTGCTATTTTTGGATTTTTCTACAATTTATTATAATTTTCCAAAATTTGGAAGCATTTCTTGAAAAAGAATAAAGAAAAACCTAAACTAGTAGCCACTGACACGTGGGGCCCTGTGGTCAACTGACCCCACATGTCAGTCAACACAGGACAGGGGACGAGGTTGACCGACGATTTCTCGCCGACGGTGAGGTCTCCGGCGAAACCGTCTTCACCATCGTGCTCCCCGTGTCGATCTGCGTCGAGTGGTGGTGCTAGTTGAACCTAGGGTTCACCGATAGAGGCTCGTCAGTAGTGATGGTGGACGGTGGAGCAGCTTGGCGGTACGTTGGCATCCTCTAGGCGTGGGGTGCTCAGGCGATGTGCGTTATAGCTCCATGGTGATCTAGCGAAGCTTCCTAGGCAAATTAGGGTTCTGGCGGAGTGGCGGTAAGCTCCGACCGTGTGCGTGTCATGACGATAATGGCGGTGCGACGGTGCGTAGCCACATTCCGACGTGCTCACGCTAGTAGAAGTAAAATGGTCAACAACTAGGGTTTCTATGACCTACAGAGAAGATGAGGCAAGGGAGAAAGAGAGCCGAGTGGCTCTGGGTGAAGCTAGCCACGGCGAGCTCAAAGCTCGGTGGCGCTCTGGCGATGTTGACGGTGGCGGGATCGCGTTTTCACGCCATACCTTGGCTCGGTTCGCGATGGAAGTGGGCGGAGCGTGTAGAGCGGAGCAAGGCGAGTCTACAGGTGCGAGCGATTTGGGAATGGCGGGGTGACGGTGGCGCTACGCAGCGATAGAACTCGCAACGGCGATGGCGACACGGTCGCTCGTGACGAGAGCGAGGGAGCACGAGGTAAAGCAAATGAGCGAGCGAGAGAGAGAGAGAGCACGGATGTGGCATGGCAGCTCTTTGGCTCATCCCGGCCTGGATCACAGCATACGAAACACGAGAGAACTCAATAACCGATGACCATAAAATTTTAAGGTTAAGACCTAAATCGGTATCCGTTCCACACTTCGCAAGACACAAGACCAAGGCAAGGAAGATTCACTTTACATGAGAGGAAGTTCATTTGCTAGTTCTTTCTGTTACAGACTAAGGGCCCGAGGATACCTTGCTCACTATATCTCAGGCCAAAAGAGAAAGGGTACAGTGCTGGTAGTATTGAAGAAATCATTGACTAGATGCTCTTGGTCTTTAGGATGATCGGTAGGAGGAAAACTCTAAGGGAGGTGTCGAAGCTCATGACCGGAGCGGACCTGAGCCATGGCCAAGCCAACTGTAGCACCGCGATGAGCGCTGTAGATTGTGACCTCCCTAACACGATTTGGGACATCGTACAAGTGAACCGTCGGCACGGCACCTCTGACATTGACAAAGCCCGCTACATGGTTTGCAGCCAGCTTCAAGTTTTCTAGTTGTTCTGACAAATCTGAAAGAGAAAAGAGGAGAATGATTAGAATAGTGGGAGACGAGGTTTAAAATAAGGTTGTGAAAGCTTACCAATGATCTTAGCCTCAGCTTCGGCCAACATCATCTGAACAAGGTTAGTTTTGTGCTCTGAGATGGTGAGAGCATCCTGCAACACATTTATATGAGAATCTGCCTGCCCGAGGTCACGTGCTGCATCCAAGCACCAGGCTCGAGTCTTGTCTCTCTCCTGAAGGAGCTGGCGACAAACATCGCCATGAGGATCGGTGAGGGTAATGGTAGCACCTACAGAGGATGCTATTTGCACACCGCCAGGTCCATAGATTGCGCTGGGAGAAGGTATGTAACTCGAGTCGATCCTGCCAACAAAAGGTTAGGTCAATCTGGCTGGGAAATTGATAAAGACACAAACAACCTTACTCCTAGAGATGGAGGCCTTGCGTCGCGGGATCAGTGGAAGCTTCTTTGGCAGGCCTCTTGTTATTTTCCATCTATTTAGAAGCTTATCAAAGAGTAGATCGCACTAAGGAGGCAGAGGATTTGAGGCGAGGTAGATTGGTTTGGCTGTCCACAACCATGGCTCGTATATATAGCCCGAAAGATGCTAAGATGGACTTTGGCAGGACTATCGACTCGGAATCAGTTATGGAAACATATTGGCACTCCGAGAATTCAGGAGACAGTTTGCGTAAAAATTGGAAGCGTAATGGATACAGATTTATTGCTTTCCATACTTGTAAATACCATGGGATTATTACAAAGGGATTACATTGAGGTCGAAGTTTGACCCACAAAGTCTTCATTGGGTTGAAGGGAGCCTGGACCCCCCACAAGGCTGAAGGACGCCATAGACTGAGCCATATATCGGCTAAATGATGGAAATGCCATCAGGGGAGGAAGGAGACTGGCCTGCTGAGGAAATGACTGGTATGTTTCGCAGGATTCTTGCTGCAGGCAGAGCGAACAAGGGGAAGGTGTCGATGCATTTGAACCCTTGCAAACACTAGAACCTTACACTGATGGTGAGAAGACTTAGGTGATGTCACAAGAATTCTTCTGACCGCAGCGATTGATTCTCTTGCTCTACAAGGTGCTCAAATGGGGGACACAATCACCCTAAACACAAGAATTCTTCTAACCACTTAGAGCCCTTGTAGTACAAAATTGGACCATGGAGGATCTAGCAAAGCTGAGGGCGCTAGAGGGAGCAAGCAAGAGAGGAGCATGGCTAAATTGTTGAGTTGTTCTCACTAGAGCCAGATGGGCATTTATAGTCTATCTAAGAGGTTGAGTACGAGCAATCGTGAAGCAATAGTGTGCTTGTTGGGGTTTTGAAGTATGGGATGTCAACAAAAATGGTGCACACGTGAAACTTGCGGACAAACCAGGGCATCAGAAAAGGTGACATACAGTAGACCCCAAAACAGAGATTCGTGACCCTTGATTGCAACCCATTAGGGCAATACAGAAGAAGTAATTTTAGAATAAAATACATTTTATCCTAAAATTGGGGGCATGTGTTTACACCGAAATTTGGAGAGAGAAGCCTTGAGGATTCGAAACCTCCAAAAATTGCATCGTTAAAAGGGCAACTGGGCAAGGATTGGTATCAGCTGGTTTGAGG
This sequence comes from Saccharum hybrid cultivar R570, assembly GCA_038087645.1. NCBI lineage: Eukaryota > Viridiplantae > Streptophyta > Magnoliopsida > Poales > Poaceae > Saccharum > Saccharum hybrid cultivar. Next base: position 1,778,788 of record JAQSUU010000426.1, read on the forward strand.
ACATGTCGGGATCGGCTATTTTGAGGATGATGTCATCAAACTGTACGACATCAGAGGAAGACATGTCGGACTCTATAGAAAGAGAAGGATTAGAGTCCAAGTTATCATCAAAGATAGAAGGTTTTCTTTATTTTCAAGGATGGTAACAAGTCGTATTAGAGTAGAACTCGTGTTTAGGCTCCGGGTATAAATATTAAGCCCCGGTTATTGTACAAGACATCAACCAATCAACACAACACAACTTTTCGGCAACATGCCAAAACCCTAGGAGTAGGAGTACTGTAGATTCCAACGAGTTCTTCAGCGAACAGGGTTGCATCAGCTGATCGACTTCCTGTTTGCTTGAGTACCGTCATGGTTTATCTTGCTTGTGAGGCTTGCATCAGCCGATTGATCTCTTACAAAGTGATATAAGCTAGTTATCGATTGTATCTTAAAGTTGCAAGGCTGCATCAGCTGATTGACCTCTTGTGAATTTTTGATATCAATCATAGTTATCAATCTTGCGTTAGATGACTCGTCGTTTAATGCAATATCACCAATTATCGAATCTGCTAAGATTAACAGGGTCTTCCTTGTTGTTTTGGCTGATTCACTAGTTATCAATCTTGTCACGCAAGATCATCAGTTATCCGATTAATCGAGATCAGTGAGATTTCTTCTTATTGCTTTCGGTTAATCTCCTCAGTTATCGATTTTATTGTAATCAATGCTCTATTACCAGCAATAAAACCACTTACCTAATTAAGATTGAGATAGATCGGCATCATACAACTTTGATTAATTGTTTCTTGATTACTTTTCAAACTTCACCCTAAAGATGAATGATTAATCCTGCAAGATCGGTTGTTTTACCTCAACCTTAACTACACATGAGACGCATTCAAAGACACGAGTTGTTTATGAAAGAATTCAATAGCTAGAGAGTTTCAATTTATAGTTACCAATACAGCTGCATCAATATGCTTGAACCTCACTAGTGGAGCCTTAGACCGGATCTTGTTAACTAGCGAGTTCAATCATGAACGAACCGTGTGTTTGACTGTTTCTCATGTCTGAAATTGGCTGTTTTAGGCAATTGTGTGCGCTTCCATATACATGGCTCGTACTAAGAAACTGTCAGGCCCGAGTAGACTCTTAAGCTTTTGATCTCAAAGTTTGTTATGATCATCATAGCTGCATCGATCCGCTCGAACCTCACTATTGATCGTAACAAATTAGATTTTATTTGTTTAAAGGTCTATTCATGTCTGATGATTGACTGACACGAGTTATAATTCTTATTTGTACTGAAATCGGCTATCTGATTTGAAGATGAGAGCTCGTGCAAGGGGGCCTATTAGCCTTTCCATATTTGGGTGTATTGTCCTCGTTCCTGTCTTGATTAAGCATCCACCATAAATTTGTTACGAACCAAGGAGCTACCTACCATGATTTTACTTACGATTAATTCATTTCTTTTGATATTAAGAATTTTTTTGCACAAACATCGGATATCGACTATCTAGTCGATGGCTTCACCCGCAGGCTTTCGGAGCCGTATATTCGGAACTGTCTAGAGCAAAACCGGCATGTTCCGCCTTGTGTTACTGATAAGCTTTCTGTCCCTTGTCAATTCCAGTGTGGATCATCCAGCTTGCTGTGTGTTGTTTGCATCGCCACGTTTTTGCGTCGACAACTATATGATGTGGTTGGACTGTCAGTGATTAGGGCAGTCCCAATGGGGAATTAATTGTGATTTCTATCTCTATTAAATAACTAGTCAACTAAGCAAAATGCTTCCATGGCGGTCTAATTAAAGAGGAAAGAGAGGAAGAAAAGAGGAAACATTTCTTCTGAGGGAAACGACGTCTCCGCTTGAACCGAGGTACCGAGAAACGATGATTTTGGCATTGGGAAGAAACCGGTCTTTTCTATCGCGTGCGCTTCGCCCGCAACGCTGCTGCCCGCTTGCTCCGCTGGCCGCCGTGTGCACTCGCTGGCCGCCCTGCTCGCCTCGGTAGCTTTGCCTGCACCGCCGTGCTGGAGCTCTCTCGCTCGACGCCACACGCCGGAGCTCGCACGCGCTCGAGCCGCGCTGGCTCGTGCTGCCCATGCCGCAGCGCTCGCGCCAACGCATGCCGTCCGCGCTCGCCCATGCTGCCCGCACCGCCCTGCTAGCGCGCTGACCATGCTCGCTGCGCTGCTCGCGCCGCCACGCATGGGAGCTCGCATGCGCCACCGCTCACTTGTGCTGCCCATGCCGCAGTGCTCGCGCCACCGCGCGCTGGCCATGCTCACCCGCACGGCGCACTGGCTGCGCTTGCTCATGCCGCCTTGCTCGCGCTACCGCGTCTCGGCCGCACTGGCCTGATCTAGCTGTGCTCATGTGCCCGCGCGCCGCCGGCCACGCCCTCACATGGCGCAAGGAGGGAATGAGAGGACGATAAAACGAGAGGAGAGAGAGCATGGGAAAGGATAAGGGAGAGAGAGAATGCCCACATTTATTACGCGAGGACTCCTGCATTGTGGAGGGTGGTTTCTAGATATGGTTTTTTTTTTCTGACGCGGTCGTCATGTAAACCGTGTGTAGTTTCAACCATTGGGACTGTCCTTAGTCTAGTCATGAAGCAACTGTCACCTAGGATACTAGGCTTATGACCCGGCAGTTCAGCCAGATCAATGCCAGCTCATGACACCCGGCATGATGTGCTGGCATGGATTTTGTGTTCATGCATCCCCAATACCTCTATTGCTACCCTTGCTGTTCTTCCGATTCCTATCCCCTGCTGCAGCCTCCTAACATAGAAATGCACCAAATGCGCCAAATGGGGCAAAGCCTGAATAAAATAGCATCAGGTATTAAAGATCACGGAATGAAGGAAACTTTTTAAATGTTCTCCAGCTTTTTTCAGAAGTAATGACAAGGTTGATGGGTTGCTGAAATAGCAACACGATAGCAAAAGGTACGTACTTGTTGCGTACTCAAATGGGTTGAGACTTACTCCCACACATTAAACTTTTGTGCTTTTATTACTTTGCAGGTCTGGGTTCATTTCAAAAAAGAAAGCAAATGGTACATCCACAATTGTCAGAAATGTTTTGGTTACATTACTAATGTGTTATGCTGGCTATAAAATAGCTTATGCGACTCAACGCACTAGAAGACAACTGGTAGTGTATCGAAAGTACCGTTGGCTGATAAGCCATGGCTGAAAATACTATTAACTGATTTATTGTGAGAGAAAAACACTGTATCATGTCTGAGAAGTTCAAACGAACACACTGCGGAACATCCAGAGAGTGCTCTGTTTTAGAAAGCAGAGCACTACGTTAGGTCAACCAGTGCACAGTTGATAGACCTAATGGAGCAGGTGGTAGCAGCTCTGTCTGTCGAGAATTAAAACCGCACGCCTCGAGTCTTTACTTGCGGCTGCGTGCTGGCAACCCTCATGCAAGAGCCCCACTTGGACAAATATCCTTGGACATCACGACGTGACAGGGGCATGATCTCACGCACATCTCCTCACAGGCACATTGCTGTAAACTGATACGAACGCTACACAGATATCGACGAGGTAGCTAACACCTGTGCTCATACGTACCAAGAACCCACAGACATGTGGAATATGTGATCCCTGATGCCTCTCGTTCCTTACCACCAAGTATGCAATAGCAATGCCTGCACTAGCTAATTTCAGACCTAAAACTGGAGTCATATTTGTTTCCTAAAGCACAGATAAACATATATAGGCAGCTGAGAACCAGGAACTACCTTACATTTCCTTATATTTATATATGGTGTGTACAGATACATAATAATGGTAGTGAATGTCCATATATACTTGCCAGCGTGTTTCTCCTCTCTCCAACTCCAGATGCTGGTCCGTATACGCCAGGCCGGTATGCGTGAATAGGTGGCTGTCTAGTGGAGTGGGCATGCCTGCTTGCTTGCATTCTTTCTTTAGCGGCCTATACCAGCTTCTTTTCTGCCATACTTTTTCAGCAAAAGAACAGTGTTTTTCTCTCACAACAAATCAGCGAATAATATTTTTCAGCTTATCTTGTCAGCGAAGTGAACAGGGCGACATGGTCTCATTTATCTGAAATATTTTGGACAAAATCTCATGAAACGGTTTGAAATAGGAATTCATGTGGTCAATGCTTCTTGCACACATAGGAGTATGTGCTCAGTACAGTAACGCAAATCATTTATATGCACCTTGGTGTTGTTTATCATATATTAATAATGGCAAGTGCTTAATCTTAAACCATATATACAGAGAGTACACTGGGATTTTCTTTAATGTTACAAACTAATAAGTATTTTGATGTAGATTTTCATATCAGTTTATAAAACATTAAATAATATGAGTTGTATATAATTGAATTGCAAATTTCGATGGTTTTTCTAACATTCTATTTAATGGAAAAGACGAGCAATTTAGATGAACTAATAGGTTATTATGTTTTTGTGATTTCAGGGGTACTTTATGTTATCTTTATAAAATAGATGGACTTTATATTTTTGAAAATCAGAGCAAGGTATGTATCTAGGAACTAATAGAGTACCAATGAGTATTTTTTAATGATGACAAAAAAATACCAAATTTTTGGGCGGATGTTTATCAGCATAAATTGGTTATTCGGACGAAGAAGCCATCATATCATATAGCCCCAAGAGTCCATATGTTGGACCTTGCATCCAATATCTGCATTTCGGAGGAGTGATAGAGAAATAATGTACTCTGTGTGTGCTAAAATTTGGTAGATATAAATATCCGGGAGTGTAATGCAGATCCATTTGCTCGGCCACCTACAAATAATGGCACCTCTCTATATATGTATATCTTCACTATGAAAAGCAAATATGACTCAATCGTGTTCTGAAATGACTCGAGTGACCTGGTTCAGGCATTGGGATTGCATGCTTAATTAGGTGTATGGCACGAGAGGCATCAGGATCACAAATTCTAGTGGTATCCAAAGTCTTGGTACAATCACTGGTCTAGCTGCCTGTTAGTTAAGCCTTGCGCTGTAGTTCGTTAGGAGTGCATGTTTCCTTTCCGGTTATGCATGCGCATGGGCACCGGATCTTGTAATCGCCGTGCACGTAGGAGGCCATCGTGAGGATACCTCACGCAGGAGCATGGGCAATCATCGGAGGTAGGCGACGTACGTCGTGGGTGTGGGGATGGACATGCCACTAGCGTGATGCGCGGCCAGCCGCCGATCGGCTCTGCTTGTAAATTCGCAAATAAAAGGAGAAGAATAGAACCAAAAACGCAGCGGTTTTTAGGCAGCACCAAACTCGCTCTCTCATGTTCCAAGTGTTTGCATGTGTTCTTCATCATCCCTTCGTCTTCGTCGCCGAGCCCTGCTCTCGCCGGCGCCCTTCATCGCCGGCCTAGATCTAACAAGTGACATCGGAGCCTACGTGAGGTCTTGCGGATAGGTCTCACCACAAGGAAAGTAACCAGTTGTCGTCTTTGTTACCCCACCCTAATCGTGGGGACTAGAAATGTAATGGTGAAAGCGTAATCAGCTGGCCTAACCCGCCTGACAAACGCAAGCTATGACTAAGGATCATTACTGAACAACTTTACAAAAGACCTCTTTCTCTTAGCAGCTGACGAGGACGGAACATGCGTTCTCTCCGTATTGTTCACCACATGTTGCCATGCTACTATGCTAGTCCACTATCATCTTTAGTTTCCATCATGGTAACGGAGGTAATTATACGGAATTACGAAACACCATGAAATCAAAATTCATCACCACTGCGACGTCATGGAAACACCTCTGTGCTGTGTGTGTCCTTTGAATGCCTGATGTGGCTTATGAGTCCACAATAATTAAAGCTGGATTGCGGATAAGTAAGGGATATAGTATAATCAACGCCATTGCTGCAGCAATTCAGAGCAAAATGGGCATGCATCACGCTAAAAGATCAGCGCGTTCAAAGAGTGCAGTGCCCCAAATGGGCTGTTGTTTTAAGTGCAGTGTCATATGGTCTGCACTCAGCGGCGGATCTACAGGGGGGGCTGGGTGGGCTCCTGCCCCCCTAATGACTGGATTTACCACTAAAAACACTGTAGCAAAAATCTCAAATCACCGTTAAATCTTCATGCAAATCAACATCTCCATTGTTTTAGCCCCCCTTGATTCTCATCCTGCATCCACCACTGGCTGCACTCTCTGAATGTGTCCGAAAGACCCAAGTTGATTCTCCCTGACCACTACCACTCTGAAAGTCTGACCTTCTGGATCTCTTAATGTGATGCATTCAGCAACTTTCACGTCGTCGCACGCCTGACACATATCAGCGGCATCATTTAAATTAAGCCCCGCTTAACATGAACTTCATGAACAAAGGAACTCTTCCGCAGAGCAGCTAGAGCCAAAGGAAGCTCAAAAGCCAACTGCATGCCCACTCAACAATGTCGAGCACATGAAGCCATGCTAATTCATTGTAATGGAGTCGTGAAACGGCTAGAAAAAAGTCTAAATACACCATAGATGTGACATAACAGAAATGCCACTGTGTTATTGCTAGCATGCATGATGGGCCGGGCACCAGCTAGCTGTCGATGACATCACAGAAATGCCACTATGTCATTACAAGACTTGAGCTGAGCTTTGACTGTGTATAGGGTGTGTTATTATGTGTCGCTTGGTGCCGTGCACTCCACTAGAGGTAGTACCTTATCAATAGTTGTGGAGGCAGAGCTGAATTAGAGTTTGGCGCCACCGCACCAGATGCAGCTGGCCAACATGAGCCTAATTTGATCATGGTGCTGACATGCAGAACCAACCATTTTATTACAGCTGAGCTGCAGCGCCGTGCATGTATCATTTCACTCAGTAGAGGTATACATGCAAGATTCTACACAATTCGAAGTCCTGTTGCATCTCATTCCTAGGAACATATGTCACTCAATATTTTTCTAACTTTGATTTGCCATTCTAGATTTGCCATTCTAGATTTGTCAGCAGAATTATATAGACACTACCATTTGCAACTTTCAGCTGCTGGTCATAGCAGAATGTGTATAGCATTTTCAGTTTGGCCAAGTTTATTTTTAGAAAGGTGGCAAAAGCTTTGCCGGATTTTTATTAGACAAAAAAAAGTTACAAAAAGGTTTTTTTTTGAGACGAAGCTCCAAACCACCAAGGTGCACGGAGCAGGCACCGGAAAGCTACTGAAAGAACTAACAACTCAAAACTACTGAACTGAAGAAACAAAACAAGAGACATCGCTAACTTCCAGTTCCAGGGGACAAACATCCTTCAACGAAGAAGACTACTCTTCATTGCTGATCGGTTTGTTGCAAGCTGGTATTGTTTGGCCAAGTTTATTATGACACCAAATAAGTACTCGATTCTTCAAGGTTATAATAAAATTGTATTCTTTTATGGAAAAGAGGTAGTATATATATACACCATCCAGATAGTTCAGTGATCATGGCATTAATTTCCGATGACAAGAGGAACACTCAATATTTTTGTGTTCGAAATGTACTGATTGTTCGGAGCAAATATTTGAAATGGACAATTCTTTATCTTCCAGAGTACCTCCTTACCCAAAAAAAAGGACGCATGTGCATGCTAATGTTGTCCTACCCTCTTTTAACGGCGAGCACTTGTTTGACGTGATTTTGTACAAAATTTCTCTAGTCTGCATATGTGTTTGAATGTGCTATATTGAGAAGTTAGGAGAAAAGATAAGAAGCTATAGCAAGTCGTATTGGCTTCTTGATATAGTTTGATGGACGTGGTTGCATGTACGAGTGCCAAAAGAGCTACTACTAACTAGCAGCTTGCATGTACCTGCTTATGACAAGCAAACACGTATGGCTGCATGTATACGTGCACCGGTTCTGTGTCGTGTGTATTTATACGCTAGCTGAGCCCGCGAGACAGCCAGCGCGGCGTGGCCAGAACCTTCTTGAAACCTGCTTGGTCAGGCCCATGTGTCAGGAAGAGGATAAGCACGTACGCCTATCCAATCCAAGAAGACGAAAGCCTCTAGATGCGTGATCACGAGGACGCTGGACGATGGATAAACATCGCGTACTGCGGCTACGTAATCTTCGGAGCTCTCTCAACCAACCCTGGCGGCGCGCGCGTGCGGCCAGAGGACCTGCGGCGCCCTAGCGCTGCTGCCTATATAAAGAACTCCAAGCCTTCACGGCAGAGACTTAATCACGCCCGGCCGATCGGAGGCAGCCGCCCACCAGGGCGCTATGCATCCAGAGGCTGGGAGCGGATCGACGGAGGAAGGCAGCCGCCACTTGTTAGCAACCCAACTCGGATTGCTCACAACTAGCTTGATTCAAGTAGCAGTTCAGGGTACAAGGAGAAAGAGGATGGGTACAGAGAAGCTAAGAGGAAGATGAACAGTACAATAAGGTAAAGTAAGGTTCTGGTAATTTGATTCATGATCCCCTTCACCGTATTGCTTGTGCCTTTGTACTCCAACTTCAGTCATCTAGGCAGGCTCACCACCTGGGCAAGCTTGGGCAGGCTTGGACCCTAGTCACCGGGATCGTGGGTCGATGCGGCGATCCTCGTCCCCGGGAACGTCGTCCCAAATCGCGGAATGGGAACGCGCCGGGACAGCTGCTGGAACGCCGGCGGAACTCGACCCCACCGCCCGCCCACGCCGCCTGTGGAACTTGACCGCGCTGCCGCGGGAACTCGACGCGCCGCCACGGGAACTCGATCGCGCCACCGCACCCAGAATGGAAGGCCAAGCGGCGCGTCTGCATCGGGGCAAGACGAGGGAGGCGAAGCGCAAGCGGTCAGCCCCCATTAATCAACATCGGGAAGGCGGAAGGCCAAGCTGCTTGCGCTTTATTAGGTGAGTCCGTCGACGGTCGATCTGCTCCTGCACTTCTCCCTCGTCCCTCTTCTCTGCTCCAGTCCCTACTCCCTACACTTTTCCCTCTCATTTGTGCTTCTTGGACTGGACTGCAATGGCGTTCGGATCGGGGTCCGGGTCCTCCGAGAAGCGCAGGCGGTCCGAGGATGATGAAGACATACACGCCGATGGTGAAGACATAGATGCCGGTGAGGAAGGGATCATCGCACTCGACGATGAAGAGGAAGAACCACCCTGTAAGGCTCAAGCAGCTGGTAAGATAAATCCTCTCATGGCTGAAATTACTATGCTTGGAGGAGAGAAAGGAAAGAACGATGGTGGATCAAAGAATTGGAGATGCAACCATTGCAAAAAGGCATTCAAAAGTAGCTTAACCAGGGTTCGTGTTCATCTTCTTGGTGCTCAACCGGGCAAGAAACCACAGATTCAGCGTTGTCCTGTTCTTCTAAATGATGCGGCCAAGACCCGGGAATTGCGGGATAAGGTAGATAGTCTTTTTCTGTACATAATAGATAGTACCTTTTGTTAGATTCAGACTTCAGAGATGCAATTTTTTTTGTGTTAACAGGTTAAAGAAGCTGTTTTCTGTACATAATAGATAGTACCGGTTGTTAGATTCAGACTTCAGAGATGCATTTTTTTTTGGTGTTAACAGGTTAAAGAAGCTGAACAATCTTCAAAATCAGTGCAGCAGAAAGGGATGTTGTTGAACAATTCATTAGCACAATCTTTTGGTGCAGCAGAAAGGGATGCTGTTGATTTGAAAGTATTGAAATTCATTGCAGCTAACGGCATCTCTTTCAACGTCTTAAGAAGCCCTTATTATTCTGAGATGGTTACAGCTATAAATAATGCTCCAAAGGGATATAAAGGTCCTGGCAGTGAGAAGGCCAGAACCACTTTCTTAGATGCACTCAAGAGGAATGTAGAAAATGATTTATCAACAATGAGAGATACTTGGTAAGTTTGAAGTTTTCAATTCTTTTGCAAGGTGCTGATATATTTTCTAACTATCAATCTCTTGTCTTTTTTTATAAAAATAGGTTAACACAAGGAGTCTCTGTTGTGTCTGATGGATGGACTAATATTAAAGGGCAGCCACTGTTAAATGTGCTTGCCTCAAATAGCAGAGGTTCGTGCTTCTTATATGCAGAAGATTACTCTGGAATTGAAAAAACTGGTGAAGTAATTGCTGACTTTTTACTGAAAGCCATTGAAGAAATTGGACCCAAAAATGTCATTCAAGTGGTGAACGACAATGCATCAAACTGTAAAGCCGCAGGCAGGGAAATTCAGAAAGTAAGATCATTTGATTTCAATTGTCATTCAAGTTTTCAATTGTTTGTTTCTTACTTTCCCATATAACAAAGAGTTTTGAAACATCTTTTTTCAGGTTCATAAGCACATCTTTTGGAGTCCATGTGTAGTGCACACATTGAATCTCATATTCAAGGATTTTGCGAGCAAATTCCCATGGATGCTTGATACCTACAAGGCGGGTAAAGCTATTGTCAACTTTTTTCAGAGCCATTATCATTGTCTAACCATGTTCAGAAATAATTCTCGTTTGGACCTACTAAATGTGGCAAAAACCCGATTTGCCAGCCATTACATTTTATTGGAAAGGCTCCGTACGCTGAGAGATGGGCTTTCCACCACTGTGGTAACCAGACAATGGAAAGATTGGATCAAAAGCTGCAGTAGTGATCAGCAGCAACAAGCAAAGGCCGTTGTTGATACAATCAATGATGAAAACTTTTGGAATGAGGTTGACAACATCCTTGCCATCACAGAGCCTATATACTCAGTATTGAGGTTCAGCGATGGAGAAGGTTCAAAAATGGGAGAAATATATGAGAGAATGGACAACATGGTTGGAGAGATCAAAGACATCATGACCCAGGATGACAATCCTCACAAGCTGGACTATCCAGAGGTCGAAGAAATAATTATGGACCGCTGGGAGAAGATGAATATTCCTCTTCACAATCTAGCATTTGCTCTCAATCCAAAATATTATGATCAGAGGTATATTGAAAAGCTAGCTCCTGTGGGTTTTGTAAGAAAGACACCAAATAAAGATCCAGAAGTCATGAAAGGAGTGTTAGAAGCTATTAAAAAAATAGGAGATGATGCAAGTGAGCAGAAGATCCTCCGTGAGCAATTCACTCATTTCATTTCCAAGAAGGGAATGTATGCACTGCCCTCCGTGAAACAAGATGCATACAGCATGGATGCAATTGATTGGTGGGAAACTTATGGCTCTGAAACTCCAGATGTAGCAGCAATCGCAATAAAGGTTTTGTCTCAACCCATCAGTAGCTCATCAGCAGAAAGGATTTGGAGCACTTATGAATATGTCCACAGTGCAAAGAGGAACAAACTGAATGCTAAGAATGCAGATAAGCTTGTCTATATTCACTCCAATTTGCGCCTTCTGTCAAGAGTCACTGAGAGTTACAAAAAAGGGCAACATTCTAAGTGGGACATAGATCCCAGCGATTCAACCATCTAAGAACTGAAAGGTAATGGCCTAGTAATCCAGTATCCATCCTTTTAGATATATACTATATACAGAACAATAGAACTCAATTTGTGTGTAGCTGAATGCATATTCACTCTCTTATGTTTAATTGTATCAGTATGTCAGTGAGATTTAAGTTCGGTTGATGAAATGTTAATCATGTGCTTGTGATCTTGTTCTTGCAGGACGTCAGCTGGAATCAGGAGGAGTTTATCAGGAGGAGTTCAAGTCACTGAGGAGTGAGGAGTCCATCGGTTATCAGGAGGAGTTCAAGTCACTGAGGAGTTTATCAGGAGGAGTTTATCACTGAAGTTCAGTCATGGATCATGCTGCTATTTTTTTTCTAGCTTTGAGTATCAGACAATTTAGTCAGTTAATTTTTTATGTTATGTACAAACTAAGAGTATGTCGTTGTGACCTGTCAGCCAAGATATTTGGTTAATTTTCATTTGAAGTATCGTTTCAAACATGATCGGTCCATACAATATGGGTTCGCGTCCCTTGTTCCTTCTCGTCGTTCCGGGAATGTCGTCCCAAATTAACTTGGATATCGATCCATGTTAATTTGGGACGTGCTGAAGCTGTATACTCATTGTTCCAATCAGTATTGAAAATTGGCGTACCACGTTCCTCGTTCCCGTTCCTCAACCTGGTCGACCCGGGAACGCGGTGACTAGGCCTACACCCCCATCCAGGCCATGTGCCATGCCATGAACTCTGAAGAGAAACGAAAGGAAAATGATAGGTATTGGTTCCCTGATTCTTCTCAGAACTCATACAATCTTCAATCATCGATGCAGCAAGGAGTAATATAGTACTAGCAGGCTAGCATCATATCTTATATAGCCTGATCCTCGTTCATTGAGCAGTCAACATCACATTTCCTGCCTGATTATTCACTTCAATATTTGTACCTTCTCAGCTGCCCTCTGAAACAGATATCACATTATAATAACTCCCTCTAGCTGTACATTTGCATTATATTGCTGCAAGCAATATTTTTAGTTCCACATACACAGTACTACCAGAAACATCATCAGAGATGGTCACAAACAATTTTTGGAGGTAGGCAACATTTTTGCCCCTGTGCAGGCATCATTGTTAATCACAGTTTGCAGAGGTGGTGCCCATTCCTGCCTCCGTAAATCACTTGAAAAAAAAATCGGGGCCACTGAGCTCGACGCAAGGCCCGCTATAGAGCCTAAACCGAGCCCTCTAGCCACCATCAACCCGCTATGCACCAGACTGCGGCCACAGCCGCCCACCGTTAGTCGTCGACTCGTCGTGGACCACCAATTGTTTTAGAATTGTGAAAAATAAACTTTTAATTTGTGGCAATATAAGTCATCAGTACAACTGTTAAGCTTTGGCCCATATTTGCTTAGAAACAATGAAAATATTTCATCAACAAATGACGAAGGCACATCTAATTTCATTTCACTTTGAGATGTTTTCAATATCGTAGCAAGAAGCATGTTTACATGGCTATGTATGATTATTGATATGCTTTGCATTGTGTATAAATTATAATGATGGTTTAAAGCATGTCTAACTTCATGTTATTTTGAGATGACCACTTTAATATTGTATAAAAATCGCCTTTAATTAGTTGTGGAGTGTTCTCTGATATGTTTTATAACGTGTCTAGAAGCTACTGACAATTTAGTAGCATTTCTAGCACTGTGTCACTTTGAGGCGTTTAAAATATCATCATAAAAAGTGTCTTTAGATGCCTTTTGACACTAAAAACATGTCTAATATCGAGTTTTGTTGAGACCTTCATAAAATAATGTCAAAAAACATCTTTATATGAGTATTAGAGACGCTTTTAGTGTGCGTTTACAATCCTGTAGTGCTGGGAGTCATAGAAGTGCGGCCGATGGATATCAGGCTCAGGCTTGCTCTTTCTCATTTTATATATAGTGAGGGGTTGATATCAAGCTAAGATGGGCCATGAAGATGGTAATGGGCTTGGCCTTATTAACATAGGTTCGACTGCTAAGAGGTCTGCCTCTAAAAATGGCTTTCATTTTTAAAGGCAGACCTATTATGAGGCTTGCATCTGTAAATCAATTTTGAGATACAGGAAATTTCTGGGCGTCTCCGTGAATCCATTTTCAGAGATGGAAAATTTTTAACCGCCTCCATAAATAAAATAATTGCCTTAAAAAATCTTCAGGTATTTTAGGAGATAGGTAAATTTTATGACCACCTTTGTTAAGTTTTTGGCCATGTCTCACAAAATCTTTTATGTAGTAGTGAAACCTGCACCTTTCAATAACAGCATCCACCCTGTCATATTCATAGGCTTGATGATGGTATCACTATCCTGGCGATGATTGGTATCACCCCAACCGGATCCTCCTAAAATGTGACATATGACGGCCTAACACCCATTGAATTTGCGTCACATTGGCAATGCAGGGGCATGGGTGCATACTTCTTCACACAATCATATTCCCGTGCTTCTATCCTTTTTTCCTTTGAACTGTGTGCTTGTACTCCAGAACACCTAGATGGACCATTGCTCTTCTCGCCAGCTCAGCCTCCATTTAGATCAATAAAATTGACTTGATATGATCCATGTTCAAATGTACTTGTCACCGCCCTGTACATAAACAGAGACTAATAATATATAATAATGACTTTAGGAAGTATGCATGCTTATTAGAAGGTCGTGGATAAATTTGGGACCCACAGCTATAAAAAATTGATTATTTTCATTTTTCTCTCTTAGTTTCCATATCCTGTGCTACGCGATCTCTTCCTTGAAAAATATTTACCTATTGGTATGTATAGCAAAACTTATATCAATCACATACACCTTAGGACAGTTTTTTTGTATATTAACATTGACAAAAGAAGTGAATAATTTGACAAAAAAAGGTCCAATTAGAGTTAAATGAGGCATAATTTGAAAATGTCATGCAATTTAGGGTATGATAGATTATTGTAAGGATTATTATGCAATAATCAAGGTTTTGTTAAGTTTAGTACCATACATCAGAGTTATGTGTCAAACTGTGGCACTACCTACATAGTACATACAGTACCTTTGTCTCATGCATCAAGTTTCAGTTCGTTCTGTGTACATTCTGTTTTTGTATTTCCTAGACATGATTCTCTCTGTTAATAGGTGCATGCTAGGACGAGGTCTGGAGAAGATCCAACTGTTTGGCATCCTTAAGAAAATTGTCATGGACGGTTTTTATATGAGCCAGAAAATACGTTGATTTTCACTAGCATTTCATACTAGCAGTTCATAAAAAGGCAAGTACAAATCGAAAAGTGCTGTCAGTACAAATGTTTTCTGTAGTAGTGATACTTATATATATCAAAAAATTGAAGGTGGCGAGTGTTTCTTATGGCGTGTAATTGGTCCCACTCGTCTCTATTTTCTTCATAATTATTTCCTATTAGCTGGACAACAATATACAGGACAACTGACAGCTAGCACAGGTAGGTTAAATATGGCGCATGTATTGCTTGGCTGCCTATAAAATGGTCTGTGACTGAATGCTTTTCTGGGATGGAGCTATTAGGAAATCAAGATGGGCAAGTGAGACATCTTGATATGGCGCATGTATTGCTTGGCTGCCTACAAAATATGGCGCATGGATTCCTTGTATTCTCCCTAGCTGCTGGTGTTATTTGGGCATGTGAGCCACTAGGAATCAAGATGGCAGGACAAGAAGCATGCCTGCTGTTGGCTGCCAAATTATTACAGCGACTGCATGCTTTTCCAGGATGGAGCTATATAACTATGAAAGGAAACGCCGTGTTATTACACGGACCCCGTATGTGCCAGAGCCAAACTCGGGAGACCAGCTGAAAAATACATCGGAGCCCTGCTACGTGGGAATCAACGGTGTCGCACCCAGTTTCAAGGACAAAATCAAATATACACTATATGTAAAATAAAGAGGTCAAATCTCACATAGAGCTGCAGATAGATGTAATATCAAAAGACAAATGCTTATTAAGCATAACACAATAGTATAAGATATAACCTTAGAGAGCAACACAGCGGAAAGACAACTCCGAACACCGAGTGTAACATTCACTTCAGGATCAAACTGACTGGTTGATCACAAGCCTAACAATTCTAAAATCTAGCAGTTTGGTACCATTCCTGAGATGTGGGGGAAATAGCAAGGGTGAGTCCATGTCGAACTCAACAAGCATAACATGGGATTCATGAGGCTCAAGAGGCATGACACGGGTTTAACTGCATGTAGTTTTTAGTTGGCAAAGTTTTAGCATATGAGTAGCATCAAGTTGTCTTTAATCCCAGAATCAACATATGATCAGGTAATATGAAGAATGAACAGCAAAACATAAGTATATTACAGTTCAATAGTGATCATCTATTCCATAAGTGTCCAAGGGCGCTCGTGACCGTGAGCACGGCTGATATACCAGTTTTACACTCTGCAAAGGTTGTACACTTTCACTGTGAGTCGTGATCCCCATAAGCCCGAGGTTTGCAAGGCCTCAATAGGCAGACAGGTTTCACTATGAAGTCTTTACAAGGTTCGTCTAACGAGTTAGGGCCGCTAGGTTTCTGTAAACTGCGAATATAGAGATCCCCTTCCGTATGGCACAATGACGCGCAACCTATACACATAAGGACAGAAACCGCACTACACCCAACCCGAGAAACACCCCTTTTACGCCCTTTCGGGTAACCTCTAACAAGCTAGAAAAGGTCCTCTTATATGACTAAAGCCAGAGCCATGTAGCCCTCATAGCTATACTGTAAGTCCCGGATGTTCGCTTACAGATAAGTCCTTATGGAGAGAAACTAGAGCACCAAAAGATAGCCCAAGGCTCTAGCCCTCTTTCATTATGTTACTAAAAAGTCATATTTTAATGTTATTTCATATTCCATTAATCAAATTATAAGATCATAGTTTATGATGAGCACTAGCAATAACTACCCAATGCAAAACCATAGGCGACAAGGTACGAGATCAATTTCTAAGACATCCTTAGCAAGGAAACACATGCATAGTGATTTAAGTGCTTTAAAAGTGATTAGGTAACAAGGATGATCCCATGCTATACTTGTCTTAAACTCAGATCTTCTCTTGTTGTCCAAACTTTCAATGAATCGCTTCTGTATTCACCACGTATATCTCACCGACTGGACAAGATTATAAAGCACCACACAAGCATCCATGCAATCATACACGAAGCAAACAATAGAACTAAATTAGAATAGTACACCAAACATATGAAATAATCAAGTGAAAAGGTTTTAAAGAGATTCTACACGTTGCTACGAACACACAGATGCGAAAAGCACGCTAATCGAAGCTATGGTTAAAAAGATACATCTACCGAAAGATTTTGTTATATAAAACGGAAAATTATAGGTCTCATTTGTTTTAACTATATAAAATCATATATATGGGATAAAATACTTTTTTATAGATATTCAAAAGTGACTTAGGCTAAATTATATTTAAATTTAGAAAACTAAAGGAGAAACCAAAAATATTTTATTTATAAATCTAGTTGCACAGTTATTAATCAATTTAGATCTAAACTATGAAATTCCAAGATTTTGATAAATAAAACATTAATACTAATACGTAGTTCATGTTGTTATAAATCCATTGCAATTTGAACGGACTAATTCGGAATTAAAACAAATAAGTTATGAATTAAACAAGATTTTCTTTAGTAAAATAATAGATTAAATCTAACATCGAATCTTATAGGTGAAAAACCTAACCAACAGTAGCACTAACATGTAGATTATGAAATTACAAATCTTACGCAATTTGAACGGATCAAAACGGAGTTAAAACGTAGAAGATATGACATAAACAAGATAGTGGCAGTTTTGTAAATACCTAGAATTTTAATTTCGAAAATAAATCAAAATCTGGTTTTTAATGTGATCTAGACGGTGGAATTCAAGTAAATACATCTTCTTCTTCTTGAGTAGAACGTATGCTCACGAGCAACTATGGTGGAAGTTTCGGCTTGTGCTAGGCAGCCTGGTGGCTTCGTCGGACGGCGACAAGAGAAGGAGGAGAAAATATAATTTACTACACGAGAGATTTTCCAAACTAGGAGCTCCTCTTACGGTACTTTTGGTGTGCTTTGCCTATAGGGTAGGTTCATATTTATTGGGAGAAAACTCCTCGCCTTCACATCAACTAGCAATATAGTACTAATTGATGTTGCACCCTCCGTCTTTACTTATAGGCATAATTAATTATTAAAGCCCATTAATAAATAAATGTATGGGCCTCTGAGATTTATTAAGATTATTGCACGTGGGCTTTGAGTGTTGGAAAAAATGAGAAATTTATTATTTTCGGAATTAATTATTTTCGTGGATAAAATAATTCTAGAAAAGTCCAGAATTATTATTTAAGCCGCGAAAAATACTCCGAAAGCTCCGAAAATTTGAGGAAATTTTCCAGAGACATTATGGAACATGAGGAACCCAAATAAAGTATTTGGAGCTCATGATAAGATATTTTAGAGTATCTAAAAATTAGATTATGCTCACAGATAAGTGGAAACAAGCTACATAAAAAGCCAGAAAAATTCCTGAGAAGTTTGTAGAGGTTGATTGACAGATGAGAAACAAGGAATTTGATTATAGAAAAATGATATATGTATATCAGGAAAGAAAAATCGACCTAAACGCATTTTGAAAGAACAACTTGAATTCATTTTGATCTTTGGTCAAAACCAAGCAATACAAAAACACAAATGCATCAGCATGAATGCATCAACAAGTTGCTAAACCTTATGATAAATTTCAATTTAGTGAAAAATATTATTTCCCTATGTTTTCATGAGCACAAAAATTCAAAATTAACTTATTTTAGCTCTATTTCTAAAGAAACAAATTTTATGGTGTTACGAACTGTCGTATGCTCGTAGCTTCAAGTAAGACTATCTTTTGCCATAGGTGCCATAGATAAAAGCTATTAGCTAGCTGGCTCTCTCTACTTGATCTAGAGGTCCTAAAAAGCTCCTATCGAAAAGTTTCTAGAACAAACCACTTCTAGAAATCAATTTAAAAATGTCGTTGTTGGTTGCATCCACTCCTAGAAATGTTTGATATTTTCAGGGATGGTATAACCACCTCTACTATCTGTAGTGGCAGTTAGTGTTACCGACGGCCTCTAAAAATAGAGCTATTTTTAGAAATGAATTTCAGCCATGGTTCATAATGTGACCCACAGCACAAGGGCTTATTACCTTCGGACAAAAGGTCCACGTCTTGGGAGGGGTAGATCTGGACACTCGGAAGAGTGGTAGGTCAGTGAAAATCACGAACATTACAGACATAAAAAAATCCGCCAGTATAAATTTATTTGTAGTGGCGGCAACCTTACCTAACTCACCTGTACAAATTGATTTGCACTTGCAGTTGGGTTACGTGAGCTGCCTGTAAAATCATTTTGTGCTATGGGCCTGTTACACAGACCCGTCTCTGTTGATTTCTTGCAAATAATAGAAAAAGGTGGCTCCTTGCACAATGTGCCGTGCAGAGGCTTCATTTTGACGGAATACTCAAAAGTAAATACAGAACAACCAACACTGCACCGTGCAGCTGCTCATTTCGATGGGATGCTCAAACGAAGTAAATACAGAATCACCAACACTAAGTAGCCATGTTCGTTTCAGACCGAAGAAAACAGAAGAAATCAACCAACACCAATTGAGTAATCAGATCATAAAAACCTACACATTATAAAACTAACACACGCTTGATGTAGCTCAACGACAGCCGATCCGCAACGGCCACTTGAGGCAAGTGGGGGACAACATCCGCCTTAAAAATTCTTTAGGTATTTTTGGAGACAAGTCAATTTTGTGACCGTCTTTTTTACTATATGGGCCATGTCTCGCAAAATCTTTTATGTAGTAGTGACATCTGCGCCTTTCAATAACAGCGTCCATCAGGTCATATTCATAGGCTTGATGATGCTATCACTATCTTGGAGTCGAGGTTTAATTTGGTCTAGCGATGAATGGTATCGCCCCGACAGGACCCTCCTAAAATGTAACACTTGTGACGTCCCAACACCCATTGAATTTGTGTCACATTAGCAATGAAGGGGCATGGGTGCGTACTTCTTCACACACTCATTTTCCTGTGCTTCTTCCTTTTTTTTTCTTTTGGACAGTGTGCTTACACCAGAACACCTAGATGGACCATTGCTCTTCTCGTCAGCTCGGCCTCCATTCAGACCAATAAAACAGGCTTGAGATGATCCATATTCATATGTACTTGCTGTTGCTGATCGCCCTGTACTTATATAGAGACTAATAATGAATTTAGGAAGCATTCATGCTTATTAGAAGGTGGTGGATAAATATTGGACCCACAGCTATTGAAAATTGATTATTTTTATTTTTCTCTCTTAGTGTCCATATCTCATGCTACGCGATCTCTTCCGGGAAACATATTGACGTGTTGGCATGTATAGCAAAACTTATATCATTCACATACACCTTATGATAGTTTTTGTATATTAACATTGACAAAAAAGTGAATAATTTGACAAAAAAAAGGTTCAATTAGAATTAAATGACACCTAATTTTAAAATGTTGGGTAATTTAGGTTTGTTGGATTATTGTAAGGATTATTATGCAATAATCAAGGTTTTGGTTAATTTTGGTTCCATATATTGGAGTTATGTATCAAACTGTGGCGCAGAAGAGACCTTCAATGGCATTCCAGATGGAGAAGACGGTGGAACACGGCTTGAAGATGATGTGCCGAATATTGTAAACAGTTCATCAATTATTTCACGCTTGTGTGCAGCCAATTAATGACATTGTGGGTCTTTCCCCTGATCGAGATCAGCGGG
Source organism: Saccharum hybrid cultivar R570 (assembly GCA_038087645.1). NCBI lineage: Eukaryota > Viridiplantae > Streptophyta > Magnoliopsida > Poales > Poaceae > Saccharum > Saccharum hybrid cultivar. Next base: position 1,799,025 of record JAQSUU010000426.1, read on the forward strand.
AGTTCGTTGCGGAATGATGGTGCGCCAATTTCTGACCCTGTGGTATTTCATCAAGGTTTACTGCATTCGCTTGTATGCACTGTGGTCATGCAGAGACATGAATCAAAGAGCCTTCGAGTTCAAGCTGTTGAACTACAGCTGATGTGCGCCAATTAATAACACTCTGATCTTTGTTCAAGGTTTATGAATGATGCGTGGAATCAAAGGGCTTTCACATTGAGACTATCACTTCATTCCTGCTGCCTCCTGACCCTATCATATCTGTTCTCTTTAGCTGAACAAGAACAACACCACTTATTTGATCTAAGGGGGGTGAGGACGAATGTAAAGAAAGAGGCCGCTCTTCCACCTCCTGTACTTATAATATGCATATGAAAAAAGAAGCACCGTTGACACTAGTGAATTAGATGTGTTCAATGACATTCACTTTATTTTTATTTCAACTTACACGTTGACGAGATCCTAACATATGTATATGTTAAGCCTCGGGATTAAAGGTACCCGACCGAGAGACCCCCCGACCGACCCTTCCAGGATCGCTCGGGGGCTCGGGGGCTATACCCATCGGGTACACTCGCGTGCACCCTCAGGTCAGAGGATCGTGCCGAGCCCGAGTAAGCCTGCCGCCTCTGCCTAGTGCTCGGGGGCTTGCCCGAGCCCGGGCCCCCGATCGACAGGAGCTTGGACCCGATCCTTGGCCTCCCCCCGGCCTTAGGCGCCAGTCAAGGCCCGGGCACAAGAAGACAAGCCCCGAGCCATTAGGGCTCAAGGGCTCCTAGGTGCCGCCCTGTGAGCATGGCGCTGTCAACCACTCCTCCGACAGGGTCAAGCACGGGGCGTGATACAAGAAGACAATCTTCTCCGTGGCCTCGAGGGGCTCAGGGGCTCCCAGGCCCACGCGTCAGCCCCACAAGCTGGCCTCCTTCGCCACCAAGAAGTCTTTAGAAGGCGCGACCGAGGGAGGCCGTTCCAAGCTGACACAGCCTGACACTCAGTGTGACAGGACAGAGTAGTCGGACGACGCCCAGAGCTTCTTTAGCTCCACGACATCGCCACGGTCCATAGAGTGCCGATGTAAGACCCTCCTAGACTCCGGTGCATGTAGACCATAGGCTCATCCCCCAAACCACCATGTACCTGACCTATCTCGGTATATGAGGGATAGGTCGGAACCCAGAGGGCGGAGGACGATCCAAGACGGATCATTCCATTCCTCACCGATCCGCTCCTGCTCGCCATCGAGAGCAGAGCAACCCCGAGAGAGGGGCACCGAGAGCTCCTCCACCACACCAGTCGTCTTCCTCGTCTCTGACGAGGGGAAGGCTCCACCGAAGGTGAGGCAACCTTAGGATTAGCACTGAGCTAACCTCCTACCAAATCTATCTATTTCTCCTGCACACTGTGTTGTAACCCTCTATTTTGGGTGCTCTTGAGTATAATGATCATCAGCTGCTGGACATAGGGCACCAATTGGCCCGAACCAGGATAAATCGTTGTGTCCTCTTTGTCATTCTTGTGTTCTTGAGTCAACCAAAGCCACCAGAGACACATACTTTGACACCACCTCGAACAACAATGCATGCCACGATTCTGACCCCGCAACATACATCATTTATTTGTTGTACTCGTCACATAGTAACTTCAAAAATAAAAGACAAAAATGCTTAAGAACACATGCCTACTACACAAAATATTAACTGAGGCGGGCAAAATATCTTAACCGAGGCGTTTTGGCTGACTTCCTCGGATCAAAGGTCACGGTTAATGGGACCATTTCCGAGGCGGTTTGATGCCCGCCTCGGTTAATAAAATAAAAAAATAAAAAAAACAGTGGATAAGCCTGGTGAGCCCACCCACGGGCCCGCCGAGCCCATCTGCACTGCAGCTGGCTGGATCCGCCGCCCAAGGCCCGCTGCAGCTGCCGCCGCAGATCCGCAGCCGGAGGAGCCCCGTGCCACCGGATCTGCCGCCGCCGCCCTAGCCACCGTCTGGATCTGGCCCTAGTAGCCGCGCCAAGCAGAGGAAGGGGCGCCGCCGAGCCAGGGTAGTACCGCTGCTCCTCCAGCGGGGTGGATCCACTCTGGGATCTCCTCGATCCGCCGGCGGCCCCTTGGCCCCGTGCAGGAGCTCTGTCCGGTTCTTCCAGTGCCGCCACGACTGTGGTAGAGGAGGGGCTTTGTTGCAGAGGAGGACGTCGTGGGGGAGGAGGGGCGCCACTAGTCCGCCACGCTGGTGGAGGAGCTCGGGGGAGGGGAGCGCCGGTGGAGGAGCTCGGAGGAGGCACCATGCCCACGCCACCGCCTGATCTGGCCGGATCCACCGTGGGGAGGCCTGGTCCAGCCACCATGCCACTGGATCCGACCTCCATCACCTATGCCCGATGGGAGGGGGCATCGCCGGCCATCGGGTTAGAGATCGGAGATAGAGAGAGGAGTGGTAGAGAGAGTGGGTGAGAGGTGAGGGAGAGAGTGGTTGAGTGAGAGGAGAGGGCGTCGCGCCGTGATGGTGGGGAGGGCGTCGCCGTCGCGCTCGGCCGCTCGGGTGGGGAGGGGGCCAAGAGAGAGGAGTGAGAGAGAGGGAGGAGTGAATCTGAAACCCTGAGTCTGCGCTTTTATACTCAGTCCGGCTATCGGGCCGTGCCTAGGCCTGCTGGGCCTCGGCAATATTAATCGAGGCGGGTGTTATAAGAGACCCGCCTCAGAAAATTGGGGCATTTTTGGAGGCGGGCTCTTTTATAATAACCGCCTCCGTTAATTGATTTTGCGAGGCGGTTTCTTGTAACCATCTCAGTTAATAAAAAGTGACCGCCTTGGTTAATACCAGACATTAACCAAGGCGGTTGACATTCCTGCTCGCCTTAAAGGAGATTTTGAAAAGGTCGCAGTAAATATTTATTGTAGTAGGTTTTCCTTCCACTGATATATAGAAGGCTAGGAGACTTTATTATATTGCCCTGATATTTGTGCTATCACAGGTGATACATTTCAGCACCATAACTGCTCAAAACTGTTGTTTAATCAACATACACATCAAAGTGAAACAAAATTACATCACTGAAATGATAGTAGACCGGTTGGCCATGCAGGCCCTACTCATTCTGAGATCATGTCAACGAGAAAATTCAGCACTTGCTCATCTGTTCTGGGGCTATAAACTCTCTTATCATCCTTGTGTCCTGGAAGCATGGAAGCACCCACACTCTTGTGGTAGATTAGCCCCTCTATCATATCCACATCCAAGTCCAACTAGAATATGTATAACTGATGCATAGATGAAAAGAATCTAGGTCGTATAGCAGCAACTGCATACATGAATGCACATAACTTTACCAACTCCTCCTTCTCATGGATCCAGCCACAGCCGACCCTACGCTCATCTTCCCTGCTCATCCGGGTATCGTGCAGCCACTGCTGGCGATCGTTGTCGTTCTCTTCCGTCGTCCAGCTCCAACACCACCTAGCGCTGCTCCATCACCACAAAAGTAGATCAAAGACAAACAAATCAATCGAGGGGGAGAAGGAGAAGGCGAACTGTCTCGCTTACCACACTGGTCCAATCCCGCATGATCCACCTACACCACTTCTTCCTCTGCCCTGCCAGATCCCCAGCTAGATCCGCCCAGGCCTCATCGTCCTCGGCTCTGCTAGATCCGGCGGCAAGATCGCCACACACCTTGTCGTTCTCTGCCCTGCAAGAACTCAGCGAGATTCACCTTTGCAATATAACATAGATCTGACCTTCTCTGCACCATAGCCGCCATGGCATTGTGAAAACCAGAAAGCAAGTTCAAACCCATTATAGAATCAGTGATACCATCATGAAAACTGGCAAACAAGTTCGAGCTTCACCTTGAACCAGCCACAGTTCCATTTTTGACCAATCAAGGTCAACTCTGTATGGTTTGAGAAAAACCTTCTGCTTCACCAATTTCGGTATCGGCCCAAGCATCTTCTTCCATTTTCAGCGGTAGTTCCCACACCAGCCTTTCAACAAATATTCTAACCATGAGTAAAAATTGTTTTGTGTAAAAACAAAAAATGGAATTGTTACAGGATCAAGCAGTGTGCTCAAACAAGGTCAAACTGGGCACAGCACCGTACATGTGCTGATTGTCAACAAGTGCATGGTCAGTATGGGACAACGGATCCTGAACTTCAGAGAATGGAAGCCGCGCAGCTCCGTGGAAAGAAGCCACAAGTATCAGAACTGCAAACCATCTAGATGTCTCGACCGTGATTTTGTGACGATCTGCTCCAATCACAATGCTCACTGCTGCATTATTTATAAATTGCTTACAACAGCTTTTATGAAGCATTTGTGATGCTATTCCAGATGCCTCTTAATTCTGAGAGACTAATTTGTGTCTGTGTTCTGCCTCCATTTATTTAACTGTTAGTTTCTCAACCAGTTCTCTCTGTGTTCACCGAGTATGTGTTTCATTTGCTTTTTTTTGGGCTGCTAGCTAGCAATTAAAAAAATTAAGGATATAGACTTTCTTGTAGGAAGAATGGAAGGATGGAGGAAGAAAACTACCGGTGAGAGCTGAGACAAGCTTCAATCCGTAGAACACATACTAGAAGGTTATTACTGTTAAGTCGTATGCATTGTTTCTGCACTTCTTTATGCTTGCTCTCCAATAAATCTTAGGTGCATTTGGGAACTATAATGATATAGTGCAGAACTTGTGGGTCTTCACTCTGCCTCCAACCCTCGCTGAGGATCAGCACGGAATGAGGCAAGCGATACACGGGTCGAAGGTAGTGCGGAGGACAGTGGTGCAGGACACAATGAATTCAGGAGTAAATGAATTTTAATTCATCATCAATCACTATAGTACACGCCGGGTATTTATAAGCCATACCTGGGGACATGGCCCTGTAAAACAGAAACCCGAGGTGACTTCGCCGGCCTGGTTTGGAGTTTAGAGAATTTGAGGCACAATGTTAAACTAGATAGGTTATGAGCAGGGGCTGACAGATAGTATATATAGACTGTTACATTCTGTTGTACACCTATACTAACCTACTGTTCTGGACGTGCTCCCCTAGGATGGTACCTACTGTTGTGGTAGTTCAGATTTTCATCTGTTGCATCTTCAACTTGTAACACAGTCCAGGCCAATGGTTTCTGCATTGTAGTCTGCGCATTACTAATGCCATGAGAGGGGCCTTTTTCCTCCCATTACCACTGAGAGATGTCATTCCAATATACATGCCTCCCTGTTTCATCTTACACTGCTTGCAAGGATGCAACATCACCATGTCCTTAGGCATTGACAATGTCACACTGAAAATTCCACCAACTAGCAGTCTATAGCACCATGCGAATGAAATGGCTGCTGGCTGGTGTACACTATGAAGTGTTGGAATAACAGAAACTGATTTTGCCAATGCAAAAGATCCAATATCCTGCTGCCTCACAAGCCTACTGCATCCTAGTGGAGCAACATCCCCATAGATCATCTGGACCATGTGCCAAAAACAATAAATAAAAACAGAAGGAAAATACTATTGGTTCTGTTAGCGTGACTCATTCTCACGCTACCGTGACCCATTCTCACGGATCAACCTCAGGACCATGCAGCAGGAGGAGGACAAATAGTTTCCATGTTTAGCTTCCTACTATAGTTCCTACCATAGTTCCTCTTCATACTACAGCTCGCTAACTAGTGTTCAGAATGTGAAAGCCTGGTGTCACTCTAGGCCGGGGAGCAGTAGAAAATTCCACAATCCAGCTTCTCCCGAGTGGTACAGCTGGTGCTTGGTGTACTGTGAGATGGGGCTGACCTCGTATCAGTGTTAGATATGGTGCCATGCAGCACTGTAGGACAAAATGATTTTCGCGGATGAAAAATACTGAATGTCCTGCTGCTTCTCATGCCTATTGTATCCTAACCAATTAAGCCACACACCCCATCGATCATCCTAGCCAACACTAAATAAACACAAAAGGAAAAATATTATTGGCTCCATGGTTCTTCTCAGAACTCATATAATCTTCGAGCATCGATGCAGCAAGGAGCTAGTAATATAGTAGCAGCTGGCAGCATAGCTTATATAGCCTGACGATGACTGTTCTCGATCATTGAGCAGTCAACACCACATTTCAGCCTTGATTATTCTCACTTCAGTATTTGTACCTTCTCAGCTGCCCTCTCAAACAGATATCACATTATATTAATTACCTCTAGCTGTACATTTGCATTATATTATTGCTGCAAGCAATATTTTAGTGTCACAATACACCTGCACCGTTCAATACAGCATCCATCATGTCATATTTGTAGTCTTGACGATGGTATCAATATCCTGGTGTCGAGGTTTAATTTGGTATCAATATTTTAGTTTCACATACACGTCCACCGTTCATTTTCTGGTGATAAGCAAAACCAATTCTTTATTTCGCACTTGTTCTCTGTTTATGGGCGCAAGAGGTCCAGAAATAAATAACAATTTGCATTAACCCACCTCGCCATTTCCATGTATAAATTTAGTGGCGCATTACCATTTCTTGATTTGGCACTTATCTATTTATGGGCGCAAAAGAGGCACAAAAATAATAAAAAACCTATTTCCATTACCATCTCATTATGTCTGATTATAAATTTACTCCGAGTCATTTCTGTCATGTAAGTACGTATACATTATATAATAACTTTAATAAATGGCATGCCTTCTCTGGTTCATTCAACTGCAATGAGTACAGTATGTCCCAACTTCCTCACCTTATCCTCGCGAGAAGTATCATATCACATCATTATTCCTCACTTGATGGCAACTACCATCTGCCTAAGCAGCCACTGTAAAACTCTTTATGAAAATTAAAGAAAATGTCAAGGATATGCACTCCCTAAAATTAAAATGAGTGGAAGAACATCAGAATGGTCAATCAAATATGTTCATGCTGACATGATATAGCTAGGGTCCTGGTTACATAACTATATTTTTTTGGATTGTAGCCATTGCTCATTACTCTACTACTGTAGCCATTGCTCTGAGTGGATGTTGGGTTAAACCTCATTATAGTCTTCTTTCCTAGTTCTGTAAGCAGGACAGTAATCTTTCTTTTGTATTGTCTTTGGAAAAAAGAATACCAATAATTATTATGATTCGAAATATATTTTTGCTCCGCGAGACATTAAATTAGAAAATAGAACCAAAAGGATGTTTCATATGGTCACTATCTGCGCTGCTTACATTTTTTCATCTTGGACAACAAGTAGAACGATATGTTTATAGGTGCACCCATGATTGTAACGCTACAAATAGCATTGAACACTGATATATTATTTGTCTCAAGCTCGAGTTCCAATTTGTCCAGGAGTCTACGACAAGTGAGCAACTGGACTCTTTCGTTTCCATGCTGCAGTCCTGTTTTTCTCTGAACAGGGCTTAACTAAATACTCCCTCCCTTCCAAATTATAAGTCGCTTTCACTTTTTTGGTTCATCTATTTTACTATGTATCTAGACATACTATTATATCTAGATGCATAGCAAAATGGATGTTTAAAAAAAATCAAAGCGACTTATAATTTGGAAAGGAGGGAGTACACAGAAGGCGATTATATAACTATGGGAGGTAACGGGACATTTGGTTGGTGCAGGGAGTCATATATTGTTGGAACAGGTCAGGACCATGTTGTTGATATGCTGTCATCCCTAGTGACAATGGCCGACCCAGAAATTTAACGGAGCCTGGGCCAGGTCCAAGACAACTTTTCTTTAGCGCTCAACTGGCGGCAGCACCCAAGCATCTTGCTTCATGGTACCGTGAAATCCCCTGTTCCAAATAACATGCATGATCATGTACTATATTTTACGTGCACTACAACACTAATTCATTGATTAATTAGCTGATGACAAGGAGGACGAAGGAGAAGGGTGGATTTCGTTTGGATGAGGTCTGAACACCAGGATCTTCCAGTGGGGCATGGAAGCACGGTGTGTCGCTCAGTCTGGTACTCTATGTTACGTCATTTGTTAATGGGATATGTCCGCGTACACTGTCCGTGTATTTCATAGTGCGGACCACCGATGGACTGTGAACTCGCCTTCTCCTACTTCTCTGAACACAAAACTCTTGTTCTGCCCTTCTACTGAACGTTGTTTTCCATTGTTGACTGGAAAATGGGATATCCCGACTCGAAAAGCTTTCCTATTGCCTCCAATTCCCACGTGTCATTAGAACATTTTGCATTGTTCAGTGAACATCACTAGCTTATTTGATCTACCAGGATGTTTGATATATAAGGAGTTGTTATATTAGAACAAGGATGAATGGGACGGCAGAGACGTTGCTTCGTCCTAGTATTTAGTAGCGTCCAGGGAAAGAGACGGATTGTTCACAGTACTAGGGAATTATTACAAGGGTTCAGCATTTAGTATTTTTTTTTGAAATTACTCCATACTGTATTCTATAATGCTGAGTTCTCTGAAAATACAAAAAAAAATTGTGACCACGTCTGGCAAGTCTAGCATTTACTCTCTCCTGTACTTGCTTATGTACACAACTTTTGCGTAATACATTAGTTTTCAGTTTCTCAGTTCATTTATTTCTTTCAAAGAACCAGCAGCAAGAGCATACTGGGTATGTATTAATAGAGAAAAAGAAACAAAACCTTTACATAGGACGCGACAGCAAGACCACCACCACATGAAAGTACAGCACCAGCGAACCTTAGAAGCAACAACGTGACGCCAAAGGCGGCGGCATTGTCGGCCATGGACAAGGGCCTGGCGGGGCCTTCGGCCGACAACCCCATGACCAAGCCCCAAACCAGCCACACTGTGACTTGGCGTAGCCAAGAACCGCAGCAAGCCGCTGCTAGCAGGAGATCGCTGGAGCACCAATGAGGTCATTGGCATGCGTGACCTATCGCCGCCACGCCAGCCAACAAGGGCTGCTCCATCCAACATAGCACCAACCACCGTGGGAAGTCACATCTTGTTCTTGCACCACGAAAAGGGTGTCACCGACTTCATTGCTCGTTGTTCTTGTCAATGGCCACAAGCATCCCTGTAGAAGCCGTCATCCGCAACTAGCCACCACCTGTTGGTTGTCGCTGTGGTAGAGAGACGACCACTGATGTGGGTGATCGGTTGCAACCGTGCTGGTCAACAAGGACCGCAGCCAACCCAATAGAAGCCGAACCACTGAAGATCACCCTAGGAGAGAGCTTGCTACACCACTTGCATCCGATGTCGCAACCTAAACCTTCCCACTTAACTCCAAAGTTGGTAGTAGCCTTGCACTGTAGCCACCAGCATAACCGCTCCGCCTCATCAACCAAAGGAACCACCATGACGCCACCAAAACTGGCCGCCGCTAAGCAGGATCAGTCATCGTGGCCACGACCACAGTGAGCTCCCGTGGACAAGTTGTCGCTGCTGCACCAAAGAAGCTCTGATACACAACCAATTTGATGCAGCGCCAGTCATTGAGGACCGCCGCCAACTAGACCAACGCCAGCCACCGCGGAATGCCTGATGCTGGATAAGGCACACCCAGCCTTACAGCCCTACCAATGCTCACGCACCAGCCACCGATAGCCGACGCACCTCTGCACGCCACAGCAACTTCACAGCAGGCCACAGAGCCTCGCGGGCCGACGCAGCACGAACATGGGAGGGAAGCTACCACCGAGCAGCACCATACCTGCGTCTCTAGATCGGACCGCCGCTGAACAAGCCACAACAGCAACCACCACCCATCCAATCTGCCGACACGCACATCGCAGCACTTGAACCGGGGCCAAGGGAGCAGACGGCCGCGTCCTCGGCCTCGGCGGCTGCGGTCTCACCGCCGCCGCCCACCGAGAGACGCCAGATCACATCGTCATCGCTGTTGGCCTCCTCAGCAATGACACCATGCCCGATGCCACTAGCCAAAGCCACTGCCACTACCACGGATTGCCGCCGCAATCGCTGACCCCAGCACAGAGCCAGCCACTAGGGTGCAGATCTGGGCGCCCGGGCACCAAACCTGGCTGTTGGCCCCTCAATTTGAGAGTCCTAAGTGCATCCGTATTTGCGCCAAGATCACGCACAAATACGCAATAAATCACAGGAATGGTACACTGATATATAATAAAAGGTTCTGAGCTTTATTGATATCTAGAAATAAGGTCTTACAATAGTGCCCAAAGGGCACGGTCATAGTCTACTTATCTAAGGGGAGACTACGGCCATGAAACGACATTATTGATGGTCCCTAGAGTGGGATTATTATACAGTGAAGCAGTGTCCTATTCCACAGGCAACTTGAGCGCTGTCAAAACCCTAGCCTCGATGTCATACTCCTATGAACGAATTTCCTTGCAGGAACTCTAATCCCCGTGGTACGCTTCCTCATCGAAGTCATAGTATTCTTCTATGGTGAGGTCTATGAGTCAACAACGGGTGAGTACATACATACTCAGCAAGACCTAACCATAGGGTGGAAATAGAAGTGCAGTGGTGATTATAATTAGAGGTTGGGTCCTAGCGGAGTTTTACCATTCCCACTAGTACCCAAATTAGCATCGGTTATATTACAAGTTTCATTACACATAAAAGTAAAACTAATCATAGTATCATGTCCTAGCATTTGCTCATTCCAAGGACATGGCTATTCAAATAGGTTTAAGTAACTCTGCAGAGGTGTACAAATTTCCCCACACGATAGGTGCAACCTCATCCATGATCAGTGGACGAAATAGACCTAACGAGACCTCGTATCCAAATGTACGCAACCTTAGATGTCCTTATAACTCTACTATGGCTTCTTAAGGGTTGGAAACATAAAAACGGGAAGATACCAAATCCCCCCAACATGATGATACCAAATCATCACAAAAGAAAAACATGACTCGAACACGTCCAAGAAAATCAAGGGCTCGAACATGGCCAAAAACAAAAGCTTAATGTGGAAGATCACATAGCAACCATGCCAACCGAACCACGAAAGAAAATCTATCCCCATGTCGGCTCCTGATATTCCGCTACCTACACAGGCCTCCTAGTAAAAATTATACTTCTATCTAACGGGGTGTGAGATCAAGCCTACCCAATAGACATGTGGTTGTACGTAATAACTCACTAGGAGAGAGGGACTATGAATCGGTCCTTATGTGATCGAGGCGAGTATCTCCCATAGGAATACTCTCTAGGCATCCCTGCCATGATAAACTACCTCTATAGTTTACCACCACTAACCCTATGTTGGGGTTTAGTTTTAGGTTTAACAATTTTAAGTCCATTATTATCCCTAAATCTATTCATAACGTGGAGCTCATAAATTAACAAGATAATCATTTATCTTAATCATATCACATTAACCGAGTTCATATTCTAGGGTAATAATCTTATAGTCATGTTTTAGCATTTGAGTGGTTTAAAGCAAGATGGTAGGGAGGGGAGCTAGGACTTGCCTTCGTCATTGTCACCTTCTGGCATGTTTACAAAATTCGAGTCCTCGTTCGCCTGATGATTACCGTCGTCTATCGAGCGTATCGATCGAAATAAGACTACCACTAACCATAAAAGAAAGGGCAAAAGCAAACATATAACTATATGGTGGCACTAGGTGCAAATGATAGGGTTGGATTTTAGATGATTTTTAGAGGTGGTTTCATGTAAAAAGGAGTTAGGGTTTAAAAGTTACATATTTTAGAAGTTTATCTTATACTTATTTAACTAGGTGGAATTCTATATGCATTTTCTAGTGGATGGAAATATGTGCAAACTACATGATTAAATTCCCTAATGCATCTAGTTTATTTACAAATTTTTTGGGAATTTTTCTAAACTAGGAAGATGTATTTTTAACTCTTTGTGTACATTAGCCGGGTGTACCTAGCATTTTCTAAAGCGTACCCCATGCTATGTGTGTGGTGTGTGTGTGTGTGTGTGTGGATGATAGATGGGCCACCATGCCTACGTCAGCAGCAACGCGGCGTCGGCATTATGGCCATGGGCCCACATGTCAATGAAAGAGGGAGAGAGAGACGGACGGAGCTTACAGTAATGGCAACACCGTTCTATGCCCAGCCCACACATCAGAGACAGAGACGGGGAGAGAGGGAATGGTGGTGGGCAGGACTGACCGCCGTGTTGTCGGAACAAGGGAGTGGGAGGCCTAGCTCGCCAGAGTTGGCCACGCTGGCGGCGTCGGTCCTTGGTGGTGGCGTGTAATAGGTGCACGGTGCTCGCGGGGTCACGCCGCGGCCGATGACAGGGTTGCTATCGGCAGCGGGTGCCCATGGCTCACTAGAGAGGTCGCAGTGGCGCCGTGCGGTGAACTCGGCCCTAGAGGCCCTATCCGAAAAAACTAACTATGTGTACGTGTGTACGAGTGAGTGAGGGATGTAGTGGTGGTGGTGGTGTGCCCCGGGGTGGCCTCACCGGTGATGGCTGACGGCCATGGCGGCTCAGTGGAGCCAGGCACACGGTGGCAGCGCAACACAAAGAGAGAAACGACTAACTAACTAGCAAAGGAGATAGAGGAAGGGCTCTAGAACTCATCGATCACTCCAATTGCCCAATGTCATAGCTAGGGAGGAGAAGAGAGGAGGCGGCACCTATGGTGCCGATGAACTCCTGATTTGGGGGAAGATGGAAGAAAGTGGATAGGAGGAGGGGAAAGGGGAAGTGGAGGGGGAGATGGTGTGTTCCCGCTCTCAGCGGAGCAGATGGTGGGGAGGGCTAGGCAAGAGCGTCGCCGGTCAGACCTATTTTATAGGCTGGCTAGGTTGGTGTCCCAGCGACGAGATATTTTCCCGGTCGTGCTTATCCACCACATGCGCTCATGGTTGACCTCGTCGGGTCACATCGCCACAGCCGGAGCTTGCCCACGCACACGTTGAACTGCCTTGGTGGTTACTCTGGCGGCTCGACACGGAGCAACGTCGACCATGGCGTTGGTGTTGGCGAGCTCACAGTGAGGGAGAAGAGAGGAGAGGAGAAGAAAGGAGGGCACTGTGGGGCCCTGAGGTGTCGTGGTGTCGCCTCTGACCCTCGCTAGCACCAAGGTGGAACGAGCAGGCGTTGACGCGCGGCTATGCCACGTACGGCTGCCGGCTGCGAGGAGGACGAAGGAGCTGATGAGCGGGGCTCGGACGTCGGTGAGAGAGGGGGAGAAGGGGAGGGTGCGAGCGAGCCGGGCCGAGTGCTAGGCTATGGCTGCTGCTGCGCTGGTTGGGCCGGCCCAAGCGGGGAGAGCAGAAGAAAGGGGAGGAGTGGAGTGGGCTGCTACGGGCCGAAAGGGGAGAGGGGGAATCCTTTTTGTTTTTCCCAGCTTAAATATGCATATGTTTAAATGATTTTGAATTCAAATTTGGATGCATGAGTATGCAAAATTGTACCACCTTAAGTTCAACAAACCAAGCAAACATTCTCACATCAAGTTTCACACATCAAGTTTTATTTCCCTATGTTAATTTATTTGTAAAAATTACCTATGTTGGTTATATATGATAGCTCCTATGCAATGTTTTTAAAGTTCAATTTTTTTAATGATTTTTAAACTAGGTCAAAATTTAGGGTGTTACACCAGCGGTCTAGGCTGGCAATGCCGCCGTGGAGGCAGGGGACAGGCGGAGCAGAAGAAGATGGTATGCCGCTGCCCCCTACCCCAGCCTAAGCAATGGCACATCCTACATCGGGCACTCCCAGGTAGGATCCACCTGGCGCAAGCTACGGGAGGCCAGATCCGGTGGGAGGGGAGACAATGCCGCCGCGTGGAAGCCCAGCCAGCGCACCCCCGCTAGATCCCCGCACGCCATCCTCTCCGCACAAGCTGCAGCGCCGCCCGGCCGTCACCCGACATGCCCCCTCCTACTGCCTCCCCATGCCTTCGCTTGGCAACGCTCGCCACGCCTAGCCGCGGCGTCATCCCGGCCAGCGAGCTTCATCCCGCACAACGGCACTCCGACGCTCCAGGGCAAAAGTCTTGTGCCACCCTCCTAGGGAGCTACGCGGGCGTCCCCAGCAACTCCCTCCGACAGTAGCGAGGGAGGAGAGGGCGGTGGTTGACTGGGGTGGCGGCAGGTTCACTCGCCGCCCGTGTTGCCCGTGTGGGTGGGCGACGCAGGGGTGGATGCGATGTTGCATTAGTTTTTGTATTTCTTGAGGCTGGGTTCTCTTGGTTAACCGGCGCATGCTGGAGCTTGTCGGGGAGGAGACCTTAGCGTTGTTGATGGTGAAGGTTGAGGAACATGGCTAAAAGATGATGTTCAAGAAACCTATGTAAATAGTTCGTCGGGCATTTCATGATTGTGTGGAGCCAATTAACTACATTGTCATCATTCATTAGGATTTAAAGATTCTGTATAGTGAGTTAACAACAATGTGGTCATTCGTCAGGCATTTGGCATCACATTGATCGAAGTGCAGTGGACAGATGACCTGACCCTCCATACTAAAGTTTCTGAGGGTGAAATCGAAGAAGCATCTCTATTTGTTGTATATGAGCTTTGTTGTTGTTGTTGTGAACAACATGCTCCTGTTATCTGATATTGAGCTGTAGCTGAACCAGTCTACCAGGAGCAAGGGAACAGTGCCAGTAGCAGATAGTAGGAGTCAGAGAAATGAGCAGGCCGGCAGGGAAGGCCATGGTAATTGAAAGAGCAGTGGACTTGAATGGGATGTGCAGACCAGATCGTGAGTCAGCAATACCATGACGAGTAGAGAACTCAATAGATATCAATGAGAAAATTCTAGATGCATCTGTCGTTACATTTATACATGTACAGCTATGTGCTAATCAAAACATGGATCACCATGTACAGCGAGAAATGCGCAGGGCTGCAGAGGAAGCGAACAACATAGATGGGTCGATGTCTTTGCTGCAACTGTGGAGTGAGTAAGTGACAGAACACTGGAGCCACGTGCGGACGTGAGAGTGGAATGCAGTTGGAGCTCAAGCTTTTGACTAGCCATTACAGCGCGACTCCGTCATGGCGCACAAATGCTGCACCCAATGGCTTGATGATGGACTTTGTCTTCCTTTGACTTGAATCACTGCTTTCCCTGCTGCCTCCTGTTCCCAATATATCTCTTCTCTTTTTATGAACAACACTACCACTTGTTTGATCTAAGTGGTGAGAATGAATGGAGCGACAGAGGTTACTCTTTCACCTCTCATATTTATATATGCACAGGGAAAGAGAAACATGTGCTATTCACACTACTGAATTACATCGTTCAACATTCGTATTGTTTTAAATGTCAAAGTTACTTCTAATTTTTTTAGTACTCGTCATTGAGTAATTTGAAAATGACAAAAACTGCTTCTTAACACATGTCTTCTGTAAATGGCTGGAAGACTATTGTATAACCCCGGCATTTGTGTTCCCGCAGCACTCCTGACAAAAATTGCTTTAGAACACATGTCTTTTGTACAAGCCATTTGCCACTTTCCTGGCTGGCCATTTTGCATAATTAGTTCCCCAGGGCGGCATGAAGGCATGTCTCAAAAATTTCTTGGAGCACCAAACAAGGAAATCCATGTTACGTCACGCAGCACAAGCATCGAGCTGGAATGCAAGACCCCATGCAGGTATGTACACGCTAGCTTCAGAGCATTGTCCACTCGGATCCTATCTGTAGCTTTATCTGGGCTCAGCTCGCCATCACGAGCGTAACATTACGCTCACCACCTCCAACCATGCTGGCTACCACCTCCTTCGGGCAACCATTAGCACATGGCTTAACTTGCATGCGCCACGAGCTGGCGTGTCAGCTGCAGCAGTACTAGCATGTTTCGAGACAGATCAATGCTGCTACTGTGTGCCTTCAGCAGGGTGACACTATGGCTGCTTTCCAGTTACCTCCAATTCCCACATATTATTAGAGAACTTTTCATTCATTCAGTGGACATCACTACAGCTTATTTGATCTACCACCATGTTCGATGTAAGGAGGTTATATTGGGCCAAGGATGAATGAGACTACAAAGAGGTGGCTTCCTCCTATATATGTGTACAGGAAAAGGTGTTCCATCCAGGGAAATCATTAGACGGGTTCAGTATTTATATTTAATTTTATTTATTTCATGTTACTAAAGATTATTTGTCCTGATTTGATTCATTTGAGAAATAAAAAAAGTAATTTCCAAAAGCAACTTGCAAGTCTAGCATTTACTTCTGGTATTTGTGTTAGACGGCATCTTCACAACATATATACCTGCTCAAGACCACCGAAAAGGTGCAGCTCAATTTAAACGAGAGATAATTTGAAAATCCAATGCAACATATTAAGGAATTGAAGTGTTGTAAGGATTATTATGCAATAATCAACTAATTTATTTTTTCCTTGTTAATAGGCGACATGCTATCCTGCATGTCTCTGTCCTCGGATTGCTGCAGGATCAAGTGGTAGTTCAACTCTGCAGAGTATGACAAGCAACATTTTCATTAGCGTTTAGATCACATTACGATTCGTCAGGCATTGTGGCCATTTCACAATTGTCTGACCAGCACTTAAAGCAATAATCCAACACTGATCTTTATATTAATTTTACCCTTCGTCTCATGCTTTGGTTAACTGATCAACACATTGTTCACCAGTTGAATCAATTAATCGGCATGGGGATGTGAACATAATTATATACGTAGCAGCCGAATTAATCAAATGATGCTCTTATATGACTAAATATATTTGAAGTCAAATTTGGCTATTGGATGTTCAAACAAAACACAACC
The DNA here is from genome assembly GCA_038087645.1 of Saccharum hybrid cultivar R570. Classification (NCBI taxonomy): domain Eukaryota; kingdom Viridiplantae; phylum Streptophyta; class Magnoliopsida; order Poales; family Poaceae; genus Saccharum; species Saccharum hybrid cultivar. Next base: position 1,815,704 of record JAQSUU010000426.1, read on the forward strand.
GAAGCCAAATTTAGTCAAAGAGTGCATATGTTTGGTAGTACTTTTTTGTTTTATTTTATATTCACTCAACATAGTACAATGGAATATAGTATTTCTTTAGATTGGGATTGGAAGGGGACGATACATTTCAGATAGTACCACACCAGCTAAAGTAAATGTTCCAAGAGGATAATTAAATAATTATATTTCGTGGCCATTGTTAAATGGACCAAGAAGTTACACAGGCTATGAAACCTATATAATGCCAATGCATACGATGAATCAAGAGAGACGTAAACTGCAGGAAATTAAGGAGATACTAGACAAAATGTTCTACGGTAGTGAGTCCGCAACAGGCATGGGAGGTATATGGAAATTCAGATACTGTGCTATCTGAAATCCTTGCGCATCTTGTATGCTCGACAGTGCCAACAGATATTATATTATTCTAAATCCATCGATCTTTTATGTGAAATTCTTTTGATGCATCCCGACAGCCAACCGACAAACTAGAGTCATGTCTTGGATACATGCTGCATGGGCTGTACATCGCTTGTGTGCGCGCGGCAGATTGCGACATCACTAGATTGCATTGTCTGTCCATCTTATCACCTTAGCTTGAAGCAGCAACAACTTATCGCGAGACACCACATCACTAGATTGCATTGTCTGTCCAATAATTTTTTTCTTTTCATTTTTTGATGGAGGCGTCTGTCTATCCAATGTGTAACACCCGTGTTTTTGCATCATGTAAAAATTTGAACTTTTTAAAACTTTACAACAACTAGAACTTGATTAGTTTAACTTCCGCAAAACCACTTTAAATAAAATGTTTTCCAAAACTCTGCATCAAAATTCACCATATGCATTTAGTATAGAACTTTGAATTGTTTGCTTGCGTGATTGATTGAATGCTTGTTTGATTGGGATGCTTGATTGCTTGTGTGTGTAAGCCTTCTGGAATTTATTTGCGGCACCAAAATAACCGCCTTTAATTATCAATTGCATTCTTAAATTATTTAAAACATTTTTCTTTATATTAGCAGTAGATAATACATCATATATTGGCAATATTTTGTTACATTCTCTTCTTGATTATAATAGCCATCGCATTAATGAATTATATGATTAACTATTCTTCTTAATATTTCCTTCTTAGTTTACATTTAGTTACTTTCTAAACATATGAAATCATTACTTTTAATCATACATATATCGTATGCATACATATACTTGCCGTGAATCATATAGATGTATATATATTGCTCTAGTTTTACATACATCATATACCGACATGCACTAGTCGTATATATATGCCTAGTTAATACATATGTATATCCATATATATATGTACATATATGCACTTCTGAGATTTTAAAAGATGCAAAAGCAACTACTGTGTACGCCTTCCTCCCAAACTGGCTTGAAGTGCTAGCCTCGGCACAGGCAAGATAGCGCAGGACACAGCCCAGCTCAGCTCGGCCAAAGCCAAACAACGCACACGACGCCGTGTCTACGACGTGTCGAAACCGCGTAAACGCCGCGGAAGCTGTCTTCCACCTTGCGCACGACCGGATATTTTCCGGTAGTCAGCTGACTCACTGTGCTAGGTCACCACGGCCACTGCTGCTCGCTGACATACTGTGTCGAACCGACCTCCGCCACGTCGTGTCCTGTCGGACAGCTGCAGCTCATTCATATCATGCCGGCCTACCATGCCGAAAAATATCGGCTGCTCCAACCGAACTCCCGGGGCTATAAATAGCCACCGGGAGTTGCCGTCGACGAGCACTCCACTGCAACCCGGAGTTCGGAACCGACGCCGATGAGGCCTGCCGAGGGGCACGGCGCCCCTGCCTCGACGCACCGGAAGCCAAGCTCGAACACGCAGTAGAGAGGTCGACGTTGCCTGAGTCGCTGTCGAAGTCGAAGAAGCCGGGCACGAAGGCAAGGAAGAGATCGGCGAGGACGTTGCCTGGCAAGCTTCGTTCGAGGCCAAGCACCGCCGTGCTCACCTCTGCCGAAGCTGCTCGGCTGCTGACCGCCGCCGCCTTGCGCCCCGGGCCACCGCGCCGCAGCAAGCACCGGCCTGCACCGCCGTCGTCGTGTTTCGCCCACGCCGCCGTCGGATCTTCCACGCCGGAGTCGAAACCGCCGAGCTGCCCTGCTTCTCCCTCCCCATCCACTGCTCCACCTCTCTCTCCCTCTTACTCCCCTCCGGCGCCTCACACCGAACGCCGCCGTGCCCGCTCGACCAGCGAGCCAGTGCCCGGCCGCTCGCTCGCCGAGCGCCCGCACGCCGACGTCTGGTGGCCGACCTTCTCTGCTCTTCCCATGCCTTCTCTCTCCCCCCCCCCCCCCCCCCCCCCCCCCCCCCCCCCCCCCCCCCCCCCTCTCTCTTCTTCTCTCTCGCCTCTCTGGCTCCCTCTCTCCCTGTCCCGTTCTGTTGACCGAATGGAGGAGCAGCAGGCAGCAGAGCACCGAGCGGAGGCATCCAATGCCCAGCTCTCGACCACGTCACGGCACCCAACCAGAGCACGCCAACTCATCACCTCTACCCTTCCTTTTTCCTGTAAACTGGGTGCACGTGAAACACAGACACACAGCGGGCAAGTCCACCGATCGGTGCATAGAGCACCAGCAGCAGGCAACGCCCACAGCATTGGACCCACGCGTCAGTCAGCTGTAAGGAATTGCTAGGCGTACACGGGGTACGTACACAGTAGATTAAAAATCCGCGTAGGATCGGAGACGCAGAGATGACCCACGGGACCCTAGAAGCACCACCAACACGGGAACAATGAAGGAACGACAACCTTGGATATACTCGACAGCGAGTAAAGGCAAGTCCTAATTCCCACTTATCTCCTATATTTTCATTCCTTTGTTTACTCCCCTCCTACCACCTCTACATTTTGCTAGCCTCCACCATAACCCATCATACCGACCCTACCAACTGCTAATCTTAACATATACTACTTATTAAATCCTCATTCATGGATTAATATTGTTATGTGATTTATGAGAAGGTATTGGTACCTTGATGAGATATGAGAAATATGAACTTGAGGTTAATAACTATGAAACTTAAGTTGGTAAAATTGGACTAAACCTCGACAGGGGGTGAGTGGGGGTAATTCATGTGGTATGGGTTACCTTGGCAGGATAGCCTGTGTGGGATCCTGCGGGAGATACTCGCCTCGGTCACATAAGGACCGGTTCATTGGCCATCTCGCCTAGCCAGAATTCCGTACAGCCACATGTCTATATGGGTAGACTTGATCTCACACCCCGTTAGATTGAAGTATAATTTTCACTAGGAGGCCAGAGTGGCAACGGACTAACAGGAGAGGACACGGTTGCTATGTGATCTACCGTGGTCTGATCGGCATGGTTGCTTTGTGGTCTTCCATGTAAAATTTATTGTTGTGCCGTGTGCAAGCACCCTTTTATTATTTAATCTAGATGCTATGTGATCATCCACCGGATGCTGTGTGATCATCCAACCACTCGATATTCTAGGATGCTGTGTGATCATCCTGATGCTTGTGGGTTCCGGTCCCTGAGTAGTCCGTGGTGGAATTATATGGAAATCTAAGGTAGCGCCCTCTCGGGTACGAGGTCTCGTTAGGCCAGTTGCAGCCAGTCGCGATGGTGTTGGACTGTGCCTATCATGTGGGGAAATTTGTACAACCTCTGCAGAGTTTCTTGAATCTATTCGAATAGCCACGTCCTTGGAATGGGAAATCGCTAGGATGAGGTCCCCAAATGATTAGACTACAACAACTATAACACTCTGGTAAGATGTATTTATGAATTTGGTAATCTATACTCAACTCGGGAACTGGTGAGGATGGTAATACCCTACCAGGGCCCAACCTATATTTATAACTACTTCACTCTACCACCTTTACCACTAACCACCTCTCTCTCTCTATATAGCCTTCATCCACCTCTCCACCCAAAGTTAGGGCTTGCTGAGTACGTATGTACTCACCCCTCCTCCACTCTATATTTTTAGGAATGAAGCTGCAGGAGTATATCCGAGGATGAAGCTACCAAGGGCTACATAAGGATAGGACGCCTGGAGCACATTCGAAGACGGAGCCGTACGACTACTCGAAGGAGTTACACTGGGACTACGACGACCGGGTTATAGGAATACGCTTAAGGAATAAGTCTAGGGTTACATCCGCACTCCAAGTTGCCTGTAGGAATGGAGCCACATTGTTATAGGACCGCTGTCTTAGATCTCTGATATACAATTTAAGGTCAGTGGCCCAAGCTATGCAACCCGAACCATGTAATATATTTCTCTATTAGTAATAAAAGTATGGTTTTTGATATCAATCTTGTTCGAATTGTGCGTATTAGCTACTGATCTAGGGACTGATACATGATGCATAGTGGACCCTAAATTGGGGGCCCGACAGGGTGGTATCAGAGCTATACTTGGACTGTAGGACGAACCCTTAGCATGGACGTTAGTTAGGAATGCTTTTTCTAAAAACTATTTTCAAAAATCTTTGCATATAACCCTTGACTCTTACCCTACCCTGACCTTCTATTACAAAAACATTTTTTCTCTCTCTTCTCAGCCCCTTCAAAATTACAAGTAGTATCGCTAGAGTAGATTAGGTCTTGGAGTAACCCTACACGGTAGAAACGAGAAAGTAGAACGTATGACGTTTACGCTTGATTGACCTTTGTTGTTTGTTACAACTACCCCTTTTAGATCTCTCCCTCCACCTTGTGCTCTTCCTTCTCCCTCATTCTAGATGCACCTCTTGGAGATTATACAAAGGAAGACAACTATCGAAGATATACTGAGAAGGCAGGAACCATTAGAAAATAGTTTTAGAAGACAAGAATAAAACAAGCAATCAGCAGCTACCTAATTATTACTTGTGCCAGCACAGCCAACGCATTGTTGATCCAGTTAATTGCACCAATAGTCTGTTCCTTGTCGCTCCAGAGCAGCCTGAAAATATACACAGCATGCTGCGGGCGAAAGCCGTAGATTTCGCGCACGCCTCCACCATCCATACCACTGCTCAATCTTCCTGCACGCCGGTGCCATCCCCTCAGCGTCACGCCGCTATCCCCCCCACAGCACCGCACACCACCACCCCACACCGTCGCTTTTGCTATCACCTCAACGCCGAAAGCTGCTGCTGTTGTCCCCTCTGTCCCCCACAACGCCACTGTGTCCGTGACGCCGCCGATAATGGCGTGCACCCGCTCCCCTAACCACGCCATCGACCGTCTATAAAAGACGCCCCCTGCTGCCCTTTACAATCAAGACACCCCACTCTCAACACTGATCACCCACCTGAGTCCCACATTCCAGTGCCAACTTATTCCAATAATCCAAGAAAAAGCCAGAAGAAAGTGCTGCCAACCGAAGATTTTCGAAGAAAATATCAAGAAAAAGAAAAGTACGCTGTCAGAAGCCAGAAGTTGAAGCCCTCAAGATGTGCTTAGAAGTAGATGAACTCGTTACGTTCGTCTTTGCTACCCTAATTTCTATGCTGATAGGATCAATAATCTTGTACATTGTTGTAACGCGCCCGTTACCATATGAAAAGCCCTGAGTTAATTATTGAACTCAGGAAAGTGGAATAAAAATCCTAGAGATCTTGTTGGTGCCAAATATATTTCTGAGATTTTTGGACTCAAGTCATTGAAATGGAAAAGAAGAAAAAAATGGTGCAGTCAATACCACCATCACCAGCAGACCCTAACCGCCTCGTTTTCTAGGAATTACAGTAAGCCGCAAACCGACGAAGACCACCGCACAATTGTCAAAACTACACCCCCGCAATAGTGTCACACTGCATAAGTGGAACCCATCCCCACTCCCTTTCCTTCCCCACACACCTCAAGCCCCAGTCAAAGGCGGTCAAAGCATCTCGGACAAGCCTCACCCCGGCCCCTTACAATGGAAGGAACCCCTCCACTTTTTAACACCACCCCACGCTCCCTGAACCATCCCATTATTTCTCCTCACTTGAGCAAAAGCCCTCATAAAGAGCAGCTGCGCCCATCAACTCTCCACCTGCAAACCACCACTCGATTCCTCCCACGCCACAAAAATGGCAGAAGGAGTTTGGATCAGCAGTCACTGCCTCCACACAGAAGGTTTTCCCAAGCTTCTGTACGTCACCATGCAGAGACTTGGAATCCAAGAGCGCCCCGAGTATGAAGGCCGTGAGTATGAAGAACATGGCACCGAGCGTTGTGAAGTCACCATCTACATCGCGAAGAGTGAGGACTTTCCCGACATAGCTGAAGCCTGGAGCATGACTGCAACTGGTTTTCGCTTCGCCGACACCTACCAAGCTATCGCACGCAAAGCCCTACGACACCTATGCCAGATCTATGAAGAGCCCATTGCCCATACACCCATGAGATTCTTTCCGCCCCAAGAGAAGAACCAACTAGTTTGGATCACTCGCATGGAAGCCCTGCAAGGACAAGAAGACAACCCAACCATGAAGTACATGATAACCTACCTGCTTGCCCTCGACGAGCAACATGACAGGCAGGCCTTGGAGTTGAGGAAGTGCATTCACCGAGCAGAAGAAGCCGAAATATACGCTAGGAAGCTCCATGTACAACTTGCAGAAGCACAAGCCCAAGCAGCCGTGGCCAGGAGCCGTGAGACTGCCATTGCCGAAGCCCTGAAGGAAGCCAAAGACCACCATGCACAGCAGTTGAAGGAGGCCTATCTCGTCACCAGAGCCAAGAGAAGGATGTTTGCCTTAGAAGGACAGGAACCTGTCATTCTAGAAGGAATCTCCATCCACCCTCCAGAAGGAAGAAGGATGTACCCTGTAGTACCGCCAGCACCGCCAACGTCAGAGGTCTCTGACATCGAGCCTCTCCTTCCCCTCACTCAGCCACCACCAAGAGATAACGCAGATCCTTCCCCCAGTCCAGCAGAAGGACCATAGGAGCCCCGAAATGAAGCCGTCCAGTCTGATGAAGTAGACTAGTTGCTCCCAAGAGAGATGTACTCATAGTCTAGCTCCTCCCTCGCCTTCATTATTGTAATTCCTCCCATTGTACTCAAGAAGTAGTGTGTTTGGCTCGCAATTCCGTAACATTCATATGCCTGCTCTCTCGCAAAAAAATCAGATAAATAGGGTGTACATAATCAAAGCATCATGCGCTAAAAAGCCAAGTGAGGACAATCATAAGATATAGAATAATCTACATGGAAGATAATCAGATCTATGAAATAATAGAAGATTTAAGGATACATCTTCTAAGTGGGGTAGATCCGGACCCGAATCAAGAAAAAGAAGAGAATACAAGAATAGGGTGGAAATAAGCGAATTAGAGAAATGCAAATTTTTGGATGAAAAAATGGAACCCAAAGAAGATGAGAAATGGAACCCTAAGAACATTGTGATTGTTGCTCAAAAGAAGCAAAACCAGAAGAATGGCACCACAAACCCGGAAGGATGAAACGCAAGAAGTCATCGTGATAGGGTAGATCATCAGAAGACAAGCTTTGCAACCAGAAGATCAAACCATCTAAGTGGGGTAGCCCAAGATCTGGAAATTGGAATTACTTAGGGGATTAGAAAGTCAGAAGATTGAGTTGAGTGACTACTAATATTACAAGAAAAGGGCATCAGGAAACATGAGCAGAGATGGATTTAACTTCGCCTCAAGTGTTACCAAAACCAATGTATGACAATGGTGACCTACTGCAAATGGGAAGACAAATTACGAAGACTGAATAATTCTCGGAGGCAGTCCTGTGAGATAAAAAGGAATCTACGATCTTTCTCTCTCTAGTTTCTTCTCTCCCTCTAGTTTCTCTCTCTAGTTTACTTGAATCTCGGGGACGAGATTTTTCTAAGTGGGGTAGATCTGTAACACCCGTGTTTTGCATCATCTAAAAATTTGAACTTTTTAAAACTTTACAACAACTAGAACTTGATTAGTTTAACTTCCGCAAAACCACTTAAAATAAAATGTTTTCCAAAACTCTGCATCAAAATTCACTATATGCATTTAGTATAGAACTTTGAATTGTTTGCTTGCGTGATTGATTGAATGCTTGTTTGATTGGGATGCTTGATTGCTTGTGTGTGTAAGCCTTCTGGAATTTATTTGCGGCACCAAAATAACCTCCTTTAATTATCAATTGCATTCTTAAATTATTTAAAACATTTTTCTTTATATTAGCAGTAGATAATACATCATATATTGGCAATATTTTGTTACATTCTCTTCTTGATTATAATAGCCATCGCATTAATGAATTATATGATTAACTATTCTTCTTAATATTTCCTTCTTAGTTTACATTTAGTTACTTTCCAAACATATGAAATCATTACTTTTAATCATACATATATCGTATGCATACATATACTTGCCGTGAATCATATAGATGTATATATATTGCTCTAGTTTCACATACATCATATACCGACATGCACTAGTCGTATATACATGGCATATACATGGCGTTAATACATATGTATATCCATATATATATGTACATATATGCACTTCTGAGATTTTGAAAGATGCAAAAGCAACTACTGTGTACGCCTTCCTCTCAAACTGGCTTGAAGTGCTAGCCTCGGCACAGACAGAATAGCGCAGGACACAGCCCAGCTCAGCTCGGCCAAAGCCAAACAACGCACACGACGCCGTGTCTACGACGTGTCGAAACCGCGTAAACGCCGCGGAAGCTGTCTTCCACCTTGCGCACGACGGGATATTTTCCGGCAGTCAGCTGACTCACTGTGCTAGGTCACCATGGCCACTGCTGCTCGCTGACCTACTGTGTCGAACCGACCTCCGCCACGTCGTGTCCTGTCGGACAGCTGCAGCTCATTCATATCATGCCGGCCTACCATGCCGAAAAATATCGGCTGCTCCAACCGAACTCCCGGGGCTATAAATAGCCACCGGGAGTTGCCGTCGACGAGCACTCCACTGCGACCCGGAGTTCGGAACCGACGCCGATGAGGCCTGCCGAGGGGCACGGCGCCCCTGCCTCGACGCACCGGAAGCCGAGCTCGAGCACGCAGTAGAGAGGTCGACGTTGCCTGAGTCGCTGTCGAAGTCGAAGAAGCCGGGCACGAAGGCAAGGAAGAGATCGGCGAGGACGTTGCCTGGCAAGCTTCGTTCGAGGCCAAGCACCGCCGTGCTCACCTCTGCCGAAGCTGCTCGGCTGCTGACCGCCGCCGCCTTGCGCCCCGGGCCACCGCGCCGCAGCAAGCACCGGCCTGCACCGCCGTCGTCGTGTTTCGCCCACGCCGCCGTCGGATCTTCCACGCCGGAGTCGAAACCGCCGAGCTGCCCTGCTTCTCCCTCCCCATCCACTGCTCCACCTCTCTCTCCCTCTTACTCCCCTCCGGCGCCTCACACCGAACGCCGCCGTGCCCGCTCGACCAGCGAGCCAGTGCCCGGCCGCTCGCTCGCCGAGCGCCCGCACGCCGACGTCTGGTGGCCGACCTTCTCTGCTCTTCCCCTGCCTTCTCCCTCTCTCCCACCCCCCCCCCCCCCCCCCCCCCCCCCTCTCTTCTTTTCTCTCGCCTCTCTGGTCCCTCTCTCCCTGTCCCGTTCTGTTGACCGAATGGAGGAGCAGCAGGCAGCAGAGCACCGAGCGGAGGCATCCAATGCCCAGCTCTCGACCACGTCACGGCACCCAACCAGAGCACGCCAACTCATCACCTCTACCCTTCCTTTTTCCTGTAAACTGGGTGCACGTGAAACACAGACACACAGCGGGCAAGTCCACCGATCGGTGCATAGAGCACCAGCAGCAGGCAACGCCCACAGCATTGGACCCACGCGTCAGTCAGCTGTAAGGAATTGCTAGGCGTACACGGGGTACGTACACAGTAGATTAAAAATCTGCGTAGGATCGGAGACGCAGAGATGACCCACGGGACCCTAGAAGCACCACCAACACGGGAACAATGAAGGAACGACAACCTTGGATATACTCGACAGCGAGCAAAGGCAAGTCCTAATTCCCACCTATCTCCTATATTTTCATTCCTTTGTTTACTCCCCTCCTACCACCTCTACATTTTGCTAGCCTCCACCATAACCCACCATACCGACCCTACCAACTGCTAATCTTAACATATACTACTTATTAAATCCTCATTCATGGATTAATATTGTTATGTGATTTATGAGAAGGTATTGGTACCTTGATGAGATATGAGAAATATGAACTTGAGGTTAATAACTATGAAACTTAAGTTGGTAAAATTGGACTAAACCTCGACAGGGGGCGAGTGGGGGTAATTCATGTGGTATGGGTTACCTTGGCAGGATAGCCTGTGTGGGATCCTGCGGGAGATACTCGCCTCGGTCACATAAGGACCGGTTCATTGGCCATCTCGCCTAGCCAGAATTCCGTACAACCACATGTCTATATGGGTAGACTTGATCTCACACCCCGTTAGATTGAAGTATAATTTTCACTAGGAGGCCGGAGTGGCAACGGACTAACAGGAGAGGACACGGCTGCTATGTGATCTACCGTGGTCTGATCGGCATGGTTGCTTTGTGGTCTTCCATGTAAAATTTATTGTTGTGCCGTGTGCGAGCACCCTTTTATTATTTAATCTGGATGCTATGTGATCATCCACCGGATGCTGTGTGATCATCCAACCACTCGATATTCTAGGATGCTGTGTGATCATCCTGATGCTTGTGGGTTCCGGTCCCTGAGTAGTCCGTGGTGGAATTATATGGAAATCTAAGGTAGCGCCCTCTCGGGTACGAGGTCTCGTTAGGCCAGTTGCAGCCAGTCGCGATGGTGTTGGACTGTGCCTATCATGTGGGGAAATTTGTACAACCTCTGCAGAGTTTCTTGAATCTATTCGAATAGCCACGTCCTTAGAATGAGAAATCGCTAGGATGAGGTCCCCAAATGATTAGACTACAATAACTATAACACTCTGGTAAGATGTATTTATGAATTTGGTAATCTATACTCAACTCGAGAACTGGTGAGGATGGTAATACCCTACCAGGGCCCAACCTATATTTATAACTACTTCACTCTACCACCTTTACCACTAACCACCTCTCTCTCTATATATATAGCCTTCATCCACCTCTCCACCCAAAGTTAGGGCTTGCTGAGTACGTATGTACTCACCCCTCCTCCACTCTATATTTTTAGGAATGAAGCTGCAGGAGTATATCCGAGGATGAAGCTACCAAGGGCTATATAAGGATAGGACGCCTGGAGCACATTCGAAGACGGAGCCGTACGACTACTCGAGGGAGTTACACTGGGACTACGACGACCGGGTTATAGGAATACGCTTAAGGAATAAGTCTAGGGTTACGTCCGCACTCCAAGTTGCCTGTAGGAATGGAGCCACGTTGTTATAGGACCGCTGTCTTAGATCTCTGATATACAATGTAAGGCCAGTGGCCCAAGCTATGCAACCCGAACCATGTAATATATTTCTCTATTAGTAATAAAAGTATGGTTTTTGATATCAATCTTGTTCGAATTGTGCGTATCAGCTACTGATCTAGGGACTGATACATGATGCACAGTGGACCTTAAATTGGGGGCCCGACACAATGTTTATGACCATAGCACAATCCTTACATTGAAATCATTTAGGGCTCAAAAATTATGTTTTATGGTTAATGATTTTAAACTTCCTATCTTTTAATTTTTCAAATGCCCTCGGAAGGAGAAATGCCCTAACCAAGTTGTAGTTCTCGAAGAGATCCAAAACTTGATTCAAAAAAAAAGAGATCCAAAACTTTCTAATTCAAACCTCTTCATTTCAATTTGTTTAGGGTATCAAATATACATTACAATATTCAATAAAGTGAAATGAAAGGAAGGAACACGTGAGACCTGATGTTGTGAATTTGATCCCCGATAACCGCATGCGTGCATATTTTGCATGAAAAATCTTGGCTATTTCATACATGGGTGGAGGTTTTCGCAAAAAAAAAACATGGGTGGAGGTTTGCTATTTTTTGGCCTTATTTGTATTTTTTAGAAAATAATTTACACTGATGGTTTGTGTAACTATGCTGCTAGTGTAGATTAATTTACAGGCCGCCAGTGTATAAATATTTATACACGCAGTTTTTAAGTGACCAATTAGAGTATGTTGGTTCTCACTTGGCCTTCACACTGTCGGTTGACAATAAGACCAGTACAAGTCCAAACTTTGCTGCCAGTACAAATGTTTTCTGTACTTGTATACTAGTAGCACATATTCTATATAAAGCCGCCTGTGAAAAGACACAAGCCTCGGCAAAAAAAATGATTTTGTACTAGTGATCATAGGCTCCTGACTTTTGGGCCATAACAAGCATAACCAAAACCATTTCGACGTTGATATCTATAATTCTCCATGTCAGCATGTCCTGTAGCGCAGCCCAGCAAGCTTTCTGCCTCAGTAAAAATAGAATCATGTACTGACTTATTGTTTGCCACTAAACTCTTGGATTGCTTCGGTATTAGATCATACAAAAAGCATGGCGACCTTCGTAGGTCTTTAATGTTGTCAGATGTCCGTTTTGTTGGTTGACAATCAGAGTTTTCTTTTTTGTATTGTAAAGATTATTCCTATGATCTCTGGTCAAGAAAGCTTTCTGTCTTCTTCCATGAATTTGTTGCATCCAACCAGCACCTCTTCTGGTGCGATCATAATCACAAACTTCCTAGAATAATTGGGTCATGAAACAGGGTCAAGGAACGTGGCATGCTCCTTAAGAAAGTTTTTTTTTCTCACTAGGGATGATCGAGACTGAGCCTGCATTCCTAGAATGGGAATGACATTACCAGGACGAACAATGTGGCATCATACTAATCATCATGCTACAGTGGTACTGGTAGTAGTCTCAATGTGAAGCTCTATGATGTGACTAGAGTCCCTGCACCAGCAACGACAGTGTGCAAGCAAAAGCCCACTCACGAAAGCAGATTTATGGCAGGGTCTCCACTTTTGGGCAGTGATGAACTCCAATCAGGCATAGCACTACAGCATGGCTGTTTATAGGAGGCGTTTAAAAATGCCTTCAAAAGTCATCAAAATGCCTTTAAAAACCTTTTGAGGCATACTTCAAAATGCCATCTATAAACTGGACTCAAAAGGTCTTTTGAGGCATTTTTTCAAAACGCCTTCTAATATCAATATATAAAGGCATTTTCTAAATGCCTATAATACATTTTAAAGGCGTTTTCTACACGCCTTCAAACATTGATGGAGGCGCTATTAAAAATGCCTCCAAAACCAACTCATACATACAGAAATTTGCTAGTAATCAAAACAGAAACATCCATCGAGAAATTAACCAATGATAGAACACGCTAACAGAAGAATCCATTTAACCTTTCAGGCATACACAGTTATATTTGTAACCAAACACATTCTTGATGATGTTCCCAAGCCCTGATCACTACTGCAGACTGCGGCTTTGCCTAGCGCTTTAGACGCTCGGCAAAGGTCGAATTGCGCTCGGCAAAGGCTTTGCCGAGCGCAACGCTCGGCAAAGGGGTCCCGGCAACGAAATGCTCGGCAAAGCCTCCTTTGCCGAGCGTTTTTTATCGGGCGCTCGGTAAAGCCTTTGCCGAGCGCCTAGGCGGCACTCAGCAAAGAAAAGCGACGGTCACGGCGGTAGTTACGGCGTGACATTTTCTTTGCCGAACGCCTCCAATAAGATGCTCGGCAAAGTGCAAACTGATTTTTTTTAAAAAATTTATTTGCCTAGCGCCTCCAGCCTGGAGCTCGGCAAAGAGCAAACTGATTTTTTTAAAAAAAATCTTTGCCTAGCGCTTCTAGCCTGGTGCTTGGCAAAGAGCACACTGATTTTTTTTTAAAAAAATTCTTTGCCTAGCGCCTCCCACCTGGCGCTCGGCAAAGAGAAACAATTTTATTTGAAAAAAATTCTTTGCCTAGCGCTTCCAGCCTGGCGCTCGGCAAAGACCACACCGATTTTTTTTAAAAAAAATCTTTGCCTAGCACCTCTCGGCTGGCGCTCGGCAAAGAGAAACAATTTTTTTTAAAAAAAATCTTTGCCTAGCGCCTCCAGCCTGGCGCTCGGCAAAGAGCAAACTGATTTTTTTAAAAAAATTCTTTGCCTAGCGCTTCTAGCCTGGCGCTCGGCAAAGAGCACACTGATTTTTTTAAAAAAATTCTTTGCCTAGCGCCAGCCGGGAGTCTACCTCCAGGTACCGGGAGGCTTTGCACTTCGGACAATACTTCTCCTGCTCAAGATCTTTCCTGAAGAGGACACACCCGTTCAGACAACAATGTATCTGCTGGTTCGGCATCTTGAGTCCATCAAGGAGTTTCTGGCACTCGTACAGGCTCTTTGGCAATACGTGGCCCTCCGGAAGCAGGCTAGCAATCAAGGCCAGCATGCCACTGAAGTGTTGCCGACTCATGTTGATCTCGGCCTTAAACGCCATCACGTGTCCAACGGCATCGAGCTGACAAACCGTCGTGCGATCATGAAGGGGTTTCTGTGCCGAAGCCATCATATCGTAGAACGCCTTTGCGAATGCCTCCGCCTCCTCCACACGTCCATCGGGGATCTGTGCTTGCGCGAAGTCATCTAACATGTCTAAAACCCCGCCACCATCATCGACATGCTCGAGGCGAGGCCGCACGACCTCCTCTCTCAACCGATGCGCTTCACCATGGTGTACCCACCGGGTATAGCCCGGCACAAAGCCATTCAACTGAAGATGTTTAGCCATGGTCTCCTGGTTTTGCCATTTCCTATTTGCACACTTGCTACAGGGACACTTCGCCAATCGCGCTCTATTCACACCACTGCCGAATGCACCTTCCAAGAAAGCCTCCGTCTTCTGCCCCCATTCAATGCTAAAATCATGCTTACTTGTGTATCCCGCATACATCCACTCACGGCCATCCATCCTCTAACATGCATATCAAAGATAAACATAAACATCAAGTGCATCTACTTCGTGTTCCTACCATCTAATAGGTAAGGATAGGTCCTAATCCCACCTGCGGATGCGTAGACGAGGTTAGTTTCCATGGGCTACTCCGAGCCGAGACAGAATTTCGGCAGCACCTCCCCACTGTTCTCCAGATACATGTCCCGGCGGGGAGAGTGTGTATCCGGAGAACAACACGAAGGTGAGGCCGAAACCCTGTCTCGGATCAGAGCAGACCATAGAAACTAACCTCGTCTATGCATCCGCGGGCTATCCAAAAAAAGTGGACAATCCGAAACAGATATGGTTATACATATGCAAAGATCGCATACTTCCAACCGTATCCGTTTCGGACGGGAGACGCCTAACTGGGTAACGCGACCTACGTCCACATGTGACGGAAAGAGGGGTCATACCGTAGGTGCCGGTGAAGACAGGCTAGCGGGGCAGTGCCGAGTCGTGCTCCTTCAGCTATCCTCCAACGGGAGCCCTCCTGAAAAAAAACCAATTAGTGAGAACAAAAAATTTCGGCAGCACCTCCCCTGTACGGGGAGGTTACCAAACCTGCAAAAAAAGACGACACGATGGCCGACAACTACAAATACATCACTGGCACGATGGCCGACTAGCACATATGTATTTCCAATCCATGCAGAAGAATATATGCAAGTATTAACACAATTAGTATAACTACTACTAGTACTACCACTACTCACACTACCACTACTACTACGTCTACTACTCCTAGTCCTAACCCTTCTACTACTACTACCTACTACACCTACAATTACTACTACTACTACTCCAACTACTACTACACCAACTACTAATCCTACTACTACCACATTGCCTACCACAACTTCGCCTACTACTACTCCTACTCCTACTACTCCAATTACCACTACTACTACGCCTACTACTCCTACTACGTCAAACTAGACATACCTATGGCGGACGACGCGGGGTGCGGCGACCGACGTGGGGTCGCGGTCGGGGTGCGCGAGGCCGGCGCGGGCGCGAGCCGGGGCCGGGGCGGGGGCGGTTGGCCGGGCGCGGCGAAGGTGGCCGGCCGCGGCGCGGGGCGGCGGTGGCGGTTGGCCGGGCGCGGCACGATGCGCGGGGGGTGGGGGCCGGCCGGGCCCGGCACACGGCGCGGGGTGCGGGGGCGGGGGCCGGCCGGGCGCGGCACGCGGCGGCGGCCGAGCGCGGCGGCGGCCGGGCGCGGCGGCGGCCGGGCGCACGGCGCGGCGCTTGACACGGCGTGGGGGCGGGGGCGAGGGCCACCGGGCGCGGGCACGAGGCGCTGCGGCGGCCGGGGCGCACGGCGCGGCGCTTGACGCGGCGCGGGGGCGGGGGCGAGGGCCGCCGGGCGCGGGCACGAGGCGCTGCGGCGGCCGGGGCGCACGGCGCGGCGCTTGACGCGGCGCGGGAGGCGGGGGCGCGGGCCAGCCGGGCGCGGTCACGCGGCGCGGCGGCGGCGGCGGCCGGGCGCACGGCGCTGCAGCGGCGCGGAGCTTGACGCGGCGCGGGGGGGGGGGGGGGGGGGCGGGCGCCGGGCGAGCGCGGCGGCGGACGGGCGCGACTGCTACGCACGAAGTGATTTTTTCAATTTTGGCCGGCTCATGTAAATAAGGAGACGCCCTTTGCCTAGCGCCTTTGCCGAGCGCCAGATCGCGGGCGCTAGGCAAAGAATTTTTCATTTTTTTTTTAAATTTGTTTTTGTGAATTTTTTTTATTTGTTTAGGTACTGTACACTCCTTTGCCGAGCGCCAGATCGGAGGCGCTCGGCAAAGAATTTTTCATTTTTTTTAATTTGTTTTTTTTGAATTTACTTTGCCGAGCGCCAGATCGGAGGCGCTCGGCAAAGACTTTTCCGTTTTTTTAATTTGTTTTTTAATTTGTTTTTTTAAATAATGTCTCATTCATGCAAAAAAATGTTTGAAAGAAAAAAAAAGAAAATTCTTTGCCGAGCGCCAAATGTCAGCGCTCGGCAAAGAGGTGCCTTTGCCGAGCGCCCTGCGTAAGGCGCTCGGCAAAGGTGGCTCTTTGCCGAGTGCTAAACTTTGCGCTCGGCAAAGGCACCTCTTTGCCGAGCGCTGACATTTGGCGCTCGGCAAAGAATTTTCTTTTTTTTTGTTTTTTTTGTTTCAGACTTTTTTGTCATGCATTACACATTATTTAAAAGTATATGTTAAGTTTTGGTACTTTTTAAAATCTTTTTACTATTTATCGTTAGTTTATTTGATTTAATTGAATTTCTCCGATAAACGCGTGTTTGAACTGTAGGTGCATCGAATCTCCGAATTGGACGGTTTGAAAATTGATATTCGCATTACTTAGCGTATGTTAAGGCCGTATCCTGGAGCACGCATGAAATATCGAACATCTAGCGCACGGAACACGGCGACCAAGTTGCGCGTGAAGTGCTATTAAATTAAAAAAAGCAAACAAAGTTCGAAAATCACGAAACTTAGCGAAACGTCTTTGGAGCACATGTGCAGGCTATGGTCAAAATTTGGTAAAGTTTCGTGCACGTTGTCACGTAAGTTAGTTAGAAACCTAGACATCTCATAGGCGCCTAACGGAGGGCGCTCAGCAAAGAACGACGGTATATTCCGCGGTGGCTCTTTGCCGAGTGCTATCCTTTGTTGAGCGCCTGGCGCTTGGCAAAGACATTCTTTGCCGAGTGTTTCTCTTTGCCGAGGGCATGGCGCTAGGCAAAGGAGTCATTGCTGAGCGTATTCTTTGCCGAGAGCCCGGCGCTAGGCAAAGGTGGCCTTTGCCCGATAAATAGCGCTCGGCAAAGACCCAGGTGCTAGGCAAAGGCACTGTCTGCCGTAGTGGATGTTTAGGTCCTCATTCCTGATGCAAGTTTCTTGCTGCCTTTATAAGAGTGTCCACATCACAGCTAATATATACATACACTCCTGCTTGAAAATAACATGTCCACATCTAGCTATATACATATATGCTATCCTCACTTGGCAATTGCTCCTGCTTGAAACCAAACATGTCCCAATGAGTGAAGGTATATACACAAGTGTACTGATGTAAAAAAAGGGTGAATGGGAATGTTTATCAGAGCAGCAGTCAAAGAATTTAATTAAATAGGTAATAATTCCAGAACTAGTTACACTGACACATCTCTATCTGACAAGTGACATGGCCATATAAATAAAATGACTTATTTACAAGGATGATGGTTGATAGTCTAGAGCTGGTTGTAATGGAGATTTGAAATGACAACCACCTGATGACAGGGTATGCGCTGTGTTGGTTGATAGTATTATTATTGTTGTATAAAAAAAAGTGACTTCACTGGTATGAAAAGTAAATTGCGAAGCATGGAAAAAGTCGCAGCAAGAAAATTTTAGTGTAAGACTTATTATGCTCCAAATCAGGATATTTTGAAACTGCACTACTCTTTCAGCACCAGCAATATTCCTAGTACAAAAGGGAAGCTTGCCAATGTAAATAATCATAATACAAAGGGAAGCTTGCCAAGACTAAATATCTCAAATGTCAAACTGGTGCTAACAAAATAGAGAAAATTGTTGGTTCGGTTTACCTAATTCCAATGCTGGGGACCAGTCCCATGGAAACAAGTTCTTCCATTGCATGCCATGTTGTTTCCAATGAAATAGTGGAATCAATGTCTAGCACGCCATCATCACCAAGAGCACTATATGCCAACTCCTACAGAAATACACATTTCTGTGAGGTACCCATTGAATCTGTCTAAATATTGTGCAAAGGGCAAAGAACTTACATGTATGCCTAGTAGCTACTGGGAAATGAATAAGATAGAGATCGAGAGAATCTAGTTGCAGCTTCTTCAAGCTATCCTTGCAGGCGTCAAGCACATGGCCATGATCTAAGTTCCACAGGTGCAATGAGAACAGATTCCAAACTTCCAATCACATGAAGATTATGGAATAGAGTGGGGCAAAAAATTTCAATCATGTAGTACATTACAGTGCACACTATCTAAGGATGCTAGTACTATTCAGACAAGCTCACAAACCTAAGCATGTAGGCCAAGTCTGCTAGACTGCTACACATTCAAATCAGTAATATTGATCAGTACAACAACAGCGTATAGGATGCAGAGAAATTGGGGATTGATGGCATGATTGTATAATACATATGTGAAAAGATCATCAGAACTGTTGCTAGGGAAATTCATCATGCCAATCACAGAAGTAATGAAATGTAGTCAAGTTATTAAAGGGAAATAAAGTATAGTCAGATGAATCATGATTTGATGCAGTAAAAAATTGATTAAAACTCATTTAAGCAATTTTTGTTTGCAACGTCAAATATTAGTAAAACCATCACTTCCAGAAAAATCAAGCATTAATCCGGATCTCCTATTTGCAATTACATTTTTTTCATTTTAGCTTTCAGGTTCCCCCTGATTCCAAATGACTCAACAACAAGCTTGTACCAATAAAAAAACAGCTCAAAACTCCAAACAAAATGTGTGACCTACCCTCAAAACATGGTTGATAATATGGCTATATCGCACAAGACAGCCATATTATCACTCCTAGCATGCCAGTCACCTTGAACCTGCTCCAGAAATCATAACTGTTACTCTTGTTATGAAATAGTTGAATGTTGCTAGAAGCCATAACTAAATAAGTACAGAACAAATCAAGCAAGAAGCTAGAAGCAAGCATATTTCATTCATATACTCACTTCACTATCAGGTAATGTTTCCAGATCAGCAGCTTTGGGATGCTCTGATGGTCTTGTTTCCTTCAGAAAATGATAATCCGTGTGATTAAACTAGATAATAACACATCCATAAGTATTGTAGGAAGAACTTTTGAAGAGACCATATATTCACACTTCTCATGAAGAAAAAAATATATTACCATCACCTATGACATTTTCAAAGTAGATTGTTTGGTTTCATCAGGTTGCTGAAATGAAACTTAAATAAATCAGTACTGTAAAATAAATGTCATGAAAAAAATACAAAATCAAGTAGCAACACAACCACCTGAAGATATGACATTTAAAAGATCTGCTTAACACTCAAGTTGTGTGAAATAAAGTAAGGCCTGAATCAGGGTCAGTTGCCAAGCGACGTTGATATAGATACTACTATATAATGTATAGACACAAAACTATTTTAGTGATAATAATGTGTGGCTTTGTATTCACTGTAGTGAGTAATCGCACTTCCATCAAAGTATTTATCTTCGCATAAAAAAATAGCCTGATTTAGTAAATAAATTAGTGGGCTCTAATAAATTTTCAGAAATGATGTTTTTCTCTAAATCATAATTTAGAAGTAACAGGTAGGCAGCACATGCCGGATTGAATGATTAACCATAACTAAGAAGACAGCTAATTTGACAACCATGTTTTAAATATGACCAAAGAAATTACATGGCTGTATCTGTTCTACCTACTTGAGCATTGACCATTAAGCGGCTAGGGTTTCAGATTAGCACATCCATGGAGGGGATTATGCAGATCCCAGTCAAATCAAAAGTTTACTCCCTAAATTCCCAAAACCCTAGTTCACGAATTTTTACAAACGAACCCTAAATCTCCGCTGAGCTGGGCGTCACGGGTAATTTTACCTTGGCCAGTGTCGTCATTGCCTTTAGGTGTGCCGGGTGGCCGAACTGCTGCTACTGTAGCGGATCAGAGGATCCAGCAGCCTGCGTGCCGGTTCCGCAGCGCCACCACCACGGATCAGGGAGCCACGCCGCCGACGCCGCATCAGGGGCCCGCGGCCCATGAGGAAGTCACGCAACCACCGACGCCGCATCCGGGGCGCGCCGCAGATGAGGAATCCTGTCGCCGCCGCTGCTGCGAAGAGACCCGCGCGCGTCGTCTTCTCGAGGGCCGACGGGGAGCCGCTGGATGGAGGCACGTGCGGCCCTGCGCGCGCGGGCCGGCGAGGGTACCCGCGCCGGTGGCACCTCCAGTCCCGTCGCCGCGTGGCTACCTCAGGCCGGCGTGACACCAAATCGCAAGCCTAGTGGCCGTCGCCTCTGTCTCTTGCGATTTTAGGGAACCATTCAGCGACGGGTGTGCTGCCTCTCCAATGCGTTTTGTTTGAGAAGGTACAATCGGTGCATGAACAATACTAGTACAAGGATAAGGCCCAAGTGTCTCTCCGTGCCTGAGTAGCGAGGCCCAAATGAAAGTCGATCTAAGTACATGTACGAAAGACTATAAAAGACATTTTGGAAAACGCCTCCAATACTCATATAATTAAAGGTGTTTTAAGAAACGCCTCCAATACTCAAACAATTAAAGGCATTTTTGATATTAGCCTTCAGAAAAAGTAGTTTTAAAGGCCTTTTTGTAAGAATGCCTCTAGATAAAAGAAAATTAAGGAAATTTAAGAAAAATGCCTTTAATTAAGGGACGTGTTGTAGTGTAGAAAAGTTCAATAGTATGCGGCCATCTGATATAGTTTGACTTTCGAGCTACAGGATTTTGATTTCGTTGAGATGAGCTTTGATTCCACTATGTCTAGGTTCAGTTTTTATGGGATCCTGCTTGATTTGGCAGGGATGCTTCCGGCCAGGGCTCCAATTTCATTGCCAGGTGTTGATGCTGAGGAACAAGGAGCGTGGACAGTGCCACTGTAACCTTGCTCGCGCTGGAGAGACAAATCAGCTCTCCTTTGCTGTCAAGGAAAATCTTGCTCAGCTTGCTGAGATTCTGTAGCAATGGAATAAATTTCTGGTGTAACAAAATGCTAGCCAGGCCCAGCAAAGCTAGGCGAGGTGTAGCAAGGGATCCAAGCAGATCTAAAATCTCGACTAGTGACAAGTGAACGTGGATACACCAACTAATAGAGATATTACTGCCTCTTCTCATGCAATTGAGTATGCCCCACGATGGGCCGTTGATAGCACCCATCAATTATTGACCTCATGCACCCATGTTTCTAGCATCTTATCTGTCCAATCACTACATCACAACACCAAGATTAGCGATGGACGATCTGATGCTAAAAGCGGATAAAGCGACAGATTATCTGTCGCTAAAAAGTTTTAGCGACAGATTTGTACAGACAGTGTAAGTCCTGTCGCTAAAAAACTTTAGCGATAGACAGTACTTTTAGCGATAGATAGTCTGTTGCCATGAATATTTATAGAGACAGATAGTCTATTGCTACTTTTTAGCGACAGATGCTCTTTTACCAAGCATATACCGACAGATCATCTAATAGTCCATGTATTTATAGCGACAGATTGTTCAACAGGACAATATAAATACACCAAAAAAATAAATATGATTAGAAAACCCATATTCATGCTTTGTTCAACAGGACAATATCCTTTGAAGTATCTTTTAGCTTGTTGCAATAGCACTGTGTTTTTAATTGTGCCTTTGTTACCTAGCTGTTTATTGCAGCAGTCATTTCGCTTCATATTGGACTCTCCTTTACTATTTTATTTGTGACTTGTGGCATGAAAATTTCTGAGTTTGTTACTGCTAGTTTTTTCTGAATCGACATTTTTCTCATCTCTCTTTTCCAGCAGCTTGTGCCCATCTGTTCCTTCTATGTCTCTATATGTACAGCAGTGACAGTCATCCGTGGTCATGCCCTTCCCTGGTTTTCAGATAGCAGCAGCAGCACTAAGACAAGGTAAGCTTCCTGCTGTTCCTATTCAGTGATGTTTTACTTCAAACAATTAAATATATCATGAGAGGCCCTTTCACAAAAAAAATAGATGCAAGTCTACACTACTGGAGCTGGCGGCTTTGCCGAGGGCTCCAGGCTCTCGGCAAAGCCTCTCAGACCCTCGGCAAAGGCTTTGCCGAGAGCAGCTCTCGGCAAAGCTGCCTCGGCAAAAACCCGATCGGCAAAGCCTTCTTTGCCGAGAGCCGTTTATTGGGCTCTCGGCAAAGGCTTTGCCGAGAGCCAACGCGGCCCTCGGCAAAGAAAAGGCGCTGTTAACGGGCCCGCTTTCTTTGCCGAGAGCCCATTTGGCTGGCTCTCGGCAAAGAATTTTCTTTTTTTTTTGAAAAAAATTCTTTGCCGAGAGCTAGTCTGGGCAGGCTCTCGGCAAACATTTTTAAAAAAAAAGAAAAATGTTTGCCGAGAGCCTGCCTAGACTGGCTCTCGGCAAAGAGTTTTCCCAAAAAAAAGAAAATTCTTTGCCAAGAGCCGGTCTGGCCAGGCTCTCGGCAAACTTTTTTTTTTAAAAAAAGAAAAATGTTTGCCGAGAGCCGGCTCTCGGCAAAGAATTTTCTTTTTTTTAAAAAAAAATGTTTGCCGAGGGCCAGTCTAGCCAGGCTCTCGGTAAAGCCTGTCCTTTGCCGAGTGCAACGGTCATTGCCCTCGGCAAAGCTGGGAAATAGCCTTTGCCGAGTGCAACGGTCATTGCCCTCGGCAAAGCTGGACCGTTGCACTCGGCAAAGGTAGCCTTTGCCGAGAGGAACCCTCGGCAAAGTGAGAAATTTTGGTTTTTTTCTTTTGATTTTCCACTTCATTACACATATAAATCACATTATCACATATAAACACATTCATCACATATAAATCACATTCATCACGTATAAACACATATATCACATCTACATATCACATTCATCACATATATGTCACGTTCACATACACCACGCATATAGCACATTCATCACAATATTTGAACTAAACAAAAGTTAACCATTACAAGTTATCATCGAAACATAATAAGTTTTCATTCTAAAGTTCACAATCTACTAGAGACGACAATTTAAACATAGTCATGGCCAACCTTGCCTTGGCCACCCCGGAGAAGTAGTCCCGCCTTGACCCCCGGGCGTGTTCCATCCAGGCGCTTGCGGGTTGTTCGAACCTGCCGACAGAGGCTGCAAAAATTAGATGTCTATGTCAGACAAGCAAATGCAGAAACAAAACACTGAGGAATCGATACTCACAGGAGTAGCATCCGTGTTCTGAAAAGGCGGTGGAGGAGCCATGAGCGTCGCGGGCACCTGCATGCCCTGGGAGGCCATGAACGTGATGAGATCTTGCATCTGCTTAGCTTGGGCCTCCAACCGGGCCTCCATCTAGGACCGCATCTGGGCCTCGGCAAGCTTGCGCTCCTCCCTTTCTCTTTCTAGGTGGGCCTACGATAATACAAAGGGAATGTTAGAACAATGCAAACATTTAAACATCAATGTACGACGAGTAAAACAAAAATAACCTCGAGCTCGGCGACCCGCGACTACGAAGGCGACGGGCGTGGGCGTATGGGGACGCTCCCGCTCGTGGTCTGTGCTCGGAGCTGGGACAGAGTGGGAGTGGAGGACGAGTCGATGACGCCGTCGCCAAGCCAATACCGCCCGTGCTTCTTCCCTCCTCCGACCCTCATCACGAGGCTTCCGTCTAGGTCCTCGTTGACCGGATCAAAGTCGGCCCCATGGACCGCCCTTGTCGCCTCTGTGTAGTCAGTGAGACGGGTGTGGACGCTGGAGTTGGAGTATGCCTCGGGGCGGTCATCGGGGTTGTAGGAGCTCTCCGGTGTGGTGGCCTTGCCCTTGTGGGACATGGCGTATGCCATGAATGTGCTGCAAGGCTGGCCACCGTGTGACGCCGTCTGCGAGGAAGACAACAAGATGATTAGTAATTAGGCAACATTTGAGCGTTACAATACATAAAGATTGTATCGTGTGCCCTGTTTGTGCCATCTCATCTGTTTCGCGGATTCCTCGGTCATGTAGAGACGTTGGATCCTCGGTGTGAACGGCAGGTAACGCAGGACTTTCATGGGGATAGAAAGTTGTCTCTTCAGGCCTTCACCATCGTCTACCTCCATGTATCTCGACGCTTTACACTTTGGACAGTAACCTGCATCCTTGAGATCTTTTCTGAAGAGGACGCACCCATAGGGACATGCATGTATCTGCTCATACGGCATCTTCAGTGCACGAAGCAGTTTCTGTGACTCGTACAAGCTCTTTGGCAATATGTGGCTGTCCGGAAGCATGCTACCAAATAGGGCCAACATACCATCGAACGCTTCTCGACTCAGGTTGAACTGGGACTTGAACCGGTGCAGGCAGACCCGCAGTGGACGATCCTGCAACTACAGTTATCAACAGAAGGCTATTAGAAAACTCTAAAACAACTTAAGATGTTGTATCTTCTACTTTTTAACTACATCTTAGCTCTGTGCAAGAGATGTTGTATCTTCTACTTTTTAACTACATCTTAGCTCTGGCATGCATGTGAAGGCAATTTCAAGGCACCTTCCTGTCACTTGCTCATCGATTGACCCTTATCTTCACAATCTCTTCATGTTCTCCTCTGGTACCTTCTAAAATATCTCTTCTGGGCCGTTCTAAAATATCTCCTCTCTTGCTAACATTTCACCGATTTAGGCTTCATTTGGAATTTAGGATGGTACAATCTCTTCAAAGTTTGGAAATCATCTCCATATATGCATATAATCCATTGAAATAGGTTTGAGAATCTGCCCACTCCCAGTTCATAGTAGATGTTTGAACTTATGTGATGCTGTATTTCTCATATTCAGATTAAATTTTCATGAAAGCAAAATCTCTGTGTGATTGTACCACTCTTCGCCATTTTGCAGGATAAGCTGCCAGCTTCAACCTACAAGGTATTGGCTGATTATCACAGCACTACTGTGAAACTTCTAGCACTACAAGCTGCTGCTACTAACGATGTAAGTCCACTTACACAACTACAAACATATATCTATTTATTCATGCTTTTGCATTGGAGGAAAAGTATTGATATTTTTTTTGCAATAGGCCGGTATTTTATTCTGGCTTCAAACTTGTAGTGCATAATGCTGAAACTTTATACATCCCCAGATTGATCTATTTGAAAAGCCATGCTGTAGGTGGTAAATATTCATTAGCCTAGCTTTTGTGATTACGAGGGGGGCGCTTTACAGCGTGGTCATGCAACGTCGACTCCGCTGCGCTCGCTCAAAGCGTGTCGTTGCTGCGTTCCGGCAGCAGCAACAGTGGGCAGTGGCGGCGGTTGATCCTCATACGCATCTCTCTCTGCTGCTATTCGCGAATCAAAGCCGGGCGGCCCACTGAATGGAGATGCAACAGACAGGGAGGGGGGAGGCAGAGGGAGGAAGTACCTGAACGGCGGCGGCTCCCCTCCGTGGACGGCGGTGGCTCCCCTCCGTGGACGGCGGCGCTCCGTGGACGGCGGCGCTCCGGGCGAGGACGCGGCCGGGCGGCGCTCCGTGGACGGCGGCGCTCCGGGCGAGGACGCGGCCGGGCGGCGCTCCGTGGACGACGGCGCTCCGGGCGAGGACGCGGCCGGGCGGCCGGGCGAGGACGCAGCCGGGCGGCGGCGGTGGCGGCGCGGGGGCGGGGGCACGGCCTGGCGGGGGCGAGAGGCGCGGGTGAGGGGCGCGGGTGCGGGGGCGAGAGGCGCGGCTGACTGGGGTGAGGGGCGCGGGTGGTGGTTTTGATTCAGATATCCTCTTTGCCGAGAGCTAGATCAGGCGGCTCTCGGCAAAGAGTTTTTCTTTTTTTTTTGATTTTCTTTGCCGAGAGCCCCCAAACCCAGGCTCTCGGCAAAGAAAATAAAAAAAATAAAAAATCTTTGCCGAGAGCCACGTGACCTAGCTCTCGGCAAAATATATATAATTTTTAAAAATTTCGTCCGGCGTTCTTTGCCGAGAGCTAGGTCAGGTGGCTCTCGGCAAAGAAAAAAAAATAAAAAAACTCTTTGCCGAGAGCCACCTGACCTAGCTTTCGGCAAAATATATATAATTTTTAAAAATTTCGTCCGGCGTTCTTTGCCGAGAGCCCCCAAGCCCAGGCTCTCGGCAAAGAGCCTCTTTGCCAAGAGCTTTAGGACGCTCTCAGCAAAATATATATATTTTCTTTTGATTTTTGCTCTCAATTTTTTCCTGCAGCCTTGGTATAGTAGTAGGTGGCCATGTTTGAAATTTGGTGTATTTTCCATTCTTCTTGCTATATTTCGCGCATTTTCTTTATTTTCTTGATTTTTTCCGCAAGACGCACATTTGAAGTGCAGGTGCATGAAATAATGAATCTCAGCGATTTAAAAAATGATATTCATTCTTCTGAGAGTATTTCAACACCATATCTAGGGACAGACGCGGAAACTCGACCATCTCGTGCACGAGACATAGCGACCAAGTTGTGTAGGATTTGATTTAAAAATATATAAAATGCGAACGGAGTCGGAAAATCATGAAAATAGACGGAAGGCCTTGACATGATACGTAGAGTTTATGGAAATAATTTGGGAATGTTTGGAGCAAGTTGTGACACAAGATGGTTGAAACCCTGAGATCTCCGCATGCGATATCTTGTTATTACATGTGGAGATCTAAGGGTTTCAACCATCTTGCGGCACAACTTGCTTCAAACATTTTCAAAAATTTTTTATAGCTTCTACATGCGATGTCAAGGCCTCCCGTCCATTTTTATGATTTTCCGACTCCGTTCACATTTTTTATATTTTTAAATCAAATCTCACGCAACTTGGTCGCCATGTCACGTGCACGAGATGGTCGAGTTTCCGCGTCTGTCCCTAGATACGGCGTCGAAATACCCTCGGAAGAATGAATATAATTTTTTGAATCGCTGAGATTCATTATTTCATGCACCTGCAGTACAAATGTACGTCTTGCGGAAAAAATCAAGAAAATGAAAAAAATACACGAAATATAGCAAGAGGGATGGAAAATACACCAAATTTCAAATCTTGGCTTCTAGTACTGTAGCAAGGCTGCACAAAAAATTTGGGACCAAAAATCCCAAAAAAAAATTACCGAGAGCCTTGGCTGAGGCTCTAGGCAAAGAAAATATTTTGCCGAGAGCCTAACAGCAGGTTCTCGACAAAGATGACGGCGTAAGGGTGCCGTTTTTGGGGTTGAGGCTTTTCCGAGATTTTTTGTTTACCGAGAGTCGAGCTCTCGGCAAAGTTTGTCTTTATCGTGAGCCAATCTTTGCCTAGAGTCGAGCTCTCGGCAAAGCTTGTCTTTGCCGAGAGCCAATCTTTGCTGAGCACAGGCTCTCGGCAAAGGATTCTTTGCCGAGAGCCCGATATTTGGCGCTCGGCAAAGCATATGACACTTGGCAAAGATACTGTTTCCGGTAGTGCTACTCGTTTCATGGAATACTGTATATCTGTCTGTAAAATCGTCATCTTACAGATATGACTACTGTTCACAAATCTATGTTCTACTTAATATTGTAATCAATTCCAGAAACAAGAGAGACTGATTCAGAAATCTTAGATTCGAGGGAAAAAATAACAATAAGAATTACTACATAAGGTGCTTGACAAGCAGGTAACTAGTTCTTAATGGCAAAATTATTTTTGTCAGCAAACTAGTGCTCTCTTCGGTGATGTTTACTGAGAAAACTAATTCATATCTGAGACCAGTATTTTTTGACCTGCATTTAGTTCAAAATCATGTTCTAAAGATGATGAAAAAAACAGGTAGCAGTAGTACACTTACAAATCAAAGATTAATTTATCTAGCAGTTCACTAAACATCTATCGATCTCGAGTCCAGACTTAGCAGCCAGCCATAAACACACACGAGATGACGAGATCAAACCATAATTGCATCTAAGCTGAAAATTACACAAGGGGGGATGGAGGGATGTCTCACATTGTAGTGACGTCGGGAGCACGCGCCATCATACGTAGTGGTGGCTGCCGCCACCGTGTCCTCGTCCTCCTTAGAGCTCGAACCACCGGCTCCTTCCTGAGCGCCGCCTGATGGCCCTGCACCGCCACATCCTGTGCCGCTGCCGCATCTCGAACCGGCGCCGCTGCCAGATCCCGGACTGGCGCCGCTGCCGCATCTCGTGGCTGCGTGCCTCCCGAGCCACGCTGCTGCTGCCTCTTGGCCCTCGTGGAAACTGCAGCCGCCGCATCCTAGACCTATGCCGGTTGCCGCTGCTCGGATCCGCACCGCTGCCGGATCTCGAGCCCACGCCTTTGCATCCCAAGCTCACCAGTGACCGCCTCTTGGGCCTGCGCCGGATCCGGGACCCTGCTCACCGGATTAAGATCTTCCTTGTAGAATCGAGCTCCTCCATGAGGAAGAGAGCACCGGGTGGGAGAGCTACGGAGAGGGAGCAAGAGAGAGCGAACATAAGAGGGGTGCGGAGAGTGGTGGCTCGATAGATGGGCTGTGTCCGTGCGTGTTGTGACGTGGGAGGGATAGGTGGGCCGAATGTGGGCTTGGAGGCCGCACGTGAAAGGTTCATCTTTATTAATTATTTTTTTATTTCCCTCAGAAAACAAATTAATTATTTTTTATTTTAACTAATTAAGACACATTGGTGAATACTCTAATCAAAATAGTACATGTAACTAAAATAGTTTTACATGAAATAGACTGCATATATGTTGTTGCGTAAAAGTACACAAAATTTTGAAAATCATTTACTGTTTTCTATAGTTTAAACAAATTTTTGCATGTTTATATTAAGTTGCAAATAAAAGTATGTGTTTCAAATTTCTGCGTGCTTATATTAAATTTTGGTCCATGATCATTTCACAAATATTTCAAACATTTTTAAGAAAGTGGAACTACATGTTCACAAATAGATACGTTCAACAAATAGATACTAAAAAAGACTGAATCCAAGTACATTCAACCACATATTCATAACTTAGTGGGGTTTGTTCACGATTTAGAAAAGCTGAATTTGCGATTTTGGGGAGAGGAGGCCAAACAAAAATTTGCGAGCGAGCTAGATAGAGGTGGGGCACGCGAGCTCAGCGTCGGGCCCATTTTCTTTAGCGATAGACAGATTTACGGTATACTTGGCTTTAGCGACAGACAGTTCAACGTTAAATATCAATATCTATAGCGATAGACAATAAATCGCTAAAAGAGGAATTAGCGACAGATGGTTTGTGAGTTATCTTTAGCAACAAATCATCCATTGATAAATATAATTTTTAGCGTCAGATGTCTGATGGTGATGCGGTGTTGTGGTGTAGTGATGCCAATCAAATATAAATTTGACACCCAACCGAAATCGGTGAATTCAATTTTTTCAAAAAATGTGCACTAAAATTTAGTTGTGAAATTTGACACCCAACTGAAAATGGTGAATTCAATTTTTTTCAAAAAAATGTGCATTGAAATTTAGTGGCGAAATTTGACACCCAACTGAAAATGGTGAATTCAAAATTTTCAAAAAAATTTGCACTTGAATTTAGTTGTGTGCACGTATTTTGGATGATATATATGTCACAGCTGCTGGCCATATTGTTGCCAACCTCTCCTAGAAACTACAGTTGCATGCACGTCCTTTGGGCTGAGATACATCAAACTGTGCTACAAACAATTAATGGATAGACCAAAAAATAAAGGCCTCAGGGAGCCCACACTAGGCATGGCTACTTCATTTGGGGTTTTAAACTTGTGGTATCATTTTGACAGTATAATGGATCTTGGCCTTCAGAAGCCTAGTACTGAAAACCTTGATTTGTATTTCACATGTAGCCACCGTGAACTAATAAATTAGATAGCCAAGCCTTATTTTAAATATCTTCCATTGATTTTCTGTGGGTTTCATGTGAGACAGCCAGTTTCACCAGTGGCATGAACACGAGCATCCTTGGCCTTGCACTACCGGAATCCGCTTCTTTGCCGAGCGCCGGAGGCTTTGCCGAGCGTTTTTTTCAGGTGCTCGGCAATTGCCGAGAGCCAAATAAAAAACACTCGGCAAAAGCCTCTGCACTCGGCAAAAAAGGCTTTGCCGAGTGTCAAATAAAAAACACTCGGCAAAGAAGTTTCTTTGCCGAGTGCCAAAAAAACACTCCGCAAAGGCTTCTTTGCCGAGTGCCAAAGTAAAACACTTGGCAAAGCAATTTTTCAAACCACGTTTTGGTGTCCTAAACGAATTCAAATAAAAAAGTTTTCAACTACAAAGTTCCATAACTTCTCATGATCTATAAACTTTATATTGGTCATTTCTTCATTCGACAAAGTAATAATTACGTTGTTCACAAAATCTACATGTCTCTCAAGTAGTTTCATGAAACTACAAGAGAGAGATATAAGATTTGTGAATAATGTTAGCACCATAATTTTTGATGGAAAAACTTCCTAAATGAAGTTTGTAGATCTCGAAAGGTTATGAAACATTGTAGTTGAGCACTTTTTTATTTGAATTCATCTTGTCATGCAAAACTACGTTTGAAATTTAAAATTTTAAAATTCAAATTTTTCAAAAACCTCTGATGGAAAAACTTCCTAAATGAAGTTTGTAGATCTCGAAAAGTTATGAAACATTGTAGTTGACCACTTTTTCATTTGAATTCATCTTGTCATGCAAAACTACGTTTGAAATTCAAAATTTTAAAATTCGAATTTTTCAAAAGATCTCGGATGGAAAAACTTTCTAAATGAAGTTTGTAGATCTTGAAAAGTTATGAAACATTGTAGTTGACCACTTTTTCATTTGAATTCATCTTGTCATTCAAAACTACGTTTGAAATTCAAAATTTTAAAATTCGAATTTTTCAAAAGACCTCGGATGGAAAAACTTCCTAAATGAAGTTTGTAGATCTCGAAAAGTTATGAAACATTGTAGTTGACCACTTTTTCATTTAAATTCATCTTGTCATGCAAAACTACGTTTGAAATTCAAAATTTTAAAATTTTAATTTTTCAAAAGACCTCGGATGGAAAAACTTTCTATATGAAAAATGTAGAGCTCAAAAAGTTATGAAACTTTGTAGTTGACAACTTTTTGATTTGAATTCGTTTAGTGCCTTAAACAATCAATTTTCACTTGGTTTAGTATAATATTTGAGTAACTGAAACGGCATATAGACGCATGTGAGTGTGTAGTGCAGGTGGCAGAGGATGTATCACATGAGGGAGAGGTCACGAGTTCGAATCCTGCCGATCGCGTAGCCGTGAATTTTGCGCGAAAAATCCCGCGACTTGCGACTTCGACGGAGACTTTGCCGATCGGATTTTCGCCGAGGGCGCTTTGCCGAGAGCTGCGCCCGATAAACAGCTCCGGTAAACGGCTCTCGGCAAAGAAGCCTTTGCCGATCGGATTTTCGCCGAAGGTGCTTTGTCGAGAGCTGCGCTCGGCAAAGGCTTTGCCGAGGACCTTAGAGGCTTCTCCGGTAGTGTTGGCAGAGTCAACACCTTGAACTCATCTTTCGTTGGCATGGCACATGTCCTCAACAAGACAACCCACACCACGCTAGGCATGTTATGCTCCCAACACCCAGCATGGCCTATGAAGTTTCAGTCAAATTGCTCAATGCTCACTTTGCCAATGAAGATTTATTTTTAATATCAACCTTGTGGAAAAAATATTCCAGCGGTACAAATAAATACCAGATATCACCCTTCCACCTCGGTGATCATCACTTTTTTTGGATCCATGTTCAAGATTGTTATGTTGGCCCTAAAGAAAAAATGTTCCAGCAGTACAAATATATTTTGTGAAAATAGTTTGAAAGAAATAATTATGGAGGTAAAATACATAATGCAGTTGACAAGCTGACTATATTTTGGGCCTATTTAGATACAAGGCTAATTTCTAGGTAGCTAAAAATTAGCCAAAAGTAGCTTTGGTGCGACTAAACAAGAGGGCTAACATGAGGGCAAATTTTTTAGCCAAGCGTTCAACAGTTGTTAGCGAACTAGCTAGCCAGCAACAACTAATTTAGGCTATTTTTTAGCCCCAACTAGTCATGTAGAAACATATCCCCACCCCTACCCACCCACGTGGATATGCTTATTCCTTCTGACAGTGTTTCTGTAATAATTTTCATCTGGATTTTTTCTTGGTCCTCGGATCGATAAATAATAATAATAATAATAATAATAATAATAATAATAATAATAATAATAATAATAATAATAATAATAATAATAATAATAATAATAATAATAATAATTGGTAAAACAGAAAGCCCAGGATAGGTAAAATAAGGGTGCATCTATTTCTGGTCTTCCTATATAAATGGCCTCTTGAATCTTGATGGTATCGACCTCAGCAGCAGCACGTTTATGCGGAGATAGAATGGTGAGACTATCCGCACTCATGGACCTCTATATTCATCTTTTAAAAGGAATATTCTATCCTAGTCACCACAAAATATACAGTTTTCCCGCATCCATCCATCCTTTATATCATCCTATATCCACTATGGGGTCCACTTGTTACTTTATCTAAATATATCATGTGACATCTTGTTATGAAGAATTTATTGTCACGAATTTAATGGTGCAATCGGAATTTAATTTAGTGTTTTGATTTGTGAGTTATAATATTTTTTATATGAGAAAAGATTGGACACGCTTTTCGAGGCAGACAATCTCTTTCACGCGCGTGCCCATGCCGTGCTCTGGCGAACGCTACCGCGCTATATTTAGAGGGTACGCGATGGTAGCGGACCGTTTACAGTTTCCCGGTGCGGTGTCTTTTTACTCTATGTCGTACTCCATATTGGTTCAGGTTGGTTTACCGTATGCCGGTGCAGCTAGCCTGAGGGACCATATATTCTGCTAGCACCTGAGAGGAAAGAGCTGAGATACACACTTATTTTCCATCCGTGATGTTATACGTCGTTCTATGGCAACTTCCTACCTGAGGAGTATGTGCGCATGTGATGCATTGGGAATCATGACGGGGAGCAAAGAAGACAGCAGCCCTGTTTGCTAGGAAATTGCAAGTGCTGACGATTTCGTCGCCGTACAGTTCCTCATCAAGATTCCAACTGACTATCCTCTTCCAGGGCTGCAGCACGTTTTCAAGGCTGCAGCATGATTCCAACGCTTGAAAATGCAGTTACTTGTGGCCACAAGGGCAGATAGGAGAGAAGATCTTAATTCCAACAGTTGCCATTTGCCATGTAGATATGTATTTGTCACACTGCGAAAAGATTTAAGGTCACATTAGCATGCATTTCAGCCTAGCATCGTTCCAGATTAATAATTAAAATGATAAATACACTAAATTAAATGACACAAAAAAAATGTATAGATAAGCAAAGATTTGCACTGCTGCACAGCACCAAGACGAGGATGAATCACCTATGCAAAATCAATTTTTCTGAACAGAAAAGTCTTGTGGACGCTACCATGATTTACATATACACATACTTGCACAGAGCCAAGCATCCCCTAAAAAAATCTATAGTGGCTAAAATTTCGCAGCTCGGACATGACTTACTGCCAGAATTCCTTATGTGCTCTTGCGGTGTTTTTTTGTCAGAAAACAAATTCATTGAAGTATAGTGCCATAGTTTTTTAGAAAATAGAAAAATTCTGGCTGTTCTCTTAAGCCAACCGCTAGTACAAATCCTTTATCTACACTAGCGGTTCCCTTAAGTCTACCACTGGTAACACTGGTGGTAGGCTTAAGGGTACTGCCATTGTAAATAGAGGAATTGTGATGGCGGTAAGCTTAAGAAAACTGCCAGTACATACAAATGGATTCACGCTAGCGGTTTTCTTAATATGGTGCCAGTACAAATAATTTGAAATCAGTTTTGTTGAATTTTTCAAATGATCTTAGATTGGAAAATGATCTAAACAAGACTTGTAGTACTTCAAAAGATCTGCAACATTGTAGCCGATTACTTTTCATTTGAAAATGTTAGGTCATGGAAATTCTGTTTTAGGATTAATGATTTTCCAATTCATAATTTTTTTGAATTTTTCAAATGACCTCATATGGAGACTAAAGTTGTAGTACACGAAGAGGATCCAGAACTTTTCAGCTCGAACTTGTTTCATTTGAATTTGTTTAGGGTCTCAATTATATTAAACGAATGTATCAGCTACTTAGTCATAATTTTGCCTAGAGCCGTAGCGGTTGAGGAAGGAATGCACGAGGCTTGTGGTTCTGAGTTGATTGAGACTGTGTGGGCATGTAGTTCTTAATTGACGCAAGTAGAATACCCTGATTTTCACTAGCCTTTCACACATGGTTGGTAAAAACGTGGATACAAATTGAAAGAGTATCGCTACTATAAATATTTTCTATAGTAGTGATACTTATATATAAGACAAAATTGTAGGTGGTCATTGTTTCTTATGTCGTGTAATTTATTGAAGTCGTCTCTGTTTTCTTCTGAATTAATTTTTATTAGCCAAACAATAGTATATAGTACAACCGACAGCACAAGTAGGTTAAACATGGCGCGTGTACTGCTTGGTTGCCTATAAAATAGCCTCAGCACGTTTATGAGCAGACGATGAGATATCTTGTGAAAAAGACCGATGCCCTTCTCCCGAGTTGCTGGTGTTATCTAGACATGCGAAGCATTAGGAATCAAGATGGCAAACAAGAACCATAAAAAGCAATTGTTTCCCAGCCCCCATGTCGCTCCCTCTAGGGGCGACTCGGGCGGCGCCGCTCAGGCCCGCCTCCGAGCTTCCCTCCCTCACGCTTCCAAGCCCAGCCACCGCCCGAGCTCGACGCCGGCAGCTGGCAGAGGGCAAGGATGGCAGCGGATGGGTCTTCTCCCCCTCCCCGCTCCCTCTTCTCTCTCTCTCTCTCTCCCGGAGGTGTTTCCGAAGTTGGTGTGCATAGGGGCGGCGGCTGGCAATGGGATTCCGGCCCGCTGCACCCGAATCCAACATCTCCACAGCCGGATCCGTTCTACCGGCGCGCAGATCAGTGGCACGGTGGTGCGGCGCAGTGATGCGGCGGTGGCACTACAACATGGTGATACAGCGGTGGTGTGGCAGAGACGCTGTGCCATGGGAACTACGCGGACTACGGTGGCTAGGACGGCGGTAGCGGTGACGGTGGCTCACTCCTGACCGCCGGCGTGTAGATCTGTGGCCTTGTCGCCCGATCTGGTGAGGTACGAGGTGGATCTGGAGAGCCCGGATTAAGCGCTTCAATGGTAGGGCTTCAGGCCATGGTGGCACCTGGCGTTGGTGGACGTGGCTACGGGATCCTCGGTGTGGAGCTCGCCGGCAGGCGGAGTGGCCCGGGGCTATGTTCGCAAGCACGGAGGCTCGCGGACGGCAATTGCCGCATGGAGGCGGTGAGAACGATGAGGAGGCGGAAGCAACGCAGGGATGCAAGTGGGGGTGGCCCAAGGCATGGATTTGAGGTGCAAGAGTCAACTACGGTGGAAGGCAGCCCACAGCATTCGCATGGTGATTCGGGGCTTGACTTCTATGTGGCTGTTGTTGGGCGACGGTTTCGACCATGTGTCTGAGTTCCTGCGAAGTTAGTGAGGAGACCGGCGTGGGAAGTTGGGCCAGTAGAAGTGTAATGTCTGATGATTTGTGTGGTGTCTGATGGCACCTAGTGGCCCTGCTTGATTTTTCTGCTATCTTGATGAAGTGGCTTGGTTGCTAACGGTGGCGGGCGGCTTGGCGACGACCAGGGCCAGTTGCTCGTGCTTTCGGCTTGGCAGCTTGCAGCGGACTGCAGTGGCTAGCCTTGCATGGGAAGGGTTAGTCCGATGCAGGACAGCGTCGAGAGGCGCCGCAAGGGGAGGCGATGGAAGGATGGCTATATGGCTTGCTGCGGATCATGGCAGTTAGTCCTGCTTGGCAGCGGTTTATTCGGTGTGGTTCATCATCAGTAAATGACGGCGCAGGAGGTGATGATTGTGTATCATCATGTTGCTTTGTTGCCCTTTGTTGATGTTGCATTGTGGCGGCCAGTTATGGTTTTTAGTGGTGCTGCTTGGCGTGTGTTGAGTCTCAATCTAACCGGCCATTGTCAATAGTTGAGCTACTTGCTTACTGTTGTTTTTTAGGTTTCATTGCTTTCAGTCGTCGTTGTTGTTGTAGCTCTGTTATTTTGCCTGGTCTGGGTTTCTTCTTCTTCTTTTTAATATAGTCGGCAGCTCTTCTGCCTGATTCATTTTAAAAAAAACAAATGAACGATGGTCATTGTTGGGTGCCAAATTACCACGCCAAGCCATTACACGCATCCTGTATGTCCTCGAGCACATACAGGATTTTTCTTCTATGCAGTGGGTCACATTATGTACTGCACCTCCCAAAAAGAACTATCGGGAGGAGAACAACGATGTCCAGCAAGGCCACCTAGAACACTAAAGAATCTCGTCAAGATAGGGGCACTTGATAGCAGGAGGCTGGAAAGAGCTAAAGTTGAGAAAAAGGGCAGTAGATTGAGTTTTTGATCAATATAGTGTTGTGCAACTCAAGCAGCCATGATCCTCTGATCGATATAAAGAGTGGGGTAATATTATCCCAGTAGGAATATTTCCAAAAACATAATCTGCAAGTTTCCCATGAGAATGGAGGAGTTCGAATCGAATTTGGTTCAATTTGTACTTAGGCAGATGAAACCAGTCGCCTGTTTCCACCGCACAATTCCAATCATCGCCATAATCCAGAATAGGCCGGTTTTCTCTATGAAATCCCAACTCAGCTATTTTGCTCCCTTTTTTGTTGCAACTATTGGTGGTTGTATATTTCATCCCCTCCTCTATTAAACAAGTTATTACCCTTTAAACTAATGAGAACCATCTAAATAACCTCTCGAGGCAGTTTTAAAGGTGGTTTCACTAATGTGGTATATTAAAAATTCTACATAACCCCCTAAGATACAAGGGTTGACTACATAACTCCGTCAACTATAAAACATGATATTTTAACTCTTAAAGTATTTAATAATGTTGAAATGACCCCTCTGGATGGTCTTGTAGGGTAGCTTGAACAACACATCCTGCCACATTAGCCTATGTACCCTTGCTTGCACGTAGACCAATATTGACTACAAGAAATCTGGGCTTCTATGACAGTTAGATTATGACGATTACAACTAGTTTCCTGTCGCTGCCTGCTACCTTCGGGCGTCACCCACCTTGTTGAAGGCATCGCTAAAGAATCACCTGCAGCTCGTCCCTGGGCC
This sequence comes from Saccharum hybrid cultivar R570, assembly GCA_038087645.1. Taxonomy (NCBI): domain Eukaryota; kingdom Viridiplantae; phylum Streptophyta; class Magnoliopsida; order Poales; family Poaceae; genus Saccharum; species Saccharum hybrid cultivar. Next base: position 1,853,466 of record JAQSUU010000426.1, read on the forward strand.
TCCCTTGTCTGCTGGAGCCTGCTGGCCCCCATATGGTCACCATCAGGCTGTGGTGGTGTTCCTCACTGTGCCTGTCTATGCCTATGTTCTTCTCATAATGGCTTATCCTACAACTCTTGATATTGCTCTCGTCGCTTTTCTCTGACAGATACTTTGCCACCGTGGTCGTTGGTGTCCCCCCTATGAATGCTCTGTCGCAGTGGGCATCGCTTTTTCCCCGCGGATGCTTGGTCATCGGTGGAATCGCTGGCGGATGCTTTGCCACCGTTGGCTCTTCAGTCCCCTCTCTGGTAGATGTTTTGCTACTAAGAGTGTGCTGGCCACCTCTTGGCGGATACTTAGTTGCTGTGGTCGCTTGGTCTTCACTGGCAATTGCTTTGCCACCTAATGCTCATCGCTGCCACCACACCATTGTCTTTTTTAGGGCTGCCACTGTGTCCATGTATCCTTTCTTGTAGGCTCAGTTGGTAGTAGGTTGTAGGGGTTGACGGCAGTCCCTCTCTTTCTATAATTCTCTTTCTTGTTCTTATGTTTCTTTCCAGGTCACTCACCACTACCTTCATGGTTTGTAATATGTGGTATGAGGGTTCTCTCGTAGCTGTGTCGTGTAATTCTCTTCGTCTTATGAAATACGGGTATACGCCATTCGCAAAAAAAAGAAAAAAAAACAGCAGCAATGGGGCAGGTTGATCACTTACAGATCTTTTGGGCCGGTTCATAATATGAACTCTCTCACGGGCTGTGGGTCAGGGCAGGTTATTAGGGCCGGGTCAATATGGCCCCACTAGCAGGCCTAGCTTATTGCTACTGTCGCTGCTTATTGTCCTCCATTATTGATCTGCCGGTCTGTGTCCTTCTGAATATTTCTCTGTCGGGTTGTAAAACAACAAAAAGCATAGTAGGTAAAATAATGGTCCATCTATTGCTGGTCTGCCTATAAAATGTCCTCTTGACACAGCACAATTGCGCACGGACGATATATTGCTGTGAAATAAGAATAGTGAGCCAGCATACCCTTCTCCCTTTGCATGGTTTTAGAAACTTCTTCAAGCATCTAGAGAAAAACAAGAATCGATCTAGTTATTTCCACTTTAACATTCATATGTATGTACAGGTCTAAATGATGACTACCTACTTGAGATTGGGAGCATCTAGTCTAGGCATGTGAGGCGTTAGGAATCAAGATGGGCGCAAAGAAGGCAGCAGTGTGTTAGTTACGGAATTGTATTGCAGACATGGTTTACATGGCTGGTATATGGAACAGGGCAGCATGCCGATGGTTGATGGTAATGACCAGTACCTCTAGGTTGTATAGATACACCAATGAGGCTAAGGCCATGTGCTTCAGGATAAGCCCATATTCTAAGATGAGATGGCAACACAGCAGTCCATCCTGCTTCTTCTATGTCACACCCGGTTTTAAGGACAAAACCAGACATACACTATATGTGAAATAAAGAAGTCAAATATCACATATAGCCGCAGATAAGTGTAATATCAAGAGACAAATGCTTAATATACATAACTCAATAGTATAAAATATACCTTAGAGAGCAACACAGCGGAAAGACAACTCCAAACACCGGGTGTAGACTTCACTCCAGGAACAAACTGACTAGTTGATCACAAGTTTAAACTTCTCCTGAGGTGTGGAAAATAGCAAGAGTGAGTCCATGTCGAACTCAGCAAATATATCATAAGGTTCATGAGGCTCAAAAGGTTTGACACAGGTTTACTGCGATAGCTTTTAGTGAGTCATCTTTTAGCAATTGAGTAGCAACAAGTTTACCAAAAGTCCAAATAACCTCATGATCATGTAAACGAGAATGATGTATAGCAAGAAACAATAACCATTAGTGAGCATCAACATCATCAGTATTAACATTATCATCAGTGTTCATCATTTATTCTGTAAGGGTCCAAGGCCACACATGACCGTGAGCACGACTGTTATAACAGTTTTACACTCTGCAGAGGTTGTACACTTTCACTGTGAGTCATGATTACCCATATGCCCGGGGCGGCCAATCCCCAAAACACTCCCAAGGTGAGCAGTCAGGGTTCACTATTAAGCCTTTCAAAGGTTTGTCTAACAAGTTAGGGCCGCTAGGTTTTCAAAGTCAGTCAGTGTGATACAACCAGTTCCAGGGATCCACAGTCTGCTTTTTCCCATTTGCGCCACAAGGGTAACCTCTAACAAGCTAGAAAAGGTCCTCATACTGAGATAAAGCCAGAGCCATATAGCTCTCACAGTTGTACTGTAAGTCCCGGATGTTCGCTTACAGATGAGTCCTTATGGAGAGAAACTAGAGCACCATAAAAACAATCCAATATGCTCTAGCCCTCTTGAGCCATATTGCTTTAAAACATCTTTTAAATGTTTATTGCATATACCATTAGTCAAGTTACAGATCATGGTTATTTATCTTGAGCACTAGCATAAATACTACTCAATGCAATGTCCCATGGATGTCAAGGTACCGGATACAAAAGCTAGGATATCCTTAATGGTAATAAGGTAGACGCATGCACATGAATTAAGTATATTAAAGGTGAATAGGAAACAAGGATAATCTCATGCTATATTTGCCTTAACTTGCTTTTCCCCCAAAGCAATACGCTCAAAACCCTTCAGTATCCAACTTCCAATCCTCTGCTTCCAATTCTCAGCTTCTAGTCTTCAGAGAACAGCTTCTTAATCACCACATAAACCTCACTGATTGACTGAATCAATAAATCACCACACACGCATCGAGCAATCATACACGAAGCAAACAATGAATAATAATTAGAACAGTACACCAAACAAGTGAAACAACAAGTAAAAAGGTTTTAAAGATGTTCTATACGTTCCTACAAACACACAGACGCGGAAAGCACGCTAATCGGAGCTACGGTGAAAGAGAAATAATTACCGAAAGATTTACTTTATAAGAGTGAACGCTATATGTTTGGTTTATTTTGTTTAAAAAACCATGTGAAATATATTAATTTAGTCAATTTACATTGTAATTGAAAAATCGATTAAAGCTACTAGTCATATTTTATTTACAAACATTAAATACTATTTAAGCCATTTAAACTTTATTTGTGAAGGGATAGTAATTGTTTGAAAACATCTAACGAATTTATTTAGGACTCGTATTTAAACTAATCACGTTATAATTTAGATACACATTAACGTTGGGATAAATTATGTTAATAAAATTTATAAAATAGCAAAGTATAAAACCTATATTGCTCTTAATTGGAAAACTAATTGCCTATAGATTAATATTTTATTTGAATGCATAAATTAAAAATGCTAAACAATAATAGTATCGAGAGTTTTTATATTATAAAGAAAACAACTATGAGCGTGTTTTAGATTAGCTAAGAAAAATCTATATGAGCGATATTGATTTAGATTAATCACAACATATTTAGTTTTAAAAGTCGAGTTAAAGCTAATCATGTATTAATTATAAATGTTATCACATAACAATTAGACTTTACCTTCGCAAAGGAATTAAGCATGTGACTACATCTACTCGTACTTATCACATATGTATCATGTTCAGCTAATCAAATTATATTCTAGAAACACTTTTAAGTTAACAATTAATCATATTAACTTTTAGGTATAAATTATCTAGGTTAAGCACATATATTGTTTTTAATTCCAAACTAGTGTGCAAATATACTAATCAATTTAATATTTAGCTATATATGGAAAAACATATCACATGAAAAACATTGCCCCTAACATATAGTTCACGTCAGCACGAACCAAACGCAACTTAAATGAGACATGTTAAATATCATTGCTAACTTAAATTGCTTTTAATTAAAAGTTATTGATTAATCCTTAATCAAATTAATATTTAACTTATAAATTTCCAAGATATGAGACATGTTAAATATCATTGCTAACACGTAACACACACTGTGATGAAACTCGCGCAATCGAATCGAAATCAAAAACCTAAATCGACTTTAATTAATCAGCGATTAGTTAATTATAGGCACAATTAATATTTTAATAAAATAAATTCATAAATATGTGATATGAAAACTAATAACTCTACTACATAGATCTCAATTACATGAAACTAACGCAACTATAACGACCTGAAATAGAATTAAAATAAATAAACTATTATTATTTAACGACCGGTGGTGAACTCTTAAATACCTCATCTTCAACCATGGATCGTCATCACCAATAGAACGTATAAAACAACGATGGCCACAGGAGGCTGCTGTTGCTCACGGAGGGGGAGTCGAGGATGGCCTTTGCCGCGGGGCCTGCTGGCCGACCGGCGGCGGCGCAGCGCCGGGCTGGGCAGCACGGCGGCGGCGCGGCGGCGACGGCGACGACAAGAGAAGGATGAGAAAAATTTAATTTACTACAGGAGAGATTTTCCAAACTAGGAGCTCCTCATACGTTAGTTTTGGTGTGCTTTATCTAAGGGATAGGTACGTATATATAGGGAGGAAAACTCTCCACCTCCATGTCAACTAGCGATATGGTGCTAATTGACGTTGCACCATCCACCTCCGCTAATAGGCCTAAGTAATCATTTAAGCCCATTAGTAAATAAATGTATGGACCTTTGAGATTTATTAAGATTATTGCACATGAGCTTTGAGCGTTGGGAAAATGAGAGATTTATTATTTTCGGAACTAATTATTTTTATGGATAAAATAATTCCAGAAAAGTCTAGAATTATTATTTAAGCCGCAAAAAATACTCCAGAGAGCTCCGAAAATTTGGGGAAATTTTCCAGGGACATTAGGAAATATGAGGAACCCAAATAAAGTATTTGGAGCTCAAGATAAGATATTTTGGAGCATCTAAAAATTAGACTATGCTCACAGACAAGTGGAAACAAGTTACAGAAAAAGTCGGAAAAATTCCCGAGAAGTTTGTAGAGGTTGATTGACAGATGAGAAACAAGAAATTTGATTGCAGAAAACGATAAAGGCTTGCTAGAGAAGGAAGATCGTTCTACTAAATGCATTTTAAAGATTTTATTCACTCTCAACACACAAAGGAACAATAAGCAAACATCACATCAAATCATATGCACCGGCATGTATACACTCAATGTTGCTAAACCCTATGATAAATTTTATTTTAGTGAAAAATATTATTTTTCTATGTTTTCATGAGCACTAGAATACAAAATTAAATTACTTTGCATCTATTTTGAAAATAGTAAATTTTAGGGTGTTACAATTCTACCCCGTTAAGATAAATCTCGTCCTCGAGATTCGGAAGATGGTGATAAAAGAGATATTGATACTCTGCCTTTATTTGATCCTCAACTTCCCAAGTTACATCTTCCTCTCTTCGATTGCTCTACTACATTTTACACGCTTTAAGTACTGTTTGCCTAAAAGTCATTGGACAGTTTCTAAGATCCTTGCTGGCTAATCTGCTTAAGCATTATCATCTCTCTTATTGAGCTCCTCCAAAGCCGTTTGTTCCTCTACTCGGACTTCTGTAAACTCATGGTCCACTTTTCTATCCTCGGTGTACCTATCTTCTAATTGGTCATTCTCGTCTTCCTCAGATAAGAGTCGACCACCTTGATACTCAATTCTTTTCCCTGACGGTTTTGTTAAGAGCATTGTGCACCGAGTACCATGAATCACTCCTTTATGCGCACAGAGCCATCCATTACCAAGAACCACGCGAATTTTAAGTGACTCCAACACAGTGAGAGTTACGGTGAAGTTTTCCTTGTTTATGACAAGACTGACATTCGGGCATATCTGATCTGCCTGCATTTCTCCCACTGGGGTACGAACTAGCAAAGGCCTCCTCGTTAGACACTTCACCATCTTGCACGTCTCTACTATGTCGGCAGAAATGAAAGAATGCGAAGCACTAGGGTCAAACAGAGCAAAAACTTGTACTGTGCTTACTTGAATATAACCACCCACCACTTTGGTAACTCTATGAATTTTATCCATATCCACATTGCACAGTCTTTCATTGACATAGTTTCGCTGTGCTTTGCTTCCTTAAGCAGGCTTCGTATGGGCTTTCCTTTTTCGCTTTCGTCGTTGTGGATTCTGACTCAGTTCACTCCCAACTTGCTCTTCAACATTGTTGTTTTGATAGTGCTCAGCTTCATCATACCCATAACATCCTTCAATGGCAGAAACATCAGCCTTTTCCCACATATCAGTGCGAGACGTCATATGGGGTTCCTGAGTCATGGGATACTACACTTCCTGTCATCAAGTGACCAACATCAGCAACACGAGCAAGTATAGATGATCATAATCATGAGCTATCTAAAGGGACAACTCTCGCCTCCGTGGATCCAAAATTATCAACCTTGTACACAAGACATTTTTGCTTGAGAGTGACAACTCAATCATGGAAACTAACCAATACTTCCAAATAGAGAATTAAAACTTAATAAACCTTCTTTACATTGGCTACCCCCCTTAAAATAAGGGACACCAAATAAGGTAGCTTGAACCTTTTTCTAGATTAGCTAACTAGCATCCATACGTTCTAATATCCTAATGATTCTTTTGTACATAGGTAGAAACAAGAAATCTGAAGTTTCTCGCGAGCAGAAAATCAGCAACGCGGTAAAACTGCTACAACTCTCGTTTTGTAATTCCAATGAAGTTCCACCTTATACCGTTGGAAAGCTTATGAAATTTCCTAAAACTTTCTTATAGAACACTTTTTCAAATTCTGTAGATGACTTGGTCGAAAACAGCACATAACAGATTCTGTTCCAATTTTTAGACAGCATAGTTGTATTGTCTTGTGATTTTTGTATCTCCCAATCTAAAATAGCTATGAGGGTGGTTCTTGCGGCTAGGTAAAGATCTCAAATCCTAACATTGTCTAGAATTTTCTCATGATTTATGGTCGTTCAAAGACAGATGTATAAGCCAAATGAGACAGACTGCTCTAAAAGAATAGGATGTAGAGAGTCAAAATAAACCAACCCATCTACCTATTCACTAATCCTTATATCTTAAGCCTATATCTAAATGAAATTATGGGATCCATAAGTCCATTGCAATCATTACAAAGATCCAAAACAAGCATTGGCATAAAGACAATCCAACAAGGCAATATAGGAGCACAACTCAACATTGACTCAACTTGTGATGCTATCATTTTCTTCGTATAAAGGGAAAAGATCCTAATGCTACTCTTCCGATGTCGCAAGAAGATGGTAAGATGAGGTTCTAAAAGCATACCAAATCAAGGAGTGAAGATGAGAACAAAGACTTTTAAAATAAGCAACAAGGCGAGGATAATATCAAGGGCAAGGATGCAGTATGGAAGAAAATACTAAGGTTTATAGAACAAGGATTGTTATAGCAGTTTCAAAACCTTAACATGACCAATTTCTAACTAGGCTTGCGTCCTACAGTCAGCATTGCTCTGATACCACTCTGTCACACCTGGTTTTAAGGACAAAACCAGACATACACTATATGTGAAATAAAGAAGTCAAATCTCACATATAGCCGCAGATAAGTGTAATATTAAGAGACAAATGCTTAATATACATAACTCAATAGTATAAAATATACCTTAGAGAGCAACACAGCGGAAAGACAACTCCAAACACCGGGTGTAGACTTCACTCAAGAAACAAACTGACTAGTTGATCACAAGTCTAAACTTCTCCTGAGGTGTGGGAAATAGCAAGAGTGAGTCCATGTCGAACTTAGAAAATATATCATAGGGTTCATGAGGCTCAAAAGGTTTGACACAGGTTTACTACGATAGCTTTTAGTGAGTCATCTTTTAGCAATTGAGTAGCAATAAGTTTACCAAAAGTCCAAATAACCTCATGATCATGTAAACGAGAATAATGTATAGCAGGAAACAATAACCATTAGTGAGCATCAACATCATTATTGTTGACATTATCATTAGTGTTCATCATTTATTCTGTAAGGGTCCAAGGCCACTCGTGATCGTGAGCACGGCTGTTATAACAGTTTTACACTCTGCAAATGTTGTACACTTTCACTGTGAGTCGTGATTACCCATATGCGTGGGGCAGCCAATCCCCAAAACACCCCCATGGTGAGCAAGCAGGGTTCACTATGAAGCCTTTCAAAGGTTCGTCTAACAAGTTAGGGCCGCTAGGTTTCTAAAGTCAGTCTGTGTGATACAACCAGTCCCAGGGATCCACAGTCTGCTTTTCCCCATTTGCGCCACAAGGGTAACCTCTAACAAGCTAGAAAAGGTCCTCATACTGAGCTAAAGCCAGAGCCATATAGCCCTCATAGTTGTACTGTAAGTCTCGGATGTTCGCTTACAGATAAGTCCTTATAGAGAGAAACTAGAGCACCATAAAAACAATCCAATATGCTCTAGCCCGCTTGAGCCATGTTGCTTTAAAACATCTTTTAAATGTTTATTGCATATACCATTAGTCAAGTTACAGATCATGGTTATTTATCTTGAGCACTAGCATAAATACTACTCAATGCAATGTCCCATGGATGTCAAGGTACAGGTTACAAAAGGTAGGATATCCTTAATGGTAACAAGGTAGACACATGCACATGAATTAAGTATATTAAAGGTGAATAGGAAACAAGGATAATCACATGCTATACTTGTCTTAACTTGCTTTTCCTCCAAAGCAATACGCTCAAAAACCTTTAGTATCCAACTTCCAATCCTCTGCTTCTAATTCTCAGCTTCTAGTCTTCAGAGAACAGCTTCTTAATCACCACATAAACCTCACCGATTGACTGAATCAATAAATCACCACACACGCATCGAGCAATCATACACGAAGCAAACAATGAATAATAATTAGAACAGTACACCAAACAAGTGAAACAACAAGTAAAAAGATTTTAAAGATGTTCTATACGTTCCTACGAACACACAGACACGGAAAAGCACGCTATCGGAGCTACGGTGAAAGAGAAATAATTACCGAAAGATTTACTTTATAAGAGTGAAGGCTATATGCTTGGTTTATTTTGTTTACAAAACCATGTGAAATATATTAATTTAGTCAATTTACATTGTAATTGAAAAATCGATTAAAGCTACTAGTCATATTTTATTTACAAATATTAAATACTATTTAAGCCAATTAAACTTTATTTGTGAAGGGATAGTAATTGTTTGAAAACATCTAACGAATTTATTTAGGACTCGTATTTAAACTAATCACGTAATAATTTAGATACACATTAACGTTGAGATAAATTATGTTAATAATATTTATAAAATAGCAAAGTATAAAACCTATATTGCTCTTAATTGGAAAACTAATTGCATATAGATTAATATTTTATTTGAACGCATAAATTAAAACATGCTAAACAATAATACTATCGAGAGTTTTATATTATAAAAGAAACAACTACGAGCTTATTTTAGATTAGCTAAAAAAATCTATATGAGCGATATTGATTTAGATTAATCACAACATATTTAGTTTTAAAAGTCGAGTTAAAGCTAATCATGTATTATTTATAAATGTTATCACATAACAATTAAACTTTACCTTCGCAAAGGAATTAAGCATGTGACTGCATCTACTCGTACTTATCATATATGTATCCTGTTCAGCTAATCAAATTATATTCTAGAAACACTTTTAAGTTAACAATTAATCATATTAACTTTTAGGTATAAATTATCAAGGTTAAGCACCTATATTGCTTTTAATTCCAAACTAGTGTGCAAATATACTAATCAATTTAATATTTAGCTATATATGGAAAAACATATCACATGAAAAACATTGCCCCTAACATATAGTTCACGTCAGCACGAACCAAACGCAACTTAAATGGTGCAAAACAAAATTATAACTTAAATTGCTTTTAATTAAAAGTTATTGAATAATCCTTAATCAAATTAATATTTAACTTATAAATTTCCAAGATATGAGACATGTTAAATATCATTGCTAACACGTAACACACACTGTGATGAAACTCGCGCAATCGAATCGAAATCAAAAACCTAAATCGACTTTAATTAATCAGCGATTAGTTAATTATAGGCACAATTAATATTTTAATAAAATAAATTCATAAATATGTGATATGAAAATTAATAACTCTACTACATAGATCTCAATGACATGAAACTAACGCAACTATAACGAACTAAAATGGAATTAAAATAAATAAATTATGATTATTTAACGACTAGTGGCAAACTTGTAAATACCTGATCTTCAACCTTGGATCGTCATCACCAATAGAACGTATAGAACAGCGATGGCCATAGGAGGGTGCTGTTGCTCGCGGAGGGGGAGTCGAGGACGGCCTTGGCCGCGGGGCCTGCTGGCCGACCGGCGGCGACGGCGAGAGAAGGATGAGAAAAATCTAATTTACTACACGAGGGATTTCCCAAACTAGGGGCTCCCCATACGTTAGTTTTGGTGTGCTTTGCCCAAGGGATAGGTACGTATATATAGGGAGGAAAACTCTCCACCTCCATGTCAACTAGCGATATGGTGCTAATTGACGTTGCACCATCCACCTCCGCTAATAGGCCTAAGTAATCATTTAAGCCCATTAGTAAATAAATGTATGGACCTTTGAGATTTATTAAGATTATTGCACATGGGCTTTGAGCGTTGGGGAAAATGAGAGATTTATTATTTTCAGAACTAATTATTTTCATGGATAAAATAATTCCAGAAAAGTTTAGAATTATTATTTAAGCCGTGAAAAATACTTCGAGAGCTCCGAAAATTTGGGGAAATTTTCCAGGGACATTAGAAAATATGAGGAACCCAAATAAAGTATTTGGAGCTCAAGATAAGATATTTTGGAGCATCTAAAAATTAGACTATGCTCATAGACAAGTGGAAACAAGCTACAGAAAAAGTCGGAAAAATTCCCGAGAAGTTTGTAGAGGTTGATTGACAGATGAGAAACAAGGAATTTGATTGCAGAAAACGATAAAGGCTTGCTAGAGAAGGAAGATCGTCCTACTAAATGCATTTTAAAGATTTTATTCACTCTCAACACACAAAGGAACAATAAGCAAACATCACATCAAATCATATGTACCGGCATGTATACACTCAATGTTGCTAAACCCTATGATAAATTTTATTTTAGTGAAAAATATTATTTTTCTATGTTTTCATGAGCACTAGAATACAAAATTAAATTACTTTGCATCTATTTTGAAAAGAGCAAATTTTAGGGTGTTACATTCTAGGACCCAAAGATTAGGGCATTGGGGGGTCAGTAGCCAACAACTCGTCAGCTTTGTGTGCCTTTTGTAGTGAACACCAAGCCAGATTCTTGTTCACCCATGGAAGATAGGCTTGCAGTGTCCCCTAACCTTCAATAGCTGCATGTTGTACTTCTGGATATATTTTACAAAACTACAAGCAATGAGACAGAAACATTACTCGTCCATGTGTATTTCTGCTTCTTCAAAACATAGGTTGTGTGAGTTCATCGCATCTATGAGCTATGATTCACTACTTCCACGAAGGGTGTGCTTTGCCATGCCTGTATATATGGCTTGTGGAAGCATATACATATTTAACTCCTATACATAAGTGTGATCGCTACCACCGAATGGAACTCCAATATTTCTGTCATAAGATATGGTTTAACTTCAAAAACGGAAATGAATAGTTTTTAGATAATGGAAAAAAGTTCCAGCCTCTACCATTATGGTACACAACTGAAACCAGAAATGAACACTAACATGTACATAGTCATTCTAGTTAGAAGATTGAATACTGATAAAGATATTTGGGCCATACAGAAAAAGGAAGCATAAACAATAGTATTCACGAAGGCCACTCTCTTGTTAGTCTTTGTTGACCTGAGTACCAATCTGGAGACGTACAGAAGCTAGAATAAAGAATTTTAAATTCTAAGCCAAAAAACTAGGTTGTTGAGAGAGTAAAGGCGTATAGCGAACATGGCATTGAGCAAGTTAGGCAGGATCGGAGTAGTGTCGGCATGTGAACAAGGCATATACGAACAAGTTTCCATAGATATCGTTTCATGATTGGTAGTTTATTTAATCTTACCGTAGGGAGTCCGGCCCCTACAGAGTTCTAAAAAAAGGCACAGAACCATTTTTTCTACAAAGCAGCACAACTATTGTGTGAAACATGAAAAGTAATGCAGATGGCATATATTGAATATTATAATGGAAACTTGGCTTCTCCGGGACCTTGAGAATTTACATGAATAAACTGAGTGGAATATTGACCAACACCTATCCACCTGCAAAATGCCTCTGCTTTGCCTGAGGCTGTTTCCAGATGAACTGAAGCACAACGTTCACATAGCATGGCAATTGACATCTTATTTGATGAATTAATTTCCAGCATAACCAGAATCAAAACCATTGATGGAGACATGCAAATCTGGAAAAGGACCAAAAAAATTAGCAAATAAGCCAGAGGAAACCTAAAGCTTGACAACACATGCAGGAAGGACAGTAGCGCCAATATGTAGTGAGTTGCACGGCACCAGGGTGAGTCCTATCCAGAGACCAGGAATCCCATGCCCCATAAGCATCTACATATTTGTGCTGTTTATATGTCATCAATCACATTTCTCATTTTCATATTTTATCTTAATAATGTCATGGTTGATGAATTGATGAATCGGAACACAGAATGACCTTGTAGGTGTAAAGATTAGAATGTACATAGTATTGTATTGCCTCAGATGAGCTACTTATAAATTGGTCTCTTTGATCTTATCTGTTTATGGAGAAAAGCAAAAAAATGGTGACCTCCTATATTGACGTGGAAAGAACTAATCATGAGGCAGGTAACAGTAATGAACTAATCATATGTATATCACAGAGCATATTCCTCACGTTTGTGTTGGTATCACTTCTAGCAGGTCTAGGCCACGGGAGTTGCTTAGTGGGCTTTTGCCGGGTTAAAAATAATTTATTTCCCATTTTTTTGTCCAATTTCAAATGTGTACGTGTGAAAAAGGTTCTGCTAAGTACCTCCTCTAAGCACTCCTTGAATTATAAACAAGAAACTACAATACTCAAGGCATACCATAGACACCATCATTTGACAATCCACAATTTTCCCCGTAGACTTACTATCACAGGGATACTAATTAGTTTTCGTGGGTTTAATGTAATTACTGTGACAATCAGCTACCAAGGAAATATTTAGAGTTAAATACACCAGAGGTCCACTAACTTGTGAGGAGGTTTCAATTAGGTCCATCGACTTTTAAAGTGACTTTCTGGGTCCATAAACTTTGATGCTCTATCATTTAGATCCATCAACTTTCAACCTAAGTCCATCAACTTTCAAAGTGATTTTCCGGGTCCATAAACTTTGTATGCCGTATCACTTAGATCCAGCACGTGCTCCGCGTCATCGTGTCGAACCCAGTTAGGTCAAGGGCACCTATCTGTAACGACGACAAGTTCACATGGGGATCGAAACGATCATAAGCAGCTTCCGCCCCGGCCGACGCGGTGCCCGTGTACCGCGAGCTGCATGCATGGTTCACCTCAGCTCTCTCACTCAAGTGTACGTGCGTGTGCTTATTTGTGCTCCACGATAATCCAGGCATTCAGATATGGTATTGCTCCATGATAATCCAGGCATTCAGACGTGAATGCACTTGTGCTTTGATCTGATCGATCGGGGACGTACGATGGCCGGATCGAGAGCTCTTGCATCGGCATCGATCGGATCAGCTGCTTGTAGTGGTCGATGCCGCATCGGTGGGTCGAAACAGTAGCGATAGCGATCATCCACGGGCGAGCACGTACCAATTCGCGATTCCATGCATGCGAGCAAATTAAAACTGCAGCTCATAGTCGACGTGACACGTACGTACATACGGCACAGACAACGACGATGTGTCACCGGCTACGAGACCGTTGTTGTGGGCGACCGCGCCATGCTTGCGTTTCAGCGATGACCGGTCCGATCGAGTACGTGGACTCGGACAATGCATGATATGGCCACTCGACGCATGCATGCAGGCCATCTACTAGCAGGTGTACGGCACGGCGTCCGCAGACGGACGCGTCCGCCACGGGAAATGATCATGAGCAGGCCGACGCGGTGCCCGTGTACCGCGAGCTGCATGCATGGTTCATCTCAGCTCGCTCGCTCGCTCAAGTGTACATGCGTGTGCCGATCGGATCGATGATGCGCGGCTGGGCGCACCACCGCGCAAGCATGCAACACAGATCATATGCCAGCTGATCGAAGCAGCTAGCCCAACCACGCGTCCACCGGCTGTTCGATCGCCCACCCAAACGACGTCAATGCAAACAAGCAGCTAGCTCGCTCGTCCCCGGCTTGCCGCAGCGCACCATGCCTAAGTGATACGGCATATAAAGTTTATGGATCCAGAAAGTCACTTTGAAAGTTGATGAACCTAAGTGATACGGCATCAAAGTTTATGGACCCAGAAAGTCACTTTGAAAGTTGATGGATCTAACTGAAACCTCCTCACAAGTTAGAGGACCTCTGGTGCATTTAACTCAAATATTTATATTTTTGTTGGTTTACGCAATTTTCTTGTACATTTTCATTCAAGGAAATACAATTTTTTTTGTTGGTTCTACGCAATTTCTCTGTTGGTTTCTCGCTATGAATTGCAGAGAGTATTTTTCACAACCGATTAGTGGAAAGAAGCAGAAGTACTGTTAACTATTGCCTGCTTTTTATCACAACCACATGCGTAAAACAAATACTGGAACTGGCTCTCAAGGGGGATATCAACGGGTGGTGAAGGTCGTTTCTATATATAGGACTGTTAGAGTATGTACCTTATGTTTTTCATTAATTGGATGTTCGATTCATTGGCTTGCAAAAACAATGTCACAGAATAAACATGCATCTCGTGCAACAGTGAATACTCATACGTCATTGGCCCCATTTGTGTTTTCCATTTTTTCTGAGAAGTGTCTGTCTTGATGGTCAGTTGAATGGTATGTAGCACAGAGACCACATGGTACATGGTAGGCATAAACGTTAGAAAGTATTGCTCGCTCAGCTGACCTGCTTATAAAATGCCTTCTAGTCACAGTACTCTGTTTCTGCATAAAGGAAAAAATGGCAAGCTAGTGACAACAATATATTGTAGTTGTATTTACATGGAAAGAACCAAGAGGCGAGGCAACATGGCTAACCAGCACTGCCTTCGTCATATAGTATGGCTTGAACTGTAGACTCTTACAAAGTCTGAAACATATCATGCAGCATTCTTCTTGTGTTTAGGTTGGATTCATTGGTTGGAATCACTAGTTCGACGATCATCTGGGCATGTGAAGCATTAGGAAACAAGAAGAGAAGCAAAGGGCTCCCCTTTTTCGAGACTTCCTGGTTGCTTTCTACCTTTCCTTGATGGGAAGCTCCACAAAGATTCCAGGGTGCCCCAAAAAAACTAGCAGGGCAGCTGGAATGTGATCACTCAGTAGCGGACCACAGAGAATTTGCAGAGCACCCTTTGTAGGATCTGATGACGCATCTACATGCTTTCTATCTTGACCTCTACAAGCGCATGAGCATGCATGTAGAAAGGCCCACGCTTGCTCACCTCCACCTCAGCTCCTCTCACGAAGAAAGTTCCTTAATTGCCATCGGAAATTAATGTTTTGTGTTATTGCAAAAAACTTACTCTGTTATTTATTATTGTTTTGTGTCATTGCCAAAGTCTGAGACTTGGGTCCCTAACTTGCCATTTCCATCAAGTTGTTGGTCCCCTTCTGTCGGGTGAAGAATGTCATATTTGTTTTGTTATGCTAATTATATATTGCCCTGGTTTCGCATGTAATTCAATTCCATAATTTAGTCAAATGTCATTAATTTGCTTCTTGCAACAGTAGACATTTTAAAACCATAGAAAATATCATTTAAAAGAAAATATTGAAAATGTATGGAGAAAACCTTTCTATCTGATTTTATCTTCTTTATAGTCAGAATACGTGATATTTCTATGTATGGGATCTTAAATTTAATTTATTGCAGTATCGTAATCACCACATCTATTGCAACCATTAGTGGTTCTCATGTATCATGGATCTCAGTTGTCCTTTTCGTTTATTACAATAATAATTGTTGGAACCGAGGATCTACGGACGATCACGAGGACATGACAAGGAAATTTCCCGGCGACGAACGCCGCGGCGATAAACGCCTGTATCTTGGCTGTTATTAATCAAAACTCAACTCAGGACACTCTAAAATGAAGAGTACATGGCATATTTAACTACCCAGGGGACGCACCACGGAGCTCTCCTCCACTCACCCGGTCTTCACGCCATGATCTGCAGACGCGCTCAGCGACACCAGTGAGCCGTTCGCTCATCCTAGACGTTGCGGCTTCCACTACTGACCGGCTCCATGCACACATGCACACCACGTACTTCTAACTGCCTATGGAACAGCCATGCATGCACGGACTCCCAACTACCTACGACTGAAATAGTCATGGCAGCCTCCATGCACACCGACTGGACACCAGCTCAACCACGGCATGCCCAACCACGGACACCGACACAACACACGCGACACCACCACGCGGCGCGGCACACTGACGCACACGCCATGGACACTTGTCGTGGTTTATTCTAACAATAATGTCTTGGTTAAATCATTGGAAGTGCATACTGTACGTATTGCTGAGGTGAGCTGCCTATACATTGGTCTCTTTGGTCACAGCTGTTTACGAACAAATGGAAAACATGGCAAAGCTCGTACAAGAGCATCTTCTAGCTATATTGACATGGAAAGAACAAGAGGCAAGGTAACCTGCACTGTCATGCTCAATCTGTGGTTTTTGGGACTCCTAGTTACATTCTTACAAAAAATATGTATATCATGTACCATATTTCTCACATTTAAGTGGGAAACTTTGGTTGGTATCACTTCGATCTATGAGGGCTATCTCGGCATGTGAAGCATCAGGAACCAAGAAGAGAAGCAAAAGAGGTGCTCGCGCCATGTGATTTCCTTCACGTCAACGGGGTGAGACAGTTTCAAAGATCACAAGCAAAGGTGGTGCTCACGTTGCATCTTTGTAGTCCACAACCCAGCATGGCTCCTCAATGGCATCGCTCATCAATAGACCCTGCTAGCATCTTATCCGAGACATCCTGAGGAGCGAGCTTGTGACTTAGTAGGAGCTTGTCTATGATTTGTGGGCCTGCGCAAAAAGATGCGCAACCCACCCTATTGGGACAGGGATACCTGAGTCGCGAAGACATCTTTCCCCAAACACATCTCTTCGTTTAAGGACGAGCTGACCAAACTATTGCTTGAGTTGTTGAGTCCCTGATCTGGCAGGGACCATCCAAGGGCCTTCACCCACGGTGGCGGACAGGGCGAAGACCGGTGTGCCGCAGAGGCTCCTGAGGGCCTCAAGGACAGGCAAAGGCCTTCGCCCTGCGGTAGCAAGCCCGGCAAAGGCCAGTGGATAGCGGAGACCCACTGGACAAGGCTTGAGGCGACCTCCGAGGCCGAGCGAGGGAAGTTGAGCGGAGGTTCTCGAGGGGGATAACAGGAAGCAAAGCGGGAGAACACGACGATGACTTGGCCTCCGCCGGCCACCTGAGAAACCTCAGGCCGAGACACGCACGTGACGACGAGTCACTGGGCCTCCACCAAGCTCAGTCGGTAAGGCCCATGAAGAATGGTGGTGCGAAAGGAGAAGACCCAAGATGACCTTGTAGCAAACAACGTGTCCTGGGTCAAAATAGTAAAGTGGCATCCTCATGTATAAACCCTAAACCTATAAAAGGGGAAGTGAACCCCCATGTAAAATGGAGATGGTTGAATGCTATTTATGAAACCCTAACTGTTTCTGGCCCACCTGTGTTCTTGCCTTAGCATCAAGCCTTCGCCCAGGTGGAGGCCCCATCTCACTCTCCCTGCTAGGACCCACTTATTTCCCAACACAACCACTTTTGTTCGGACTGATTTGTAGAGACGGGTGTAGATTAAGCTGCCTCTGTACAGAAAAGCTCCAGAGACTACAAATCCATGAAGATCTTCGATCATCAACATTATGTACATGCCCAGTTGCATCATTCCAGATTAATTCAAATAATTTAAAGCATGTGGCAACAAATAGAGACAGCGAGTACAAAACAATTAATTTTGATTAGGCGGTATACATACTAAATTTATCAAAAAATCTTTTAACACTTTTATATTTCCTAGGATTGTAGGTCAACAGTACTGTTCCTGTGCGTTATTGGTCCAACTGGTCCATGTTATTTTCTTGAATTATTTATTGGTAGCCGCATTGATGTCACACCCGGTTTTCTAAAAGAACAAAACCAGGCTCGTTATATGTGTGCCCAGGAAGTTCACACATACAACAATAGAATAGAAATATCAAAACAATGTTTATATAACAGCGGAATATATGCTATATTAACACTTATAACTATCAGAGTATTGCAGAACGGCTGCTAAACTTCTGCTCGGGCTCTATTCTTCTCAGGGACGGCTGACTGGGGGCTCTGTACGTATGCCAAGCACTTTCTGAAAGACTTCTGGAAACTCCACTACACCTTTATTTTTCTTCTAAGCAGCACCTTACTACACTCTGGAGTATGGGAGAAATAGCAAGGGTGAGCACATGTCGTACTCAACAAATATAACAAGGGGTTCATGAGGTTCAAATAGCTAACACTGGTTAAACTGCAAGTAGTTTTTAGTATGTCATGTTTAGCAATTAATAGTGATAAGGTAGCAAATATTCCCATAGCCACGTGATCAAGTGAACAAGATATAATGAATAGCGTATAAACAACATAATAAGCACATAGTTAAACAGTGATCATCTATTCCATAAGGATTCCAAGGCCGCTCGTGTCCGTGAGCACGGCTGTTATAACAGTTTATTAAACTCTGCGCAAAGGCTGCATCTTTTGCAGCGCTGACTATAATAGCCTCTTACCTCAGCACATCAATGCATGATAGACCTTGTACCGTGCTATGAAATAGATTGATATAAACAAGGATACCCTTCTCTGTTTGCATGGTCTTAGAAACTGCAAGCATTACACAGAAAGAACTGAGTATAAGGGTTGTTTTTGAGCCGGCCCACTCATAGATGAGCCCTACCCATTCATAGGATCACGCCTCTAGAGGGCTCATCAGAGAGATGCCAACAGTAAATTTGTATTTTTTTGAAAACCAAAGAGCAGTACATCGAGTTGATACACAGACTTTGGAACACTCGCAGGCTCTGCCTGACTAAGAGGGACACAACATAAAAGGAAAACAAAAAAGCAAATCTAATGACAGTCAATCCGTGGACTATACCGCCACCCAAATACTTGGGAATAGAAAACCTTCGCCACCTGCTCCAACTACTGCAAGACCACTACAGCTATACCCTGCATATCCAACGGTTGGAGAATTTCCGAAGAACGGAGTCTATGGATAACTGCATAAATAACATGCAAAGGAGACTAATTTTTTTCTTTTAAAAAACAATGTCATTTCTGTGCAACCATTTAGACCAGGCAATCACACTTGCTCCCAAAAGAACTAAAGACCTCAACTCTTTTTTGACACCATACAGCCAACTACCAAATATATGTGATATGCTTTGGGGTTTTGCTAAATTCAACAGTATGTGAGCAACGCTCCGGACCGATCACGCAAAACGGCAATCAATAAACATGTGCTGAATTGTCTCATCCTCCTAACAAAAGAAACAAGTTTTTGTTTCCTTGACATTTGCACAAAATTAGATTATCCTTAGTTAACACGTACATATGTAACATAAAATTGTAAGCTGGGCTAGAGAACGTGTCGAGGGGCTAGAAGTGCACAATTAAACCATAGAAAACATCCTTTTAAAGAAGACATGGTAAATATATGTAGAAAAGCTTTTCTCCCTGATTATCTGTATTCTTGTTTGTGTCCGGAATACTTGATATTTCCATTTGTCGGGATATTAAATTCAGTTTATTGTAATATCTGAGTAACCACCACATCTCTTGCAACTGTTATTGCTTACCCCAGTTGTCATTTTCATTTTTTATAATAATAAATGCTGTCGTTAATGGTATGAAAGTGCATAGGCTTATAAATTGGTCTCTTAATTTGGTCACAGGTTTTTATGGACAAAAGGAAAAACATTAGGCAAGCTCCTACAGGAGCATCTTGTAGCTATATTAACATGGAAAGAACCATGAGGCGAGGTAACCTGCACTGTCCTGCTCAATGTGTGGTTTCTGAGACTGCTAGTGACGTTCTTACAAAAACAGATGTATATCATGTACCATATTTCTCACATGTAAGTGGGAAACTTTGGTTTTTGTATCACTTCGATCTTTGAGGGCATCTTGCCATCTTGGCATGTGAAGCATCAGGAACCAAGACGAGAAGCAAAGCAGGTGCTGGCACCTTGTGATGTCCTTCATGTCAAAGGGGTCACACGATGTGGGGTCATTCACAGAAGCGAGTTGAAAAACCACAAGCAAAGCCGGCGCTCACATCATATCTTGTAGTCCAATCCCGCATGGGTCCTCAACGGTGCCGCTCGTCGACAGATCTCAGAGACCCTGCTGGCATCTTATCCGAGACCTCCTGAGGAGCGAGCATGAGACTTGGTAGGAGCTCGTCTATTATCTATGGGCCCTCTCAAGGAGATACACAACCGACGTCAGGCATCATCTCCAACCATTTCCTAGCCTCTGTCTAGTCTCAACATCAAGGCATTAAACGGTTGCAATGAATACTGTGTCAGCACGTCCTTCACCCATGGCAGGGCTATCAACGTAAGTAGTATGCTACAATACGTGGGTAGTCTTGAACATTTGTACTCCCAAACCCATAGTACAATATCATGATCAATGACTCGAACACAACAACTGCAAACAAAAGATGGCAGAAACCACTCACACAGGACCAAGCTTGAAGTAACCAAAAGGAAACGGTAATATATGTATCCTAATATATGTTCAATGTTAAGACTGCAATACTCAAATTTGGATGCTAAGTGTCATCAGCTATGAAAAGGATAATGTCTAAGTAACCGAAGCCCAATACATCTCCAAGACCCAGGCCAATAACTCGAATTTGCTGAGACTATAATTTTACTTGATGACATGCTGAGATAATATAGCTTTAATTTTTCTACATTGTACCCCCAACCTAATTCTTCTTTGTTTTGGATGCTAATTTATCCCATGGTCTGTCCACACATGCTTCTCTATGGGATAGAATCATAGGAGAAATAAGTAAGGGTATTAAACTTTTGAGTTTAATACCAACAAATAAAAAAATAGTTATATATATGCGCACACTCTCTTTGTTCATATTTTTATAATCCAAACCATATAAATACTAATAAACCTCTATATAATTGATCTGATCAACTTCTCAATTACACAATATTTTTTCTTTGACATCTACAGTTTTTATTCCTCTTGATACCACTTCATATGTCTTCAGTATGAAACTACTCAGAACCTTTATTTAAGATACGGTGTCTCCTATTGTGCACATTGTCTCATGACGTCGTGAATCTAGATAATGTTTTGTCTACATGTCAAGTTGAAGTTCTTCTGCTTATTGTGCATTTTACACAAAGTTCTTATAGTAAAAGTAAAAATTTTACATCCTACAGTCAAAGATTGATGGTGGGGCTTGAACTAAGATATAACAGGAGGCAACAATAATACAAACTAACCTATTAGTCACTGTTTGCGCCCCACCACAAATCCTAACCCGCACCCACCTGGCCCCACATGTTTATTTGCTACCATCTGTGTTTCTACAATTTTCTTCTGAATTATTTCTTGGACGTCAGATTGATAAATAATGGTACAATAGAAAGCACAAAGTTGGTAGAATAGTGATGCATCTATTGTTGGCCTGCTTATAAAATGGCCTCCTGACCTCAGTATGTTTATGCAGAGACGACTAGATATCTTGCTGTGAGAGTAATATTTATGCAAAGACGACGAGATGCTCTGCTAGCATCATGAAGAAAAGATCTGAGATACACACATTTTTCCCTTGTGAGTTGACACGGCGGTCCCTGTGACAGCATTCTACTTGAGTAACCTCTAGGCATGTGAAGCATTAGGAATCAAGATTGGATGGAGCTATTGCAGAGTAGCTGTGAAACTGCTCGCCTTCTTCCTCGTGTGGTTGCGCCGCACGCCACCGACGCAGTTGCACACGCGGAGGCACCAGGCTGGAAGAAGAGGGAGATGGTCCTCCATGCCGGTAGTATAGGTGGGGCAGCTGCCCCACCCTTCCTTATAGGGAGCTCCGCCTCTGCTGTTACCTACACCACACATGTGTCACAGCAGAGTGAGAAGAGCCGATAATACATTGGTGCTCAGCAATACGCGAACATCATCATCATAGCTTCATCCAACCCTATCTTCTGCTATAGGGCCCATGACTCGTGACTTCAGAAGGACAAGTGGCGTCTGCCTTTGTGCCTAAAGTAGCAAAGCAATTTTCGAAATCCAGAATAGGTTTATAGTGCAGATTCATCCGCGTGCTCAATCTTCCATTGAAAGCAGCGATGGTCTCAGGGATGGCACCACATCGGGCATCTCAGGACCGCAGACGACCATTGGCTTGGATATATTTTCTTAATTCTTTATTCGAATTTCAGCTCTGATTTTAAGTCAGTGATGATGATGTTCCTCATCACTGTCCACTTTCACTGCCAAAGCGTGAAACTGGCAGTCAAAATGGGTTACCAACAACAGGTGGTGATGAGAGTTTTGTAGCAATGCACGCACTAGCAGGCCCCTTTACCAGGCCTATCTTATTGATACTGTTAATGTGTTATTGCCATAATTAAGGCTACCATTTCGTTAAAATTTACCAGTCCCCAGTGGTAGAAACGGATTTCGTGATTTTCAGCGATTTTCGGAAAATTTCACGGCAAAAATTGGTCAAACCTATTTGAACGTGTCTCCGAGAAAAAAGACGAAATTTATGAAATTTTTGACTGAAAAAGCCGAGAATTTTAATCTACAACAGGTAGCTGACTTCATTCGCCAATAAAACATAGCTGGTTTCAGAAGCAAAATCAATAGATGAATCTAGCAGAAACAAAGTAGAGAAATTAAACTCGCTGAATGTTGAATCAAAGAAATCATGATTCATGCAGTACGTGCCATTGCCTTGGCCGAGACCCACAGTGAAGGCAGTCGAACTGGAACAGAGAAGTTGCAGGCGGCGGAGTGGCGGACCGGAACTCGCCATAACGAGAGCGCCCACGGCATGCCCCCACGCCTCCGCCGTCCCCGTTGCCACCAGCGCTATGGGCACCCTCTCTCCCTTGTACTTTCCCCGCTCCACCACAAAGGGCTGGAGGTGGCCCTGAAGGAAGCGAGCAGCAGGTGCCCGGGAGCAGAGAAGAGGCGGCAGCTGAGGAGAGAGAAATGAAATTCCCTTCGCCTAGGGCTTCAACCATAGGCTCGGATGGGCTTAAAAAAATTCAAACTAGGCCGAGATTAAAAGGCCGGTATGGGCTTTTACCGGGCTTGCCAATAGAAACGATTTTCGGTGAATTTCGGCGAAAATCGGCCAAAATTCTGAACTCTGGTTATTGCCACGCATTAATGATCCCACTGGTATCAGTCCTTGTTAATTATTTCTTTGATGCCTGGTAGATAAATAATAGAACAACTGAAATAAAATATGATAAATTTTTTCAATGCTTGAAAGAAACTAGAGCCGTCCATTTGTATAGATCTAATGGTTATAAAATAAGAAAAACCAATATAAAGGAACTTAAGTTGTGGGCCGGAACCTAGCACGTGAGCCAGGAACTAGTTCTGAATTTAAACTAAAGGATAGAGTAGTACTTTCATCTCAGGAACTGCTCGTCAGTGTGCGGTGGCTTTGTGCTATCATTCTCTGTTCTTTATCGTATCCTGCAGCTCTCTCCGTCTCCTTTTTGCAGACGGTGCGGCGGCCCCGTGCTAGCGCGGCTCACCGGACGTGGGCTCTGGTGCCGAGGTTCCCTGGAGCACACGGCCTCCGCAGAACCCTCCTCTTCCTAGCGCGGGTGGCGCGGCAGCGCCCTGACGGGCGCACTAGCGGTGCGCGCAGGGACAGATAATCCTCGATTCAACTCCAGCCTACCAAGCTTCGCTTGCTGCCGAGATAGCCGAGTCGTCACCATGTTGAGATCATGGGCTCATTTGATCAACAATTTGCCTCGGTGATTTTGTAGTTCCTTCCAAAGTTGAAAGTGTCGAGGAGCCTTCGTTGCTCGAAAGTGCCCATGGATGCACTGCAATGTTTGCTGAACTCAATGGAATATCTTGACGTTCTGAATATTTCGCACTGCCTACTGTTGGTCGTCGCGGCAAATGGGCTGAAGCAAGACTGGGAGAGGTTGACGTCTTGCCGGCGGCCTCTGTGAATGAAGGCTTGCGAGAGGTTGATCTACGAGATCATGGGCGTGGGGGCTCACCGGCGGCCGGCGCACAGCCCTAGTGGTGGACGTCGGGGCTCAACGGCGCACGGCCCTGGGCAGCGAGCGGTGGGGATGCAAGCAGCAGCAAGCTCCTCAGGACTTCCTGTTCGTGGGTAAAAGAAAAGAAAAAAATACTAAATTACCCTTAAGAATAACTAATTATCTAAGTGAGGAACCGGTGGTTCCTGCCAAACACAGTAACAAAGCTCATAAAATAATGGTTATTTATTGTTGGGCTGCCTGTAAAATGTCCTCTTGACCAAGCACGACTGTGCAGAGATGATAGTAGCTTGCTTTGAAATAGGAATGATGAGCGAGCACGCCCTTCTCCTTCTCCGATCCCGTTGTGTGGTTTGTAGAAAGTGCAAGCATCTAGAAGAAAAATTGAGGTTCATATATGTATGTCTGGGTCTATATGACAATTCCTTTGAGGAGCATTTAGTCTATAGGCAAGTGAAGCGTTAGGAATACAGATGGGGCCTAGTCAAGGCAACGGCATAATGTATTGTATTTCGAAGTTGATATGGAACAGGATGCTGTGTCCATGGTCGATGGCAATGGCTAGTACCTCTACGTGTAGGTACTCCTATGAGGCTCAGCCCATATTCCTTAGCGTATCACCTAGACATGCACCCCGGAATATGCTCACATTCTGAGATAGATGGTCTCGACCGACTATCATGCTTCTTCTATAAGACTATGATCTCTGGGTCGAGGCATTGGTGGTGGTCTGCAAGGTTTGTCTTTTGCGCTGAACCCTGAGCCAGCGTGTTATTTATCCACAGACCACAACAGAGTGGGCTGTGGTGTCTTGAGCCCTTTGTGATGCAGTGACACCGTGCGGTGTCTTTGCCTTCAACA
Organism: Saccharum hybrid cultivar R570; assembly: GCA_038087645.1. Classification (NCBI taxonomy): domain Eukaryota; kingdom Viridiplantae; phylum Streptophyta; class Magnoliopsida; order Poales; family Poaceae; genus Saccharum; species Saccharum hybrid cultivar. The sequence continues at coordinate 1,878,739 of JAQSUU010000426.1, forward strand.
GCTATGCGTGTAGTACTTCTGGAAATATTATGCAAGCAAAAAGTGGAAAACCCCTGAGGGACTATACTGAGCTTGAATTCACTAAATGGAAGAGATAATTCTACTAAAGAAATTAATTGGATGCTAATGTAATTAATTGTCGTCAAGCTAGACATGAGGCCATCAGTATTGGAACACTGACTATTTATTATTACTCGCACATGTTTTCTAGTCTATTTCTACTCCTTTTCTCAGAATCAAATCTGAATGGGCGCGATTTAGACCATGAATACCCACCACACACACCTCGCAACTCATGTCCGCCTTTGCCGGTTCCGATCAGATCCCATGGCATGGCAGTGCCCTTCTCTGATGCTGGTAGTGCAGCGTGGCTGCGGCAGAACCGGCACGCCCGTTGTCGGCGACAAATAAAGAACCCGCAGCCGGGTGGTGCATATAGCGTTCGATGCTCTCCTCCCTCATTGATAAATGAACTAATGAACTAATAAAGAAGTGTCGTACGGTGTGATTGATAAGCGTCGTCCGGCCGACAATGCTCGTGCCTATGTGGTTGCCACCGCCTCCAACGGGATGTCACCCACCTTTGTGCCGAACCCGTGGAAACCACTTAACCAACCCAACTCAGAGATTCATGGAACCAGCTTTAAAACCATTGGAAACCAGCCCAGCCCCGACCCAGCCCCCATCCAATATGCTGCACACACCGGCTGGTTCCAAATTAACCATAAACCGGAAAACCCAGACCATGTACAGTCCTTGCACCAGGATCCAGCTGCTCGATACATTCATTTTCCTGGTGCCCCCCCCCCCCCCCCCCCCCCCCCCAATTCTATCTAAATACTAACACCTTCCATCGATTTGAACGTCTTCTGATATATGACTGATAAGAACTTCTACATAACTTAGAACTGCAGAGTGATTCCTTTATATTGTGCCAGTTCTAGCTATGCACTTCTCCCTATGCTTGGCATATGTGTGGCAGTAGAAATATGAATATATGGGACGAAATAATGGGAATGTGCAAGTGTGGTTTCGAAATACATATTGTTGTATTGTATAGTATATGTATAAATAAAGACAGGGAAACAGGAGGTGACTATATTATAGAGGTGTAAATACATATGTCAGGGGGAATTGAATCTGTGTGTTATTACAAGACGTTCATGGATCCAAATGTCACAATAAATCCACTCTAGTTAATGTACTTTGCAAAGATTGATTTGGCTAGGCATGGCAGGCATCCGGATTAGAATTGCACCTTGTTTAACCATTGATGCTGTTCTCAAACTGAAAACTAGATAGAGGCAGACAGATGGCCGATTAAGGACCCCTCTGATGAATCAAACTCCAAGACATGTTCAGGGGTTTATGCAAAAAAAGAGTACCCATTAGTACTTGTACATCTTTTATCCTATTTGTCTCTTTGCATTTTTTTCTTATCTTTGTTAATTGATCCGACTGAGTGTATGTGCAGCAGGACATGCATGACCGTTTTGGATGTGTGCATGCTGCCATGAGCACCAGGATCCTCTTGTTCAATACATTCATTTTCGTGGTGCCCCCAGTTTGATACATTCATTTTCCTTGTGCCCCACTAACACCTTCAATCGATTTGAACATCTTCTAGTATGCTGATCACAGATAGTGTTACAACTTTACTTGGAACTGCATACTGATTACATTATTTCTGTGGAGCTAGTTCTATCTATGCACTTCTCTCTACGCTTGCATTGGCATGTGGCGGTAGAATATGAAATATGGCAGGAAATGGGAAATGCACCAGTGTGGATCGGAATTCACATAAATGTATAAATAACAAAATAAAGTGAGAGAAATGGGAGGTGACTGGTACAGAGGTGTAAATATATGTCAGGAGGAAGAAACAAATAAAAGAGATGGCTGAGACAATCGAAACCTTTGCGTTATGGTACGTCAAACTGGGTTATTACAAGACATTCATAAATCCAAAGGCCACAATAAATCCATTATAGTTATCGTATTTTCAAAGATTAATTTGGCTCTAGGCATGGCAGGCATCTGGATTAGAACTACACCTTCCAGTTGATGTTGTTCTCAAACTAAAAACTAGCTAGAAGCGGAAAGATTGATGAATGGCCTCTGTGATCAATCCAACTACAGGATAAATTCAGGAGTGCATGCAAAAAACAGAGTACCCAATTGTATTTCTTATACATCGTTGATCTGATTTGACTCTTTGTATTTTTTTCTTGTCTTGGTTAATGGATACCACTGATATGCACATGGAAAGTGTAAAGGTTAGCAGGAATTGCTGGGCTGAGCAGCCTATAAAATAGTTTATAGATGACAGCACTATACCAATATACCAAAACAGTACAAAGGAAACATGCTAATTAGCGACGTGAAACTGAGACACGTCTCTATTGTTGGATTAGAGACAGATGTAAACAGAATATGTCTCTGATGAGCTGTCAGTGATGGATAGCAGAGCAAACACGTCATTGATGACATGCTTATCACAGATGCATTTCAAGAATATGCATTTCTTATCATAAGGACAATTATCATAGATGCATTTCTATAAATGCATCTATAATATTCGATCTCAGACATAAAAAAATTATCAAACTCAGTTGAATCCTCTCTTGTCCATAACCCTGTCACCCACTCCGTATGCGACCCCCCCCCCCCCCACCCGTGATAGAACCGTCCAATTTATATGAGCACAAGTACAATGGCATATACTTTCGCACTTGAGCCAATATAAACCCGGTAGTCCGTGAAATCATGAGAGATTTCAAACTTTCACCAACATACAACCAAGGTCATACAGGGTTTAGCATACACACATCACATGTTACATAAAGTTCGCACATAGTTCAATATACATCGGAGTTTTACATAGAGTTATTACAATACCAAGTTCGATAAAAGTAGCGGAAGCAACTAGTTTGAAACATCCCACACATGCCCACGTGATTCAAGTACAGCGCCAGTTCATGGTCATGACCAACAAAAGCAACGTAGGTAAGAACTATGGAAGGACCGTGTAACATCCCAGCCCAGGGCTTAACAGGATTAATATGATACTCATACCAACAAGTTGCAACTTCTTTTCCGGAAGCCCATCTCGAAAGAACTCCAAAGTTAAGCGTGCTTGGCCTGGAGCGATGGGTGACCGACCGGAAAGTTCTTTCCGGGTGCGCACGAGTGAGGACAAAGTGCGCAGAAAAGACTTGTGTTGGTCTGTGAGGGCAGTCTATGTCCTAGAAAAGCGGCCAGATGTAAGCGGGCCCGGCCTCGAGGAGGCGGGATGTTACAGAATGGTATCAGAGCCGACTCTCGCGGTTTCACGGGCACGTGTATCGCAGTTGCACAGGCATGGTGCGCATGGCTGGTGTGGACTCAGAGTGGTCACACAGCATGGCACATGCGCTGGCACTGGACACACGGACGTGGCCAAGAGAGGACGTTCCTGGCTTGGGATGACCGACGAGGACGTCGGTCTCTTAAGGGGGTGAGGATGTAACATCCCAGCCCAGGGCTTAACAGGATTAATATGATACTCATACCAACAAGTTGCAACTTCTTTTCCGAAAGCCCATCTCGAAAGAACTCCAAAGTTAAACGTGTTTGGCCTGGAGCGATGGGTGACCGACCGGAAAGTTCTTTCCGGGTGCGCACGAGTGAGGACAAAGTGCGCAGAAAAGAGGGAATAAACCCCAAGTACAAGAATGTACTCAGCTAGACTTACCCGTCATAAACCAAAACAAGGTGACTCTCAAGGATCATGCAAGGCTTTATCGGTGGAGCTAGCTTAACAACATTTTGCATAAAAGCTTAAGTGCGTAACTTGAGTAAAATAGCTTTAGCACCAAGTTAAAACCTATTCAATTAGGCATCTCTAGATTAGAACCTATGCGAGAGCAATCACTTGATTAAGGCTAAGCAATCAATAATAACCATATCATATTGGGCCTTTCCATCATTATAACCATCGACATGTTCCATAATCGCATTACTACAATGAAGGAAGAACAATCAAGTTTCTCATTATCCAGGAGATATGATGATTCGAATCGATTCCTAACCAGCTGGTAAAAATTCCCCACACAAACCCTATATGCTTTGCAAGGGCAGCCATTGGTCATTGTTGGTACTATTCGAGTTCTCTCGTGGGTCTGAGCTGAGCCGCATACTCAGGGACCAACCGGTTGCCAGGATGCATCAGGCCTTGTCTGCCCTTGGTATGAGAACCATAATTGCCAACACTAGAGTTTCTTTGCAATTCTTAGAAGTGTTGGGAGAGTATAGGGATCTGAGTGTGGAAGAATGGAACTTCAAGGAGCTTTTGAAGGATCACTTGATTTATCTCCTAGAAAAGCTATGGATTTATTGGAAGCAAAGAGATGCTATTAAGTGGGTAAAACTAGGAGATGCTGGCACTAGTTTTTTTTTCATGCTCATGCTACTATCAAGCATAGAGGAAATCTTATCACTGAGCTGCTGTCAGGAGATGGGTCTATTGCTAGTGGGCATATTGAGAAGGAACATATTTTGTGGGAGGATTTTAAGTCCAGACTTGGGAATTCTGAATTTAATGGGTTTTGTGTTGACACTAATTTTTTTATTCAGAGGGTGGACAATCTCAACTATTTAGAGCAGCCTTTTAGCCATGAAGAGATTGATAATGTCATCAGGGCTCTCCCAAATGAAAAGTCTCCTAAACCTGATGGGTTTAATAATGAGTTTCTCAAGAAATCATGGCCAATTATTAAGCAGGATTTTTACAGTCTATGTGATGCCTTCTATAATAACTCTGTCTGCTTGAAGAGTATTAACTCCTCTTATATCACTCTGATCCCCAAAGTGGAGGGGGCAAGATCTGTCAATGAATTCAGGTCCATCTCACTGCTCAATTCTTCTGTTAAGCTGGTTACTAAGATTCTTGCTAATAGATTACAGCCCATCATCACATCTTTGGTGCATAAGAACCAATATGGGTTCATTTAGAGGAGAACAATACAAGGCTGTTTGGCCTGGGCTTTTGAGTATATACACCTCTGCCATCACTCAAAAAAAAGAAGTTGTGATTATCAAGCTTGATTTTGAGAAGGCCTTCGATAAGATTGAGAATCAAGCCATGTTGACTTTAATGGAAACTAAAGGTTTTGAGCAAAAATGGCTTGGCTGGATGAAGGAAATCATGTCATCAGGGACTTCTGTTGTTCTCTTGAATGGGGTGCCTGGGAAGACTTTTCATTGTAGGAGAGGTGTTAGGCAAGGGGATCCCCTCTCCCCCTTGCTCTTTGTCCTTGCAGCAGATTTTCTTCAATCAATGATCAATAAGGCAAAGGACATGGGGCTCTTGCACCTACCAATCCCAACCTCATTTACTTCTGATTTTCCTGTGATCCAATATGCAGATGATACTCTGATTATTGTGGAGGGAGACACCAGGCAATTATTTTTCCTCAAAGGCCTTCTGAATAGTTTCTCTCTATCCACTGGTCTCATGGTGAATTTTAGTAAGTCCATGATGGTCCCAACAAATATTTCAGAAGAAAGGCTAGAAGTGCTGGCAAGAACCTTTGGCTGTTCTAAGGGAAGCTTGCCCTTTACCTATTTTGGCTTGCCCTTGAACACAAGCAGACCTAGAGCACATGATTTTTTGCCTCTGCTAACTAAATGTGAAAAAAGATTGTCTGGGTTGTCCTCCTTTTTTTGAATTAGGCTAGAAGATTGCATATGACTAATGCTGTCTTTACAGCTCTTACAACCTTCTTTATGTGTTCACTTGCCCTTCCTAAGGAGATCATTAAGCAAATTGACAAGTACAGAAAGGCTTGCCTCTAGAGGGGATCTGATCTGATGCTAATGCAAGAAAACCACCAAAGGCAGCCTGGCCAATTGTCTGTGTGCCAAAAGATGAAGGAGGTCTAGGTGTTATTGACATTGAAAAGCAAAACAAGTCATTACTTACCAAGAATCTCCACAAATTCTTCAACAAGGAAGATCTGCATTGGGTGAATCTCATTTGGGAGAAATATTACAGAAATGGGAAACTTCCAAGTCACATCAGAGAGGGGTCATTCTGGTGAAGAGACACCCTCAAATTGTTGCCCATAGTTTTTAAGGCGTCGCCTAGGCGTCGCCTAGGCGACGCCTTGTCGTCCGACCGTTTTTTGAACCACGGCGTCGGGCTCGCCACGGCATCCTCGCGTATGGCGTCGCCTTGCACCCGAAGTCGTCGCCATGGCGTCGACTTTGCCCTAGGCGAACGCCGCACGCGCGCGAGCACAGGAGGAAAACCGCGCGCGGGGGAGGGAAAAGCGTGCGCGGAAGGGCGGGAAGCCAGGGATGGCGCGCGCTGGAGAGGGGAAATCCCGCCCACGCGGGAAAGGCAGGATTCGCGCGCTCTGGAGAGGGGAAATCGCGCCTGCGCCTATGTATCCCGCTGCTCGCCGGAAGTCGTGCGCCTGGAGGTCGCGGCCTCGCGGGAAGTCGCGCACTCGCTGGAGAGGGAAGAGAGGAGAGAGGGGAAGAGAAGAGGGCGACGGGAGCGAGCACCTGGAAGCCGCCGGCACCGTCTGCCCAGCTTCATCCGTCGCCTCCCCAGTCCCCACCGGATCCGCCCGCCAACGGCTCTGTCACAGCTTCGGTGCGTGCTTCCCCTCTTCCTCCCCTGTTTGCTCTTCCAGTCTTCCTCCCTCCTTCCTCTGTTCTGTCTCTCCTTCCTCTGCTCTGCTGTGTGGGTAATTAACTCTGTCATGCACTCTGCTCTTTCTTTCCTCTGCTCCTTCTACTCTGCTCTGCTGGATGTATGGCGTCGCCTCGCCTTGCGCCTTAAGCGCCTAGGCGTCTGGAAGGGGGTCGGGCGCCGCAACTCGCCTTACCGCCTTAAAAACTATGTTGTTGCCTGAGTTCAAAACTTTTGCCAGACCACAGGTGAAATGTGGGGAAAACTCTCTCTTTTGGCATGATAAATGGAACAGTCAGTCTCTAGCAATTACAGCCCCTGAGCTCTATTCATTTGCCAAGAACAAGCAGATTACAGTTTGCAAAACCTTCCATGAAGGAGATTTTGTGGATCTTTTTCAGTTGCTTCTCTCCTAGCAGGCCTTTTTCAGATGCAAGAAGTCCAACAGAAGATGCAGTTGCACCCTCTTTCTGAAGGAAATGATAAATGGATGTACTCGTGGGGCTCTTGCATCTTTGCATCAGCCAAAGTGTACAGAATTCTAATTGGTCATTCAAATGTTCATGTCATTTACAAATGGTTGTGGAGGAGCCAGTGTCAACCCAAACATAAAGTCTTTTTTTGGCTCCTAATAAGGACAGACTAAGTACAAGAAATCTGCTAAGAAGAAGAAATATGCCCCTGGACTCTTATAATTGTGCTCTATGCAATATGTTGGTGGAAGAATCAGTTACTCATCTCTTTTTACATTGTGCTTTTGCAAGAATGTGCTGGGATGTTATAAGCATTGACATACCCCTAAATTCTGAATTTCTAGAGTTAGCAGTTGAGCTAAGGCCACAGTTAAACACCCAATTCTTCATGGAGGCAACTATTCTCCTCTGTTGGACCATCTGGACAGCAAGGAATGAGCTTATCTTCAATGGAATCAGTCTAAACTCTGTTGACTGTCAAAGAGTGCTTCATAGGGAGTTGAGACTTCTGAAGCATAGACTGAAGGCAGGGCTTCAAGATCCTTTTTCTTCATGGATTTAGAGTCTAGACTAAGCTGTTGGTTATCTCTCATTTTCTTTATCTCTTTTTTTGTCTCTTGAGTTTGTTGTACCCCTGCCCCCCTTCCTCTTGTACTCTGTTTTTTTCTTGTACTGTCGGCTCTTTTTTTAATAAATCCCTATAGGGGCCTCAGCCCCTCCAGTTCTGTAAAAAAAGGGTCATTTTGGCATGTGAAGCATCAGGAGACAAAAAACTGGTATGAGAACCATAATTGTGAATTGGAGTTGTCTATCATGCATAAATGTATCATGGCATCTGGGCATGCGAAGCATCAGCGAACAAGATGGCAAGAAGGTAGACTTGGCTGCTAGTATCCTCTATGCCGTGAGGCATGCTATACGCAATGTTTGTTCCCCAATATATATCTTCTATTTGTGTATCGTTATCATGTGACACAAAGAGTAGCTAAAATAAACGAGGCTACAGACCAAATTGCTCTTCTCCCTGTCTAGTTTAAGAAGCTGCAGCTTCAATTCATAGAAAAAATTAAGTCATGTTACACGCACTCTTCTCGTGTTTAGGTTCAAACTTCATATGAAACCAATTTGTGAAGACCAGGTGTGTATCGTGCTTGAAATTAAAAAGGGCATCTGGGCATGTGAAGCATCAGCAAGCAAGAGGGCAGAAGAAAAGGCCGCTCAGCTGCTGGATGTTAATGTACAGTGATTGATGGTACACAGCTGGAGATGGACCAATAAGCTTTCGCCACGTCCATGGCGAACACCTCTGATTTGGACGAATGAACCTATGCCTGTTGTTTCCTCAAAAACAACCTATGCCTGTTACAGTGTAAATGACAAACAGGCACACTGGCATGACCTCCAATCGCTAGCAACTACTCCACTACTCCTGCAAGCATTAGAAGGTTCCAAACTGTTCTAAATAGCAGCTTCCAACAGGCCATTTGAGACAACTTAGTTAAGTTTTAGTGCGTCGTCAACTTAGATGAAACCTCGAGTCTCAATCGTGGACTTAAAATTTCAGGCAATTTGTACTTACATTTCAGGCAATTTGCGGATGTGAAATAGGCCAGATGAAGTACAATAGATGAAACATGTGTGCTGGTCTAAGTCAAAAGTGCCCTAGCTGGAGGTTACCTCCAAGAAAGAGTTGACATTTTAGCCTCAACACAAATTGCCTCAGGAAAGGTTATCCTTGACTACCCACAAGGCCACTACCCCTCAAGGCAGTCTACAAATAATTTTGACTTCTCGTTGAATTCCTGATTATAATCAAATTCAAATTATGACATAAATAATTTAAGCCTGCCTGCTGTCGCTTAGCCTGTCTAAGCAAATCCCCTGCTTTTTACACAGCACATAGCACGCTTTATTACAGCAATTTACTGGAACAACTAAATCCTCCTGATTTGTGCACATGCACCACAACAACACGTGCAGGGGTGTAAAACAATCAGTGGCACCATACGTACCAACATCCTGATGTAAATTCGCACGTCAATGGTTACTTCTAGCTGACAATGTTAGCTGGATGTGGGCAACTTGGGAGAAGCTTCCCCCGGTTCCGTTGCTACAGAAATTATTTGAAAGGCCTTCTATTTTTCTTTTCAACTGCAACTTTAGTTGTCCTAAGAAATGGTTGTAGGCCAGCTAATGGATCTCTCCTTAAATTTGAATTTTAGGCACAATTGCTAGTGCCATACCAAATATGTCTGAAAATATAGAGATGCTTGGTGTTACAAACAGGCCCCATTCGAGCAGTGCACTATGAGGGCATTTGTCAGTTTAAATGGATTTGTACTGGCAGCAAATGTCACCATCACTCATTAGCACAGAAACAATTTTCGGAGATGGGCAAATAGCATGTGTCAGTTTAAATGGATTTGTGCAAAATGTGTGCCTCTGAAAATCGATAGGAAAAAAAAATAGGGGCTGGCAAACCTGGCGGCGATCCAACTATGGAGCCAGCCGCCGCCTGCATTGTTGCTAACTTGCCGTAGATCTAGGCTGGATCCACCTGCCGCCGTGCTGATCTGCAGAAGCAAGATGGTGATGGAGATTAAGGAGGAGGGAAGAAGAGGATCATAGAATAATTATTAGGGCTAAACTTAAATTAATTTAACTCTAAGATAAAAAAAATAGAATCGTCCTTTATATTTCTGGTAGGACATGGACTTGGTGGTCGATCGGCTGGTCGCTCAGCTTCCTGTTTGAGTTTTTCTCCTGTGTCTGGTTCGAGTTCGGGTCCGATCGAGACTCAGGGCCACGATCGAGCCCTCGTACCACCTGCACCCACCACCCGGTACCCGTAGTTTCTATATATATAGACGATTATTGTTATGTAACAAACAAACTATATATTATATATATACATCTGTAAAAGAAGCGCCACGCGAAGACACACCTGGGCACACGGCGCTCTGCAAGTAGTTGCGATTGCGATGACGACAAATCATGTTTCGGTACCCGTCGTCGGCTCCTTCCATCGTCCGCCGCCAGCGCCAGACGCGGAGCCATACTCCGACTCGGACTCCGACCACGACCATCCGGTGCAGGAGCCGGAGTTTGTGATGCACGCCATGGACGACCGCCGCCAGCGCGCTCCGGCCGCCGTTCGTCTCCCGATCGTGCAGCAGCTGCCACCGCCGCCGCCGCGCCATCCCGTGGCCAACTGGGAGCGAGAGGCGGCGGCCAGGACCGAGCGCCTTCAGTACCACATGCTGGTCCCCCAGGTAATACTGTGTATGTAGTACAGATCAAGATCACCCGATCGAGTCACGTCCGTCGTTTTGGTTAAATCTATCATATCGCTGCATGCTTCAATTCAATAATCTCGTTTATTTTGAATTATTTCGTCATCAGGTGGTCATTTGCGTCTGTATCCTTGTTTTCGGGAGCATGATGATCTTCTTAGCGACGAACCCCGACAAGGTCCCCGACCCAAATTTCACCTGGCTCATCGTGCTTTCTGCTCTGGTTATGCTTCTGTCGCTGCTCTCGCTCCTGCTCTCCCACCTTGGCGTCAATGTTTATGACAACTAGTGCCCGGCCAGACTCCACAAATCCATGTACTCTCGCTTGCAGATTATAAGACGTTTTGACATTATATCTAAGTGTATAATAAAAGCTATATGTATCTGGAAAAGTTTAAACATCTTATAATTTGAAATGAATGGAATATCCACGAATATGCATGTGTGTGCGTATGTATGTCCAAAATAGATGCCACTAGTAGGGACTGAGCCAGCCACCGACTAAGAAGGACTATGCAAGTTACGTTGTTTGTAAGTTTTGCCCTATTTACACATAGACAACTGAATATACAGCTTGTACAGTGAGCTTGGTGTGTAAGTTATTTAATGTTTTTCATGTACCTAAGATCAAGTATGAATATGATTTCTATAAACTAGCAAATGTGCCCATGCGTTGCATAGAATGCAACTCTAAAACACATGACTTTTTATTTTCTTCAGATGTAAGTTGATTTAGCACATCTCCCGTAGTTCTCCGATATGTAGTATATTGGGTTTAGTGTCCGCCTGCATTTAAACGGCTGTCTACATGCATTTAAACGCTAAGCAGTGGCTGCACGTGCAATTGCAATTAAAAAAATCATATAATAATTATAATTTTATATGTACATTTACCGCTACAGTGCAAACTATTTAAACCATCTAGCTAGTCGTCTAACTAGTGTAGCCCAATGTTTCTTTTGTGAATATTGAGGGATAGGGGCAGATCCAGAATTGACACGGGGGGGGGCTAAATAACACACAGAGGCTTCAAATTGAGCGTTGCTGGAGCTTTTGGACTGATTTGAAGGTGATTTGGGCTTACATCTTCATTGTATTCCAAGCACTACCGGAATCCAGGGCTTTGCCGAGTGTTTTTTTTCAGGCACTCGGCAAAAAAAACGCTCGGCAAAGAAGGCTTTGCTGGGGTGGCAAAGCAATTTTTCAAACCATGTTTTGGTGCCCTAAACGAATTCAAATAAAAAAGTTTTCAACTACAAAGTTTTATAACTTCTCAAGATCTACAAACTTTATATTGGTCATTTCTTCATTCGACAAAGTGATAATTACGTTGTTCACAAAATCTATATGTCTCATGTAGTTTCATGAAACTACAAGAGAGATATATAAGATTTGTGAACAATGTTAGCACCACAATTTCGGACGGAAAAACTTTCTAAATGAAGTTTGTAGATCTCGAAAGGTTATGAAACATTGTAGTTGACCACTTTTTAATTTGAATTCATCTTGTCATGCAAAACTACGTTTGAAATTCAAAATTTTCAAAAACCTCGGATGGAAAAACTTCATAAATAAAGTTTGTAGATCTCGAAAAGTTATGAAACATTGTAGTTGACCACTTTTTCATTTGAATTCATCTTGTCATGCAAAACTATGTTTCAAATTCAAAATTTTAAAATTCGAATTTTTCAAAAACCTCGGATGGACAAACTTCCTATATAAAGTTTTTAGATCTCGAAAAGTTATGAAACATTGTAGTTGACCACTTTTTTATTTGAATTCATATTGTCATGCAAAACTACGTTTGAAATTTAAAATTTTAAAATTCGAATTTTTCCAAAGACCTTGGATGGAAAACTTTCTATATGAAAAATGTAGAGCTCGAAAAGTTATGAAACTTTGTAGTTGACAACCTTTTGATTTGAATTCGTTTAGGGCCTCAAACAATTAATTTTCACTTGGTTTAATATAATATTTGAGTAACCGAAACAGCATATAGACACATGTGAGTGTGTACCGCAGGTGGTAGAGGAGGTATCGCGCGAGGGAGAGGTCACGAGTTCGAATCCCGCCGACCGTGTAGCCGCGAATTTGTCTCGCGAATTACTGACGGATTCTGTAATTTGTTTTTTTATTGGTATCCAAACATCTCATGCGATACCCTTATATGACACCTCCTAAACTTTAGTCATTGGAAACTAAACACCCCCTTATAGTACCAGTTGTACCAAGCTACTAACAAAAAATACTTGAAGATACTGAAAAAAATACTTGAAGACACTGACAAAAATACTTGAAGATGCTGACAACTACTAAAGTAATAGTACCTGCTGTAACAAGATACTAATAAAAAATACTGACAAGATACTGATAAAAATATGCTGACAACTACTAAAGTAATAGTACCACTGTAACAAGATACTGATAAAAAATACTGACAAAATACTTGAAGATGCTGACAACTACTTAATGATACTTGCAACTATACTGACAAAATACTTGAAGATACTGATAAAATACTTGAAGATGCTGACAACTACTTAAAGATACTTGCAACTATACTGACAAAATACTTTTAAGATACTGATAAAATACTTAAAGACACTTGCAACTACTGACAAAATACTTGAAGATACTGACAACTACTTAAAGATACTTGCAACTATTGAAGCTATAGTAGTGACCGTGCCAAGCTACTGACAAAGTACTCTAAGATACACTACCAGAATCCTGGCATTTGCCGTGTGCCCCTACAGACGGCAAAAAGGGCCCTATGCCGTGTGTCCCTGGCCTCGCGCTCGGCAACAACACACACGACGAATAGGATCTTTGCCGTGTGTGCCCCACGCGACACATGGCAAAGCCTTAATTTTCCGAGTGTCGCCCTCGGCAAACATGCAGCCATCGGCATTAGCTGACGCCCCTCAACACCAAGCCGCCGCCGTTAGCATTTTGCCGAGTGTCTGATGGCCACACTCGACAAAGTCAACAGTTTGTCGTGTGCCTCTTATGAAGCACTCGGCAAACAATTCTTTGTCGTGTGCTAAGAATGGTGCACATGGCAAACTATATTTTTTTCATTTCCAGCCCTTCAAATTTTTTCTGCTCTCCACACACAACATGTGATACTCCATGTTGAAATTTGAAACTTTTTTTTGTATATGTTTGCTATATTTAAGTAATTAAATGCATTTCTTTGAATTTTTTTGAGTGAGGTCAAATTTGAACTGCAAGTGATTCAAATACTTGGAAAAAAATATTTGAAAAATGATATCCATGTTACGCAACCCTGTTTGAGGATATACCTTCGAAACGAAAATGAATTTCGAACATCTTGTTCAGGAGGCGCGACCACGAACATGTGACCGAACGTTTTTAAAAATATAAAAAATGCTAACGAAGTCAGAAAATCATGAGATTTGTACAGATGTCATGTTATCATACGATAAGGCTGTGGAAAAAGTTTGAGAATGTTTCGCACAAGTTGTCAATACGATGCTTAGAAACCGAAGAATCTCCAGAGAAGACGCAAAGAGTTGAGAATGAAGCGGTATGATTTGGAGTTGATTCGACTATTGTGTTGGGGTTTGACTTTGAAACATTTTGTACAGGCAATACACCACATAGATTGTGTCGTGTCAAATTTTTGAATTTTTTTGGATCCGTTTGCTATTTTTAATTTATTTGCAGCAATTATAGAATTTTAATTGAAAAATTTGAATTTGAGAAATAATCGCATGAAATAATGGTGTAATATTTGTAGAAACATCGGATAAGGATTGTTGAGTGAATTTGACAAAGAATTTTCCTAGTACCTTCGAACATTTTAGTAAAACAGGTCGTGGAAAAGAAAAACAAGGAAGGAAATTGTAACACCCTAAAATTTTGGATATTAAAAAAATAGGAAAATATGATTTTATACAATTTTGTGACCATGCAAATTTAGAGTAATAATAATTTTTATTAACTTAAAATCAAATATAAGAGTAGAAACATGTTTGTGCACTCATGCTGTTGCATTTAAATTTTTGAGATGAGTGGTTTGATTCAAATTCAAAAGAGGATTCAAAATAATTTGAAAATGCTTTGAAATATTTGAAAAGGAAAAAGAAAAGGGAATTCTTTTCTCTTTTCGGTTTTCAGTCGGCAGCCCAACCCCTCCCCCGCGGCCCGCTTGCCTCCCGTGCCGCGTGGCCCATCTCCCGTCTTCGCGCGCGGCCGCTCTCCCCTTCCCCGTTTTCCCGTTTGGGCCGAGCCCACTTTCGCCCGCGGCCTGGCTCGCGCACGCACCGCCTGCCTCTCGCATGCAATCACTGACGAGTCGGCCCGTCCTTTGTTTCACTGACCGGTGGACCCCGCGCGTCAGGCACCTTCTTCCTCCCCAAGCCGCCATCGGATCTCCCCTTTCCAAAAACGCCGAAGCCGAATCTTTCCTCCCAATCTCCTCTTTCCTTCCTTGGAATCGCCTTCGGGCTATAAAACTGAGCTCGCACGTCTTTCCGCTCCATCCTATTTCGACGCGGAGCAACGGAACCATCCCGAGAAGGTGTTGCTCGGAGCACCGCTGTGACCACCCGCCATACCGAGCCGTGCGCCTCCTTTTGGTTCTTCCTCGGCTCCGTTCTTGCGCGAGGTGAGATCACCTTGCCTTGTACTCCATCCCGGTACTTTTTATTCGTCAAATGATGATCAGTTTCGAGTTTTGGCGAACTCCGGCGATGGCGCCGCCGCAGACTTGGTCGCCGGAGCGTTTCCCGGCCGGAGCGCCGTCCCGCTCGTCTCGAATAGATCTGAGCCGTTCATTTGATATCCAACGGCTGTAGATGAAAGATACCAGTTCGACTGCGTAATTTGCTAAAGAGACCCTGTGTTTTTCAATTATGTAACCCGCAGTCCAAAGCGTATTTCCGTATTATGTAATTTCCTTTTGAAAGCATAGTTTGATCTCAGTTAAGTCAAAATACGTTTTCAGCTATTTACAGTTATGCCACTGAGTTTGTTTTAATCATAATTTATCCATTTTAACTCCGATTTGACCCGTTGAAATTGCGTTAGGTTCGTAATTAAGAGCTCTACATGTTAGTAGGACTGTTCAGTAGGTTTGTGACAATTTATTTTCGAGTTTGAATTAAAGTAATTACTTTTCTATAGGAAATCTTCGTAAATTCATAACTTCGACGTTTTAGCTCCGTTTTTCGTGATCTTTGCGTCTGTGTGATCCTAGCGAGTTGTAGATTCGTTTTAAAAACTTTTTATCTTATTTTATTATTGTTGGTGTACTGTTCTAATTATACTCTTGTTTGTTTATGCATGATTGTTCTGGATGAATGTTGTTGCTATTATTGATCGAGTATAGACGATGAGCAATTCATTGGAGATCAGGAGTTTTACTACGAACAAGATCACCAGGATCAGTTTGAGCAAGGCAAGTATAGCATTGTCCTATTCATATTAAGAAATTAATATCATTATGCATATATTCCTTGTTAAGGATGACTTATTATACTGCATGGATTAGTATTGCTAGTGCTCAACATGAACTACAATCATGTAATTTGACTAATGGAATATGCAATAAACACTAAAAGATAATTTTATTACTGTTAAAGGATACTAGAGCATGGGTTTATTTGGTGCTCTCGTTACTCTCCATAAGGACTTATCTGTAAACGAAAATACAGGATTTACAGTACAACTGTGAGGGCTAAAATGGCTCTAGCTTTAGTCATATAGAAGGACATTTTCTAGCTTGTTAGAGGTTACCCTTGTGGCGCAAATGGGGTAGAGCAGACTGTGGATCCCTGCGTGGTACAATCACACAGACTGACTTTGGAAACCTAGCGGCCCTAACTTGTTAGACGAACCTTTGAAAGGCTTCATAATGTTTCCCTGTCTGCTCACCTCGGAAGTGTTTTGGGAGTAATTAACCCGGGCATATGGGCAACATGACTCACAGTGAAAGTGTACAACCTCTGCAGAGTGTAAAACTGTTATAACAGCCGTGCTCACGGTCACGAGTGGCTTAGGACCCTTATGGAATAGTGGATCATTAATAATAAATATATTTTTGCTATTCGTTAATTATTTCACATGGTTCATATGTTTATTGTTACATTGAGACACTTTGGTATTATTGATATACTGAAATAATGCTAATTAAAAGCTACATGCTGATAAACATATGTTATGTCTTTGAGCCTCATGAACCCCGTGTTACACTTGTTGAGTACGAGATGTACTTACGCTTGTTTATTTTTCTTACTTGGATAAAAATCCCGGATGGGTAACATATGATGCAAGTAGTGACTACTTCTACTTCCCGGAAGATTACTAGACTTGCAGTCAACCAGTCAATGTGCCTGTGTTTGGAGCTACCACGAGAGTTTTATATTTTACTTCCGCTACATTATTATAAAGACTATGTGTTATTAATCATGATGTAATAACATTTGTGATGATACATCCTTTATAGTTTGTTAACTTATGTGTGATTGATCTCTGGGCACACATAAGAGTATGCACTCCATTTGGTCGTTAAATGGGTGTGACAAATTGGTATCAAAGCTATTGTTGACTGTAGGACGCAAGCCTAGCTAGAAATGGTCGATTTAGTGTCATCTTTTCACTATTTTTATGCTCATTATCTTGCTCTTGTTATTTGATAAATTTTTATGCTTCTTACGTCTCATTCTATTATGAAATTTTGCATCTATTCTAATTACATCTAAAAACTCTGTAGATGTTTCGTGGCCGCAAGACTGCCCGCATCACCACTGGAGGACACTACCCACCTCGTGCTTTGATTGCACCTAAAGAGCCACAAGAGGAAGTACCACAGGAGAATGAGCTCCCTGAAGCACCAATCCAAGTGCCAGCACCTTCTTAGGAAGAACCCGAGCCTGAAGAAGACCCTGAGATCATCGAGATCGAAGATGATGAAGAGGAAGAAGCCAATGGAGGAGAGCAACCCCCGTCTCCACCACCTGGTGCAGCTGCTGAGGATGTGCCACCCCCTCTAATGGGTTGGACTATGAAGATCTACCACAAGGCTGGAGGAAATGTTGTTTCTCACCATCGACTTGTGGGAATGCTCTCTGCCTACTTCGCTGATTGGCACCCAGCTGTGGAGTACGTCTGTTGGGAGTACACCCATCCGCTGGAGGACACTTACTGGAAGGCAAGAGCGAGTATTTTTCCTAAGGATGAGGAAAAAGGGGCATACCAGCTGGACATGATGTATGCTCACATGGGTCGTCGAGCTACCATGGAGGATAACATTGAAGATGCTGCTTTTGAAGCATGTATGGGCCTTCGCTACCTTCGCTTTGATAGCATGAAGCATGATATTCACCGCTACCTCCCTCGTGCACACCCCGACCTTGGATGGGCCATGATGGATCCAGTACAGTTGGAACCACTTCCTCGGGTGATGGTGAACTTTGTCTATGACATGATGGAGAGGAAGCTGCAGTTAGAGGAGATAGTAAAGGCACAGGGGAAGACCATCAAGAGGTGCCAAGCAATGATTGATGAACTCCGAGCAAACCAAGGCATGGCCAAGATTTATAAGACATTAGAGCATGAGCCACGCCAGTAGAAAATAGGAGTCTTTTATGTAATAAGAACGTTCTTAGTAACGTCAGTTGAGTCTTCGAGTCTGTCGTGTGGTTTGAACTTTGGTGTGATAGTTTCTTTATCATTATGCTTATGTGTGAGTTGGATTTTTGTTATGAGTGCTGGGGCTTGTAGGCATGTCTACAAGTTCCATTTTTAAGAATAAAAAGTCTATTAGTCAAGGGAATAATAGTTGGGTTTGGTATTGTCATGTTTCTGTCCTTGCTATTTTCTGGAGCAGTCTGCAATGTTTCTGATATGGTTCAAAAACGGTTCGTGCAACATTTATGAAATTTTTATGAGAGAAACTAGGCTTAAGCACCTTTCAAATGCCAGTAGAATCACCTTTTTATCTGATCTGGTTCGAGAGATATAATGGTCACAAGTTAAAGTTTCTGCACAGTCTAGAATCTAGAATAGTTTCTGTTGCGCCTTATTTTTTATTAACTTAACGACAGAATCTGGTCTTATGGTCTAAATAGAAGTTGTGGGGAACATCATAAGATTTCCAACCATATAAAGCACGCCTCTATTAGACTTCTGTAGTTCGAGATATGATTGATTTACTGAACTGATAATATTGATATTCGCCCAGAAAACTTTTAGATCTCATTCTTTATCTTATTAGTGGTTAATAACATGGAAATCAGTAGTGTTGACAACACCAAAGGGAGATAGGATCAAGGTTGATGTGAAAGTACAGAAACATGAGACCGCTACAGTGAATCAGCTTACTGATTGTGTCAACAAGGAGGACCAGGTTGTGGAAAAGTTCTCCGATGTGTTTCCTGAGGAATTGCCAGGTATGCCGCCAGACCGTGACATTAAATTTATTATTGAATTATTACCTAGAACTGCACCCATAGCTAAGCGTCCATATAGAATGAGAGTAGATGAATTAGAAGAACTTAAGAAACAAATTAAGAAATTGCAGGATAAGGGTTTCATCCGTCCTAGTTCTTCACCTTGGGGAGCACCGGTGATTTTTGTGGATAAGAAAGATGGTACTCAAAGAATGTGTATAGATTATCGGTCTCTCAATGAGGTTACTATCAAGAATAAGTACCCGTTGCCCAGGATTGATGACTTGTTTGATCAGTTAAGAGGTGCTTGTGTATGCTCCAAGATTGATCTTCGTTCTGGATATCATCAGTTGAAGATTCGTGCTAGTGATGTACCAAAGACAGCTTTTACCACACGGTATGGGTTATATGAGTATACAGTGATGTCTTTTGGTCTGACTAATGCTCCTGCATACTTTATGTATTTGATGAATAAGGTATTCATGGAATATCTGGACAAGTTTGTAGTGGTATTCATTGATGATATTCTAGTATTCTCCAAGACTGAGGAGGAACATGCTGAACATTTGAGGTTGGTCTTGCAAAAGCTCAGAGAACATCAGTTATTTGCCAAGCGGAGTAAATGTGAGTTTTGGTTGAAGGAGATTTCCTTTCTTGGTCATGTTGTCTCAAATGGAGGAATATCAGTAGATCCTAGCAAAATGAAAGATGTATTGGACTGGAAGCCACCAACCAATGCAAGTGAGATCCATAGTTTCTTGGGATTAGCAGGCTATTACAGGAGATTTATAGAGGGATTTTCTAAGCTTGCGAAGCCAATGACTGCACTATTAGAGAAGAATGCCAAGTTTGTGTGGTCTGAAAAGTGTCAGGCTAATTTTTGCTATTCGTTAATCATTTCACATGGTTCATATGTTTATTGTTACATTGAGACACTTTGATATTATTGATATACTGAAATAATGCTAATTAAAAGCTACATGCTGATAAACATATGTTATGCCTTTGAGCCTCATGAACCCCGTGTTACACTTGTTGAGTACGAGATGTACTTACGCTTGTTTATTTTTCTTACTTGGATAAAAATCCCGGATGGGTAACATATGGTGCAAGTAGTGACTACTTCTACTTCTCAGAAGATTACTAGACTTGCAGTCAACCAGTCAATGTGCCTGTGTTTGGAGCTACCATGAGAGTTTTTATATTTTACTTCCACTACATTATTGTAAAGACTATGTGTTATTAATCGTGATGTAATAACATTTGTGATGTACATCCTTTATAGTTTGTTAACTTATGTGTGATTGATCTCTGGGCACACATAAGAGTATGCACTCTATTTGGTCGTTAAATGGGTGTGACAGAAATATTTTAAAAAAACTCTTTGCCGCTATGTCACAAGTCACTCCGCAAAGCTATGCCAGAAAAAAAAAGGTTCAAAAGAAAAATGAAGAAACAAAAAAATCAAAAAAAAGTTTGCCGTGTGCCCGCTCGCCGACACACAACAAAGTGCCCGCAAAGCTGTGCCCGGAAAAAAAAAGGTTGAAAAGAAAACCGAAGAAACAAAAAAAGAATGAAAAAAAAGTTTGTTGTGTGCCCCATCGCCGGCACACGGCAAAGTATGGATTAGGGGACTTAGCGTCCCAAATCAAACGACACACACTCACACCTTGACCCACCCCGCCCCGCCGCGCCCACCCAGCCGCCGACTCCGCCGCCGCGCCCACCCCGCTGCTATGCCTACACCCGGCTGCGGCAGCCCCTGCGCACCCGGCAGACCCTGCGCGCGGCCACCCTCCCCCGCCGCATCCGCTGGCCGACGGTGTCCCCGCGACGCGTCCGCCCTGACCCGCCCTGCGTCACAGCCGCCCCGGCGGTGGCTCACCCTCACCGGCATGCCCCGCGGCGTTTCCGCCCCGGCCACCGCTCGCTCTCCCTGGCCCATCCCGCGGCGCGCCTGCTCCCGGCCATGACTCAGCCGCCCCGGCCGCAGCTCGCCCTCCTCAGCTGCGGCTCGCCTGCCCCGGCCCACCCTGCGTCACGGCCGCCCCGGCCGTGGCTCGCCCGCCCCGCTCGTAGCCTGTCACTGCCGGCACCTGCCGCCGCACCCGCTGCCTGAGGAGTGGAAGAGGAGGAGAGGGGGAGGAGGAGGAGGAGAGGGGAAGGGGAGGAGGAGGATGAGGAGGAGAGGGGGAGGAGGAGGTGGAGGAGAGGAGGAGGACGAGGAGGGCTACCGGCACGCCTTCCCCCGCTGCCCCGCCCGCCGTTACTGCCCCATATCTCGTGGCCAGCCGCCCGTCCCATCCCGACGCCTCGACCATCGCTGCCCCGGCCTCTTGAGCGCCGCCATCCTACGACGCACACCAGGTATGACCTATGACAGTAGTGGTATTGGTAGTAGTAGTGATAGTGGTAGTGGTAGTGATGGTATTGGCTTTCGTGCCATTGTGGTTATTAGCTTTTTGTGTTGTTCTGGTTATCGGCCATCGTGCCGCTGTGGTTATCGGCCATCGTGCCGTTGTGGTTGTCGGCCATCATGCCGTTGTTTTGTTACAGGTTTTGGAAACCTCCTCGTGTAGGGGAGGTGCTGCCGAAATTTTCACTTGACACTATTATGTCCCTTTTTTGTAGGTAAAGGAAGGGGAGGAAGGAGCAGAGGACCCCGATCATCTTCCTCACCGCTGCGGGTCTGCCTGCACCACGTCGCCTCGCCACTACACCAACCTGCCACGACCCCACTAGCCTGACTCCACCGCCACCCAAGGTATAACCCCTCATGCCATTGGTTCGTAGATGACGTAACCCAGTTAGGCGTCTCCCGTTCGAAAGAGATACGGTTGGAAATATGCAGATCTTTACATATCTATAACCGTATCTGTTTCGAATTATCCATGTTTTTTGGATAGCCTGAGGATGCATAGATGGGGTTAGTTTCCATGGTCTACTCTAATCTAAGACTGAGTTTCGGCATCACCTCCCTATTGTTCTCCGGATACACAACCTCCCGGCCGGGACATGTATTTGGAGAACAGCGGGGAGATGTTGCTGAAATTCTGTCTCGGATCGGAGTAGAGCATGAAAACTAACCCCATCTACGCATCATCGGGTGGTATTAGGACCTATCTTCACCTATTAGGTAGTAGGAAATGCATTTCATTCTTATATTACCGCCTGATATGTTAGAGGATGGATGACCATGAGTGGATGTACACGGGCCGGAGAAGTCAGAAAGACTTCTCCCCAGAATGGATTGAGAAGACTGAAGCTTTCTTAGAACAAGCATTCACCAAGGCTAAAGGAGCCCGTACCACTTGGTGTCCCTACGACAAGTGTGCAAACACGCGGAAGCATACAAAGGAGGTCATGGAACAACATCTTTGCAAGTATGGGTTTACAGAGGACTATACCCAGTGGGTGTACCACAGTGAAGCCGATCGTACGAGAGAGGAGGTTGTGAGACCACGTGTCGAGGATTATGATGCCGATGGTGGGGTAGGAGACATGTTAAATGACTTTGGTGAAGCACACTTTGGTGAAGGATGTATGGAGGAGGAGCTTGAGCCAACTGCAAAGGCGTATTATGACATGTTGTCCGCGTCTCAGAAACCCCTCCACGGCCATACAAAGGTTTCACAACTGGATGACATCAGACGTGTGATGGCCTTAAAATCCTAGTATAGCATGAGTCGAGAACAGTTTGATGCTACGTTGACAGTTATTGGTACCCTGTTTCTAGAGGGTCACATTCTGCCAAAGAGCTTGTACGAGTCACAGAAACTCCTTTGTGCACTTAAGATGTCATATGAGAAGATACATGCTTGTCCGAAGGGGTGCATCCTATTTAGGAAAGATTATGAGAAAGCTAAGTACTGTCTAGAGTGTGGATCCTCTAGGTTCCTGGAGGTAGACTCTAGTGATGGTCAGAAGAGGTAGCTTGGCATCCCCGTGAAAATCCTACAATACCTCTCGTTCCTATCGAGAATTCAACGGCTATACATGACCAAGAAAACCACGAAACAGATGACATGGCACAAACACTACAAGAAATGTGCCGGTTTATGACGTTTATGGCATGACATTAGGTTAAAAAGTCATTAAATCAACTAGTTTATGACATTTTTTCTAGAGGCATTCGAACATAGTGACATAAGTAAATATGTCACAAAAATGTCTTAAAGCTAGTCTAATTATATATTATGACAATATTTGCCATGTCATAAGGAATAATTTGCAAGGATGGCGTGTCAAAAATTATTTTATTGATTTTATTAACATTGTTATTGAAGGTGACATGTGGGTCCAACTACCCAGACGGGTCTAGTAACAGCCTAGGTGTTGCTCAATGTCGTTCATCTAGTCCATAATCGTATATCATTCCAGTAACAGGCAAGTAAAAGAAATCAAGATGTATATAAAAAAATATACATGTTATTTACTGTTTAATTATTGCAAATAGTAGATAGAAAGTATACACCGATGTATATATGAATAATAACAATAAATAAATTTTATAGTATATATGAATAACAATAAAGAAAATGCCACCACACAACACAACCCACGCCAAACGCACACACGCCACCAGACCCACACACGCACGCACCACGCATAGGAGCAGCCCCTGCACCTTGATGTCTTGAGTTTCCGCGTCACAGATTGATATCCAAGTGATGCTGCTTTAAGAAAAGAAAGAAGCAAAAATTAAGCCAAAATGAAATTAAAAAAATATGCCAACAAGGTGTTCGAATCTAGATATTGTAGTGCACTTTTTTACATTTTATTACTAGTAAACATGCCCGTGCATTGCAACAGGAGAGACGAAAAACACTAATTCCGACAACTCATAATCGTACTGGTCTATTTTGTCAAAATAAAATTATCAATTATCAAAACTTATTTTTATTAACAACACAAAGTTTGTAATCTCAAATAAATTTGTCATGGATCCATGTCGTGGATTCTTGAGATAGAAATGTCCTAGTCGGAATTGAACCCAGGACCGAGCAAATGAGAAGAGCACCACTCGACCCTTTTATTCAAGTTTCTCTAAAATAGAATAACCTTTTTATTTGGGTTTCTCAAAATAGAATGAAAATAGCAAAAAAAAATGACGCAAACCAAAATCCAATCAAGGACCTCACGAATGAGAACAAGATGCGCTGCCACCATGCCACTTTTGCTTTTGTGTGTTGCAGAATTATTTGGGCCCTTTAACATTTTACTTCTGGTTTTACCAAAAAGAATGAAAATAGCAAAATAATTGAAGCAAAACCAAGGTCGAACTCAGGACCAAACAATTAAGAAAATGATCCACTACCACTACGCCACTTAGACTTACCTTGGGATTGTTCAAGCTATTTAGTATTTAATACTTGTTTCCCAAAAAGAATGAAAATTGGAAAAAGTTATGTTGCAGGTTCGGATCGATACCCACACCTCACATATGAGAGTATCAAGTCATACCACTGCACCAGTTCTTCCTTAGTGGTTCTATTATGATTTGTTGACATATACATAGATGTTCCAACCGCAAAGAGGCCAGAGTTCAGCCACGCTGAAACAAAGTGACGATGGCATCACAAAGAGCATTTTCTTTTCTAAAATAAAACCCCAATACACTATATATACATTGTGCTTGAACCCTAGATGTCATTCTAACATAATTTTTTTCATATGAGTTTTTAGTAGAAAAATAAATTTTTGGAATACTGAAAAAAATCAAGAACATAAGCACAAGGTTTTCTCTTTTTAATCTGCAGTCAAATTTTGTAACGAGTTTTTCTTCCTTATGATAACTCCAAATGAGATTATTCTTTTTCCTATATACTTCTAAGATAATGATCGACCAACCATTGGGCTACGAATGATGTTCGAAGTTCTCAAATTTTAAAATTTAAATTCTAAAAATTTTGAACAAGTGTTGTTTCTCTTTTTAATCTCTTACTAAAACTTGTAACTAGTCTTTCTCCCTCATACTAGCTTCAAATGTGATGATTCTTTTTCCTAAAAGTTTCTAAAATCATGCTCTATGAACTCATGGCATTCTTACTACTTTTTACTGGTGTTTATTGGTCATTTTATTTTTCACACAAATAGATTGTGAAACTATCTTAGGAAAAACGTCATTCATACTTCGAAACTTTTTTTTTGACAAGCAATGGCCTACATATATGTTGTTGTGGAGGATTTTCAAAAAATTTCGCACATTTTTGGTATTTTCTATCATTTAAATGAATTTCTGCGTGCTTACCGAAAGTAATTCCAAATTGAACTGTGCATACTTCCAATAGGTTTCATAAAAATTTATAAAAAATATATTTATGTTCATACATTTCACTCTATCCCATAATCCAGTGTTATTGCTAAAAAACATTTGTTTGCTAGGGGTAATTCATCATTCTATTCCTAAATTACCATAAAATAATTCTAATAATTCTAAATTTTGTCATGAAATTCTACAACTTTGCATGGTAACTTGTTTTTGTTATATAACCACTACATAAAAAAATTAAATGATTTTAACATGGTGGCAATACATTGTTTACAAAATTGATACATCCATCACATAGTTATAAGTGAACAATACAAAGATATACCCAATTGTAAACAATGTATACTAGCACTTTTGTCGAATGGAAAAATAACCAAAATAAAAGTTGTAGATCTCGATGAGTTCTACAACATTGTTGTTGATGACTTTTTTATTTGAAATCATTTAATATCGCTGTGTTATACAACTTTGTTGTTGACAATTTTTGCATTTAAAATAATTTACTGCCCCAAAGTTCTTTTTGAATTTCTCATAATTTGAAATTCAAATTTTAAATTGTTCAAATTAACTCAGATGGAGGAATGACCAAAACAAAAGCTGTAGATCTTGATGAGTTCTAAAACTTTGTAGTTAATGACTTTTTTATTTGAATTCATTTATAGTCTTTAATAATAACCATAAACTTTACTATATATTATAAAAAATAATAAATACTGGACAGTAATGGGCCTAAACCTCAAAATCGATCAGTTACTGTGCTTAGCCCATAGTTTTCTGACCATGGATTCAAGATCAAACAACCCTCATTGCTCCGACGACTTATAAAAGAAGACTTCCCTGGTGAAACCCTACACAAAAATCCCCCTCTCCTGCCGCCGCTCAAGCCTCAAACTGCTGCCTTCCCAGTCCCCACCTGCACCCCTCCCCTCAGCGACGTCGCCACCGTCCTGCCCCACCCCGGCCGCCAAGAGGAAGGCAAGGCTGACGCCTCCTCCTCTCCTCCACCGAGCTCGCCCGTGCGCTTGTTGTCGCAATGGCCGCGTCGCTGCTCATGCTCGCCGTGGCGTTCCTGGTTGGCCGCGCTTCGCCGGCATCGATGGGCGTGCAACAGATCTGAATAGCGAGCGGTGGAGGGCCATGACCTAGCGCATGGTGGTCCTTGTTGTGTTGACCTCCTCCATGCACGCCATGGTGGAGGGCGCAGTCCTGGCCAGGAGGAAGCGGATCCAGATTCCAGCGAGGCGGGCGCGGGTCCTGGTGAGGAGGAAGCAGATCTGCGCGAGGCGGGCGCGGGATACGGTGAGGGGGGCGCCTAGAGGAATGCAGGTGCATGCGCTGCCGCTGCATGTCCCTCGCGCCGTCGCGCAGGCAGAGAAAGCGGGAGTGGTCGCGCGGGGTGCGGTGCACGTGTGGACGGGTCCGAGTTCGAGGGTCGCGCGGGGCGCGTGGGAGGAGGACAGCGCGTCCGCGCATGCGACTGGACCGGTTCGGTGTGCGGTGGGCTGATGAGGTAGCTGGGTTGGCTCATGTGTAGAATAGCGCATATATATATATATATATATATATATATATATATATATATATATACACACACACACACACACACACACACACACACACTTCAGTGTGGATGAATGGTTCCATTACTTTGCTGTAATATTGTTTTTAATGGTTAATTACTTGCTGGGAACAGTGGTTTTAATGGCTAAAGAATCTGCATTTCTGAAAATTATAATTGAATGAAAAATGTTTCCCTAACGGTTTAAGGCCTGACAGTGAACATTTGGAATTTTCCTGACAGGTTAGCGGCCGACGGGGAAAGTTCAAACTATCCCTGACGGTGCAGTAGCCGTCAGGAACTAACCCTGACGGGAAGCTTTCCAACCGACGCGGTAACCGTCACAGATGCTAATAAGATGGCTATAAAATGCCCTCTGGATGCTAAGCTATTGACACCTACGAATATCTGACTGCTACATTGCTCTGAAAGTAATGAGTTGATCAGGTTATAGAGGGTGCATTCTTCTCATCTGGGAATGTGAAGCATCAGCAAACAAGATGAGCAGACAAGGTGGAGATTTGGTTGCGTGAGCGCTGATGTGTGAAACTAAACTTTACAAGAATGTTGTTAGCAAGATTTACAATGAAGTAAAACCTTCTTAGAACGTAGACTATCAGATTCACATTATGTGATTCTCTTTTAGTTTTTCAGAGATTCTGTATGCAGCACAACGAGTGCATGATGCTCAATCGTAATCTCAGCCGGCTATGTGGCAGAGGCTAGCGCACACAATAGACATGTAAAACCATAGAAAACTTTCAAAGCAAATATAGCTTATTTCCTAGATTTATATGTATTCTTGTACGTTGTCATAATATCTTTGGTTTCTCTTTAACAGGATGTCAAATCCAATGGCGTGAAAAAAATAGGTAAATAAGTGACCCCATGTCTCTAAAACTTGCAACTATCAGTGCTTTTTATACCTACTATACATGATTGACCCATTTGTGTTTTGAATTTATTTTTCTGAATATTGTTATCTTCTTGATGGATTGATGAAATGATACTACAGAAAGCACAAGGTAGGTAAGTATTGCTGAGCTGAGATGCCTATAGAATTGCATCTGGATCCCAGCAGTTTACACAAGAAGAATGGCAAGCTATATTGACAAGAACATCTAACATCTTGTAGCTATATGAACATGGAAAGAACGAAGAGGCGAGGTTACCTTCACTGCCCTTAGCTTGTCCATGTGTGACTTCTGACTGCAGTTTCTTAGACAAACTGATGTAAATCATAAGCATTGTTTTGGTGGGAACATTTAGATGGAACCACTCCAAGGGCCATCTGGGCATAAGAAGAATCAGGAAACAAGAAAAACAAGAGAAAACGAGGTCACGCCTTGTGATGTCCTTCATGTCCACTTTTTTGTCGCCTTATTCTAGTTACATTGAAATACAAGATACATGTGGATAAGCTGATTATACATCAAAATTTTGACCTGGCGGAATACTAAGAGCACGTATTCAGTATCCATCGCGGCACTTTTCACGACAATCCTTATGATTTCTATGATACTCAAGCTCTCATGATACAAGCAGTGAGAATGGTATAATACATAAATCTAAACTGTCAGATGAGGAGAATTAGAAATGTCAAAATTTTAATTTACTCTTTTATCCTTGATTTATTAGTGTTATTTATTTTTTTATTTCTTCTGTTTTCTGTACCATGTGGCATGTGAAAACAAATAGTAACTAAGATAGTGGTTGGTTGAAGAAAAGGGTCAGAGCTATCAAAGTTGGTCTCTCGGATTTGGCTTCTTACTCCATCCTCTTTCCTTTCAATTCATTCCTGTTTTATTTTCTTTTTTTTTTTTTGGATTTTGTTAAACCGGCAGGCCCCTCCCGTTTAGCTTTTTATTGGTAGTTATGTTTGGTTGAGCTTTCTATTGCTCATTGTTGGATGCAATAAATCATTTGATGTTTCACATCTACCAACACTATAAAATATCTCTGACCGCCCTTACACAAATCACATGTGTCAAAAATAGCACCTAAACTATCTGGAGACCTAGGATGGAGTGGAAAATACTTCTTAGTATCCCATGCAAGTTGACACACTGCGTTAACCCAGACCTAGGAGGGGCATGAGAGATGTCAGAACTGTTAGCTCCCTTATGGTGCCTTTCATACTGCTGTTGTGTTTGGATTGTACGACTTCGATGGAGTCTAGAATCATCCAGCCCAGATACCAATGCTAGTTCACTTGTTTGGTTGCCATTGCTGGTCCTTGTAGCCTGTCATGGAGGCATTCTGTATGCTTTTATTGCTCGAATGCCAAATCCCCAGGAGCCGTTGGTTCTTAGAATATCGCCAAGGAGAGTACATGGAGTTTCCCTACACCAAACACGCCATAGTAGTTAGGATATGATCGATGTAGTCTGACCGTCTAGTCAAGAGCAACATTAGGGAAGTGTATATCGCTAGGAGAAGACTCCTATGCCATAATTTCCTGTCCTTCTCTTGTGTTTCTTTCTGATGAAACTGCCACGATGCAGTGGACACCCGATGCTGCTTGTTTGTTTTAGTTGGGCCACACTGGGGCACAATAACTGATCACACAATGGGCATCTGTCGAACATGTTATTGTTGCCAACTACAGAGGATAGGATATGCTACGTAAGCAAGCAAAAAAAAAATTAAACCATGACGTCATGTGAGTAGGAGATCGTAGATTGTTACCACTTTTTTGAGGAACCAAGATTGTTACCACTAGATGCACAGCATATCCGTATAACGATATTGAAATGCTATAAAAAAAAAGTCGGTCATCACAAATGATGTTCATCGTGTCCACAGGGTGGTGGCAGCATTCCAGTTACTTCTCAATACCAAGAGCAAGGTCAAGAAGTTTTTGGAAGATTGAACATTCAATTGTGACATAGTGTAATACTAAACACACGTATTTACTAGTCTGTCGTGGCTCTTTTTTTTAGAATTACCCAGTACTCTTTTTTGATACTATGACCTTAATCCCTTTTATTTTTATGGTACTTATGATACTAGCAGTAAGAAGGGTAACACAGAAAAATCTTGACTGTCAAACTAGGGAAATTGGATGTGCTGTATTGGTTTGAATTTATAGTAGAAGTCCTCTAAGTTTAATTTTACCAGTTTACCATTGGATTATAAGTGCTACTATTTGTCGTCCCAATATCTTCTGTTTTTTTTACCATAAGGCATGCAAAACCAAATAGTAACTAATTAACCTCCATGTTAGATGCAATTGTCATTGCTTCTAATCACATCATTGATACCAGTGTGTCACTGGTCATTGGCTTCTTTTTCTCTTTTGAAGTAATAATATGGAACAGCCAGGTGCATTGATTATTTGCTGAGCTGCATATAAAACACCCTCCGGATGACATGCCATTGACAAGAACATCTAGTAGACAAGTATAGTAGCTACAATGGTCTGAAAAGAAAAAATGAGGCTATAAACCGCATTTGCTCTTCTCCTTGCCTAGTTTAAGAAACTGCAGCTTCAATTCATACAAATATTAAGTCATGTTACACGCATTCTTCACCTGTTTAGGTTCAAAACTTCATATCAAGATTCAAGTCAATTTATGAATGCCAGGTGTCTAAAAATAAAAAGGGCATCTGGGCATGTGAAGCATCAGCAAAAAAAGATAGGTAGAAAATAATGCTGCTAGGTTGACAGATGTTAATGTACAGTGATTGATGGTGCAGCTGGAGATGGGCCAAGCTTTCGCCACGTCCATGCCCAACACCTCTGACTTGAACCAATGAACCTATGCCCTGCTCCACCCGATTCCAGTGTAAATGACAAGCAGGCATACTACGACTCCAGCTATAAAATCCTCCTGATTTGTGCACCATACATACCAACATCCCGGTGTAAATCCACATGCACATTGATTTGCTGGGCTGCCTATAAAATGTCGTCTGAATGGCAATCTATTGGCACACAAGAAACAGCTACATTGCTCTGAAAAGAATCAAGAGATGAGGGTACAGAGCACATTTGTTTTATACCTGTGTATATATACTAGACTCTTACAAGTCTGAGACATGTTATGCATATTTTTCTGTGGTTTAGGTTCAAATCTTTTGATCAGGATAATTTGTGAATTCGAGTTGTCTATCATACTTAAATGTATCATGGCATCTGGGCATGTGAAGCATCAGCGAACAAGATGGGAAGAAGGGAAGGAGACTTGGCTGCTAGTATCCAGTATCCACTATACCGTGCGGCATGTTATACACATTATTTGTTGCCCCAATATATACCTTTTATTTGTGTATCGCGTGACACGAAGAGTAGCTAAAATCAGCGTGGCTATAGACCACATTACTCTTCTCCCTGTCTAGTTTAAGAAGCTGCAGCTTCAATTCGTACAAAAAATTAAGTCATGTTACACGCACTTTTCTCCTGTTTAGGTTCAAAACTTCATATGAAATCAATTTGTGAAGACCAGGTATCTATCGTACTTGAAATTAAATAGGGAATCTGGGCATGTGAAGCATCAGCAAACAAGATGGGCAAAAGAAAAGGCCGCTCAGCTGCTGGATGTTAATGTACAGTGATTGATGGTGCAGCTGAAGATGGACCAAGCTTTTGCCACGTCCACGGCCAGATCCTCTGATTCGGACCAATGAACCCCTGCTTCACCTGCTCCAGTGTAAATGACAAACAGGCACACTAGGTCCGTTCACACTGGCAGGACCTCCAACCGTTAGCCACTACTCCAGAAAGCATAGAAAGTTCCAAACTGTTCTAATAGCAGCTTCCATCAGGGCATTGAGAGAACTTATACTTACGTTTTAGTGTGTCGTCAACCTAGATGAAACCTCGAGTCTCGAACGTGGATGTAAATAGTCATCACAACCAATTCTATATCTATACCTACTAATAAAGAGGCAAAATTTCAGGCTCTTTTTTTTGTCCATCCATTTTTTTGTCCTCTTCCCTTAACTAACTTCGTGAATATGGATTTTTTTTATCTCTGCAACTCCCATGTTTATATGACACATATGGGACAGAGTTCCTAAAGTAATATAGATAGTTATAGGAATCCTAATCCAAATAGATGTCTCCGATTCTAAGTACGTTGTATAGAAATCCTAACTCAAATAGGAAAAAAAACAAGTATAAATTAGGAAATATATTATCTCTAATGGCCAGATTGAAAGTTATAGATTATCCTTGCCGTATGGATATCTTATGGAGTCTTGTAGGCTCACGTTTAAATTAATATATTGAATAGAGTCTGGCTTGCAATCTGGACTCTCTTGGTTCTAAGATATGGCCGATTCATGGTATGCAACGTATGTGATGCATGCATGCACACGGACCCTTGTTCAAGTCTGATGCACGTAGAGAAGAGAGAAACGAAGCAAACATATGGTATTATTATGTCAAATAAAAATGCAGATTGAAAAACGCTATATATAGAATGAAGTGTTTCTTTCATATGTGCTCCAATTTAGGCCCTCTTGTGGCCGTATTTGGTAAGACTCTATTTGCCAGCGCATCAATGTCTCTTGGGTGCAGTGCAAATACCACCACACTGACGCTGTCGCTAGGATTCACGGAGGTTCAAAGAGGTCGAGTTGCTAACGTCTATCGAGCAAATACTACGAAATAACAACATGCTTTGATCCATGGGACAAGGAAGAAGCAACATGCTAGCTGCACAGCGAGCGGCCGTCGGCAACGGCATGGTGCACGTTGACGTTGAGGGCCACCACGCCTCCCGCGAGACGCATTGCTTGCACGGCCAGCAGCACCGTCTCGTTGTGGCGAGAACGAGCAGGATGCAGGCCGAGAAGAAGAAAAAGCTGTAGGAGCTCAGGGACAAGGACGCATGGATAGTCAAGCTGCTGGAGGCCAATCGCCACCCTCACCAACAAGTGAAGGTAGGCATGCAATTTCCATGTTAGAACCCGCGTGTCGTGTACGAGTGGCCGCCGCATGCATATGAGAGCCTGCGTGACATGGTACTACAGTATTGTCTATATATATGTTCTTTTATGAATTATATGTGTGGTAAGTTCCACGTTTGTTTTTTTTCGATTCAGGTTGGGCTTGCTTTTACGTCTTCCGTTCTTTTTTCTTCCCTTTTTTATTTATTATTATTCCATTTATTAATTATTTTCCCTATAAATATAAAAACTAATAATAAATAAAATATTATGATACTTGAACACTTGATCTTTTTCTTTAACAAATATACATTTTCCACACTAAATTAGTGATGGAGTAAATTATTGTTGTGGTTTAAACTAAAATAAAGCTTACTCGTCTTGTACTGTAATACAGTGCATTCTAAGAATTTTAAGACAAATTTAAGAAAGAACATAAAAGACGCATGTACCCTCATTTTATTTCCAAATCAGACGCTATCGTTAACGTGATTAATAGTAATTGGTTGATAAATGGAAAGTATTTAATGCAAAACTAATTTTTTCCTTTAGAATGCATTATATTTTAGGACAAATTTTGAATGGTAGAATGCACTATATTACTAGATGTAGGGAGTATATCTTATTATAACATGATATAACAAATGATCCAACTAATCAAACCGTAAAATCCTTAACATTTTACTAACCAGTTTAGTCTAGATAAATATGGCTAAGAACTTTATGCATGTACCGGTAGAATACACGACAAGGACTACCATGTGGAAAATCAAGAGAGGTCATTTATTGTAATTATCAGCAAACAAATGAATCCTTAACATGTTGGTAATTAACTCCTTGCCGACTATAATAAAAAATAGAATTACAAAATTTTATAAGTCTACAAAGAAGTCACAAGGAACTGGACGTTTAACCGTACCAATGTATGTATAGTATGAAATTAAAGTTATGATATAATATCTTTATAAGTAAATATGTTTGTGTTTTACGGCAGAAGAAGAAAACTATTAGGATTGTATTTCAAATTTGATACATACTTAATAAGGCATTATGATATCATTGCCAACATTAGCTTATATATTATTGGTGTTGTAGTCATCATAAATAAACTGTAGCTTTATAATTTATAGAAAAGATAAAACAAAAATAGATAAGTTCCTATCATAAATGTTTGATAGCCTTTTCTCCCCGTTGCAATGCACGGGCATATTTACTAGTATATATATAAAAGCATGACACCTTCCTTGTTTCACAAATACAATCTATCAAGGGTCTTGAACCTTCTGTTAAAATATAAGGGATTGTAGGATGAGATCAAATCACCTTCCTTGTTCCTTCACCTTGATGTTGGTTGGTACTTTATTTGCTCACTTTCCATCCTCACCAATAGACTCTAAACAGTAGATCTTTCCAAAAGAACGATGGCATACATGCGACAATTGTCATCTCCCATAATTTGTTCTAAAAATACGTCAATCCCTTGTATTTGTCGGATGGAGAGAGCGAAGGATTGTGTCTTTATCCAAAGTGAAATTATCCTATTTATTAACCAGTCTTATAGAAAAAGACACAATAACAACGTTTATGACATCAAATGAAAATCATTCATTGGCATACAAACAATTTCAGAGTCAGCAAAATAGCATGCGGCGCCCTGCCCGCCTCTATCATTGTTAATCGGAAACGACACGTGGTGCAAAATGCCTGCCTCTAAAAATCGATAAAAAAACAAAAAAATAAGGGTCGACGAGCCTGGTGCCGATCCCACTACGGAGCCCGCCGCCTCCACCATTGATGCTACATTTCCCTAGATCTGCCGGAGCAAAGATGGTGAGTGAGAAAAAGGAGGAGAGAAGAAGAGGAGCTCACCACGGTGTGGAGCCTCCTCGCAGATGGCTGCCCCGCTGTGGAGTAACCTCTCCCCACTGAGCACCACCATGTGCGCTAGGGTGCCTCTACATGCGTCGTTGTAGCCGGCAGAGCAAGGGCGGGCCTGAGCACGCTGTGCCGCTGCCGCACTTGGCACACTCCAGCACACAGATGCAGGGCATGCGTGCTGCCGCCATGAGGAGAGAAGCATAGATCTGCAACGCTGCAGGGAGAACTGTGACCGCCTCTGAAAATGGATGGCAATTTTTGGAGGCAGTCTTATTTTTAGGCTGCCTCTATCTATTAATCAACCATTATGTCTCTCAAATTCATTTTTAGCAGTGATTATTAGATATATTCTGAAACATATTCTCATAACCTAGTTTCATGTGGTATACGTGAATATTATATTCTCTATAATTAGGGCTAAACATAAAATAATTTACCTCAAGATAAACCATAGAATTGTCCTTTATATCATAGGATAGAAGGATAGAGGTAGTATATATATTAGCCCAAAAATGCTTTGGTGTGGGCGTCTGACCGTCCGGACATCATGCTTCCTAGGCCGGTATGCTCTACCAGCCCAATAGGCTTGCTCCCCTCGACCTTCCTTCATGGCTTTTCAAAAAAAAAGACAACAACATTTCCCAACTTGCACAACCATCACAGCGTTCCTAACCGCATGCCCGCTGCTTGCCTTCTCGAGCGCGGGGGCGCCTCATCACGGACATGGCACCCGCCCGCGCGACCTTCTCGAGCTCCAGGGAGCCACGCCGTGCGACGTTGTACGTTGCCTCCATTGCGGGAGCCACTCATCGTGGGGCCGTGTAGCCGCATGCCCACTGCCATCCTCCTCCACTGCGACCTAGCGCCGGATCTCGTTGTACAGTGCTCCACTTGCCTGCTTGATAGGTTTTGCTGAAAGCGCACGTTGTAAGAGTATGTTTTAAGTATTTCAGATGTTTCAGAGGTATGTTACAAGTGTTGTATATCGATGTAACAAAAGTAGATCGGAATGTTGCAATAGCTATACATGTATGTTTCAAGTGTACGTTCCAAATGTTTCATCTGCTCCAGACGTATATTGCATGCGTTTTATCTAGATGTTACAAAAGTAGATCTCGATGTTACATATACATGCATGTTGCAAGCATATGTTTCAAGTGTTTCAGGTGTTTCATACGTATGTTGCAAGTGTTTCATCTGGATATTGCATATGTTTGCAATAGTTTTCATGTGTTTTCAGACGTTTTTGTAAGTGTTTCAGACGCTTCTTTCAAGTGTTTAATCTGTCTTCTTTTATATGCTGCAACTGTTGTATTTAGATGTCTCAAA
The DNA here is from genome assembly GCA_038087645.1 of Saccharum hybrid cultivar R570. Taxonomy (NCBI): domain Eukaryota; kingdom Viridiplantae; phylum Streptophyta; class Magnoliopsida; order Poales; family Poaceae; genus Saccharum; species Saccharum hybrid cultivar. Next base: position 1,914,532 of record JAQSUU010000426.1, read on the forward strand.
AGTACACATGAGATGCGTGTGGGAAACGGCTGACGGCACGAGCAACGTTCAGGGCGGTAGCTCGCAAGCCTAATGCGCTAGGGCGCTCGCTCAATCGTTGTGCGGGCACCATCCGGACACCAGCACCCTGGATCCAACGTCCGGGGAGTAGGAAGTCCGATATTAGCCAGAGGGAGAGAGGAGTGCGAGCGTTAGTTGTTTTCTGGTACGATATGGACTTGGTGGTCGATCGGCAAGCTGGTTGCTCAGGTTCCATGTTTTTGTGTGCTGTGTCTGGTTCGAGTTCGGGGTCCGAGTCCGATCGAGACTCCAAGGCCACGATCGGGCTCTCGTACCGCGTGCACGCACCTCCCCCGTACCCGTAGTATATAATTAACGTACATAAAAGAAGCGAGACACGAAGACACCTGGACACACGGCGCTCTGCAAGTAGTTGCGATGTCGACAAATCATGTTTCGGTACCCGTCGTCGGCTCCTACCGTCGTCCTCCGCCGCCAGCGGCAGACGCGGAGCCATGCTCCGACTCGGACTCCGACCACGACCATCCGGTGCAGGAGCCGGAGTTCGTGATGCACGCAATGGATGACCGCCGCCAGCGCGCTCCGGCTGCCGTTCGTCTCCCGATCGTGCAGCCGCCGCCGCCGCGCCATCCCGTGGCCAACTGGGAAAGAGAGGCGGCGGCCCGGACTGAGCGCCTTCAGTACCACATGCTGGTCCCCCAGGTAACGTAATACTGTGATGTACAGATCAAGATCACCCGATCGAGTCACCTCGGTCGTTTTGGTTAATCTATCTATCATATCGCTGCATGTTTCAAATCAATCTCGCTGAAATTATTTCATCATCAGGTGGTCATCTGCGTCTGGATCCTGGCTTTCGGGAGCATGATGATCTACTTAGCGGCGAACCCAGACAAGGTCCCCGACCCAAATTTCACCTGGGTCATCGTGTTTTCCGCTCTGATTATGCTTCTGTCGCTGCTCTCACTCCTGCTCTCCCACCTTGGCGTCAATGTTTATGACAACTAGTGCCCGGTCAGACTCCACGAATCTACGTACTCTCCTTTCCATGTGTAACAAAAACTATATATATCTAGAAAACCAAAAAAACATCTTATAGTTTGGAATGGAGGGAGTATCCACGAATATGCATGTGCATCTGTGTGTGCCACTAGATAGTAGGGACTGAGCCAGCCACTGACTAAGCAGGACTATGCAAGTTACGTTGTTTGTAAGTTTTGTCCTATTTACACATAGACGACTAAATATACGGCTTGCACAGTGAACTTGTGTGTAAGTTATTTAATGTTTTTCATGTATCTAAGATCAAGTATGAATATGATTTTTAGCAAATGTGCCCATGCATTGCGTGAAACTCTAGAACACATGACTTTGTATTATCGTTGGATGTAAGTTGATTTAGAGCATCTCCCGTAGTTCTCCAATATGTATGTATTGGGGTTAGTGTTCGCCTGCATTTAAACGGCTGTCTACACACGTTTAAATGATAAGCAGTGGCTGCGCGTACAATTGCAATTAAAAATTCATATAATAATTATAATTTTATATGTATATTTACTGCTATAGTGTAAACCATTTAAACCATAATCTAGTTAGTCATCTAAATGCTAAACAGAGTGTGGCTGTCTGTTTAGCGTTCAGCATATAGGATAACTGACTAGGGTAGCCCAATGTTTCTTTTGTGAATATTGAGGGAGTTCTTGCGTGATACAAACATTGGTGGTGCTACATGCAAGTAGCAGTCACTCTGCTCCGGCAGCCTCAACTGCAGCTTGTCCCACCACTCGCGCACTCCACTTACTTCCACCTTTGACTTCACACATTCCTTGTTTACAAGAGGGAGGCAGTGAAAAGATTGGACAAAGAGCTTCTCCCAGCTTGGTGTTTCAAATTGAAACAGGACATCATCATGGATGTGCAGCAAGTGTGGCAGTTCCCGGAGGTACATCCTTTTGATGTTTGGGAGTGGAGAAGGTGCTACCTCATGTCTGGGTTGTTTGTAGAAAATTGTCTTTAGGTTGGGGCAAAAGAGAATGATCATTGTCTCCAGTGCAGGCAATGACCAACAACATGGGAAAAGTTTCTCTAGATTGGGGAAGTTCTCAAGGTGAATGTGTTTTAGTAGCTTCAAAGTTGAGCACCTTTGCATCATGGTACGCAGCTCAACTTCTTTGTTCCATGGCTCCTTGCCTCTCACACTGCATGGTTTAACTTGGACTCTGAATGACTGAAGAAACTGTCCTTCCTTGACTAACTTGTTAGCAACATCCGCGTTGAAGCTATGAAACATTTTGGGGTCATTTATGTTGATCACAGCTGTATTGATAACTATCTCCCTTTGTTGATGTACATCTGCAGAAAATGTCTACTGGCAAAACTTCTTATGAAATTGATTATCATCATCTGCACAATGATTCAAATAGAAAATCTTGGGAAAGCAGACCAACAGATGCCATGGAAATCTCTTGAAATAAGGGACTCCAAGAAGAAGTAATCTCCTGAGTTGTGGTAGATTTGGGAGGTTGTGAGGGACCTCCTCAAGACCTGTTCCAGAAATATCAACATCTTCCAAGGCTGTAAGATCATCAACCAAGTTGAGAATTTTGAGCTTGCTGCACCCACGCAATGACAGGCACCTAATCCACGGTCCAGAGAGTGAGAACATTCTCAGGTTTGGATGCCCATGGATTTTGATATTTTCTAAGGATTTCCATGTTTGTATGTAAAGATCTTTGAGGCACAGTACTAGTTCCCGGAGAAACTCAAGGCTTAACCAGCACAATTAGAAAGATGTAGCTCTCTGAGGCATTTGGCTTTTGACCATGACCACGGGAGTGACATTAATCTAATGCAGTCACAAATATGGAGCCGTTTGAGGCCTGTGGCTTCAGATAGGGACATTGGTAATGACATCAGTAGCACGTTGTTGATTAGCTTGAGTGTGTGCAGGCTTCTCATTGCTTGGAACATGTCTTCTGGAGAAGATGTAATTTGAGACCCCTCGACATGAAGAACCAAGAGATTTGATAGTCGAGCCATGGAAGAAGGAAATTCTTTGAGATTAGAGCAATTCCTGAGAATGAGCTCCTCAAGTTTTGCCATTTCACAGAAGAATTCAGTAGGCAGAGTAGTGCATTTTAAGCCTGATTGCATATTGCTCTTATTGTTGCCATCTTGTTTTGTTAGCTCAAGCAAGGGAACCCCATTCATATCTAGGACTTGAAGGTTTCCGAGATGAGCAAGTGGTGATGTTTGTTTGTTAGAATTATTAGAACTAGGTGGTGATGGAGACAAGGTCATCTCTAACTGGGAGCAGCCTCTGAGCGAGAGCAAGTAGAGATTTTGTTGATGGGAAAATGAAGGAGGGAGTGATTTTATAGGTGTGTAGGACAAATCAAGGACACGGAGGTTTGGAGTGACCAATTTATCAAGACCAAATGCTGACATATTTGAACAGCTTCAAAACTAGGGTTGTCATTGTAATATCTCATGTTTCCCTTTGCTCCCAATACATGCCTACCATCATCATTCATAGATAAGACCAATCCTGGTGCTCTGGTTTGCCTCCATTGCCAATTCCAGCTTACATGCCTACCATCATTATTCATAAATGAGACCCTTACCTGGTTGGTCTTTTGATGATGGTTAGCTAGTCCATCTTTTGCCAAGCTTCTCGTGAGCTTCCTCTAGTTTCTCATGAGATGCATTGAGCTCATCAAAGGCTTGCTTAAGGGCTTGAAGTTCCTTATTCAAGTCTTTGCATTCCCTTCTCTTAATGTCAAAATGAGTCTTAGCATCTTCTAACATGTCTATTAGTTCAACTTTAGTTGGTTCATCATCATCATTGCTCTCACAATCACTCTCATCATCTTTTTATACATTGGTGGCCTTAGCCATGAACATGGGTGGACCCACTGTTGTGCCTGGGTATTCCTAGGCATACCCAACATTTTGAGCAAGAAGTTTGTAGAGGTATATACATGTATAATATAGTTATGGACTCAAATTATTAGTTTCTCTCATTTTCTGGCTCTGATTTGACTCCAAACACAAAGCAACCGAATCCAAGCCCACAACACACATCGACGGCCCATCTGGCCTTTCCCAATTCGCATTCTCACTCCCCATTGGCCCTCGACTCGTTTAGTGAAAGCCCAAGTTTGGTTTTGGTAATTAATGACACCAAGTTGCTAATGCCATGTGTTAAGTGTTTTGAGGTAGGCATAAGCAACACATGTGATGAAGGTGTATGTGGCAAGGAGTGGTGGCCACAAGATCACAAAGAGATGGTGCATGGACATGAAATGATGATCATGGTGGAGATGCACATAAAATGAAGGACATGATGATCAAGTGGAAGAGAAGGATCTAAGAGCGCAAGGCAAAGGTATAACCATAGGGGTTTTCCTTCTGCCGGTCTAAGATGAGTAGAGAAGTGATTGACCGGGTTTAGGATACATAGCCGACTATCAAGAGGGGCAATCACGGTTAGCTCGGGAATCAAGTGCCACTAGATCATTGTCTTGAGCATATGCATTAGGATCTAGTAAAAGACCTAACATAACACCTTGAGAAATGTTTATGAAATGCTAACACACATGCACATGACGGTGCACACTTGGTGGTGTTAGCACATTTGCGAAGGCGGTGGAGTTTAAGCGGTAGAGAGGGGTTTGGGTTCCTGTCTCCCTCCCGCCGAGCTTGCGAGGCGGGATTCGGTGCTTTTTAGAGAAGTGAAATGCCTATTTTCTACTGCGCTAGAAGTTGGAAAAGAAACGGAGACGAACGGAGGTCATAGAGATGACCGGACGCGGTCTCTGTATGACCGGGCACGTCCGGTCAGTGTCCAGCATCTGCGCGTATTTCAGTTTGATGATCGGACGCGCAGCGCGTCCAGTCACTGTCGACCGGACGCGTCCGGTCATCTAGGGAGCTTACTGGACTCTAATCGGACGCTGGCACTATGGCGTCCGGTCAGTTCTACAGCGTGTCCGGTCGGTGTTTCGTTGTGCGCTACTCAGGTGACCAGCACGTTCGGTCAGTTGCGGGACCAGCGCGTCCGGTCGCACCCCGTGCGTCCGGTCTGCGCAACCAGCGCGTCCGGTCGGTGCTTTTGGAAATTAGCTGTTGCGTGACCGGCGCGTCCGGTCAGTATGACCGGCGCGTTCGGTCAGCGCGATTTCAGCTGTTTAAGTTCCTAACGGCTAGCTGCGTACCCCTTCGTTATAAATAGACGTTGGCCGGGATTTGAGGGTAACTCTTACATTTTTTGAGACCTAGAGACATACTTTGAGCTAGAGAACAACCCCTCTACTCATCTCTTTGCATAGTTGCATATCTTGAGTGAGATTCAAGTGCATTGCTTGAGAGTTGCATTCTAGAGGCACTTGATCTTCGAGTTACTGCGGATTTATTGTTACTCTTCCGTGTTTCCTGACACGGTAGACGGCTTGGAGCAGCGAAGGTGATTGAGCTCACAATTGGAGATTGTTGGAGTCATCACCAAGTGTTGTAAGGGGTTCTTGATCCTTCCCCGCGGGAGTTCACGAATTGGATACTCTAGTGGAGCTCGTGGCTTGGAGGATCCCTATCTTGTGTGTGGTTGTGCGGCGCCCGCCGAGGGCTTGACTCTTGATAGTCAATTAGCTCGCGAACCGACAAGTGGGTGTATCGCCACAACGGGGAGTAGCTTGCCGGGAAGCAAGTGAACCTCGGGATAAATTCTTGTGTCATTCTCTTCCCGAGGATTTCTCTTGTGTGATTGATTTATTGGTACTTCTCATCTCTACACGGCGGTATAATCACTCGAAGCTCTTCTCTCATTTTACTTCTTGTTTCTAGCTTGTAGTTGTTGTTGTGTTTAGTGAATAGCCTTGTACTAGACTTGTGTAGGTGGCTGAAAGTCCTATGTTTGGTGTTGGTAATTAATGACAATGCCTAAGTACTAGTCATATGCCTAAGTTGTATGTAGCATATGAGGATTAGTACATTCCAAGGTTGGTGGCAAGATGGACATGGTGAACATGATGACCACACTTGGATTTGGACACAACCCTACGTAATCAAGGCAAAGGTATATGCTTAAGGGTTATGTTTTAGTAACCAAGACACCTAGTGGGTGTGGTTACATTATAGGATAGATAGCCATACTATAAAGAGGGGAATGACGTGGCTATTGAACTCCTAAGTGCCTCTAGGTGTGCATTTCATAATCATATGCATTTGGATAGAACTAATAACGCCTCGAAAAATGATTGTAAAAATGCTAACACACTCACACATGACGAAATCACTTGGTGGTGTTAGCACATTTGCGAAGGTGGTGGAGTTTGAGCGGTAGAGAGGGTTTGGGATCCTCTCTCCCTCCCGCCGAGCTTGCGAGGCGGGATTCAGGCGTTTTCGAGGAGTTGAAACGACTATTTTCCACTATGCCTAAAGTCCGGAAAAGAAACGGAGGCGAACGGAGGTCACAGAGGTGACCGGACGCTGAACCGGACGCGGTCTCTGGATGACCGGACGCGTCCGGTCAGTGTTCAGTGTCTGCGTGTTTTTCAGTCTGATGATCGGACGCGAAGCGCGTTCGGTCACTGACGATCGGACGCGTTCGGTCACTGACGATCGGACGCGTCCGGTCGTTCAGGGAGCTTACTGGACTGTAATCGGACGCTGGCACTGTCGTGTTCGGTCATGTTTCTTCAGCGCGTCCAGTCGTTGTTTCGTTGAGCGCTGCTCAGGCGACCAGCGCGTCCGGTCATTCTCGGGACCAGCGTGTTCGGTCGTTTCCAGCGCGTCCGGTCTGCGCGTTGAGCGCGTCCGATCATTGCTTCGCAGTTAGCCGTTAGGCGACCGGCGCGTCCGGTCGTTTGGACCAGCGCATCCGGTCAGTACTTCACAAGTTAGCCGTTGCGCGACCGGCGCGTCCGGTCAGTGTGACCAGCGCGTCCGGTCAGCACAATTTCGGCTGTTTAAGTTTCTAACGGCTCTATTCGAAGGGGTACGTCTATAAATACTCGTTGGCCGGCTCAAGTCTCGATCTCTCGAACTTTTGACATACTTGTGAGCACTTTGAGCTAAGCAACTCCCCTCCCACTCATCTCTCTTGCTTCCTTGCATATTCAAAGTGAGATTGAGTGATCCAAGTGCATTTGCATGGTGAGATTGCATCTAGTTGGCACTTGGTGGTTGATTTGCTACGGGATTCTTGTTTCTCTTGGTGGTTGCCGCCACCTAGACGGCTTGGAGCAGCTTGGAGGCGTTAGCAAGAGTTGGTGATTGTTCTTAGCCACCTCCGGTGATTGTGAGGGGTTTGTGCCTACCTCGACGAAGCGCCAAAGGCAACGTTAGTAAATTACTCGTGTCATTGCAACCTTTTGCCATTTGGTAGGTTCTTGTGGCGCCTTTTGAGAGGCTCGATGTGAGACCGATTAGCCACCGAATCACGTGGTGAAGAGGGACACAACGGGGACTAGCGTGCCGGCAAGCACGTGAACCTCAGGATAAATCTTTGTGTCATCATTCTTATTGCGTTTGATCGATCCCAGTGGTTGTATATTGTGGTATTCATCTCTTGATCATATTGATTGGTTGGCTCAATACTTCGCCCCTCGATGATACCCTCCTAACTCAACTCCGCATTACTTTCTTAGTTATCTTTGCTAGCTAGTTAGCTTTGCTAGAGTAGCTTCTTTGTGTAGCTTGCTAGTTATAGTTTTCTTCTCGGTTTGACTTGTGCGGTTGAGTGCAAATACACTAGAATTGTGAATTGGTTAGGTAGCTTGCAAACACCCCGTAGGCTAAGCAAAACTCGCATCTCGCTATTTGTTTTATTGATAAACTTGTTTAGCTTGTCTTTGTAGAAAATTTTAATAGGCTATTCACCCCCCCCTCTAGTCATCAAGACCTTTCAAGTGGTATCAGAGCCGTGGTCACCGTTTGAAAGGCTTAACAACCTCGGTGTAAGATGGCTCAAGTTATGTTCAACCATGTCGGGGGCAAGCCTCCATTCTTTGATGGTGTCACATCTTTTGATCATTGGAAAAGAAAGATAAAGCAATATCTTGGCTCTCTTCATGAGAACGTTTGGGAGGTGACACACCATGATTATGCTATCATTGATCCCGACAACCTCACCAACAATGACCGCATCAACAACTAATACAACACTATGGCTCTCAATACTCTCTACAATGGGATTGATGCAAAGGTCTTTAAGCAAATCATGGATCTTAAAATGGCAAGTGAAGTATGGACAAGATTAGAGGAAACATATGAGGGCACTTCAATGGTAAAGTGTGCCAAACTATATATGCTCAAGGACAAGTTCTCCACTTTCAAGATGAAGGATGATGAATCCATCCCGGAGATGTTCTATAGGCTCCAAGTCATTGTCAATGATCTCAAGGGGCTTGGGGAGAAGGTTGAGGACAAGGACTTCTCACATAAGTTCTTGATGTGTTTACCCAAGAAGTTTGCTACCTTGAGAAGAATGATCTTTAGAGAGGGATTGGACAAGGTCAAACCAACCGATGTGCTTGGAGATATAATGACCGATGCCCAATACAATGATGATGAAGATGAGGTAGAAGAGAAGAAGGAAACCAAGGTCAAGCAAGAGAAGCCCATTGCATTCAAGGCTTCATCCTCTAAGGGCAAGAGCAAGGTGGAGAATGATGATGATGATCCTTTTGATGATGAGATCATGGCCCTTCTAGTGCAAAAGATGGGTCGGTTCATGAAGAAGAGAGGCTATGATGCAAGAAAGAGAAGGGACTTCATGAAGGCAAAGGAGGTGCTTTGCTACAATTGCAATAGCCCCGATCATGTAGTGGCAAAGTGCCCCTATGAAGACAAAAGATATCATGATGGGGAATTGAAGTTGAAGAAGAACAAGAAGGACAAGAAGGAGAAGAAAGTAAAGAAGAGCTTCACATTCAACAAGAAGAAGAAGGGTGGTGGTTATGTGGTCACTTGGGATAGTGACAACTCCGATAGTGATGATGATGAAAGCTCTAGTGATGATGAGAGGACCACTCGGCGAGCCATTGCAAACATCGCCCTCTCCAACAAGCCATCCATCTTCGACACTACATCAACATGCCTTATGGCCAAGCCTACAAAGGTAAAATATGATGATAGTGATGATGATTCTTGTGCTAGTGATGATTGTAGGAGTGATGATGAGGAGGATGAGGACTACTCCAAGGATGATCTATTGGGCATAATAGATAAAATGAGCAAGGGCTATAAGAGAACAACCAAGAAATACAAAATCTTGGAACAAGAGCTCATTGCCAAGAGCAATGAAAATGATGCCTTGATGGAGGAGCTTGTTGCTCTCAAAAAGAGTAAGGAGTGCAAAGGAATTGAACAAGAGCTCAAAGCTCTTAGGAAATCCTTTGATGAGCTAGAGGCTTCTCGTGAGTGTCTAAAGGAAGACCACGAGGATCTTGAAATTGCTCACACTAGGCTTAAGGAAGCCCACTCCACTCTACTTGAGCTCATCAAGGAAAAGGACCTCAAGTTAGAGAAGCTCATGAAGGAAGCTAAGGAGGAGCAAGTGATTGTCACTTGTGACATTAGACTAACATGTGATATTATTGATGATTCTTTATTTGTTGGTCCTACTAATGCTTCATGTAGCTCATCATCATCCACCACAACCAACCCTATCTCTTCTACTAGTAATTCATCACTTGTGGTTGAGAATGAGACTCTCAAGAGAGAGGTGGATGATCTAACCCGCGCATTAGGCAATGCCTATGGTGGGGATGCCCGCTTGCTAAAATGCTTGGATAGCCAAAGGTTCTCTCTTAACAAAGAGGGATTAGGCTATACTCCCAAGAAGGGCAAGGCGGCCTTTGCTACTCCAAAGCCTCGCTTTGTGAAGGGCAATGGTCGTTATTCCAATAGATGCAAGTAAGTTGGGCATCTAGAGATTAATTGTAATAAAATAAACAAGAACAAGAAAAATGCTAATGTACCTTACATTCTTTTTGATTCTTGTTATGTGCTTACCAAGGGTGAGAAAGGTATGCATGCTAGGTTTGTTGGTACACCAATTGTGGGCCTAAAGAGAAAGGCCATTTGGGTACCAAAGAGCTTAGTTACTAACCTCCAAGGACCCAAGCAAGTATGGGTACCTAAGAAACATTAATTTGTTTTGTAGGTCAATTATAGTGGGTGCTCTCAATATATGACCGGTGATTCAAGAATGTTCAACTCTCTCAAATCAAATGATAGTGGCATTGATAGCATCACATTTGGTGACAATAGCAAGGGTGATGTAAAGGCTCTTAGAAGGATTGCAATCTCAAATGATCATAGCATTTCCAATGTGCTCTTAGTTGAAAAGTTGAACTTCAATCTTCTCTCGGTTGCTCAATTATGTGATCTCGGTTTCAAGTGCATATTTGGTGTTGATGATGTGGAGATAGTTAGTGTTGATGGCTCTAACTTGATCTTCAAAGGCTTCAGATATGAGAATCTATACTTGGTTGATTTCAATGCTAGTGACACTCAACTTTCAACATACTTGCTCACCAAATCAAGTATGGGTTGGTTATGGCATAGAAGACTTGGTCATGTTGGCATGAAACAATTAAACAAGTTAGTGAAGCATGACTTAGTTAGAGGCTTGAAGGATGTCACATTTGAGAAAGATAAGCTATGTAGTGCATGTCAAACCGGAAAGCAAGTAGGCAACACTCATCCATTGAAAAGCATCATGAGTACTTCTAAGGCATTTGAGTTGTTGCACATGGATCTATTTGGGCCAACTACATACACAAGCATTAGTGGCAACAAGTATGGCTTTGTGATTGTGGATGATTTCACTAGATATACATAGGTATTCTTTCTTGGGGACAAAAGTGATGTATTTGACATATTCAAGAAGTTCATCAAGAGAGTACAAAATGAGTTTGAAACCACAATCAAGAAAGTGAGAAGTGACAATGAAAGTGAGTTTAGAAACACAAGAGTTGATGAGCTATGTGATGAGTTTGGAATCAAACATCAATTCTCGGCCAAGTATACACCTCAATCTAATGGCTTAGTTGAGAGAAAGAATAGAACCTTAATTGATATGGCAAGATCAATGTTGAATGAGTATAATGTGAGTCATTCATTTTGGGCCGAAGCAATCAACACGGCTTGCTTCTATAGCAACCGCCTCTATTGCCACAAGTTCCTAGAGAAGACACCATATGAGATCTTAAATGGAAGAAAGCCCAACATTGCATACTTTTGGGTATTTGGTTGCAAATGCTATATCTTGAAGAAAGGCACTAGATTGAGCAAGTTTGAGAAGAAATGTGATGAAGGCTTCCTACTTGGTTACTCCACTACTAGCAAAGCTTATAGAGTTTGGAATTTGGCTAGTGGTCAACTTGAAGAAGTGCATGATGTTGAGTTTGATGAAACAAATAGCTCTCAAAATGAAGAAGATAACTTGGATGATGTGAGAAGAACTCAATTGACCAATGCTATGAAAGAAATGGATATTGGTGATATTAGACCAAAGCAAGTGATTGATGTGGATGATGACAAAGATCAAGTGCTCCAAAGTCCAATTACACAAGCTAGTGGTTCTCTAATGCAAAATCAAGCTAGTACATCATCTCAAGTGCAACAAGACCAACAAGTGGCTAGTTCATCATCTCCAACTCATGATCAACATCAACATCCAAGCAATCAAGTCCAAGTGCTTCAACCAACTAACATTGCAAGAGACCATCCATTGGATTCCATCATTGGTGACATACAAAGGGGAGTTCAAACTAGATCAAGATTGGCATCTTTTTGTGCTCACTCTTCTTTTGTGTCAATGGAAGAACCCAAGGATATTGATAAAGCATTGAGAGATCCGGATTGGGTAAATGCAATGCATGAAGAGCTCAACAACTTCAAGAGAAATGAAGTATGGGAATTAGTTGAGAGGCCTAAGGATCACAATGTCATTGGAACAAGATGGGTCTTTCGCAACAAGCAAGATCAAGATGGGATAGTAGTAAGGAACAAAGCAAGACTAGTGGCTCAAGGTTACACACAAATAGAGGGTCTTGACTTTGGTGAAACTTATGCCCCGGTTGCAAGATTAGAAGCAATTAGGATCTTACTTGCCTATGCTTGTGCTCACAATATCAAGCTATATCAAATGGATGTGAAGAGTGCATTTCTCAATGGGTACATTCAAGAGGAGGTGTATGTAGAGCAACCTCCCAGTTTTGAAGATGACAAGAAACCCAATCATATCTACAAATTGAGAAAAGCTTTGTATGGATTGAAGCAAGCACCTAGAGCATGGTATGAAAGATTGAGGGACTTCTTGCTATCCAAAGGATTTGTAATGGGAAAAGTTGATACAACACTATTCACCAAGAAGATTGGGAAAGACTTGTTTATGTTGCAAATATATGTTGATGATATCATATTCGGTTCAACCAATCAAGATTATTGTGATGAGTTTAGAAAAATGATGGCAAAGGAATTTAAAATGTTAATGATTGGTGAACTTAGTTTCTTTCTTGGACTTCAAATCAAACAAATGAAGGAAGGAACATTTGTAAGCCAAACCAAGTACATCAAATATATGCTCAAGAAGTTTGGCATGGAAGATGCAAAGAGTATTACAACCCCAATGGGCACTAGTGGAAGTTTGGATAGTGACAAGAGTGGCAACATGGTGGATCAAAAGCTATATAGATCGATGATTGGTAGTCTACTCTATGTGATGGCATCAAGGCCCGATGCAATGTTTAGTGTATGCATGTGTGCAAGATTTCAAGCCTCACCAAGAGAAAGTCATTTTAAGGCAACAAAGAGAATTTTGAGGTATTTGAAGCATACACAAGATGTTGGATTATGGTATCCCAAAGGTGCAAGCTTTGAGCTAGTTGGATATTCGGATTCCGACTATGCCGGTGACAAAGTGGAGAGAAAGAGCACTTCCGGGACTTGTCAATTGTTGGGAAGATCACTTGTCTCATGGTCATCCAAGAAGCAAAATAGTATTGCACTATCTACCGCCGAGGCCAAATACATCGCCATGGGTAGTTGTTGTGCACAAATCTTGTGGATGAAGGCCACATTAAAAGATTTTGGAATCAATTTCAAGAATGTGCCATTGCTATGTGACAATGAAAGTGTCGTGAAGCTAACCAACAATCCGGTTCAACATCAAAGAACAAAGCATATTGATGTTCGCCATCACTTTATTAGAGATCATCAACAAAACGGTGACATTGCTATTGAGAGTGTTGGTACCGAAGATCAATTAGCCGATCTATTCACCAAGCCACTTGATGAGAAGAGATTTCACAAGCTAAAGAATGAGTTGAACATACTTGACTTCTCCAACATGAGTTGATGCACCTCCATATATGACATGCCTCTCCTTCAAGCTCCAAGGTACAATTGGTTGACATGTCATACATTCTATGCTAAGGACTTGTTTAGTGCATTTAGTCATAATTTACTTGTTCTAGGCTCATTCATGAAAATTAAATGAATTTGAAGTTTATATGGTGCCACTATTGTTTCCATGACTTGTATGATCTAGTGGTAGCATATAACTTGTTTAAGTAGCTTGTGATCCTAAGTGTTTAATCTAGAAAACTTGTCTAAATATTTGCTTCAACATGGTGCATGATAACCCTTCTAGTGAGGTGTGAAGAAGCTTGCCCTTGGATCAAACCGAAGCATTTTATTTATGCAAGCAATCTAGGTTGAATCACAAACTTGATCCTCACTCCATATTTCAACATGATAATCTATCTAAAGTTTGCTCCTTGTGGTCAATTGGTGCCAAAGGAGGAGAAAATATTGTTCATAAAGATAGAACTCAAAGAGGGAGAAGCACAAAGGGGGAGAATTGATAAAAGAAGGGGATCAACTAAAATTTTGAGCACACAAGTAGGGGGAGAAAGCTCTTAAACATGAATGTTGCATTTCCATGTGCACTTCATATGTATGATGCATAGTTATGCATTTCGTTTTCTCCGATACATTGCTTGTGTGGTGACTTGCTAGTATAATTTGAATGATGCATTGAGGTACTAGCATGAATAGGAAGTAGTTAGATTTTTCTTGCTTCATGTTTTTCAAAGTGGTACTAGAACCTTGCTTATATTGTTGATCTCACGAGGTTTCTAGTTATGTTTGTGTTTTTACAAGTGGTATCTAATTACACAAGGTGCTAAGATGGTGTTTATCGCTACTCCGATGGTATCACGCTTCAAAGGTCTATAATCTTAAACACTTAGCACCTATTGGTAGTCAATGCTCCTAATCTTTCCTATCTAACATGTATGCTTCCAAAATCCAAACATATAGCATACATGTAGGGGGAGCCATTGCTATCAATTTGAATTCATGATCACATATCCATAATTCTTACACATGGTAATATACTTGGACAATGTGATATGGGTTCAATCAAAATTTTATCATAACATCTTTGTGAAAGGGTTGTCACCAATTACCAACAAGGGGGAGATTGAAAGTCCTATGTTTAGTGTTGGTAATTAGTGACAATGCCTAAGTACTAATCCTATGCCTAAGTTATATGTAGCATATGAGGATTAGTACATTCCAAGGTTGGTGGCAAGATGGACATGGTGAACATGATGGCCACACTTGGATTTGGACACAACCCTACGTAATCAAGGCAAAGGTATATGCTTAAGGGTTGTGTTTTAGTAACCAAGACACCTAGTGGGTGTGGTTACATTATAGGATAGATAGCCGTACTATAAAGAGGGGAATGACGCGGCTATTGAACTCCTAAGTGCCTCTAGGTGTGCATTTCATAATCATATGCATTTGGGTAGAACTAATAACGCCTTGAAAAATAATTGTGAAAATGCTAACACACTCACACATGACGAGATCACTTGGTGGTGTTAGCACATTTGCGAAGGCGGTGGAGTTTGAGTGGTAGAGAGGGTTTGGGATCCTCTCTCCCTCCCGCCAAGCTTGCTCGGCGGGATTCAGGCATTTTCGAGGAGTTGAAACGACTATTTTCCACTACGCCTAAAGTCCGGAAAAGAAACGGAGGCGAACGGAGGTCACATAGGTGACCGGACGCTGAACCGAATGTGGTCTCTGGATGACCGGACGCGTCCGGTCAGTGTTCAGTGTCTGCGTGTTTTTCAGTCTGATGATCGGACGCGAAGCGCGTCCAGTCACCGATGATCAGACGCGTCCGGTCGTTCAGGGAGCTTACTGGACTGTAACCGGACGCTGGAACTGTCGCGTCCGATCATGTTTCTTCAGCGCGTCTGGTCGTTGTTTCGTTGAGCGCTGCTCAGGCGACCATCGTGTCCGGTCATTCTCGGGACCAGCGCGTCCGGTCTGCGCGTTGAGCGTGTCCGATCATTGCTTCGCAGTTAGCCGTTGGACGACCGGCATGTCCGGTCGTTTGGACCAGCGCGTCCGGTCAGTACTTCACAAGTTAGCCGTTGCACGACCGGCGCGTCCGGTCAGTGTGACCAGCGCGTCCGGTCAGCACGATTTCGGTTGTTTAAGTTTCTAACGACTCTATTCGAAGGGGTACGTCTATAAATACTCGTTAGCCGGCTCAAGGCTCGATCTCTCAAACTTTTGACATACTTGTGAGTACTTTGAGCTAAGCAACTCCCCTCCCACTCATCTCTCTTGCTTCCTTACATATTCGAAGTGAGATTGAGTGATCCAAGTGCATTTGCATGGTGAGATTGCATCTAGTTGGCACTTGGTGGTTGATTTGCTGCGGGATTCTTGTTTCTCTTGGTGGTTGCCGCCACCTAGACGGCTTGGAGCAGCTTGGAGGCATTGGCAAGAGTTGGTGATTGTTCTTGGCCACCTCCGGTGATTGTGAGGGGTTTGTGCCTATCTCGGCGAAGCGCCAAAGGCAATGTTAGTAAATTGCTCGTGTCATTGCAACCTTTTGTCATTTGGTAGGTTCTTGTGGTGCCTTTTGAGAGGCTCGGTGTGAGACCGATTAGCCACCGAACCACGTGGTGAAGAGGGACACAACGAGGACTAGCGTGCCGGCAAGCACGTGAACCTCGAGATAAATCTTTGTGTCATCATTCTTATTGTGTTTGATCGATCCCAGTGGTTGTATATTGTGGTATTCATCTCTTGATCATATTGATTGGTTGGCTCAATACTTCGCCCCTCGGTGATACCCTCCTAACTCAACTCCGCATTACTTTCTTAGTTATCTTTGCTAGCTAGTTAGCTTTGCTAGAGTAGCTTCTTTGTGTAGCTTGCTAGTTGTAGTTTCTTTCTCGGTTTGACTTGTGCGGTTGAGTGCAAATACACTAGAATTGTGAATTGGTTAGGTGGCTTGCAAACACCCCGTAGGCTAAGCAAAACTCGCATCTCGCTATTTGTTTTATTGATAAACTTGTTTAGCTTGTCTTTGTAGAAAATTTTAATAGGCTATTCACCCCCCCTCTAGCCATCAAGACCTTTTAGTGGCTTGCTTAATTAGTTAGAGCTAGTGCTTTTGCTTCGCCACCTTTCGTACTAACTTGTGGTTAAGTAATTCTTGTAGAAGTTTTAATTAGGCTATTCACCCCCCGCTCTAGCCTATTTGGACATTACATTTAGACACGGAGACGAGGCAAAAACGCTCGCACGACACACCAATCGATCGACAAAAAGAAACACCGACCGCAGGGAACCCTAGGGCAGCTGGCTGCCGGTAGCGTTGCGCCGCCCTCGCCCTGCGCGGCTGTGATAGTGCACCCCTGCCCCGGCCCCCGGCCCGCTAGCTGGCCATCGTGGCTCGCGCTCGCCAGCTCTACCTCCGCTGACCGCCTGCTCAAGCGATGAGTGCTCGCCACTTGGCCTGGCCCAGCCTCATCCCCTACCCTCAGCCACCTCGGCGTGTTGCTGGTACGTGGGCATACCCAACTTTGAAATTCTAGGTCCACCATTGGCCACGAAGCATGTCGATGGAGTGTCAAAGAGAGAAGGCTTCTCATTGATACCAATACTTGCAAGAGCCTTCTTCTTGGTGGTCTTGTCATCATCACTATCATCATCATCACTTGAGGAAGCATCACTATCCAAGTGATCACATATGAACCACCCTTCTTATGCTTGAAGGTCATCTTGCTCTCCTTCTCTTACTTGTCCTTCTTCTTGCTCTTCTTGTCATCGTCCTCATTTTCACTATTGTAGGGGCATTGAGCAACAAGATGATCCTTGCTACCACACTTGAAGCACCTTCTTGGTTCATCCTTGCTCCTTGATGATGACTTCTTCCTTCTAGCATGATAGCCCTTCTTCATCATAAATTTGCCAAATCTCTTCACAAAGAGAGCCATCTTCTC
This sequence comes from Saccharum hybrid cultivar R570, assembly GCA_038087645.1. Taxonomy (NCBI): domain Eukaryota; kingdom Viridiplantae; phylum Streptophyta; class Magnoliopsida; order Poales; family Poaceae; genus Saccharum; species Saccharum hybrid cultivar. The sequence goes on from JAQSUU010000426.1 coordinate 1,931,877, forward strand.
ATCATCTAACTCATCAAAGCTCATATACTCATCATCTTCACTTGATTCGTCTTGCTTTGCCTTGCCCTTGCTCTTGGATGATGATGTGGCTTTGAATGCCACACTCTTCTTCTCATCCTTCTTCTCATCTTTCTTCTCATTCTTTTCTTCTTTCTCATTGTCATCTCTATATGTGTCATCGGTCATCACATCTCCCAACACTTGGTTTGGTGTCAAAGTGTCCAAACTACTCCTCACTAGCAAGGTGACCAACATGCCAAATTTTGATGGTAAGCATCTCAAGAACTTATGAGAGAAGTCCTTATCCTTCACCTCCTCACCATGTGCTTTGAGATCATTAACAAGCACTTATAGCCTATGGAACATCTCTGGCACACTCTCATCATCCTTCATCTTGAAGGTAGCAAACTTCTCCTTGAGAATATATGCCTTGGCTCCCTTCACTGCTTGAGTGCCCTCAAATGATTCCTCCAACTTCTTCCATGCATCATGAGCTATCTCCAATTTCTTCATTTGCTCAAATGTCCTCTCGTCAATGGCATCATGAATAGCACTAAGAGCAATGTCATTGTTTTGGAGTAATGTTTCTTCGGTCGCAGTGGGATGCTTTGGATTGGTAATCTCAAATTTGGTCTCCACCACCTTTCACACCTTTCTATTGATTGACTTGATTAGGTAGTCATCTTTGCCTTCCAATATAGATAATTTGTGCCATCAAATTAGGGTGGCTGCTTTTTGGTGTTGTTGAATTGAGCCATTTTGACACCGTTTGTTAAGCCTCAAATTACGGTGACCATGGCTCTAATATCACTTGAAAGGTCTTAAATGGCTAGAGAGAGGGTGAATAACCCATAAAAATTTCTACAACGACACTTAAGACAAGAGGTTAGATCACTAAATGGTGTAATGCGAGTTTTGCGCTAGCACTACTAAAATGCAAGCCACCTATCCACAATTCTAGTCACTATCATCTCTATGGCATACAATGGCTATGTCTCTACTTAGCTAAACTAGTGAGCTAGCTAAAACAAGATAAAACTCTAATTACTTCTAGCTAAGCACTATCTAGTTGCTACACTATTTACTTCTACCACTACACAAGATATATGAATGTAAATACAAAGAGAGTGGTAGAAGGGTTATACTACCTGGCAAGAGACAATCAATCAATCACAATGAATACCAAAAGAATTCCTCAGAGACAAGGTGACACAAGATTTTTCCTCTAAGGTTCACTTGCTTGCCGGCAAGCTAGTCCCTGTTGTGGCGATTCACCTACTTGGAGGTTCATGCGCTAATAGGCATCACACGCCTAACCCATAACCGGGTGCCGCACAACCAACACAAGATGAGAATCACACAAGCCACGTGGAATCCACTAGAGTTGCCTTCGGCGTTCTACCGAGGAAAGCACAAGAACCCCTCACAATCACCAGGAGATGGCCAAGAACAATCACCAACTCTTGCCAACACTCCTCCACTGCTCCAAGTCATCTAAGCTTTGGCAAACGCCAAGAGTGACAAAAAAACACAGCAAATCTATCCCCAAGTGCCACTAGATGTAATCACTCAAGCAAATGCACTTTGGATCACTCCCAGCTCACTTAGGATGCACAACCAAGCAAGAGAATAAGTGGGAGAGGTTTGGCTCAGCTCAAAGGATGCTATCACATGTAAGAATATCCAAGAGAGTGAGCCAAACATGATCAAGCTCTATTTATAGAGCCCCAGAAAAGTTATATCCATTATGCCCTCATAGAGGTCTTGACCGAGGCTCCAGACCATCTACAGTGAAGGTCCAGACCCTCAGATCTCGCCACGTGTCAAGTCATTCAACCGCGACCCTCAGATCCCAACAATCATAATTTTTTGAGTCAAACTACGTAGCTTCGAACCCAAGCTCCAGACCATGGTCCAAACCATCTCTACTCAGAGTCCGGAAGAGTCCATAGAGGTTCTAGAGAGGGATTTTCCCTCAGGGCCCGGTCCGAACCCTTCCTCCGGACCAACACCTGGGTCAAACGCCCTCTCTTGGTGAATCCCCTAGCGCCACGTTGCCCTATGCCTCACGCGAGCAGGAGCCGGACTCGCGGGCGTCATAACGGACCCGCGCACCTCGACGGTCTGAAGGAAGCGCGCCCAAGCCCGACGCTACGCTTTGCCAAGCCGCAATCGGACTCCAGGGCACCAATCCAAAGCCACCGCATGGCTAGGTCCGAGGTCGTGGGCCAAGCCTCCGAAGCTGCGCCCTGCCTACTTGCCGTGTCGGACCTGTGCGCCAGGAAGCGGACCCCCTGCCCGTCGCGGTTCGGAGCGTGCATACGCCCTGCCGTAGACATGCTGTGGAGCCAGACCCATGCCGAGAGAGTCTGAGGCATTCTCGCCCCCAGGGTCTGGTGCCCCATGCACCTGAGACCAAGGCCACGGGGCTGAGCCCCCGCAGCCACTGCTAGTTACTATGCCGATCGGACCCACCCCTTTCAGAGTCCGATTCCAACGAGCACAGAGTCCGGTTCTCTTCTTTTTCCTCTATTTCTTTTTCAATCAACTCGATAGCTTCAACCTTGCTTCTAAATTGCCAACCACAAAGTGTCACATCATAGTACACGTGTGTTAACATTTTTCCAAATATTTTTCAAGGGTTAATAGTTAGCACACTAGGTCCTAATGCATATGCATGAATCACTTCACCTAGTGGCACTTGATAACCTTTTTAACCGAGATTCTCCCCTCTTGATAGTATGACTATCTATCCTAAATCCACTCACACCCACTTATTGTCTTGAGTGGCAAAACAAAATGCTTCTATCAAATATACATTTGTCTTGAGCCCATTTTGTTTTTCTCTTTCTTCTTTTCCAAATCTAGAGCATGATCATCATCATCACATGACCATCACCATAACCATGGACTTCATCTTGCTCCATCACTTGGATTGGACCATCCTATCTAGTCACACACTCAGATACAAGGATTAGTCCAAATAGGTTTTATCAATTATCCAAAACCAAACTAGGGCTTTCAACATATCTAATTTCATTTGCATGAAACAATTAAGTGCAGTCCACTAATCAGTTATCAAATCATTTAGGCCTCCTTTGAAGTAGACCAATAGAAAATTTAAAACAAACATCATAAAAAAATGGTAGTCTCAAGCCTAGTTCTCCTGTTTGAGCAGAAGCAAGAGAAACCGGGCAAATAGCTATCTTGAACCATTCTTATGTGAAATTGGAAAGACTGAATAAATAAAAAAACAATATTATAAGGTCCTGAGCACTGTTACAAAATAGCAGTTGAGCTACTGCTCAAACCTTTCAATGATGAACTTAACAGCTCTGAGATACTAAATTTGTACCACTTTTCATCACAAATTCCAGGCTTATGTAAGAACTGTTAATCAGTAAGTAGGCCATACTGTAGCACAAGGCTTTGATCTGCACCTGTGTGCGGTGCTGACTGTATTAAGATTTTCAACGCACAAGGCATGGACGCAAAGCACAGATCCACACAAGTAGTAAGAAAATTCTGAAGAGCTACTGTAACAGGCACAGCAGTTTGATGCACTAGTTGCTCTAAGAGATATATTAACTAACTAGTCACTGTGTATATATTTTTTTTAAAAAAATCTGAACTGTTAATTCAAAGTTGTGTGGCCTTGATTGTGAGTGCCACTGCTTTGATCAGAATGTTTGCTGTTTATCATCTCCATGAAAACCATACATGAGTAACTCTGAATTCTAAACCAATCTCCAGTAGACAACAACCACAAGGGATATTTTTTTCTTACTAGCTAGCAGTAGTGCAGTACCATTCAGTTACATGCTTACTATCATTCGGGAGATTTTTTCTTACTGCACATGTATAAGCTGAATGGTACCACTAGTAATACCATTCAGTTACATGTTGGAGCCACGTTGTTCAAACATCTACATGGCTGCATGCATAGTTAGTACTGTACTTGTCTTCATGTCTGCTTTATATGAGAAGCTTTCTAGTCTCTGCGCTTGTTGGCCTCCTCGCAACCGCCATGCATGGCATCTAGAGCCAGCGAGCCGTCCATAAGTCCCAGACTGACTCTGGGGCTAAAATCACTATCATTAGTAGTGATAAGTTCCTGAGGTCCTTAGGCCGATGTTTAAGGTTCTTCACCTATGACATCTCTAGGCTCTAGCTACATGGTCAAAACTAATTAAACGTTTTATAAAACCAATGTATTGGACCTAATAAAAATACTTGGGCCTAATAAACTGAAATGCTTGGACGTACCCTTCTATTCTCTGTCTCTTGCTTGGTTTCTTTATTTCTCAGTTACAGTTCACATTAAACAGGAAGGCAAGTTTAGAAATCACACATGGTGGGACCCAAATGTACTTTTTTTACCGAAGTCAGCAGGGGAAACCCAACCTATTTTTTATATTTCTTTTATTCTAGACCTATTTAAATTCACTCCCATAGGGAGTTAAACCCAGGTCTGCTAGATGCAACACAGGTGCTCTTACCACTAGGCTAGAGACCCTTTGGCCCCAAACGTACTTCTTCACATCATTGATATCATTGGTCTTGCCCTTTTTAAAAATAATAATGCAGAACAATCATGTGCATTTATTTACGAGCTGCCTATAAAACTCTCTCTGGATGGCAGGCTATTGCCAAGAACATCCGGTAGCTACATTGATCTGAAAAGAATGAAGAGATGAAGTTATAGACCACATTTCTCTTCTCCCTTTGTAGCTTCTGCAACATTTACAAGTTTGTGCCATGTTACACATATTTGTGCATGGTTTAGCTTCAAAGCTTTTCATCTACACTATTTGAATGTGAATGTGAGGTGCTTAACATGCATCGAAATAAAAGGGGAATCTAGGTATGTGAAGCATCAGCAAACAAGAAGGGCAGAAAACAGGTCTGGATCTACTGACTTTATCTGCTGGAACAGTTAAAGATTCAGAAGGTCTGGAAGGTTCACATGGTGGTATCAAGTATGTTGCCTGTGATGTGTATGAACAGGTGGCACGTACTTGGTGTATTGCTCGGTATTGTGTATTTCCTAAAAGGAAGTGGCCTAATAAGGTTGGGCCAGTGAGAAGTGAGACATGAATTGGAGTAAAACAGGTAAGTTCATTGTTCCATTATTTATTTCCACAAAGAAATAGCTCTTTACATGAACCAATATGAACTTTTAATAGGGCACACAAAAGATAATTGAACCACACTAATTGCTATTTAAATTGCAAGTTTGTCATTTGTGCTTTGAAGTTTGAAGTTTTAATCATATACTTTCAATGTTGACATGACATGAAAATTGTGAAAATGGACAATGCAGTAACTGCTAGTACTATACAGTACTCCTAGTATAAGGTCTCTACCCAGTAGCGGCGGACCAGCAAGATGTGCTATCAGGTCCACCTATGCATGTACCCGAATAAGGAGAAGAGACAAAGAAATGGTTTATTACACAAGAAACTATGTCTACGCTGGAGAAGAGTTGTGATAGAGGAGAGAAGAAGATTAAGGCTAGATGGTGGTTGTTAATGTGCTGCCATTCATGGTGCAGCTAGGGATGGACGAAGCCATGCACAACACCTCTAACTCAAATGAGCCTATGCCCTGCCATCCGAAACTGTGGGAGTGACAAACAAACATACAGGTTCCTTCATGGGCAACAACTCCAGTCGCTAGCCACTATATCCAAGCATGGATCAAGGTTGTCCTAGAAGATTTCCAAGCTTGTCACGCAGCTACCACATACAGTAGACATGTAAAACCATAGACAACTTTAAAAACATACCTTATTTCCTTGATTTATCTGTATTCTCATTTGTTGCCAGAATATATTTTGTTTCCCTATAGCAGGATGTTAATCCAATGGCATGAAAAAGAAAACAGGGTAACTATAGATGACCCCTACGTCTATTGCAACTATTAGCACTTCTTATACATCACTGACCCATTCATCCTTTTGCTTTTTTTCTGAAAATTATCTTGGTTGTTGATGGATTGATGAAATGGTGCCACAGAAAACACACGGTAGATATAAAAGTTAGCAAGCATTGCTGAGCTGGGTTGCCTATTAAAACTGCATCTGGACCTCAGCTATTTACATGAAGAAATTGGCGACCTATATTGACAAGAATGTCTCGTCTAGTAGCTATATGAACATGGAAAGAACGGAGAGGCAAGATAACCTCCTTCTCCATGTGTGGCTTGTGAAACTACAGTCTCTTACAAAAACTGATGCAAACCACACACATTGTTCAGATCGGAGTATTTGGATGGAATCACTCCTTCGAGGGCCATCTAGGCATGTGAATAATCAGGAAACAAGACAAGAAGCAAAACAGGATGTTACACCTTGTAATGCTCTTCATGTCCGCAGCATGGTATTGGCTTTCCAGAAATTTCTCAATCCAAAGAGACAGGTCAAGAAGCTTGTGGAAGATTGAACATCAATTTTTGACCTAGGGGAATACTAAATGCACGGCTGACGAAGCTTGAGCAAGGTTGGACATTAAATTTTGACCTAGAACAATACTAAATGCACATATTTTTGCTAATTTGTCGTAGCCCTTTTCCCATACTATCCCTATGATTTCTATGATATTCTTAAATACAACTAGAAAATGTAGGGCGTGGGCAAGCCAGTGGAGAACCTTTGAGTATATTCTTACTATGATCGAAAAGAGGATAATTGTTTGTGCATTCAAAGCACCAGTACCCAGAAAATGATGGTTAGCAAACAGGAATGTATTACTGAAAGCGGTAGCAGACCTAGAACCTTTTAAAAGCCCAGGCGGTTTATAGGCTGAGTAGTAGCTTATGCCTAACCTTCACTGTATATCGGCTATATAGTAATTAAATCTAGTGGAGTTGAACATGAGAAGCCTGGGCGGAAGCCCAGGGTCGCCGGGCCCTAGGTCCATCAGTGACTAAAAGAGACATATATTAGTTCAATCAAAGAACAAATACTTTAAGCACTCTTTGCCAATAAGCAAATTACAACAGATTAAAGTTTATACGGATTATACACCACCATTTTGTTTATTTAGATTGGTGCTATGAGATATGATAATAATATACCTAACTATGATCTACATCGATGGAAAGAGTTCAAGTAACTGGAGTATCTTGAAACCACAAGTTCAATGTATAAAAAGCAAACTGCACCAAGGGTTTCACATCCAAGCAGTGAGTCATAATTCCAAACCTTGAGAATCCCTTGACTTAAACCTCAGTACAATGCCAAAAAACTCATTTTGGATATACATGAACAAAGCCAATATGCAAGAAAATTTATCGGAGGTACAGAAATTTGGTCAGTGTTAGCTAGTGCTCCACCAAAGCAGCGAACTCATTTGTGATTGGATCTTTCTGGACAACAGCAGACCACTGCTCCCACGTCTAGGGCTCTACACTTGTTTCAATTATAAAGATACAACAATAATTGTGTTCAGTATTTTTATATACTCGAGAAAAATACAACAGAAAATTAGATAATATTGGTTTGTTTGACAAATCTCAAATACATATTCTCCATTTTAGAGAGCTAATGCACCGCATAATGACAGTTCAAATATTCAGTGCGTTTCCTCTATACAAGATCAGTCTAGTAAAGTGTCAGAAAAATTTCCATTACCATCTAAAAACAAGGAATTAATCAATGGGCAATAGCAATGGAGTTTTAATCATGACAAAAGATCAAGTGATTACCCCATATTGTGAGAAGTTCTAGAAAAAGTTGTTTAATCACCAACCTGTTCCCTTCTTATAGACCTTGTAACAATGGATCAAATGTAGGAGCAGCAGAATGAAGTATCTCTTCCACAACAATTAAGACTATGGATAAGCTAAAACATCATAGTATCTACAATTACAAATTATCAATTGTCCAGTGGAATAAGGCTCCTTAATTAGATTTGATTTTCTAGCCAAAAAAAATACTTTCACAGCTTCAGTTAGGCTACAACCGTACACCAATGATGAAGTAGTTTGACTTGCTGTGCAAGAATCTGCAGTAAGTACCAGTTAAAAAAAACATGTTTATGAATATAACTGTTCATGAGAGTTCCATCAAAGCCCAAAAAACCATTTGCATCAGAATTTATATTCCTCATCACATTTATTCACCCCACCACATGCAGATCAATTCAATGAGTTCCCAAATCCTTGTTATAGTTTCTTCCTCATCACATTTGTTCACTCGTTATTAAAGTTTCTTTCTCATCACATTTATTCACCTCAACACAAGTACATCAATTTGATGTGTTCCAAATCCTTGTTACAGTTTCAATCTGGGTACCTGCACTAGATAATATTACCCACATATCAGTATTATTCCAAAAAAAACATTGTTCTGTGGGGAATGACCACATACCAATATTATTACTAGCCAGTAACATAAATTTGTTCCAAATTCAGCAATGAGTTCTCATCAAGCGAAAGTCTTGATTACAACCCATATAAAAGGAATACCACATATTCTAGAATTTTATCCATCTTTCATACTATTTCCAACTCCACAAATACCCAGCCAACATGATTACAAGGATTCCTATTGATTAGTCCAGCTTCACAGTATATTCCGCCACAAAGACCAATCTGATGGGTACAAAATTATTGATCTGAATGTTACATAACAAAGCATAGTATGCAAAACTTAGTTGTAAGCTTGATCTAAATGTTAGATACATAATAATACATACCAATTACTGATAAGATCAAGCTCTGTTATTTGACCTTGGCGAATGTAGAGATGTCAAAGGAAAATCTGCAGAACAAATATTCTGATTAGCATCTGTACAAATCTTAGTTGTAAGCATAAATCATATATTGTGTAATATATAACACTTACCATCTACCAACTATGATATATATACCATAAAGCAGCCAGTAGAAATAAGAAGATCAATACAGGAAATATAACCACACAAGCAACCTTGTACGTGTATGAATCGAAAATCATACATAGCACCACGGTAGAAAATATCAACACTATGGAAACAGCTATAATAGTAGCAATCTTTGTGAATCTGACTGTTCCATTCGTTGTGCCCAATAGTCCAGCAATCAAACCAGATGAGATGATAAAGACTCCCAATGTAATGCCACCAAAGACGCATAACTTCACGAGATCACTTGATGTATTGAGCAGGCCATACAAGGCAGCAGATGTGGGCATTGATCCCCCAAGCATAGACCCTAACAGAGCTGTATACTTGCTAGCCTGCGAAAGTGTGAGAGATACATCACTGGACATGACATGTAGATCAATACAAGGTATATATGTACATATCAAAAATTAAATAAACTTGAGACCTTTTGGACAATCAAATGGCTACAAGTGCTCCAAAAAAAAATGAGGCACGCCACCGGATACAACATACAAGTGCTCCAAAAAGGACTAGTGGCTACATTCATAACAATGTCATGCAAACCTTTAAAAAAATGATCATATATTGTCACCTAGTGAGCAACAGTGCATCACACAAAATCAAATAGATTCCCTCAATGGCTACCATCCGTGATTTAGAATGCAGGTGCAAACTAATTAGTTTCCTGGCAACAGTGCATCACAGAAAATCAAATGAACTAAGTGGCGGTTGTTTCAGAAACTTACATTGGGTGTTGGGGTGAGATGTGTCTGGGCAGCGACCAAGCAAGAAACCCAAGCCCCTGCACCTGCTGCTGCAGCAGCAACCTCCAAGCTCATGTGCTGCAGTTAATAAGAAGCCATGTTGTAATCGATCTCCAATTGAAAAGTTTCACAATAAAATTCTCAGGAGTCAGGATGTACATGTACCTCTCGAGCATGCCCTTCAATGTCATCGTGTGCGAGCAGTATTTCAGCTGCCTTCAAACCTTCTCTGGCACCTGAACTTGCAGCAAACTTGACCTCTTTGAGAGGACTGGCAAAACGGGATAGAACATTCAGCTCTCTTGCCCTGTCCTCTATAGCCTCTTTTGCCCCCTCAGCGGCAGCCACTTGAGCAGTTGTGGTGGGTAGGATACCCGAGATCAAAGCCTCTGCAGGGTCAATCTCACTGCTTCCTCTACCTCGTTGCTGAGCCTTCTGAACGGCATCCATCACAGCCTGCCTGGCACCCGTAGATGCAGCATTGGCGAAAGACAGAGCCATAGCGTTCTCCTCGTCGTTGGGGCCGCCATTCCGGCGAGAGCAGACGTTCCCCATGAGAAAAGCTTGACAAGAACTGATGATGCGCACGCGCGGGTCCCAGGAAGAAGTCGCCGTCGCCTTGGCGGTGCTTGGGTCGACAGTGCACGAGGGCAGGACCGGGCGGACGCGCTCTGGTGGCGTCGACGGAGCTCGGGTCGACGGGCGGGTGGCCTCCGCGGCGCTCGGGTCGTCTGGCGGGCGACCTTGGCGGAGACGGGGTGGCGTCGGCGCCGCTTAGGTCCCGGGTAGAAGTCGTCGTCGCCTTGGCGGCGCTTGGGTCGAGAGTGCGCGAGGGCAGGACAGGGCCGACGCGCTCTGGTGGCGTCGACGGAGCTCGGGTCGCCGGGCGGGTGGCCTCCGCGGCGCTCGGGACGATTGGCGGGCGACCTTGGCGGAGATGGGGTGGCGTCGGCGCCGCTTAGGTCGACGGTGCGCGCGTGCAGGTTCCCACGGACGCGCTCCTTGGAAAGAAGGCGGATGGCGTCGGCGCGCGTGGCGAGGCGCTCGCCGATGGAGGCGTTCTTGATCGCCCTGGAGCCGCACGCTCCTCGCCGTGCGTACGGTTGCCGCAGGCCAACCCCCGCTGCAAGAATGGGGAGCAGCTCTCTCCTTCCGCACCGCACCCCCGAGGCCCCGACGCGCGCGGCTCGCCTCCTCCGGGAAGACGCCGCTGGCCTCGAGCCGTGTCGGTAAGGTCGCCGATGGTTCCCCGCTCCAAGATTTCCGGCAGGTGAGCGGAGCAAGGCCCCGACGCGCGCGGCTCGCCTCCTCCGGGAAGACGCCGCTGGCCTCGAGCCGCTTCGGTACGGTCGGCGTTCCCCGCTCCAAGATTTGCCCCGGGTGAGCGAGAATTGGGGGGAATTGAGGGTGGTGTGGTTTGCCTGTTCTGGAAAGGGGAGGGGCCGGACAGGGGTTTTAGTAGGATAGGAGGAAGCGACGGGCGCGGGCGTTCCGAAATTTGGATTTTTTTTTTTTACAATTTGTTTATGTTTTGTAAAAAAAACAAATCGCTGTGGTAAAGAATTGTACAGCCCCACTTGTCAGTCTTATGCATTCTCATCTTGTGCGTCCAAATCCGATCCAACGTCTAGAAATATATCAGACATACCCCATCATTCTTGGTCCCGGTTCACCGTGGACTACTCTCACATACCCCTGTGGTTCACGGTGCATGAAAACAGTGAAAACGTCCTCTAGTAGTATGACATAATGGAATATGCTTGGCACGTTTGAGACCTTCCAGCGGCTCCTCGCAAGGAGCCATGCCAAATAATCATTAAAAAAAGGTCCTCGCCAGGAGTTAAGAAGAGTCACAACATTCTTTTTGTAAACAGGAGTTGGAGCCAGAAAAGTCAGCCCACTGGTAAAAGCATCCTTAGGAGTTTTGTAAAATAACTCCTTATTTTTATTTTTTTTTAGTAAAAAGAGAAAGCAGTGTCCTCAAATAGTTTGGTAAAAGAGAAACTTAAAAATAAAAAGTTGTCAGATATCGTCTCCAACTCATAAGTTTTCGCAGTCGAGAGAAACTCCGTATCGCTCCTTGTCCGACGTTTTTTTCAGAAAATCAAAGTAAATTAGACACATGAATAAATCTAGATCGATAATACTCTAGCTTTTTAAGGATTCCTTTAAGAATTGCTTAAAAGAACATCATGAACATATGGAGTCTAGATAAAATAAAATTTATTAAAACCAGCCTACCCCTTATCGATAACAACTTGCTCTTGCAGTTAAGTTTTATAAATTGTTCTTCAATTAGCATGTGACTTTTATTCAATAATATCCTACGAAAATGCATTGGTATCCTAGATACCTGAAAGGCAAGCTGTCTTCTTTACACCTAAACAACAATCCATATTCCTCCCCTTACTTCCCAAAGTAAAACATCTCTCTTTTATGGAACTAGGGTGGGGCCAAACCACCCTAGCCCCTCCCCTCTTTTGGAGCATTGCAACGTCACAATGTATTACTTGCAACAGGTCACTATACTTGTTGAACATGGTTCATCAGACACTCTCATGTTACAAGGAGAATTGCAACATCGTAAGAAAGTACTTGCAACAGTACAATAATACTAGTTCAAAATGGTCTATCATACACTCTCTCAAGTTATAAGGAGCATTACAACATATTATTTTGGAGCATAGCAAACATAAGATGGAAGTACTTGCAACATATTATTTCGAACCACTGAACAACTGAGGGAAGTAAGTGCAAAAACGTATTAATTTGGATTTTCAGCATTGTAACATATTTTTTAAGTACTTGCAACATACCACTAATACCAATTCAACATGGTCGATCGATTATAGTCTCAAACATGGTCGATTACAGTCTCAGAAACTCATATGCTTTTGCCATACTTCACATGTAGTTGTGTAGTACCCAAAACAAGATCCAGAGATGACAAACCCATCTACAATGAACTATAGTATCACTAGATTAACTACACATTGAGTAATGAGATCTCCTTAGCTAATTTAGCAATTCTCTTTGATGAAGTTATCAATTGAGATCTCATTCATTGGTAATAGGAGGAGGCCAGCCACATGCTTCCTTAGTCGACCATCATAACCTGGAGAAAAAAAACAGGCCAAAACTAAAATGGTGCCAAATGTGAATGAGTGAAATAAAAAATGGACATTGGAAAACACGGATCAGGTCAAATTGAGTGACAATCTTCTTCGGATCGCAAAAATCCATGTAAAGCATCACATAAAGAAAAAAGTCATACCATGAAAGAAACCACAAAAGAAATAAATTATAATGAGGTAAAAAATAATGGCAGTCAATGACTTAGAAAAAATAATTATATTCACATGTTGCCAAAGAGGCGTGCGTCGAATATGTATAACATAGAAAATGACACTGCAACATATAATATAAATATATACAATTTGTTTCTTTTTCCATACATATCGAACATGTATGCAACACCCCCATACAACATATAAACCAGGTAACTGAAACATGTAAAAAATGACACTGCAACAAATAAATGCACATTCGGCAACATGTATGAAAAAAAGAAATTACCAAAGGGTTATCACTGCATTCCACCAAAACCAAATGTTTCTGCCAATTCTAAAGACGTTGGGCCAAGCCAAACTCAATGTCGCCGTTCCCGTTCGACCGACCCCGACTCCACGACTCCGCGAGTGAACCCACTCCGCCATCCCGTCCGCGTGGCAAATCCCGAGTATGCATGCGCCACCGCAATCCCCACTCCGCCGCCAGTCAACCCAGCAGGCAGTAGCCGCCGGCCGGCAACTCCACCCTGCCGGCTGTCGCTAGGGGTTGTCTGCCTGTCCATCGGAGGCGCATTGGGGGCTGGGCTGCTGCCCGCCTGGGGGCGTGTTGGGGGCTAGGCTGCAGGTCGGAGGCCGCAGCTGCGCTTGTGAAAGCCCAAGTTTGGTTTTGGTAATTCATGACACCAAGTTGCTAATGCCATGTGTTAAGTGTTTTGAGTTAGGCATAAGCAACACATGTGATGAAGGTGTATGTGGCAAGGAGTGGTGGCCACAAGATCATAAAGAGATGGTGCATGGACATGAAATAATGATCATGGTGGAGATGCACATAATATGAAGGACATGATGATCAAGTGAAGGAGAAGGATATAAGAGCGCAAGGCAAAGGTATAACCATAGGGGTTTTCCTTTTGCCGGTCTAAGATGAGTAGAGAAGTGATTGACCGGGTTTAAGATACATAGCCTACTATCAAGAGGGGCAATCACGGTTAGCTCGGGAATCAAGTGTCACTAGATCAATGTCTTGAGCATATGCATTAGGATCTAGTAAAGAGCTAACATAACGCCTTGAGAAATGATTGTGAAATGCTAACACACATGCATATGGTGGTGTACACTTGGTGGTGTTAGCACATTTATGAAGGGGGTGGAGTGTGAGCGGTAGAGAGGGGTTTGGGTTCCTCTCTCCCTCCCGCCGAGCTTGCGAGGCGGGATTCGACGCTTTTTAGAGAAGTGAAACGCCTATTTTCTACTGCGCCGGAAGTCGGAAAAGAAACGGAGGCGAACGGAGGTCACTGTGGTGACCAGACGCTGCACCGGCTTGACCAGCGCGTCCGGTCAGTTCATTCGGTCAGCGTGCCTAGGGTGAGTGACCGGACGCTAGTCTGGCCTGACCAGCGCGTCCGGTCAGTTCACCTGTGCGCAGAAGCAGAGTGCGCGACCGGCGCGTCCGGTCAAGCGTCCAGAGGGGCAGAGAGCGCAGGAGTGATGATCGGACGCGGGGCGCGTCCGGTCGTAATGGGAGCTTACTAGACTCTGACCGGACGCCAGGTGAGGCACGTTCGGTCATACGCTAGGGCGCGTCCGGTCATACGCTAGGGCGCGTCCGGTCATAGCAACGGTAACTTCTGACGTGCACTATTGACGCTTGTGCGTCCGGTCATCCCGTTTTGAACTGCGCCGTCCGTAACGGCTAGCTGCGTACCCCTTCGTTATAAATAGATGTTGGCCGGGGTTTGAGGGTAACTCTTGTATATTTTGAGACCTAGAGACATACTTTGAGCTAGAGAACAACCCCTCCGCTCATCTCTTTGCATAGTTGCACATCTTGAGTGAGATTGAGTGAGATTCAAGTGCATTGCTTGAGAGTTGCATTCTAGAGGCACTTGATCTTTGAGTTGCTATGGATTTCTTGTTACTCTTCCGTGTTTCCCGACAAGGTAGATGGCTTGGAGCAGCGGAGGTGATTAAGCTCATAATTGGAGATTGTTGGAGCCTTCACCAAATGTTGTAACGGGTTCTTGATCCTTCCCCGCGGGAGTTCGCAAATTAGATACTCTAGTGGAGCTTGTGGCTTGGAGGATCCCCATCTTGTGTGCGGTTGTGTGGCGCCCGCCGAGGGCTCAACTCTTGATAGTTGATTAGCTCGCGAACCGACAAGTGGGTGTATCGCCACAACGGGGAGTAGCTTGCCGGGAAGCAAGTGAACCTCGGGATAAATTCTTGTGTCATTCTCTTCCCGAGGATTTCTCTTGTGTAATTGATTGATTGGTACTTCTCATCTCTACACGACGATATAATCACTCAAAGCTCTTCTCTTGTATTACTTCTTGTTTTTAGCTTATAGTTGTTGTTGTGTTTAGTGGATAGCCTTGTACTAGACTTGTGTAGGTGGCTTGCTTAATTAGTTAGAGCTAGTGCTTTTGCTTCGCCACCTTTCGCACTAACTTATGGTTAAGTATTTCTTGTAGAAGTTTTAAATAGGCTATTCACCCCCCTCTAGCCATTTGGACCTTACAATTGGTATCAGAGCAGAGGCACCGTTTATTTGAGGCTTAACAACCTACGGTGAAAAAGAAATGGCTCAATTAAGCTTGCACATCAACAACACCAAGAAGGCACCTCACTTTGATGGCACAAATTATGCATATTGGAAGGTTAAGATGACCGCACACCTAAAGTCAATCAATAGAGAAGTGTGGAAGGTCACCGAAACAAAATTTGAGGTTGCTAATCTAGAAGCACCTACACCGGTGGAAGAGAAGAAGCTCCAATGTAATGACATTGCCATTAGTGCTCTTCATGAGGCACTAGATGACAAGACCTTTGAGCAAGTGAAGAACATTAAGATTGCTCATGATGCTTGGGCCAAGCTAGAAGAAACATTTGAGGGCACCAAAGGTACAAAGACCGCTAAAGCATATATCTTGCAAGAAAAATTTTCAAGCTTCAAGATGCAAGATTATGAGAGTGTACCGGAGATGTTTCATAGGTTGCAAGTCATTGTTAATGAGCTCAAGGCACTTGGTGAGGAGGTCAAGGACAATCAATTCTCTATGAAGTTCTTGAGAAGCTTGCCCAAGAGATTTGATACATTGATCACCGTGCTAGTGAGGACTACATTGAAGGATTCAACTCCTCAACAAATATTCCAAGAAGTGATGACCGATGATTCATATAGAGAAGATGATGAGAAAGAGGAGTTGGTCAAAAAGAAGAAGAAGGAAAGTGAGAAGAAGGATGATGAGAAGAAGAAGAGTGTGGCATTCAAAGCCACCACATCCAAGAGCAAATTCAAGATTGAATCATCAAGTGATGAAGACTCAAGCTCTTGTGATAGTGATGACATTGATGAGAAGATGGCTCTTTTTTCAAGCAATTTGGCAAATTCATGAAGAAGAAAGGCTATCGTGCAAGAAGGAGGAAGAACTCATCCAAGAAGAGTGAGCATACCATGAGATGCTTTAGATGCCATAGCAAGGATCATCTCATTGCAAAGTGTCCTTATGATAGTGATGATAAAGATGCTATCAAGAAGGAGAAGAAGAAGCAAGAAAAGAAGAAGAGCTCTTATAAGAAGAAGAATGATTCTCATGTTGCTACATGGGATAGTGATGATTCCTCAAGTGATGATGAGGATGACAACAAGAGTAAGAAGAAGGGACATGCTAGCATTGCCATCCAAGAGAAGGTCTCCCTCTTCGACACTCCATCGTGCTTCATGGCTAAGGCCACTAAGGTATCATCTGACGATGAGAGTGATCATGATAATGCTAGTGATAGTGATAGTGATGAAGAAGAATTCACTAAAGATGAACTAATCACTATGCTAGAAGATTGCACTCAACATTATAAAGAATCTAGAAAGGAGTGCAAGGGCTTGCTTAAGGAAAAGAAAAACCTTATGCAAGAACTTGATGAGCTTAGAGCATCTTATGAAAGTCTAAAGGTAGACCATAAGAAGCTTCAAAATTCTCACACTAAGCTTGAAGAAGCTCATTCCTATCTAGTTGAAAATGTGAAAACATGCCAACTAATGTTGAGAAAGCTAAAACTTGCAATATAGGCATATCATGTGATATAATTGATGAATCTTTTCTTAAGCCTATTGTTGTTGCTCCCACTAACCTTTCATGTAGCGCATCTACATCATCCTCATCTAGTAGTGATGGTTTCACTTGTGACTCCACACTAATAGTTGAGAATGAAAATCTCAAGAAGGAGGTAAAAGAGCTCAATCACAAGTGGTGTCTAGCTACATCGATGCTAAGGATAGTATATAAAGGCAACTCCAATTGGTATCACGCTTCAAAGGTCCATTCTATATACCTTAGCATCAATTTGATAGTAGTAACTCTCCCAAAATTCAAATCCATACATATGTGCACAATTGAACCAAACTCATGGAAGCACATATGTAGGGGGAGCTAATACTATCGAAATTGAAAATTGATTTCATTTCATATCTTTTTGTGATGGTTGTCATCAATTACCAAAAAGGGGGAGATTGAAAGCCCAAATTTGGTTTTGGTAATTCATGACACCAAGTTGCTAATGTCATGTGTTAAGTGTTTTGAGTTAGGCATAAGCAACATATGTGATGAAGGTGTATGTGGCAAGGAGTGGTGGCCACAAGATCACAAAGAGATGGTGCATGGATATAAAATAATGATCATGGTGGAGATGCACATAATATGAAGGACATGATGATCAAGTGAAGGAGAAGGATATAAGAGCGCAAGGCAAAGGTATAACCATAGAGGTTTTCCTTTTGCCGGTCTAAGATAAGTAGAGAAGTGATTGACCGGGTTTAGGATACATAGCCTACTATCAAGAGGGGCAATCACGGTTAGCTCGGGAATCAAGTGCCACTAGATCAATGTCTTGAGCATATGCATTAGGATCTAGTAAAGAGCTAACATAACGCCTTGAGAAATGATTGTGAAATGCTAACACACATGCACATGGTGGTGTACACTTGGTGGTGTTAGCACATTTATGAAGGCGGTGGAGTTTAAGCGATAGAGAGGGGTTTGGGTTCCTCTCTCCCTCCCACCGAGCTTGTGAGGCGGGATTCGGTGCTTTTTATAGAAGTGAAACGCCTATTTTCTACTGCGCCGGAAGTCGGAAAAGAAACGGAGGTGAACGGAGGTCACTGTGGTGACCGGACGCTGCACCGGCTTGACCAGCACGTTCGGTCAGTTCATTCGGTCAGCGTGCCTAGGGTGAGTGACCGGACGCTGGTCTGGCCTGACCAGCGCGTCCGGTCAGTTCACCTGTGCGCAGAAGCAGAGCGCGCGACCGGCGTGTCCGGTCAAGCGTCCAGAGGGGCAGAGAGCGCAGGAGTGATGATCGGACGCGGGGCGCGTCCGGTCATGTACGATCGGACGCGTCCGGTCGTAATGGGAGCTTACTGGACTCTGACCGAACGCCAGGTGAGGCGCGTCCGGTCATATGCTAGGGCGCATCCGGTCATACGCTAGGGCGCGTCCGGTCATACGCTAGGGCGCGTCCGGTCATAGCAACGGTAACTTCTGACGCGCAATGTTCACGCTGGTCCTGTAGTGACCGAACGCGTTCGGTCACCCTGACCGGTGTGTCCGGTCATCCCGTTTTGAACTGTGTCGTCCGTAACGGCTAGCTGCGTACCCCTTCATTATAAATAGACGTTGGCCGGGGTTTGAGGGTAACTCTTGCATATTTTGAGATCTAGAGACATACTTTGAGCTAGAGAACAACCCCTCCACTCATCTCTTTGCATAGTTGCACATCTTGAGTGAGATTGAGTGAGATTCAAGTGCATTGCTTGAGAGTTGCATTCTAGAGGCACTTGATCTTTGAGTTGCTGCGGATTTCTTGTTACTCTTCCGTGTTTCCTGACACGGTAGACGGCTTGGAGCAGCGGAGGTGATTGAGCTCACAATTAGAGATTGTTGGAGCCTTCAACAAATGTTGTAAGGGGTTCTTGATCCTTCCTCGCGGGAGTTTGCAAATTGGATACTCTAGTGGAGCTCGTGGCTTGGAGGACCCCCATCTTGTGTGCGGTTGTGCGGCGCCCGCCGAGGGCTCAACTCTTGATAGTTGATTAGCTCGCGAACCGACAAGTGGGTGTATCGCCACAACGGGGAGTAGCTTGCCGGGAAGCAAGTGAACCTCGGGATAAATTCTTGTGTCATTCTCTTCCCGAGGATTTCTCTTGTGTAATTGATTGATTGGTACTTCTCATCTCTACACGGCGGTATAATCACTCAAAGCTCTTCTCTTGTATTACTTCTTGTTTTTAGCTTATAGTTGTTGTTGTGTTTAGTGGATAGCCTTGTACTAGACTTGTGTAGGTGGCTTGCTTAATTAGTTAGAGCTAGTGCTTTTGCTTCGCCACCTTTCGCACTAACTTGTGGTTAAGTATTTCTTGTAGAAGTTTTAAATAGGCTATTCACCCCCCCTCTAGCCATTTGGACCTTACAGCTTGCCGTCGGCCGCAGGAGCGCGAGCGCAAGCGCGGGCTACTTGACTGACGGTCTGACTTCTGAGCTCTGGTAAATTCGGGTTCTCTCAGAATCCATTCTTTTGATGAGGTCGATTTTTGAAGTTGCACGATGAAGGGGACAAGACATTAAAATCTTTTTTTCTCTCATGCTCCTACGCCAAACCATCATTAGTTAAGTGCAACTTTCATGTTTCCATCAATTATGTTGTGGATTTAAGTATGGAATTGAGATATCATCTAAAATCATGTATTTATAAGCAAGTTTTGTTATCTATTAGTATTAATAGATTCTGTGTGGGTGATATTTTGACCCGCTCTGGTGGTATACATGCTTTCGTACTGGCCCTAGGCGTGAAAATTTGATGAGCTCCGCCACTGACCATGTGTCTGGATAATTTACCATTGCAATATCAAATGACCTAACCATAGCTTCCAATTTTCTAGTAGGCCTACTGCCTTGTATCGTTCATCAAATAACATATAGGAGTACCCACCAAAGTTGGTAGGTAAAAAAAATGCTGCACTATTGGGCCATAGTGGAGCTCCCAGTCAACATAAAAAAGGGGACGCCGACCAAAAAATAACATTAGGTGCCTCAGGAGTAATGAGTAAGCTCACAACATAGATAAAATACAAGAACAGAGTACATTAACCATTGCAAATTACAGAGAGGACAAGTCTGTTTGCAGCACACCAGTTCATAACTTGATACACATACATGGCAACCTGAAATCGCCGATTATTAACACATATACAAAACCCAAACAGATGGACAGACAAACCAGCACAAAGATGACATGTCCCTTGAAAAACACTATTAGAAGAAAAAGAACACACTCAATCACAAAGCAGGATACATGCAACTCACTGAGATGGATAAAATGGAGAGGCCAGGCAACTTAGTTGCGTGTCTGCGTGCTTGGTACAGAGCTCTGGACCTGAAATTATGCAAGCTCACCTCATGTAGCTTTCAATGATATGTTTCTTGCGTGATACAAACTCTGGTGGCGCTACATATGCAACATCCAGATAAAACACTTGCAACATACGTTTGAAACAACTCAAACATTTGAAACATACACTTACAACATACGTGTATAGCCAGTGTAACATATGCAACATCCAGATAAAACACTTGCAACATACGTTTAAACAGCTGAAACATTTGAAACATATACTTGCAGCATAGGTGTATAGTCATTGCAATATATGCAACACCAAATCCACTTTTGCAACATCCAGATAAAACATATGCAGCATACATCTGAAACACTACAGTTGTAACATGTGCTCATCTACTTGTTGCATCACAATAGAGGCTCATTCACGCGGAGCTCGACGTCGGCGCGGAGCACGAGGTCACCCACGATCGACAAGTGGATAGATTGTGGCATGGTGGGAGGCACGAGGCGCGCGACGCGAGGCGCGGGGGCAGGAGCATATGTGCTGTCCTTTGGCGTGAGGCACGAGGTGTGGGGCACGAGGCGTGAGGCACGGGGGCAAGTGCGTCCGTCCCGTCCTCTGGCGAGGGGCACGCGCCAGGCGCGGGGCAGGTGCATCCATCCCGTCCAGAAAAACTGGACATCCTGAGAGTATCATTATCGAAATGTCAACGGATGAGGTCGCACAACAACAATCACTACTACAACTGGGCACTTCCTTGGGGCGCAGTCTTGCCTCTTTGGCAGGGCTCTTGCAGCGGCTTCAGCTCCAGCTCCTTCAGGAGCTATATCAAAAGGCAATTTGGAGAAAGGCTCCTCCGGCGGAGCACTCGGAGAGCCAGAGCCATTCTGTGCAGCGGCAGGTGGAGCCACAAAACCGAGCTTCTCTGGCTCCTCCTCCATCAGGGCGTGAAAGGACGCAGTGGTCCTCTGCTGGTTCGAGCATCCGTCACAGCGAGGCCGGCTTGTTTTCACTGCGTGTGCGGTGTCTGTACGTAAAGAAAGAGGAGGACCTGCTAGCAAGAATAGGAGAAAAGATAGGGTTCCCAATGTAAAAATACAAGAGAGAAAGAAAATAAAGAATAGCTCCAATAATTTGGAAATAGATCATGTTCTCGATGAAAAAGCAACTATTAGCTTCCTGCTGAAATGGACCAAATCACCTGATGCTTGTAAAATAAGTAATAAATCACAAATATTAAAAAATAGTAAAACCAAATTTTCTAAGTTGGGATTTACTAGAATATCTACACCATAGTAAAATAATAAGTAGGGGTATTATAGACATTTACCATCTTTCACCCATTCTAGAGAAACAAGAAGAGCCGTTTTGTCAAATGTTTTTAAGAATGACTTCTGCTTCTTCAAAGGAGCCACTTCTTCGAAGGAGCCAAAGTCGGAGCTATTTTTAGAGGACCCGGAGCCCTGCTAAACCGGCCATAAATCCACTTTACAGAAAATTCGGTGCGGTCGTGCTGGAGAAGCATTGCTACTCCCCTACGGCTGTGCCGTTAAATACGGCCACCTGGACCACCGGGGTGGAGTCGCCTAGCAGGAAGTATCCACGAGACCACGAACTAAGACCATTTTTTCAATGGGGCACACCGATAGTAATTGGATCACTAATAATTGCTAAATAAATTGAAGTTTGTCATTTCGTGTTGGAGGACTATTCACTGGTTAATACATTTTTGAATCCCAGTACATCACAAACATTCATACATATACTACATACACTTACCTCTATGAACGCACGTGGATACACCCTACCTCTATGACACCTCCGAAACCTATCAACGTGCACACACCCTGTCTCAATGAGCACCTTCGAAGGACAAATAGAACTGGTAGATCTTACCCCTATGAACACACGTGCACATACACTACCCCTATGAGCACCTCCAAAAGACTGAGACGGAACTGGCAGATCTCGGGATTGATGGAGTCACCATAGACATCATGCTGTCGAGGAAAATGCGCGCATCCATATCAAGTCTAGGACCTAAACATACTCCAAGGAACCCAATTAACTGAACTACTCTCAGTTCGCACTATTTAATACCTCTAACTAATAAAAAACTGGTACTAAACATGCAATTTAATATAAGTACCAGTTTTTTTATGAGGTGTTTTACGATGGTCGGAAAAGTACCTGGGTACTTACCGGTACTTTCATTTTTTTCATTTATCTAGCATTTAATTGAGTAAGCTTATTTATAAAATTTAAATTTTATTCTTGAGGGTATATTAGTCTATGAGCCGGTGGCGGAACTAGGGGGCCACCCCCACCCCCCCTATTTGATTGGTTCCGCCTCTGCTATGAGCTATTTTAGGGACTGTGGAGAGGAAGAAGTGCCAACCTGAAGCCGCGCTATCCGGAGGTGGTGAGCGGCGCAGCCAAGAATGACGGCGACGGCGTCCATGCCACAAGATCCACGGATAGCGCGTCGAGGTCGCTCTGCATCAAGAGGATGCTCGTGGCAGCGTGCACCTAGCTCACCGTTCTCGGCTAGTATTGCAGCCACCGACCGCAGCAGCTCCTAATAGAGCGAGTTCTTTGAGATGCAGGGGTGGCTGTACAGGTCCGACAAGCACGGCGGCATCCTCTCCAGCCTCGCCGCGATGGCCTTCCACTGCCCGCACCGAAGCCAGTCTACACGCGCGCAGCACGGCCAGAGCCAGTGGCACCTGCCCACGTGCCCTCTGCCGTCGTATCCCCGCCGCGGCCGGGCAGCTCTCCAAGTTCATTTCTTGGCACCGCATCTCGTGACATGCAGTGCTCACTAGTCAGAACCCACCGAGCTACTCGATCTCTGCCATGATCTTTTCTTGCTTTGGCTGGATTAAGAGGCGTGAAATAATCTAGGCCGACAATGAACACGAGTAGGCAGTCGGTCATGGCACAAAGGTCGCGGCACAGGCGCACAGCATGAGGCCGCGCCTACGAGGCCGAGGAGGAAGAAGGGTCAGCAGCATCACTAGCTCTCACGGTGATGGACATGAGATGGGATATTCCAGTTTTACCCTTAACTGATTATAATCAAATAATAAAAATGTTAGCAATAATCTTGTCTTGTGTGTTGCGTGTGTTCAGATGAGTATGTTAGCTTGTTAGTGGGCGTGTGTGCGTCTATAGGTTCAGGCTAAGTTAGTTTGTTAGCGTGTGTTACTCGAGTCAGTAGAGTAGCAGGTACATGTACGAGTTCGTGCTCGTATGTGTGCGATGGCATGCGTGTGTGCCCGCGATCATGCTAGCAGTCAGGTCAGGTCGAGCACGATGGTTGGCGCGTGCTGTTAGTTGCAGGTTGGGCGAGTCGATCAGAGGCCGCGGGCAGCAGTTGCGGAGAAGCGAAAGGCTCTCTGGATCAGCACTGGAGACCGGTTCCCACGGAGAGTGGATGGCTCAGAACGTGGAGATGGCCAGGTTGCCGACGAGCGTGTTCGTGCGCGTGAAGCTCGGAGGAGTGCGTTGAGTGGGCGCTGCCGCTGCATCGCCGCGTCTATAAGAGTCTGTAATTCCTGTGTTTGTGAGAGCCGAATCCCTTGAGATGGAATAGAAGCCAACACACAGGCCATTCGTGCGGCCGGGGCGTTCGTCGCCATTATCGTGTGTGTTGTTCATCGTCTTCCTCCTTGCGTCCGTGCGCGAGAGAGTGTATCAAGGGCCGGTTCCAACAAAAAATACAGATTTGATTAGATCTATTTTGGAACTGGTCCCACCTATTTCCGTACTATCTTCATCCTTTTGGTACTTCTTAGTTTCACTTCGGTGCCTCTTATTTTTCCACCGTTCGATTTCTCTGGATGGATGGTCAATATTTTTTCTAACCATTGTAAAATTTCTCAATAGATATTTGTAGTAGTCTCTATCCAGTGTTGTATGTATAAACTTATCAATTATTGATGTACATGTTTTCTTCCATTTATATCTATAGTTTTTTTCATTTGTGTGGCACATCTACGTGACATTAATATCCATTTTTGCAAAAACCTCAGCTTAAACTAAGGTGGCTCATGTTGCAGCTCATATCTTGTGCCGTCGTAGATTTAAATTTTGATTTAATCTTATTTATTGTTATATAGATATTTTTTATTCTTAAGTTAATTTGAAACTATTATACTTATTATTGTATCTTTTACTAACTCTAATTTTGTATTAAAAATAAGCATTTTTTAGAAAAGGGAATATATTAATATCTCAGCTTCTGCATAGATCAATGCACATGGCTATTCCTTATTACAAGTAGTACCAAAACATTCCAGGGAATCTCAAAAACAAAGTTTTGTGCCACGGAAGAAAAAGGAACAAAGCTACTACTATAAAGCAAGTCTATTTCTAAAACTCCAACCATACCTTGCAAACAAATCCATCGCGACTGTCTCAATGGTCCAATGACTTCAATATGTACGGGCCAATTTAGATGTATTTTGATCATGGTTGTATATTTCTGGAATACAATTACACACAACCATACATGCATTAGAACATCACTAGTATTTTGAGTGGTCTCACAGTGGGTCAGAGGATTATTTCTGCCACTAAAATTTATGACATCACTAGTATTTTGAGTGGTCTGAGGTCAGTCGATTTATTACCGCCACTAAAATTTGTCATACTTTTTATTTGTCTGTGTTATTACTCATGGAAAAAAGCATCACATGTCTAAGGCTATATTGGTCTTTTCCATCACATTCTCCTTTTTCTACATAATCTAATTCCAGACGACCAACCAAAGAGTTTCATCAAGTGACTCGTTTTTTAAGAAACACTTCAAGAGATAATCTAGATCTAAAATGTTTTTGTGATAATCTAAATCCCTACCAAATGAATCCATATATGTACTTCTTCACATCATTGATCTCAGTGGTCTTGGCCTTTTTTAAAATAATAATGCAGAATAGTCATGTGCATTTATTTACTGAGGCCTTGTTTAGATGCAAAAAAAATTTGGTGAAAATGTCACATCGGATGTTCCATGCGATGTCAAAAGGGGTTTTCGGATACTAATAAAAAAACTAATTACATAGGTTGCTTGGAAACCGCAAGATGAATTTATTAAGCCTAATTAATCTGTAATTAGCACATTTTTTTACTGTAACACTCTAGTGACAAATCACGAACTAATTAGGCTCAAAACGTTCATCTCGCGATTTCCAATCAAACTGTGCAATTAGTTTTTTTTCGTCTACATTTAATGCTCCATGCATGTGCCACAAGATTCGTTACTATAGTTTTTCGTGAAAACTTTTTGGATCTAAACAATGCCTGAGCTGCCTATAAAACTCTCTCTAGATGGCAAGCTATTGCCAAGAACATCCAGTAGCTACATTGATCTGAAAAGAATGAAGAAATGAAGTTATAGGCCACATTTCTCTTCTCCCTTTGTAGCTTCTGCAACATCTTACAAGTTTATGCCATGTTACACAAATTTATGTATGGTTTAGCTTCAAAGCTTTTGATCGACACTATTTGAATTTGAATGTGAGGTGGCTAACATGAATCGAAATAAAAGGGGCATCTAGGTATGTGAAGCATCAGCAAACAAGAAGGGCAGAAAACAGGGCCGGATGACCGACTTTATCTGCTGGAACAGCTAAAGATTCAGAATGTCTGGAAGGTTCACATGGTGCTATCAAGTATGTTGCCTGTGATGTGTATGAAGCAGGTGGCACATACTTGGTGTATTGTTCGGTATTGTCTGTTTCCTAAAAAGAAGTAGCCTAATAAGGTTGGGCCACTGAGAAGTGAGACATGTATTGGTGTAAAACTGGTAAGTTCATTGTTCCAGTGTTCAAAATTGACTTGATAGAATGCTTGGACAATTCTTTTCCTCGAAGAACTAGATCCTCACAGGAACCAATACGAATTTTCATAGTGGGCCACACAAAAGATAATTGAACCACTAATTGCTATTTAACTTGCAAGTTTGTCATTTGTACTTTGAAGTTTGAAGTTTTAATCGTACTTTCAATGTTGACATGACATGAAACTTGTGAAAATGGATGATGCAGAACTTTTCCCCCCTGAGTAACTGCTAGTACTATACAGTACTCCTAGTAGAATGTCTCTACCCAGTGGCGGTGGACCAGCAAGATGTAGTCTCAGGTCCACCTGCGCATGTACCCGCATAAGGGCAGTTCCAATGAGAAGTTTCCATGGCATTAATTAGGTGTCCAATAAACAAAAAAAATATATATGACATTGAAATTAGGAAGGAGAGATAAAGAAATGGTTTATTAAGAAAAGACACAACTATGTCTACGCAAAAGAAGAGTTATGATAGAGGACAGAAGATGATTAAGGCCAGGTGGTGGTTGTTAATGTGCTGTGATTCTTTTTTTTTTGCATAAAAATGTGCTGTGATTCATGGTGCTGCTAGGGATGGACGAAGCCATGGCAACAACTCGAGAGCTTATGCCGTACCAATGAGCCTATGCCTTGCCGTATGAAACTGAGCGAGTGACGAACAAACATACAAGTTCCTTCATCAGCAATGACTCCAGTCGCTAGATCACCACTATCCCAGAAAGCATCGAGGTTGTCCTAGAAGATTTCAAGCTTATCACTGAGCTACCGCACACAATAGACATGTAAAACCATAGACAACTTTAAAAACAAACTTTATTTCCTTGATTTATTTCATTTCTTGTTTGTTGTCAGAATATATTTTGTTTCCAACAGGATGTTAAATCCAATGGCATGAAGAAAAAAACAGTAACTAGATGACCCCAACGTCTCTTGCAACAATTAGCACTTCTTATACATCATTATATTGACCCATTTGTCTTTTGCATTTTTTTTCTTGAAAATTATATTGGTTGTTGATGGACTCACATGGTAGGTATAAAGGTTAGCAAGCATTACTATGCTGCGCTGCCTATTAAACTGCACCTGGACCTCAGCTATTTACACGAAGAAATTGGCGAGCTATATTGACAAGAACGTCTCGTCTAGTAGCTATATGAACGTGGAAAGAAAGAAGAGGCAAGGTAACCTCCTTCTCCATGTGTGGCTTGTGAAACTACAGTCTCTTACAAAAACTGATGCAAATTAAACACATCGTTCAGATCGGAGTATTTGGATGGAATCACTCCTTCAAGTGACATCTAGGCATGTGAAGAATCAGGAAACAAGGCAAGAAACAAAACAGGATGTTACGCCTTGTAATGCTGTTCATGTCCACAGCATCGTAAGTGCGTTCTAGAAATTTCTCAATCCAAAGAGATAGGTCAAGAAGCTTCTGGAAGATTGAACATCAATTTTTGACCTAGGGGAATACTAATAAATACACGGCTGATGAAGCTTGAACAAGGTTGAACGTTAAATTTTGACCTAGTAGAATACTAAACGCACATATTTTGCTAGTTTGCCGTAGCCTTTTTCCCATACTATACCTAAGATTTCTATGATATTCTTATATACAAGTGGTAAGAAGGGTATCATAGATAAATCTAAACTGCCATGCCAAAGTCCTCCACATTTAATTTTATCCTTGATTTATCAGCGATATTATTTGTTGTCCCACTATCTTCTGTTTTCTTTACCATGTGGCATGAAAAATCAAAGAGTCAATAGTAACTCCCGAGTTTGTTACAATTGTTAGTGCTTCAAATCTTTATAAATAAAATAATGTGCAACAACCACAGCTAGTCACATTGATTTTCTGAGCTGCCTATAAAAGGCCATCTGGACACCAAGATATTAACAAGAGAGCACCTAGTAGTTAAATTGATCGGAAAAGAATGGAGAGACAAGGTTACAGACCGTTGCTCTTCTCCCTGGGTAGTTTTAATAAGAAACTGCAGGTTCTTATGAAAACTGAATCATGCTACGCACATTTTTCTCCTGTATAGGTTCAAAACTTCAGATCAAGTCAATTTGTGCATGTGAGCTATTTATATCATATTCATACTTGAAAAAGGGGAATCTGGGTGTGTGAGGCATCAGCAAACAAGACGGAGCAGATGGAGACGGTCCACGCTTTCGTAAGGTCCATGCACCAACACAAACTCGGACCAATGAACCTATGCCCTTGCCTACACGATTCGGGAGCACAACAGCAGTGTAACCAGCACCACGTTGTTGCTGCTGAGTCCCTACTGGCCCATCTACAGAAGAAGTTCCTGGGCCACGTCTGGGCTCTAGGGTTCGTTGGCCCACTACACGTGTTGGATGCAAATGAGTGGGCCCAAGAATGCTTGCATGCACTGAGTCCGATTGAGCCCGTGTATGCTTCGTATTGTGAGCTTTGGGGGTAACAACGGAGAGTGATATGCGTCAACCAGAGTGGCACGCAGCCATGTGCCAACCACCCACCAAAGCAAGCAGCACGTTGATGATGTCAAAGTTTTTACATAAATTAAAAAAAACTATAACTGCTAAACCGAGTATCCAAATTAAATTCTAATTACACCATCATGTTTCTTACAATAAAGACTTTGAAACAAGACCTCATATAGATATATTTAGATAAAATTTTGTTAACAAACATTTATCTCGTGAAGATAGAATATTTTTTTATTGAGCAGATGCGGTATTCTAGGTTCAGACAATAATGTTCGTCCTTCACAAGATGTTGAGGGTGTAGCCTCATGCCTGCAGGTTCACTAACCATTTCTGACTCCCTATTATGCAAGCTCATGGACGCAGGTACCTCGGCAAAGCCTTCGTGGATGCCTCGCGAAGGCACCCGTAGGGCCATGCTGGGTGCTAATACCAAAGGCCTTGCAGGGCCTCGGTAGGAATCGACAAACCAAGCCTTCGGTCAAAGGCGGGAGCAGCGAGAAGACGGTGAAGGCCTCCGAAGGAACGCGTTTGAGAATGAAGGCTACGACAAAACCTTCGAGCGGATACCGGGGGCACAACGCGGCATGCCTTTGAGGAACCCTCGAAGACCCATCCCCCGAAGGTCTCTCAAGCCATGTCGAAGGCGACCCTTGACCAGGGACCTCCAAGATGGATTCAACGGCCCAATAGGCCAGGACTACAGATCAGCAAGGGCCCACTTAGAAAGACGGTTGTGCATATAAAAGTCTCGTTAGCCATGTGACAGTGTGTATTCAATAGCTTGCGAAATGTGTGTAACCATACCTATAAAAGAGGGGACATGTACAGTCCTGATAAGAGTGAGATCACTTAGCTTGATTCCCTAGAATCTGCTGCCTTGGTTGTCGTTCTTTGCCAAGCAAAGTTTGAGCCTTCGGTGAATCAAACTTCGCTCGGTGAAGTTCTGCGCTTTTGTTTACCCTATTGGAATATGCTATCTCAACATTGGCGCCCACCGTGCCGGGCCACTCAAATATCCATCATGGCTCCCAAGAGGAAAGCCCCAACACGCGGAAGGCCATGATGGCAAGGAGCACCTACGCCACTTTGCCAAACCCTCAAGAACACCCGGAGGTCGAGGACGAAGATCCAACCGCAATTGGGGTAGAGGAGCCAGCCCCAGCAGCGGTGAGGAAACCAGCCCCTGATCCCACACCAGAAAAGCTGCTCGAGCAACTACAAGCTGAGCTGTAGAGATTGCAACAATAAAGAGATAGATTAGCTGTAGCATGGGCCGCAAACCAGAGAGCAGCCCTTGCGGCACAGCAAGCAGTTGAAGTCAGACAACGGTACTTCTTCACATCATTGATCTCACTGGTGTTGGCCATTTTTAAAAATAATAGTGCATAATCAGTCATGTGCATTTATTTGCTGAGCTGCCTATAAAACATGGTGGCAAGCTATTGACAAGAACATATGGTAGCTATATTGTTATGAAAAAGAATTAAAGGGGTAAAGTTATAGGCCTCATTTCTCTTCCCCTTTGTAGCTTTTGCAGCTTCTTATAAGTTTGAGAGATGCATGTTACATAAATTGTCCATGATTTAGGTTCAAAGCTTTTGATCAACCCTATTTGTGAAATCGGAGCTTCCTATCATACATCAAAATAAAAGGGACATCTGGGCATGTGAAGCATGAGCAAACAAGAAGGGCAGAAAATAGGTGCTCATCCACCAACTTTGCAATGCATCTCAACCAGCATAGCTACACCCACTGTTGGAAACCCCAACTCCCCTCCATTGTTAAGTAATGTGTCCAGATCCAAGCAGTCCGAAAATCTGGATTAAGATCACAGACCAGTGGCCAGATGATGAAGAGCAGTATACCCTAAACAACTAATTAGGTGCTAGTGCAGCATCGCTCACTGCCTGCTACTCTCCTATGGCTGTGCCGTCAAATACGACCACCAAGGGCACCGTGGTGGAGTCCCCTAGCACCAAGATGACTTTTTAGTGGGGTGCACACAAAAATTAATTGGACAACGAATTGCTATTTAAATTGAAAGTGCCATTTGTGCTTTGCAGTTTGAATTGTTAATCATACTTTCAATGTTGACATGACAAGAAACTTGTGAAAATGGACAATTGAGAAATTTTCCCTCTTTAGTAACTGCTAGTATACAGCACTCCTGGGGATGGACCAAGCCATCGCATTGGCCATGTGCAACAGTAACACCTCTAACTCGGACCAATGAGCCTATGCCCTGCCACACGAAACTGTGCAAGTGGCAAACAAGTTCATTCACCGGCAACAACTCCAGTCGCTAGCCACTACCCCAGCAAGGATCAAGGTTGTCCTAGAAGATTTCCAAACTTGTGATGGAGCTACCACACGCAATATAGACATGTAAATCATAGACAACTTTAAGAACGTACTCCTTATTTCCTTGATTTATTTGTATTATTGTCTGTAGTCTTATCTTTTGTTTCTCTATAACAGGATGTTAAACCCAATGGCATGAAAAAAAACAGAGTAACTATGTGACCCCCACGTCTCTTGCAACTATATATTAGCGCACTTCTTATATTGACATCATTGACCCATTTGTCTTTTGCATTTTTTTCTGAAAATTATCTTGGTTGTTGATGGATTGATGAAATGGTACCACAGAAAGCACATGGAAGGTATAGAGGTTAGCAAGCGCATTGCTGAGCTGGGCTGCCTATATTAAACTGCATCTGGACCTCAGCTGTTTACACAAAGAAATTGGCAAGCTATGTTGACAAGAACATCTGACATCTAGTAGTAGCTATATGAGCATGGAAAGAACGAAGAGACGAGGTAACCTCCATTGCTGCCCTTCTCCATGTGTGGCTTCTAGAACAACAGTTTCTTACAAAAATTAATTGATGCAAATCACACGCATCGTTTAGGTCAGAATATATATTTGGATGGAATCACTCCTTCTAGGGCCATATAGGCATGTGAAGACTGAAGAATCAGGAAACAAGATAAGAAGCACAACAGGATGTTACGCCTTGTAATGTTCTTCATGTCCACAGCATGGTAGGGTAGTTCTAGAAACTTCTGGATCCGAAGAGACAGGCCACAAAGCATGTGGAAGATTAAACATGACCTAGCAGGATACTAAATGCATGAGTGGATAAAGTTGAGGAAGGTTGAATATTAAATTTTGACCTATAGTATAGAATACTAAATGCAAGTATTTTGCTAGTCCATCTTGGCATTTTATTGACCCCAAGAGAGGCCACGAAGCTTGTGGAAGACTGAACAACAGATTTTGACCTGGCAGAATACTAAATGCATGAGTGAAGAAGGTTGAACATTAAATTTTGACCTATACAGTATAGAATACAAAATGCACGTATTTTGCTAGTTCGTCTTGGCTTTTTCCCCATACTATCACTATGATTTATGTGATATTATTAAATGGTACTTGTGATACACGCGGTAAGAAGGGTGTCATTGTTAAACCTAAACTGTCAAATTAGGGGAAATGGATTTCCTGTATTGGTTTGAAGGAATTGTAAAACGCAAAGTTTATTACGTGACCCATGCGCCTGCGCCCGCGCCCGCGCCCGACGGAGAGGAAGGAGGAGGCCATGCCCGCGCCAAAGAGGAAGGAGGAGGAGGCCGTGCCCAAGCCCGCGCCCGCGCCTGTGCCGTAGAGGAACAAGAAGCCGGTGGTGGCTAGGGTTCCTGCAACGACGATTTTAGGATTTCCATCTCTGACGGCTCTAGAAGGGGGTTTAGGGAGGTGGCGCAACACCGCAGTGGTGGCGGGTTGAAGGGCGGCGAGCAAGGTGGCAGGGGACAACCGGTTGGACGGGGTTTCCGACGGGGGGCATCGCGGCGGTGGTTGGCGACGAGGTGTTGTGGTTAGGGTGGGCAAGGTTGAGGGGCGGGGGCCGGGTTGCGGGTGGCGCGGCGAGGCAGGTTGCCGCCGGTGGTGGGGGCAGGGCGGGAGTGGAGTGAGGACGAGGACGACACCAGAGAGCTTCCGTGAAGTTAGGGGACGGAGGGGTGGAGCGCCGGGGGCGGGCGGCGAGGTTGCCGCTGGCCAGGGTGGCGGGGGAGACAACAGGGGTGGGGGAGGAAGGCAAGAAGGGATCGCCTGAGCGCACGATCTGTCGCAGCTTAACGTTGTCCATTGTAAAGTCCTCAAAATTTAATTCTACCCTTGATTCATCAGT
This sequence comes from Saccharum hybrid cultivar R570, assembly GCA_038087645.1. Taxonomy (NCBI): domain Eukaryota; kingdom Viridiplantae; phylum Streptophyta; class Magnoliopsida; order Poales; family Poaceae; genus Saccharum; species Saccharum hybrid cultivar. The sequence continues at coordinate 1,964,706 of JAQSUU010000426.1, forward strand.
GTTATTATTTGTCGTCCCAATCTCTTATGTTTTTATACCATGTGGCATGCAAAAACAAAGAGTAACTAGTCACTCCCAAATTTGTTACAGTTGTCAGTGTTTCTTGATTCGTTTAAAGAATAAAAATGTGGAACAGCCACACCCAGGCACGTTGATTTTCTGGGCTGCCTATAAAGTGCTGTCTGGACAACAAGCTATTGACAAGAACCTCTAGTCTAGTAGGTTAATTGATCGGAAAAGGGTGACGAGATCGGGTTACAGACCGCATAGCTCTTCCCCCTTGGTAGTTTAATTAAGAAACAGCAGGTTCTTATGAAAAACTGAGTCATGCTACACACAATTTTCTCCTGTTCAGGTTCAAAACTTCAGATCAAGTCGATTTGTGAACGTGACCTCTGTACATATAGGGCGTGTGAGGCATCAGCAAATATGATGGTAGATGCAGCTGCCTATGCCTACCCGTCTAGTTCCTTGGCCACGTCGGGACTCCCGGGGTTCGTTGGCCCAGTATACGTGTTGGTGGGAAGGAAATGAGTGGCCCTAGCTGAGCCCGTGTATGCTTTTTATTTTTTTTGCGGAGCCCATGTATGCTTTTTAAATAAAGGAATTGAATCCGGCTTCATCCCTGAGCATGAAGGGAATCATACCACTTATTACAGAGAAAGGATTAAAGTATCATAAAAACATTCAAAACTGAAAACCCAATTCTAACATTATTTGGCCATATCCAAAGGAAACAAAGAAATGCATAGTCGCCGCTTCTAGCTCCCGGCAAACTTGGTGAATATGTTCTTTGTCACCATCACACCGTTGTAACTGCGCCCAATGTTGGTGTCGATACATAGAATTTACTCAGCCAAAAGAAAGTATCCCTTAAATTAATGTTCGCAACTCTTGCTACAAGGCTATTCCACTCTAGCAGCTTATTTCCTATTAAAGCCCTTCTGAACGAAACATTACAAGGAACTGTACTAAGAGTGTGTGCAACCATAGCATGCTTTTGGCGAACAATATTAAAAAGATTAGGATATTCCATTTTCAACGGATGTCTGCCCAACCAAGTATCTTCCCAGAACCTGATTTGGGATCAATCACCCAATTTAAACTTTCCTAGGTTAAAAAATTGGTCCTTCGCACTACTACGGTAAACTTAACTGAGACGGTCAAGACAAGTTTTCCGAGGCGGGCAAGCAGTCCCTTGGAAGAAAAGGTCTACGTTAATCCGCATTAATGGAGGCGGCCAAATGGCCGCTTGCGAAAATAAATTAAAAAAAAGAGAAGCTCGTTGATGAGCCCGCTGAGCCCATCGACAGGCCCGCTTTTGGGAACACTGCCACCGCCACCACCGGTGGCCGGATCTGCTCTGAAGGGACCGTGACACCTAAGAGGAGGATGAATTAGGAAACTTAAAACTCTATTTCTCTAACTATGACCTCTAATGTCAACCTTAGAAAAACCTATGCAACAAAGTAAACTATCTAAATGTGCAACTATAGTTTTGCTAGGTATGTTGATGTCTCTACCGCCAAAGAGTTATGCAACCTAGATTCCAATCCTATTAACTAGCCTATCAACTAAGCTAAGAAAGGTAAAGCATGTAACAAGGTAGCAATATAAATGCGGGAGCTAGAGAGTAAGGTAGAGATGCAAACTCCTGTCGACGACTCTGATATTTTTACTGAGGTTTCGAGAAGAGCACAAGCTTCTCCCCAGTCCTCATTAGGGCCCCACGTAAGGAAGCCCTCACAAGGGCCAAGCTCCCAGTCGGGTAGCTCCATGGATCGGATAGCCTCGGGCCTTCCCCATGCACAAGAGGGTCTCTGATGTGCCTTCTCGCAAGCTTCTCCTGGATGCTCCCCGCCATCTCCACTATCAAGCTTCAGGCTGAAACACCACAGGCTTTGTTCTCTCCGGTACACTGTGGTGGCCACACCACTAACGCGGTTAGTGTGGCCTCATAAGACTACAAACCTCGCCGAGTACAAACACGGTGCATGCAAGCACCTTCTTCTTTCGAGGTATGCAAACCTCACTAAACACTAGGCCTAACACCTAGAGCAAGCACAAAAGCAGTGGTCTAATCAACCTAAGCACTTTGTAAAGCACCTACGCTAATCAGCTAGTATAACACTAAGCCCTTTGGTGTCTAAAGCTCCTAGAGATGAACCGCAGCTCATACCCACGTTCCCTGATCTCCCACACTCCATTTGGTCGGCTGAAGGGGAATTTATAGCCCCCAACTCCAAATATAGCCATTGGGACCAAGTGCTCTTGTTTGCGCACTCATTGGACAGTCCGATGTAGCCATCGGACAAGTTCTGACATGTTTAATGCCCTTCCTAGTTGACTTTTGGAAAAATGGCCATTGGCTACTGACCGTTGGTGCGTTCATGAAAGCATCTAGGACTCGGGAGTTGGTTTCAGCAATTGATGACAACACATCATTACCATGACTAATGTGTGTTTTGTAGAAACTTTGATAAGTTAGGTCATGGGGTTGATAACTGCTTTGGGCACTATGGTATTCATGCCCCTTGATGGAAATCGTTTCGGTTTTCAAACGATCAACGACAAGATTAAGGATGGTTAGTTCCGGATGTCAGGGTGTTGAGTTACATCCGGAATAGTCGTTAGGATCTTCGCTTTTTCCTTTGGCCGTACTATAAAGGGGGGCATGAGCGAGTAGCTTGACTAAGGTGAGTCTTTTGTTTAGGTGTGGTGCATACTTGTCAAACTTAGCACTAGATAGCTCAGGAAAAGCTCAAAGTTCAGTTGGAAGCAATTTGGTTCAAGTTGCGTCGTGTTTCGAAGTCATTTGAGCTGTTTACCCTTGACCGGACGCGGCCTCTGTCACGACCGGACGCGTCTGGTCAGTACTAACAGTCACTGCGTTTTCAACCTGGTTGACCGGACACGGTCCCTGTGAGGACCGGACGCGTTGATCAGTCTGACACGTGTTTCAGAGGGTAAAAGTATAATCAGACACGACTGGAAAATGACCGGACGTGTCCGGTCACGTTCCAGTAAGGTACTTAGCTGACCTGACGCGTCCGGTCATCACTGATCAGACGTGGTCGAGTGTCAGGTTAAAGTACAGTAAGGTTCTTGCACGATTGGACGTGTCCGGTCACCCCTGATCGGTGCGTCCGGTCACTCAGCGGTATCGTTCTGGTTTTTGACCGTTACACTCGACCGGCGTGTCCGGTCACGTCGACCGGCGTGTCTGGTCAGTGCGTGTTTTGCTGAGTTGGCTGGTAACGGTTGGATTTGTCTATGGGGTGTATAAATACATTCCCTCCACCTCTTTTAGATAACTCTTGCTCATTTGTTCAGCTGAGAAACACCTTTCAAGTGCAAGAGAGTGCAAGAGCCCTAGTGAGGGTAGTGATTTGAGAATCAAAGCTTGAGATCCCTCATTAGTGACTAGAGAGTAGCAAGTGTGCATCCATCTTCTCATTAGGCTTGTTGTGGTCAAGTGAGAGTTCTAGCTTGTTACTCTTGGTGATCGTCATCACCTAGACGGTTTAGTGGTGATTGGGAGTTTGGTGATCATCCGGCAAGCTTGTGGATGACCCAACTCATCTTGTGAGCGGTTTTGGGCGATTCACCGCGATGGAGTGTCAAAGAATCAGCCCGTAGAGAGCACTTGATCCTTGCGCGGATCAAGGGGAGCTACACCCTTGCGTGGGTGCTCCAACGAGGACTAGTGGGGAGTGGCGACTCTCCGATACCTCGGGAAAACATCGCTGTGTTCCTAACCCTTACTTTCAAGCATTTACTTTCGTGTATTACTTTCATTGCTTGTTTACTTTCGTAGAATTGCCATGCTAGACTAGGATTGGAACTTAGGTTGTAAAACTTTTACCGGTAGAATCACCAGGAACACTAGTAGACACTAGAGGTGAAGTTTGGCTTGTAGAATTTAATTCTTGTAATTAATTTTTAGAAAAGCTCAATTCACCCCCCTCTTGGGCATCTTGATCCTTTCAATTGGTATCAGAGCCGAGTTGCTCCTTATTTAGGCTTCATCGCCTAGAGCAAGATGTCTAATGGGGAAGGACCACCTCCCACCTTTGAGGGAGACAATTTTCCATATTAGAAAATTCATATGGAGGCGTACCTCGAAGCCATAGATGTTGGGTGCCTTAGAGCCGCAACCAAAGTGCTTCCCGCTATCAAGGATCCCGCCAACCTAAGTGGTGACGAGAAGTACGACCGGTGGAATGCAAAGGCAAAAAATGCACTCTATCGGGGCCTAGGCAAGGATATCTTCAATCATGTGTGTAATGCCAAAAATGCTCATGAATTGTGAAAAAACCTTTGTGCTCTCCATGAGGGAACTAAGAGTGAGCGTGAGGAACGCTATCACATAGCTTTAAAAAAAATTAATTCTTTTGAGATGCTTCCCAAAGAAAGTGCTAATAAAATATACACTCGATTGAATGTTCTTGTAGAGGATCTCAATGCTCTTGGACTCACTCAAATGAGTCAATCGGATGTTACAAGGAGGATCTTGAGTGTTCTTCCCATTGAGAAGTATGGGCACATTATCACCGTGCTTCACCAAAGTGATCTCTCCACCGCAACACCGACACAAGTATTAGGAAAGATCAATGCACATGAGATGTACATGCACATCACTCCGGAAGAGGGCTCATCATCTTCCAAGAAGAAGGACTTGGCCTTCAAAGCTAGCCATGACAAGAAAAAGAAGAAGGGCCAAGCCATGATGGTGCAAGAAAGCTCAAGTGAAAGTGATATTGATGATGCATCACTTGCACTCATGGTGAGAAAGACCACCAAGATGCTAAAGAAGCTCAACAAGAGTGGCATCAAGTTCGATGGCAAGAAGAAGAAGTTCTTCACAATTAGCAAAAGGAAGCCAATATCCGAGATGGATTGCTACAATTATGGTGAACTTGGCTACTTAGCTCATCAATGCCCTAAGCCTCCAAAAGACAAGTACAAGAACAAGGGCAAGAGAAATTATTCAAGTGATGAAGAAGATGAGAAGAAGAAGAAGAAGAACAATCCATACAAAAAGAAAAATGGCAAGAGAAAAGAGTTTTACAAGAAGAAGAAGAAGGGAGGCAAAGCTTACATTGTTGGTGATTGGCTCACCGACATTGAGTCATCATGTGAGTCCTCCGGCGATGAGAGCGACGATGAGAAAGAGAAGGTCGCCGCATTTGTGATTGGGCCATCATCATCTTCACTGACATCTTCATCACCACCTTCACCGCTACCTTCACCATCATCGTCCACTTCTCACCTATGCCTTATGGCCAAGGGTGAACGAAAGGTACAAAACAATAAGAGTGATGATGATGATAGTGATATTGATGATGAATATGATGCACCTTCGTATGATGAACTTGTAAAATTATTGAACAAATACTCTAAAATCATAAGAAGAACTAGAAATGAAAATGATGAGCTCCAAAATGAAAATGACTCACTCTCATCTAAGCTTGAGAATGCACATAAGACTAGTGATGAGCTCAAAGATCAAAATGAAATTATGTCTTCTACTCTCAAGGAGCTCAAAACTTCTAACAAAAAGCTTAGAGATGAACATGATAAACTTGAGAAGAAGCATGATGAACTCATCACTAGGCTCAACTTACTAAAAGATAAATATACTACATTGAAAATCAATTATGATAGTCTTATTATTGCTAATGAGCTTGCTCTTGAGACACATGATGCTACTAACCAAGTTATTAAGATTGATATAGCTACATCATGTGATGACTTGATTATTGAGAACATTGAGCAAGGCTCTAGCGGCAAAGGCAAGAATGTGGTTGAGTCCGACAACTATGATGACTATGTCAAGCTCAAGAGTGAAAATGAGATGCTTAGAAATGAGAACAAGAAGTTGATGGCTCTTGAAAAGCAAACATCAAATGAGTCACTTATTGAAGAGAACAAAAAGCTCAAGCAAGAGAAAGAGCATCTCAAGACCGGCCTAAGCAAGTTCACAAGAGGCCAACATTTGCAAAGTGAGCTACTCATGAACACCATCATGAAGATGGATATAAGTGGCATTGGTTACTTGGCAAATCAAGAGAAGAAGGCTAAAGCTCAACAACAACAAAGCAAGTCAAAGCCCAAGCCAAAGAGATGTGTTGAGTGTGGACAAGAAGGTCATTTTGCTCATGAGTGCAAAACTCCACCACCACAACCCTTGCCCAAGCATGCTAGACCCTTTGCTTTCAATGCTCATTACATGCTTAGAAAAGATTCAAGTGGAAAGATGAAAGTCATGTTCTTGGGTCCCCCTAACAAGAATAGGCCCAAGAAAAATATGGGTTGCCAAGTCACTAGTTGAGAAAGTCAAGAGTCCCTCTCAAGTTTGGGTCCCTAAACAAAAATATTGATCTCTTGTGTGTTGGTGAACTACAAGACCGGTGGATCTCATTGGGTTATTGATAGTGGTTGCACTCAACATATGACCGGTGACCCTCGTATGTTCACCTCACTTGAAGATAATGGGGTATGTCAAGAGAAGATCATATTTGGGGACAATTCAAAGAGCAAAGTCAAGGGTATAGGCAAGATTGTAATATCAAATGATCACTCTATTTCGAATGTGCTCTATGTTGCTTCATTGAGTTTCAACTTACTATCCGTTGGACAACTTTGTGACCTTGGCTACCAATGCTTATTCACTCCTAATGAAGTGGTAGTTACAATGATAGATGACAAGCAAATGATTTTCAAAGGTTTTAGATACAACAATCTCTATCTTGTTGACTTCACCTCCGAAGATGCAAACTTGATGACATGTTTGTTCACCAAAACTACACTTAGATGGCTTTGGCATAGGAGGCTTGCTCATGTTGGAATGAACACTCTCAACAAGCTATTGAAGAAAGAACTAGTAAGAGGCTTGAAGGATGTCAAGTTTGAGAAGGACAAACCTTGTAGTGCATGTCAAGCCGGCAAACAAGTTGCAAATACTCATCCAACCAAAGCTTACATGTCAACATCAAGAGTGTTAGAACTTCTATACATGGATTTGTTTGGTCCTACAACTTACAAGAGCTTAGGTGGAAATCTCTATTGTCTTGTGATTATGGATGACTACTCAAGATACACTTGGACCTTCTTTCTTCATGACAAATCCGAAGTGGCAAATTGCTTCAAAAAGTTTGCAAAGAGAGCTCAAAATGAATTTGAAGTCAAGATAAAGAAAATTAGAAGTGACAATGGTAAAGAGTTTGACAACACAAACATTGAAGCTTATTGTGATGGGATTAGAATCAAGCATGAAGTTTCATCAACCTACACTCCTCAACAAAATGGTGTAGTTGAGAGAAAGAACCGGACTTTGATCACCCTTGCAAGAACAATGCTAGATGAGTACAATACACCGGAAAAATTGTGGGCTGAGGCAATCAACACCGCATGCTATGCTTCAAATCGCCTCTTCCTACAAAAGTTTCTTGGCAAGACTCCCTATGAGTTGCTAAATGGGAAGAAGCCGAACGTCTCATTCTTCCGGGTGTTTGGTTGCAAATGCTACATCTACAAAAAAACATCAACACCTAGGGAAGTTTCAAAGACGTTGTGATATTGGCTTTCTTGTTGGTTACTCATCAAAGTCCAAAGCATATAGTGTATTTAACCATGCCACCAGTTTGGTTGAAGAAACATATGATGTAGAATTTGATGAATCTAACAGCTCCCAAGGAGCAATTGAGAATTGTGATGATGTAGGTGATGAACCATTGAGGGAGGCAATGAAGAATATGTCGGTGGGAGACATCAAGCCTAAGGATGATGAAGATGATGTACAAATTGTCAATCCACCATCTTCATCACATGTGCCTCAAGATAATGATAAGAATGAGAGATTTGAAAATGAAGACACTCATGTCTCTCATGAACAAGCCGAGGCACAAGCTCAAGATGTTGATGCTCCCCAACCATCTCCTCAAGTGGTTGATAGAAGAAACTTACCTCTACTTCAAGCACATCCACAAGATCTCATCATAGGAAGTCCTACAAAGGGTGTAATGACTCGATCTCAAAAGTTAGCTTCATTTGTTGAACACCACTATTTTGTCTCTTGCCTTGAACCTAAGAATGTAGAAGAAGCTCTTCGAGATCTGGATTGGGTGAATGTTATGCACGAAGAATTGAACAACTTTACCCGCAATCAAGTTTGGACACTTGAAGAGCATCCAAAAGGTGCAAGAGTTATTGGAACCAAGTGGGTGTTCCATAACAAGCAAGATGACCAAGGTGTAGTAGTGAGGAACAAGGCAAGACTAGTTGCAAAGGGGTTCTCTCAAGTTGAAGGTCTTGATTTTGGAGAGACCTTTGCACCCATTGCAAGACTTGAAGCCATTCGTATCCTACTTGCATATGCATCACATCATGAAATGAAACTATATCAAATGGATGTGAAAAGTATATTTTTAAATGGCTTCATAAATGAACTAGTCTATGTTGAACAACCTCCCGAGTTTGAAGACCCTAGATATCTTAATCATGTTTATAGGTTGTCCAAGGCGCTATATGGGCTCAAGCAAGCCCCTAGAGCGTGGTATGAGCGCCTCCGGGACTTCTTCATCGAGAAGGGCTTCACTATTGGGAAGGTCGACACCACACTATTCACCAAGAAGCTTAATGGGGAAATCTTCATTTGTCAAGTCTATGTTGATGATATCATCTTTGGATCAACAAATGAAGATTATTGCAAGGAATTTGGTGAATTGATGTCGAAGGAGTTCGAGATGTTAATGATTGGTGAGCTAACATTCTTCCTTAGTTTTCAAGTCAAGCAAATGAGAGAAGGGATTTTCATCTCTCAAGAAAAGTATACCAAGGATCTTCTCAAAAGATTCAAGATGGAAGAGTGTAAGCCAATCAAGACCCCAATGTCATCTAATGGACATCTCGACCTAGATGAGGGAGGTAAACCAATTGATCAAACTTTCTACCGTTCTATGATTGGTAGCTTGTTGTACCTTACCGCATCTAGGCCCGATATCATATTTAGTGTGTGCATGTGTGCTCGCTTTCAAGCGTGCCCTAAAGAACCTCACCTAAGTGCCGTAAAAAGAATCTTAAGATATCTTAAACACACCCCAAGCATTGGCCTTCGGTACCCCAAAGGAGCTAGATTTCAACTAGTTGGCTATTCCGATTCGGATTATGCCGGTTGCAAGATTGATAGAAAAAGTACATTCGGAGGGTGCCATTTGCTTGGAAGGTCTTTAGTATCTTGGTCATCTAAAAAACAAAATAGTGTGGCTTTGTCCATCGCCGAGACGGAATACATTACCGCGGGGGCTTGTTGTGCACAAATCTTATACATGAAACAAACCCTCCTAGACTATGGAGTTGTTCTTGATAAGGTGCCACTTTTATGTGACAATGAAAGTGCCGTTAAAATTGCTAATAATTCGGTACAACACTCACGCACCAAGCACATTGATATCCGCCACCACTTTCTAAGAGATCATGTGCTAAAAATGATATATCACTAGAAGGTGTAAGAAGTGAAAATCAATTAGCAGATATCTTCACTAAACCTTTGGATGAGGCTACCTTTTATAGGTTGAGAAGTGAATTAAATGTGCTTGATTCTAGTAACTTTAAAAAATGAGCTTGTGTTGTCCCTTGCATTGCATTGTATCATATGTCATATTTAAATTTCTGCAATGCATCTAGAACTTGTCTAACACGGTTACATAACCCTCCTTTGGAGGAGTGAAGAAACCTAACCATGGATCAAACTTGACAAGCAACCTAGTCTTCCTTTCTCGCTTTGCATTGCGTATGCATGGTTGTTGCTTTGTCATTTCTTTTCGGATTTGGTTTGAGAAACCTTTGTGTTCATCCATGAATAGAGAGAGCATTTGATGCTCCCAAGGGTTCACAAACTCTATTGTATGGCCATACGTTGCTCCTCGGGTATTTATTGCATATTTTCTTAAAAATAATACTAGCCTAAGGCAAAATATTTTGAAAACTCGAGGGTTTGAGAAAGGTCCCTCATATCAGGTTCCAATTGGTGTTTATTTGAGTCTCTTTGAATTGGAACTTGATTGGGAGAAGTCACGTCGAAGATCGGATTGGAGAAAGGTGCTTTATAGCGACCGGACTCTAGACCGGACGCTGGACCGGACGCGTTGCTGCTTCATCACTACGTCCGGTCCTGGCGACCACCAGTGCGTCCGGTCATCCCGAAGACCATCTCAAGAATCTGTGACCGGACGCTGCACCGAATGCGTCGTTGTGACCCCCGCGTCCGGTCCCGGCCACCACCACCACGTCCGGTCATGCGTGTTGGGTTCCCGGGTAAACTCTGACCAGACTCTGTCAGCGTCCAATCATCCCTAACCGGACACGTCCGGTCACGCTAAGAGCTTACTGGACTCTGACCAGACGCTACTCCATCGCGTCCGGTCAGTCGACCACCGTGTCCGGTCGTCGCGTGAAAAGCGGATCTAAGCCTTTTTAACCGTACATCCGTCACCATTTTTCTTTTCAATCCGTCGAACCCGAACCCTAGCCGCCTCCTCGCCAATTTCTCCAGCGCCGCCGCGCCTTCTCCACCGCCGCAGCCACGCCTCCTCGCCGTCTCGTGCCCGCACAGCCGTGCCTCCTCGCCATCTCGTGCCCACGCAGCCGTGCCTCCTCGCTGTCCCGCGCGCCGCCGCAGTTGTCCCACGTGCCGCCGCAGTCGTCCCGCGTGCCGCCACAGCCGTTCCGCGCGCCGCCGTAGCTCTCCCGCACAGCCGCACCGCCACAGTCCTTCCGTGTAGCCGCGCCACCGCTACTCTCAAGCGTAGCCAGCTCCTCAGCCGTGTGCGCCGCTTCTCCTCCCCGCGCCCGTCCATCGTCTCCGGTAGCCATAGTCGTGCCTCCGACCGTCGCACCCTACGACCTAACCCTAACGGTCATGACGTCTTCGACTTTCTCCGACCGTTCTCCGGCAAAGGTCTTTCGCACGAGTTCGACTCCGCAAGGTGATTTCATTTTCTTGATCCTTTCAATTAGGGTTTGCCGATGGATTCCCGGTGAAATTCTAATGCATCCTTTGATCTTATCGGTACTCCAGCGTTTGTCCGTCATTTCCGGGGAACCCTAGCTCATCAAGGTCTCTTACCTTTTCATCGAAGTTTCGCTCATCCGAGGTAGCTATCACGATCTATTCTTTTCTTATCTCGTATGCTTGCTTTCATAAGGACCTTGCTCGTCTGGTAGTTAAAATATAATGCTTAATAGTAGCTCTATCTATTCCATCTTTACAAAGGGTCTTGTTCGGTGATCTGTGTGTGTCAGGTGATCAGCTGTGAATCCAAGGCCAAGCATACAGATACGGACTGAGGCCAAGCCTCACGAGTGCCTGTACACCATCTTGCCTTTCAGGGTTTTCTCAGTTACAGAGTTCTGTGAGTATGGTTCGCTGCAAGAATGCTGGTGGTGGACCGAGTGATGGGGACGAAAGTCCTCCCAGGGTGACAGAGGTAGCACGTGGCAAACGCAAGAAGTTAGCCATCAAGAAGAGAAAGAGGACACCCACTATGGCAGAGATTGCACAGGCCGTCGCTGATGTTGCAGAGCGTGCAGAGAGGGGTGGTAGAGGTAGTGGGATTCACATTGGTGAGCGTCGCTTTCATCTTGATGGTCGACAGCTCGGTACTGAGGCCACAGAGGGCACAGAGGACCCACCTGCAGAGCACCCATAGATGACACAGAGGAGACAGAGGAGCAGACCGCTCAGACTCCATCGCGTTGTCGCTCAGGACGTACGCGTGCTCAGGTGACTCCTAGGCCAGAGGGCCAGCGTTGTGGAGGTCATCCACCTCCCAGGGCTCAAGGTCACCCCCCAGTTGAGCACTTTGACCTCAGGGGAGCTATAGCATGACAGGTACAGGCTCTCAAGTTTGTCGAGGTTAGTCGGTGATTCCCACCTCAGTGGGATCTCCGAGCTTCAGAGGGCTTCTACACACCTCTACATGAGGATTTCTACAGAGCCTACGTCAATAGCGGGATTGCATTCTGACCTCAGAGAGTCTGTTGACTTGAGGCTTTAGTTGAGGTGGTTGGTGAGCAGCTCCGTCCACACTTGTCCTTTCTACCTGGTCTGTCAGACTTTCTAGGATGGACTAGAGCTTACTGTGGGACTTGGGTCAGAGAGTTCTACTCCTCACTTTGGATTGACCCTGCTCATGAGTTCATACACTTTGCATTCCAAGGCCGTGACCGCAGACTGTACAGCACTAGAGTACGGAAGATTCTCAGACTCTCTTCTTCAGAAACAAAGATTCACTAGCTGTGCTTTGGACAGACTTCACCACCGAGACGTCCTCACGGAGGTACAGTACCACCCACAGATTTGATCAGACCTTGCTTCCGTGAGCCGTTTGGTGAGGGGTCCAGATGTACACCTGCTAGCTTGACACCCCTCGCCAGAGTGCTAGATGCTATTGTGAGGCGGACTCTTCTTCCGAGGCTAGGATACAGAGAGGGCCTGACACGGATGCAGCTTTGGGTTGTTCATCACCTCATCTCACAGACACCATTTGATATTTGGGATCTGATGCTATGTGAGATGGAGGACACTTTAGCAGAGGGCTTCAAAGGTCATCGGTAGCTACCTTATGCTCATTGGATCTATTTTATTATTCGATCAGCGTGTAACCTACCTGTAGAGATTAGAGCTGAGATATCTGATACCAATACTGCATTTCCAGAGTATGATATTCGACAGTTGTGGGCTTCAGTGACTAGAGAGTAGGCACCTAGGCCAGGACAGCGTCAGAGGCTAGAGGTTTCAGAGACAGCAACTGAGCAGGACGAGATCGTTGAGGGTCTTGCTGAGGCCGAGCTTGCAGATCTTGATACTCAGCCAGCTGATCCAGTTGAGGATGTTGCCACTGATAGCACTGATGAGGATTACTAGCTCATCCCCTGGTACCGCTCTCCTCGGTCTTATGACCATGAGGCCAGTGGTTCAGGATCAGCCTCTCGCTCAGACCTAGCCATGGTGGCTATACTTGAGAGGCTGACCCAGGCCCAGGAGAGACAGGAGGTTCAGATGCAGCGACAGGCTCAGGACACAGCTGCCGCATTTGCTCGGATTCAGGCTCGTCAGGACGAGTTCCAGAGGCAGCAGCTGGAGTTTCAGAGACAGCAGTTTGAGATGCAGAGGCAGCAGGCAGCCACCCAGCAGCAGTATCTTGAGCTCTTGTGACACCTCGTCACTGTTGGGGTACCTCCACCACCGTCTGTCCTTACTTCAGCACTACAGTCCAATGGACTTCAGAGTCAGGAACAGCCAAGCTTTCAGTTTACCTCTCCCCAGCAGCAGGTTCCTTAGACTTTTGAGTCCCCGAGCTACACTCCTATTCAGACGGGGTTCACTCCACCAGCTCAGCCCAGACCTCACCTTCTCTCGGGCACTCCTTTCACTGACTTGAGTGCCTCCTACAGCGAGCTGACTGGTCAGTCGACACCCTCGCACACCACTGTTGTGACCTCTTCAGAGATGTCAGCTTCCGAGACTGTGGTTCTTCCAGTGTCAGGGGTCAGGACTACAGAGACTGTGCCGTCATCAGTTGCCTTGACAGATCCTCCCACTCTTGGTATTTTTCAGGCTCAGGCGACAGAGACTGCTCCTATTGTTACTACTACATCTTCAGTTCCTACACTTGCTCTACAGACCCAGACTGCTTCACTGCCACGTCTATCTACAGAGAGTCAACCTGATAGTTCAGAGTCTGAGGAGGATACTTCGCAGTTTGTGATCACTCCACGCTCCTCGGCACCCGACATGACGGCTTTTGTTCCCCCGTCAGATCCTTAGTTTTGTTTTTGATGTTTGATGCCAAAGGGGGAGAGAGAGTAGATTCAGGGGGAGTGTTGATAGAGGGTTTCGTTTTCTTTATGTTCTACATTCATGTATCATGTTTAATTTCTTGCCCTGCTTTTTGTGACAAGTGTGCTTGTGAGACTTTATTATATATCATGTCACTTAATTGGTTTTAGCTCATAAGGTTGTGCTTCCGTGCCTTACTCTAATTTCGTATGAGCTATGTTTTATGTGTACCAACTCTTCATGTTTTATCTTGTGAGTACACTCAGTTGGCTTGGAACACATAAGTAATTCCTATCCCCTTGTGCTTATAGCTTTTTGCTTATGCGAACCAAGCACGTTCGAAAACCTCAACTCTTAAATCTTCTGAATCTAAGTGTTGTCATCAATCACCAAAAAGGGGGAGATTGAAAGCATCTAGGCCCCGGGAGTTGGTTTCGGCAATTGATGACAACGCATTATTACCATGACTAACATGTGTTTTGTAGAAACTTTGATAAGTTAGGTCATGGGATTGATAACTGCTTTGGGCACTATGGTATTCATGCCCCTTGATGGAAATCGTTTCGGTTTTCAAAGGATCAATGACAAGATTAAGCACGGTTAGTTCCGGATGTTAAGGTGTAGAGTTACATCCGGAATAGTCGTTAGGATCTTCGCTTTTTTCCTTTGGTCGTACTATAAAGGGGGGCATGAGCGAGTAGCTTGACCTAGGCGAGCCTTTTATTTAGGTGTGGTGCACACTTGTCAAACTTAGCACTAGGTAGCTTAGAAAAAGCTCAAAGTTCAGTTGGAAGTAATTTGGTTCAAGTTGCGTCGCGTTTCGAAGTCGTTTGAGCTGTTTACCCTTGACCGGACGCGGTCTCTGTCACGACCGGACGCGTCCGGTCAGTACTAACAGTCACTATGTTTTCAACCTGGTTGACCGGACGCGGTCCCTACGAGGACCGAACGCGTTGATCAGTCTGACATGTGTTTCAGAGGGTAAAAGTATAATCAGACGCGACTGGAAAATGACCGGACACGTCCGGTCACGTTCTAGTAAGGTACTTAGCTGACCTGATGCGTCTGGTCATCACTGATCAAACGCGATCGAGCGTCAGGTTAAAGTACAGTAAGGTTCTTGCACGATCGGATGCGTCTGGTCACCCCTAATCGGTGCGTCTGGTCACTCAGCGGTATCGTTCTGGTTTTTTACCGTTACACTCGACCGTCATGTCCGGTCAGTGCGTGTTTTGCTGAGTTGGCTGGTAACGGTTGGATTTGTCTATGGGGTGTATAAATACATCCCCTCCACCTCTTTTAGATAACTCTTGCTCATTTGTTTAGCTGAGAAACACCTTTCAAGTGCAAGGGAGTGCAAGAGCCCTAGTGAGGGTAGTGATTTGAGAATCAAAGCTTGAGATCCCTCATTAGTGACTAGAGAGTAGCAAGTGTGCATCCATCTTCTCATTAGGCTTGTTGTGGTTAAATGAGAGTTCTATCTTGTTACTCTTGGTGATCGCCATCACCTAGACGGTTTGGTGGTGATTGGGAGTTTGGTGATCATCCGGCGAGCTTGTGGATGACCCAACTCATCTTGTGAGCGGTTTTGGGCGATTCACCGCGACGGAGTGTCATAGAATCAGCCCGTAGAGAGCACTTGATCCTTGCGCAGATCAAGGGATAGCTACACCCTTGCGCGGGTGCTCCAACGAGGACTAGTGGGGAGTGGCGACTCTTCGATACCTCGGGAAAACATCGCCGTGTTCCTAACCCTTACTTTCAAGCATTTACTTTCGTGTATTACTTTCATTGCTTGTTTACTTTCCTAGAATTGCCATGCTAGACTAGGATTGGAACTTAGGTTGCAAAACTTTTACCGGTAGAATCACAAGGAATACTAGTAGGCACTAGGGGTGAAGTTTGGCTTGTAGGATTTAATTCTTGCAATTAATTTTTAGAAAAGCCCAATTTATAATAGAACCATCCAAATTATAAGAGCACAAGTATAAAAACAATCACCGAAGTGATCAAATTCTCACACTTGAGCCCATATAACTCCGGTAGTCCAATGAAATCACGAAGGATTTCAAACCAACCAACATACAAGCCAAGATCGTAGTGATTCAACATAACAAGTCACATGTTACATCCATTTCATAAATAATTCAATATACATCGGAGTTCAACATAGTTATTACAACTTACATTGAAAAGTAGCGGAAGCAAAGTAATTTGAAACTAATATTATTCTTATTCCAATTACATGCTAGTACCACGGTCGACTTCCAACAAAAGCATTAGAGATAAGGTAACACAGAAGGATCATGCCCATGATCACACTCCGCCACTACGGCAGGAGTCAACCAACTCTTGTAGTCGCCATGATACATCATGACCTGCAACAAGTAGGGATAAAACCCTGAGTACGACAAAGTACTCAGCTAGACTTACCTGTCAGAAACCAGAAATAAGGTGACACCAAGGATCATGCAAGGCTGATATAAAGTGGGGCTAGCTTGACAACATTTTGCATAAAAGCTTAATATAGATGATCAATCATTAATGCTTAAGCATCAAGTTAATTATCATTAACCTATCATCTATATTAGAACATATACTAGAGCACTCACTTTATTAGGAGCAAACAATATTAACCATAGCAGGTATAAATTGAGGCAACCTTTCCATCGTTATCCAATTAACCATCCGTTCAATTTAATGGAATCTACGTTGCCGCTGCTCAAGTCAAGTGCTCACTAACCGGGAGCGATGGTGATTTGAATCGAATTCTTATCCAGCTGGAGGGGTATTTCTAACACTCACCGAGTCACGCCTGGCAAGGGCTGCTCAGGTCACCTTTGGTACAGTTCAGGAGCTGCGGGTCCGACTGATGCCGCATCCCCAAGGGCGACACTCTGCTAGGTGCTAGGGACTCTAACCCCCCTTGGTCTCACGCCAATGTCCCCAAGCACAACGTTTTCTCTCCTCCAAGATGCGACCTACCAGTCGATTCCCGGCCTGAACTGTATTACTCGGATTCGCGGTCGGAACGACTTATCCGGCCAACTAAGTGTTAGACTGTGTTCAACATGACTCAAGGACGTACAGCGAATCGGTCCTTAAACGACTCAGACGGGGATAGATCCGCACCCAAGACCTCCATGTCTTGTTGCTTCACTATCGTCATCCTGCCCGGTCTCATTTCATTTTATTAACACCAGGTTCATTTCCACGATAGCAAATATAGCCAACCGTACCATATATGAATATCCCTATATCTCGCAGGTGATAGAAAATCACCTAACTTCTACCGCTTAAAGCAGGGCTAAGCATCTACTCGATCCTAGTCTATGTAGGATTCAAGGATTCATATATCTAGACAAGGAGTGATATAATGCAGCAAGGTTTTCAACCAACTCCTACCACTTAATGCAACAATACTTATAACATATATAGAATTAATTGCTTTGAAGGTAGGAGGCTTATAATGCTTCGGGGCTTGCCTAGGATCCGACTCAAGTTAGAGTATGTCAGATGAATTTGCGTGACGAGCATCCTCCAATTTAGCACTCGTCCGATCTTTCTACCTTCGGGATGGATCCATCAACACTGTCTTCGGGTTTGGCTCCAACGCCATTTTCTTCACATGTTTCTACTAGCGTACCTATATGATATGCAAGATGCAAGTGCATGAATACATGGAAGTATAATGGACAATGCATCACATACAGTAAACAAGACAAACACCATATTACACTCCCCATGCATAGATACTTCATGTTGCTTAAATAAACATCACCCAACCTAATATAAAAGATGACAAGCATATTAGGCATGGCACACAAGGTTTCACAAGATCTCATGTGTATTAACTTAACTACCCTCAAAGGCATAAGTCACACTTAACAATATACAAGCAAACAACTATAATTAGAATTTATTCATTTCTGGACAAGCTAACAGTAGCTTCATAATTCAATCATATCTGGAGTTTTATAAATCAAAATGACTTGAAAGAAGACATTATGGAAATCTTATGAAATTTTATACAATTTATTTAATATTAACTAAGTCTGATTTCCAAGTTTAATAGCTCGAAAAGATAAAACTACAGAATCTGGTCTGACAAGACAGAGAGCAAGCAATTATGTAACCCAACTTTCAACAGCTATAACTCCTAAACCACATGGCCAATACCACCAAATTTTAACAGCAGCTAGATATATAAATTATCTACAACTTTTGTACAAAAAAGTTTCACAACAAAGCACATTATCATGAAGAACTTTGACAAGTTTCCAGATCTATCCAGAAACTTCATTTGCAAGAAATAATTATTAACTTACATTGCAAACAAATAATTGGACAAAACCAACTTTACCAACATGTCACACATGACTAATGAACACCAGAAAACATAGTGCCCATTCCTAAATAAATTCTTTTCATATATTTTCTTACTTTATTTAGATAATTAGGTGGAATTATGAACACCTATCAAAAGTGCATAAAAAATTATACCAAAATTACAGTGTCCTAAAAATGCTCCCAATAGTCTACTGTCCAAATTTCAAGACATTTGGACATGTATATCAACCTCTATGAAAAAGACAATTTGATATTGCAATAAATCATGTGAGAGCAAGATACACTAATAACTCACTCATATAGCAAAAACAATTCATGAAATTATTACCACACATCAAACCTGACATGAGTAGCATGTCACACAAATTTCACTTCATTTGGAGCCATACAACTTCAGTTATGAAAAAGACAAATGCGACTATCATTGAAAACCTAGAAGCATAGATCTATTTTTACAGCTAACATATAAACTAAAACATTACATATTATAGATCCACTTCATATAGAATTTCACAAGGATTCCAAAAAGTCCTCATTTGCTATTTTACGATTTTTCTACTAATTACTACACATTTTCAAAGTTTGGCATAATTTTCTGGAAAAGAAAACAAGAAAAACGAAAAAGGAAAACAACTTTGCAACGGGATCCCTGCAGTTCTCTGAAATCAACCCGCAGTACAGAGGCACTATTTATATGAGTCATAGGTTCTTGATTTAGGCCCCTGCAAGAACTTTAATTAAATTATGCAAGGGAGTCCCCACAGCACTATTCATCCGAGTCACTACTTCTGCACTTAACCCCCTAGAAAAGTCACTATTCACACTGAGGCGCCCTTCTTCTTCCTCACGGATGGCCGAGCAGGGGAGTGGGCACCGGCGAGGGGAAAGGTCAGCCTACGGCTTGCCGGCGGCCGTAGTGAGGTAGCGGCGGCGATGGCAGCGGACCGGTGGTAGCGGCCTTCGGTGACGGTCACGACCGGGGAAGAAGTGCTGCGCGTGCGGCATGGCGTGGCGAAGGTGGTGATGCACTTGGTTGGGACGGAGGTAGAGCACAGCAGCGGTTAGGGAAACGCTCCGCCGCTCGGCAATCTTGGCCATGGCGGCCATGGCGGCGGCGCTCTGCGCTGCGTGTGCTGCGGGCGAAGCGAGGGCGAGCGCAAGTGCGCGGAGAGGGTGGTGGAATCAATGGTGCACGTGGCGGAGGGCGCAGTGGGTGGGAGCGTTGGGCGCGACAGCGGCGGCCGGAGCTCTGTCGGTCCGGCCATGGCGCGGCCGCGCTCTGCGCAAACAGAGAGGGAGAAGGGAGTGAAGGGCAAGGAGAGTGAGGGAGTTGGGAGTGCCCGCTGCCATCCCATGCGCGAGAAGGAGAGAGAGCAACGCAGGAGCACGCAGCAGCGACGCTCGGCCATGGTGGGGGCATGGCCAGCGCATGAGCGCCACGTCCCGGACGCGCGGTGCCCCTTGAGGCATTCCACCGAACACGCGACGTGTGTGAAATCGCCTGACTTGGAGACCGTTTTTGGGCCGGCTATGGGCTGAACTAGGCCATGGGCCTTGAATGAAAATTGTTGTCCACATACGGCCCTACAAATTTCATTAAGGCACTTCAGTCATTAGGGTTCTGGTTTTAGTAGATAATTGGCTCCAAAGTTGCTAATGTCAGTGTTATGGTAGTGATTGACAAATACAAGAATTTATGACCAAAATGAAATCTCATTGATGTCATCTTCTTATATGATCTTCCTCATCATATAAGCTCCAACTTTTACATTTGGACCAATTTAAGTTGCTTAGCAAAAACTCGAGAACGCGGGATGCCAAGGTCGATGACACTGAAATCAGGGCTTTAAATTTAAGTGCTGAAATCTGCCCTATTTCAGAATTGTGGGTCCTTTTTGAGCATGTTCTACACATTTTCATGACTTGACCCTTAAACAAAGTTTGTTCCTTATAAAATTCTCTACAACTTTGTTAAATGGTGCATAGTCACGCAAAACTTCTAGGTCACACTTTTGAAATGGTCAAACAAAAGTGTTCTAGGGTTCATACATGGTCAACCATCACTTAGAAGCACATTTAGGCAAAATGATCAACATGAACATTGCTCCATTAAGTGTCCTAAGTGTAGTTAAGGTGTTGTAGAGGCCAAACATACCAACCATGCATAGGTTGCACAAAAGTGTAGGCCTCTCATGCATTGAAACATAGAAATCCCCATAATTGAAATGCTTGTTTCAAAGCTATATTTCAATTGTTTCATGTGTTTGCTTCAAGGTACATGCTACATACGTTTCACTAGGTTGTTCCTCATGTGTCCAAGATGTGTTGCACATGTTGCATTTGTATGTTGCATAAACACTAGTTCCCATGGAATGTAAAACATGTTTCCTTGTTTCATATGCATGTTTCAGTTATAATCCAAACAAGCATATAACTTATCATTTCATGTGACTTTTTGATTCCAAACTTCATGAAACTTTTCCAGGGGTCACTATAGATAGATACCAAGGTGAGACACATGAAGATATTGTAATAACACTACCCAAGCATATATTTTTAAAAGGGGCCTATATGTAAAGCAATGGTGCAACATCCGACTTTAGTTTAGGCTCCTCTCCATAGGTTGACCTTGACATTATCATCTCCACGTAATTTGTCATGTTTGAGCTCAAACCCACTACTTAGTGAGTGACAAACACCTAGGGTGTTACACAATTCACCCCCCCCTCTTGGGCATCTTGATCCTTTCAGTTCATCGGACACTGATGATTTGTCCAATGCAAGCCACCAAACTTGTCCAATGCTCGCTCCGCCTCTCTGAACCTCTCTGGAGTCCATCGGAAACTGCTGCAATTTGTTCGATGCTCCACTATAGCCGTTGTTCGATGCTCGACTGACTCCTCTATGTAGATGAACAGTGGCAGCATTTTTTCCAATGCCCTGCCCTCTCTTTGTCTGATGCATTGGCTGACGTATGTGGCTAGGGTTTGCTTCTGCCATTTCTCCAATGCGTCTTGACTGATGCCCCTTCCTTGTCTGATGCTTGCAGAACCTTTTCTTCATTTGTTTCTTCGTGATCTTTGTGTCTGATCCATTTTTGTGCCTTAGACTTGTGCATGTCTTGTAGGTCTTCTACTTAGTTTCTAATGTCTTGCTTGAGGTGTTCATCCTTCGATCACCATTTTGCCTAAGTCCAAGCCACTTTTGCACCCTATTGAACAACAAAACAAACACTTACAAATCCACTAGTCCAACTTGGTCATGTTGATGATCAAACACCAAAATCCAAACTAAATAGACTAAGGGTCCATTTTCCTTACACGCTCCATGGTCACTGGATCCGCGCCCCAACCACCGCCGGTGACCGAATCAACTCGGTGGTGGCCAGATCCATGCTCCCGCCGCCACCATTGGCCGAATCCGCTTGGTGGTGACCTGATCCACACCTCCGCCTCGCTGGTGACTAGATCCATGACCCCGCCACTGCCGGTGGCCTATTGGTGGTCGGATCCACAGCCGAGGGTAGGGAGATCTGCCGGTGGCCACCGCCACCGCTGCTTGGGCTCGGGAGCCATCGCGAGAGGTGAGGGAGAGGAAGGGGCATCGCTGCTGCTCAAGATCCTCCCCAGCCACCACCGCCACTTCTTAGGAGTCATTGCCGTGGGGAAGATGGAGAGGAGAGAGAGAGGATGGGGCGCCACCGCTGCTCGGGATTCGCCCCACCCGCCACCACTACTGCTTAGGAGCCGCTATTGTGGGGGAGAGGGAGAGGTAAGGGAGAGGAAGGGGCGCTATCAGGGAGAGGGAGAGGTGAGGTGAAGGAGCCGCTACCATGGAGGAGGCTGAGAAGGAGAGAGATAGAGAATGGATATAGGGACCTCTAACTCTTGTGTAGTTGGTACTTATATAAGCCCAATAGAAGCTCGATATGGGCTTTGGCTGGGCCTCAGGCATATTTTCTCAGGCTAAGAGGTCTGCCTCCGAAAATAGTCTCCATTTTCAGAGGCGGCCTCTTAAAAGGCCTACCTTAGTAAATTGATTTTAGGACCCTCCATAAATCGATTTTAAAAGGCGGACAATTTTCGATGGCCTCCATAAATGAAACATCCGCCTACGTAAATCCTCAGGTATTTTAGGAAATGTTTGGATTTTGTGACCGCCTGCGTTAATGGTTAGGTAGTGTCTCACGAAATCATTTTTGTAGTAGTGTCACACCCATCAGGCTCACCCAAAAGTGAGAATCTCTGGCCCTTTTTTAGCACGTGTTAGAGTTCTATCTTGTTTACACCAGATTTTTGAAAGGATCGTAAAAATCATGGCGTTGGTGGCATCGGCTTGGGCGTGATGAAGTCAGACTCTGCCAGAAAGGAAATCGTAGAGTCCTGATTGTATAAATTAGATTTATTTATTTTTATTCAAGAATAATCTAGTCGTATGCGTCTACGAATCTGTATCGACTCAGGGTATAAATATAAACCCCCACTATTGTATTTGGGCATTGCTCGATCAATACAACTTGTTTTCAGCCTCACACCATTGCATTAGGAGTAGGAGTAATGTAATTTTCTCGGCGACTTCTTCGGTAGGCAAGGCTGCATCGATTTCGATATCCGGTTTGCTTGTAAGTACCATCTTATCGACTTGTATCTAATCTTGTAAGGCTCTGCATCGTTTGATCTCTTGCTAGGTTTGATATTAGTCAAAGTTATTGATTCTACCACATTTAGTAAGGCTGCATCTTATGATCTCTTGCTAGATTTAGTGGAATCACAAGTTATCTGACTAAGATTAAGATACATTGGCTTATATCATATGATTTTGTTGTCTTACTGTGCATCACGTTTATCTCTCTCCGGATGTCAAATTGTCTTATCGGCTAGTTGCATCTTGATCCAAGTTTTACATAGTGTTTTTTCAATATTTTGTGCTACTATAAATAAGTCTATGGGCTCGCAAACTTTAATTTATCGCCCTAGTGCCAACGCTGCCCTGGTCTGATCCGATTGGTGGTGACATTAGATTAGACCTTTTTGACCCATGGATTTCTTTGTAGAAAAATAGAGGATTATTTACACACTATAATTCATCGACTTTGGTCATACCCAGTTTTATGGACAAAACTACATAATAAGCCATATGTGTGTCTAGAGATCCATCACACACATATAGAGACAAATTACATGTGCTCGCCCTGCGGGAGCCGAGAAGAGCAACTCTAGTAGAGTGTGTCATTGAGTGCCCTCATCTTGTGGAGGTTCTTACGGTGCCCTATTGTAGGGCTAGGTGTGGTGCCTATAAGCGCGTGAACTCCCAAGTGAATCAGCCGACGCAATGGAGACTAGCTTGTTAGCAAACAAGTGAACCTCAGGATAAGAATCACCATGTCATCTTTGTTCATCCCGTTGGTTTGCAATCCCCTAACACAAGCTTGTTTTTATTCATTCATATATTGTGCTTGTGTTCTTGTAGTTGCTCTTGTAACTAGTTTAGCTTGTGTAGCTTACTAGTTGCCTTCCTTGCTTGTGTAGCATAGAAGTAGCTCCCTTGCGTAACTAATTAGCTTGAGTAGCCTTGTTAGTTACATTGTTTAGTTTGTGTAGCTAAGTAATTTGAGCTCTCTAATTTGGCTTGTGTAGCCATGTTATTAAGCATTGCTAGTGAGCTTAGGCTTTGTGCTTTTGTATACTAGTTTAAGTATGAGCTCCCCCGTTGCTTGAAGTACTAGTTGCATAGGTTTGTGTGACCTTGACCTTGCTTCTAGAATTGTCTAGGTGAGCTCTAGCTTGCCCGGCACCTTAGTTGCCTAATTAGGATCTTTTATAAGGTGCTTGAGAACTTAGATAGAGGGGTGTAATCTTGGCTAGACCGTTAGTTTTAATTTCGCATTTATCTCGATCAGCAGGCATGATTAATTTTTTAGAAAGGACTATTCACCCCCCTCTAGTCCTCCACCTTGACCCTTCAGTCGATCTACTATTACCCATATCGAATCATAACCTCACTATGTGCATGGTAAACCAACTATAAAATCCATACCAACTTCTTGCCACTTCCACTCGGGTATCTTCATTGGTTACAACAATCCTATAGACCTTTGAGCTCAGCTTTCACCCTCTAGCAAGTATCACACAATGCCACATACTCTGCTATGTCTCTCTTTAACCCATACCACCAATACTTCTCTTTAAGATCCAAGTACATCTTGGTACTCCCGAGATGTATGGACTAAGCTGACTCAGGAGCTTCACACAGAATTGCTTCTCTAATAGACTTGTTCCTAGGCACACATAGCCTCTTACCAAACCATAAAGTACCATTGTCATCTATATGGAAGCCAGGCGCCTTACCAATCACTAGATTCTCTAATATCTTCGTCAACTTCTCATCCTTTAACTGGGCTTGGCGTATCTCTTGCTCCAAAGTGGGCACCACTTCTAGCTCTATAACATTAGTGACAATGCTTAGGTTCAGTCACTCAAACTCTACACATAACTCCTTAGGCCTTGGCATCGCCCAAACCTCATTAACATAACTCTTCCTGCTAAGTGTGTCGGCCACAATGTTTGGCTTTCTAGGATGATAGTGCACTTCCAAGTCATAGTCCTTGATCAACTCCAACCATCGACGTTGTTTCAAATTCAAATCTGACTAAGTGAAGATGTACTTCAAGCTTTTGTGATCCATGTAGATGTCACTCTTATGCCCAACAAGATAGTGTCTCCATATCTTCAAAGCATGAACCACAACTGCTAATTCTAAATCATGAGTAGGATAGTTCAGTTCATGCTTCCTCAGTTGCCTTGGTGCATAAGGCACTACTCTTCCTTCTTGCATAAGAACACATCTAAGACCTTGGCGAGATGCATCAAAATAGATGGAGAAATTCTTCTCAAGTCTGGCAGAATCAACACTGGGGCTGTAGTCAATCTCTTCTTTAACTCATCAAAGCTAGATTGGTACTTATTAGACCACACAAACTTGGCATTCTTCTCTAGCAATGTGGTCATAGGCTTATGATGGGGACTCGGAGGAGGAGATCATGCTTGTGGAGGACGAGGAGGAAGATGAAGAAGAGGAATCCCAGGAGCAGGATGTCATCCCACCAGCACCTGTGCCTGAGCTACTCCAGGAGGAGGTAGTACCTGTGCCACCACGACCATCGGCCGCTCCAGAGGAGGGTGAGCCACCCCAGCGTATGGGCTGGACCTAGAAGCACCACTTCAAGGAAGTAGATGATGAGGCCTTCTACCACTCCCTGCTCATGACATTGTTGGAACACTACTATGTCGACTTGCATGCCACTATGCAGTATTGCAGCATAGAGCATAAGCACCCTCTAAAGGACTTGCACTGGAAGATGGAGATATGCATCAAATCTTTGGATGAGGCCAAGAATGCTAGCAAGGCGTGGAGTCTATACACTCCCACGCTGTGAGTCGTGCTACCATGGAGGAGAGCATGGAGGATGCAGCATACCACACCTACCTTTACTATCGTGGCTGTCGCTTTGAGGCTATGAAGGAAGATGGCTTCAGGTTCTTCCCTCTCTATGAGCCAATGGAAGACACTTGGGTGATAAAGCACCGTGAGGGCTCAGAACCGACCCTCGAGGCACAAATCAGGCTAACTAATGTGCAATAGATGAAGATAGATGCCCTCGAGGAGGAATTGCTGAAAGAGAAGATCAACAACAGGTAGGCTCAAGTGGAGATTGATGGATATAGAGCTCAACTCAACTTGCCCAACATTTATGAGAAGATCAATGTACCCCTCACCACCACCGACACTGCCCCTTAGAATTATGAAGTTCTTTGTAGTGTGTGCTACGTGAGTTTCAGTGCTTAGTTAATTGTGTTTTTTATATTTGAGTGATTTGGAGTTTGGATGATTGCTGGGATATTGTGTGCATGTCCACAAGTCACGTAGATAAGAATCATAAGTTTCAGATTAATTAATAAATAATTTGGGTTGGTTTAATCATGTTCTCGTAGTTCTGTTTTTCAGACCAGTCTGTCTTTACCTTGATGCTCACTAAAATCTGCATGACCACAAATTATGAAATTTTTATGGTAATAACTAGACTTCTGTATCCCTCAAATGCTGCAAGAATCACCTTTTTATCTGTTCTGTTTCGTGAGATATAACTGTTACAAGTTGGAGTTTCTGAGCTGCTTGGAATTGTGAGCAGTCTCTGTTGTACTCTGTTTTTGACTAATTTAACGGCAGAATCTGGAAAAGTAATCTAAATAAAAGTTGTAGATAACTTCCTAAACTTTCTAACCGTATAAAAAACACCTCTGTTGGATATCTAGAACTCGATTGATGACTGTTTTACCGATCTGCTGTTGATGGAACTCGCCCAGAAAACCTGCAGTATTATTCTTAATCTTTTATAAGTGATCTATAATTTGGATATCTCTAAACTTTGAACATTTGTTTTGGAAAACAGATGGCCGCCAGGGGCAAAGGAAGGAGGGGCGCTCCCAACCAGCCCAATCCATCACCACCACCACCAATGACCGTGGAACAGCTCATGGAGGCGCAACTAATGCAGACAATGATGCAACACTTGCAGATTCAGCCTACATGATCGCCGCCTGTTCATGTCACGGACAAGCGTGCTGAATTGATGTAGGGACATCCTCTAGTGTTCACTCATGCCACTGATCCGTTGGAATTGGATGATTGGCTACGTGCAATGGAGAAGCAGCTCAACAAGCGCAGTGCAATGACCTGGAGGTGGTGTTGTATGCGTCAGGACAGCTTCAGGGAACAGCCCAAGACCGGTGGGAATCATTCCAGTATGGAATACTCCTGCTATCACCTGGCAAGAGTTCAGGGAGAATTTTAGGTCGTACTATATTCCCGTGGGATTGATAGAGCTTAAGCAAGAGGAGTTCAGGGCCCTGAAGCAAGGGTCAATGTCTGTAAGTGAGTATCATGATAAGTTTGCTCAACTGTCATTCTATGCTCTAGGGGAAGTAGCTAAAGATGACAAGAACAGTATCGCTTCCTCAAAGGATTGTATGATGGTCCCCAACTTCAGCTTATGTCCAACACACATACCCCAACTTCCAAGCACTTGTGAATCGCGCTATCGTAATTGATAATAAGCGCAAGGTGATGGAAGCCTAGAAGAGGAGGCTTCAGGGACAGGCCTCTGGAAGCAACACTCGCCAGTGCGCCAACCCACAACAAGGCTTCCAACATATGTAAGGCTTCCAGCAGAGGTACTAGGAGCCATCTAATCAGTGCAACAATGCTCCGTACCCGCAACGCAACCAGTTCTAGCAACGCTAGCATAACCAGTAGTAGGGTGGTCAGCAGACACCACGTCAAGGGAACCCTAATACTACCCTATGAAGACCAGTGCCCTAACACCCCCAACAAGTGTTTCTATTGTGAAAAACAAGGACATATGTCTTATAACTGCCCTGAGAGGCAAAATCAGTAGGCACCCCAGGGTCAGAATAGTAACCAGAAGGGAACCTCTCATAAGCCCCCACATCATGGAAAGGTGAATCATGTGTCAGCCGAGATGGCACAGGAAGTGCTAGAAGTTATGCTCGGTACGTTCAGTGTTAATTCCATCCCTGCTACCATTCTTTTTGATTCAGGAACTTTGCATTCTTTTATTTTGCAAACATTCATGACCTTATGTGTCATTAAAGAACCCATACTAGTGACTTCACTGGGAGGAGGTATGCAAACTACTTTATGGTGTCCATCGGCTAGTCTTTCCCACATCATGGAAAGGTGAATCATGTGTCAGCCAAGATGGCACAGGAAGTGCCAGAAGTTATGCTCGGTACGTTCAGTGTTAATTCCATCCCTGCTACCATTCTTTTTGATTCAGGAGCTTTGCATTCTTTTATTTCGCAAACATTCATAACCTTATGTGTCATGAAAGAACCCATACTAGTGACTTCACCGAGAGAAGGTATGCAAGCTACTTTATGGTGTCCATCGGCTAGTCTTTAAGGGGGTAGACTTCAAAGTGGGTCCTATTGTGTTGAGAACGGCTAGTATTCTAGGTATGGACTAGATGAAGCAACACCGGGCAGTGATTCAGTGTCAGGAGAAAGGTTTCATACTCCCTAGTTCATCTCCATGGGGGTCGCCTGTGATCTTTGTTGATAAGAAGGATGGTACTCAACGGATGTGTGTGGACTATCGGTATCTTAATGAAGTCACTATCAAGAATAAGTATCTTCAGTAGGCACTAGCAAGCTAGAAAAGGTCACTAGCAAGCTAGAAAAGGTCCTCCTACTTGACTAAAGCTAGAGCCATGTGGCACTCCCGGTTGTACTTTATGTCCCAGCTTTTGTTAACAGATAAGTCCTTAGGGAGTACAAGAGCATCATGTAAAAAAAGCCAGATAGCTCTCACCCTAAACTCATATTGCTAAAAAGCATCTTTTAATCTTGTTGCATAAAACCATAAGTCAAACTTTGATCATGTTTTATTGAGTCAAGAACTAGCAAAGGACCGCCCATATGCAATAAACCCATAGTAGATAGCAATTAACTATGATGTCCTTACAGGTAACAAAATAGACACATGCATATGATTAAGTGATTAATGGTGAATAGGACAAAAGGTAGATCTCATGTTATACTTGCCTTGCTCAATGAACTCCTGCTGGTCCTGGTCGTCAACAAAGTACTCCTCGTCACCAATATATTGCTCACAGTCTATACTTGATCAGCATAGCAACATACAAGCATCTAGAGGCATCATGCAAATCAAACAAAGACTATAGATTAGAACAGTACACCAGTAGTGGAAAAAGATATTGAAAACTTTATAAATCTAATCTACGCATTG
Organism: Saccharum hybrid cultivar R570; assembly: GCA_038087645.1. NCBI lineage: Eukaryota > Viridiplantae > Streptophyta > Magnoliopsida > Poales > Poaceae > Saccharum > Saccharum hybrid cultivar. The sequence goes on from JAQSUU010000426.1 coordinate 1,993,726, forward strand.
CTATGATTACATAAACGCAAATTGCACTCAAATTGGATCTAAAACAGAGAAGATATGATGAAATTGGCCTCTGAATGGCAGATCTGTAAATAACGTGAACTATTATCAAATTAAAATAAATAAATTTGGGATTTAATCTCAACCGAGGACGGTAGGCAGAATTACTGAAATGTGGAGGGACACTTTAGCAAACATGCCTGATGAAGGGGTATGGGTGAATCTAGACTGTTGGATTAGATCTGGCCAGCACAGGGAGGCCAACACGGCGAAGGACATGGCCGGCGGCGAGAAAACCTCGTTGGCACGCGCGAAACCGGCCCTAGAGGCCACGGTTCGACTCAGGATCTGCACAGGACGAAAGAGGGAGCAACGGCGAACTCACCACGCACAAAATCGAAGGCGGAAGCGGAACGAGGATGGTGAGCGGCTAGGAACGGCAAACGCGAGCTCCTACAAGGTTTCGGCGACGGTTAGCGAACAGCGACAAAGAAAGGCAAGAGAACTGGCGGCTTCGCAAACCCAACGCGAAGCTCGTCAGCGGGCTTACGATGGCGACGAAGCAGCGAATCGGCAAGCCCGAACTCGGCGGCGGCGTCGAGCTCAAATCGAGGCAAGCGGACTAGGGTTCGAGGCGGCAGCTGCGCGAGGGTTTGGGGGAGGCGGTGCGGAGCAGGGGCCGCCTATTTATGGGGCAGTAGACGTGCGGGGCAAGCAGAATCGATGGAGAATCGAAGCCCGGCGGAGGTGGATTGCTCGGACAGAGTCTGGCTACTTCACACGTGAGGTAGGGGACGCCGCTTACGAGCGGGCCCGGTGTGACGTGGCACAGGGTGCGGGGCCGGTTTGCCAGTGAGATAAAGCGAAAGAGAGGGAAGGTGCGCCTGCGCGGTTGGGCCAGCCCAAGAGAGAAAGGAAGGGAGGGGAAGCAGGCCGGGTCAGGTGAAGTGCTGGACCTGCGGCTCACAGCGGGGAGAGAGCGGGCGGCAGACTGGGCCAGCTGGCCGAAAGCCGAGAGGAAGAAGTTTTTTAAACCTTTTTAAAAAAATTGAATTCCTTTTCTGATTTGGTCAAAACCAGTCATCACAAAAATAAAAGTGCAGCAGCATGAATGCATCAACATGTTTCTATCCTTATGATTGCTTTTAATTTAATAAAAGTTATCATTTCACTAAGTTTGAATGCTCACCAAAAATGCATTAATTAAATGAATTTCACCTATTTTCAAGAATGCAAATTTTAGGTCGTTACAGCTTTATAGCCGATGGCTCATGCTTTCATGTTTATCTCGTGGCATGATTTATATCCATCAGCTTATTAGATAATGGGCTTTACTTCATTTATATATCAACCGATGCTCACTGTCTTTAGATTATCAACCGATGCTATTTGTTTAATTTACTTTATCTTATCAGATTAAAATATCGATTTCATGGCCGATGACTTGTGCATTCCATCGGCTTCCTAGAGGTAGACTCATGGAACTGTCCGGATTATCAGTCGACATGTTCTACCTTAATCTATTCATTATCTTTTCCCTTGTCAATTACGAGTCAAATGGCTGGCACGCCCAAGTTCCCAAAATCGACATAACCTGCACTGGAGTAAAGCTAATCTTCCGGGCCGTTGTGTGTCCTACGCATCAACCAAATTCCTGCGTCGACACATCTTTAATATATCTTTCTTTAGCAACTCTTGCCATAAACCCTCTTCGTTGCAAAGTTTAAACAACCATTTTGCATGTCTATATTTTGATTTCCTAAACCACCCTGCTCTTTTGGTTGGCAAAGAATAGACCACTTTGCTAGTCTATACTTTTTTTGGTGTTGGTCATACTGCCAAAAAAAAACTCGATCTATCGTACTCAATTTTCTTAAGTGCCCCTCTCGTTACTTCAAAAAAAAAGAGCATAAACATTGGTAAACTGAACAGAACGGAATTGTTAACACTAGTTGTCCCCCATAGATAACATTTTTCCTTTCCAACTAGACAACCTCTTTGCAATTCTTTCCTCAGCTCCTTTCCAATCTTTGTTATTAAGTTTTCTGTAATTGACAGCCCGAGGTATCTGAAGGGATATGTGCCCACTTTGCAGCCAAATAAAAGTGAATATTGCAATTCACATTCTTTCGCTTTCCCATAGCAGAAAATTTCGCTCTTGTGAAAGTTTATTTTTAGACCAGATAATCACTCAAAAGTGCAAAGTAGTAGTTTCATATTCATTGCTTGTTCAATATCATGGTCTAAAAATAACACTGTATCATCTGCGTATTGCAGAATTGAGAGACCATCTTCAACCAAATGTGGAACAACCCCTTTTACATGCCCATTTTCTTTGGCCATAGCAATAATAATCGCTAACATGTCCACCATAATATTAAACAAAATCGGGGATAGAGGGTCACCTTGCCTTAGGCCCTTTTTTGGAAATATGCTTGGTAGTGGGGAAAAAGGTCTAATTTACTTCTCTCAACTATCATAGCCCTCAGATTTTTTTCATGAATTACAAAACCAGTTTTTTACCCTTAACTTTTAAAACCATTTATTTTTTGACCTTAGTGGTTTTTACTGTGGTTTTACTGATATGGCACCACGTTAATTGGAAATTGAACTAAACCGAAAGTTTAAATAGGTAAATTGAACTAAAAATATTTTAAAAAAAAAATATCCAAAAATCATAAAAATAAATTTCAAAATTTGTCCAAATGTTTTACATGAAAGCGTCAATGTTTTTCCACCTCAGAGCATTGGAGATGAGAGGGGGTAACAACAGTGTCGGTGTCTAGAGGACCGGGTGTCTAAACAGAGCGACTAGTGAATTTGTATCTGCGCGTCTAGACCCTGATGGTGTGCAAAGCGGACACAAAGATGTATATTGGTTCGGGCATGAATGGCCCTACGTCCAGTGGGTGTAGCTGTGGTTCGTATTGCCTTGCTCCAGGGTGCTCGTAGTAGGGGTTACAAGCTTTTTGAGAGAGGGAGCAGATCACAGGTCTCTTGTGGGTCGTGGTGCGTGAAGTCTGGTTTCGATTGAGGTGGGTTCTAGGTGTTGTTCTGTGATCTTCTGATCCCCCCTAGGCGTGGCCCCTGCCTCCCCTTTTATAGTTTCTAAGGGGAGGGATCGGGTTACATTCATGGTAAAGGGGTAAAAAAAATAGGGAGAATGAAAGAGAAAAACAAAAAAGGTGGCCTCGGGCGTGGCCGTCCTCCTCCTTATCCGGTGGGAATAGTTCCCCTGTAGCGTGGAGACATGCAGGGCATTCATCTTTTGGTCTCTCCATCCGTTGGTGGCGACGTGCCGAGGCCATGCTTTGACCTGTTCGTCCCTATGTCGTGAGGATGGGCGGCGCGTGCGCCCAAATTTTCGTAGTGAGGAGGTTAGGTGGCACAGTTGTTGTCACCCTGTTGCTGTGAGGCATGGATGTCGTCGTGGTAGAATGACTAGAGTCATATCAAGTCAGAGTGTGGTTTCCCTATTCCTGTTGACTGTGCACAGTCACGTCCATCCCATCGACGGGAGCGAGTGCCGTAGCTAGGGGTCCCCGTGGCTCTCAGTCTTGCCTAAGGGTTCCACGTGCCCCTCGGGGGAGACGAAAACGTGTCGTGGAGGGTCGGGCGCTTTTGATGACGTTGGGGGGCTTAGGCGAGGCGGAGAGATGTCGCTCGGGACGCCCTATCGTGCCCGAGGCCTCTCTGCAAGGCTCGGGTGAGATAGAGTTTGCTTGTTCGTGCTTTGAGCGCCTGTCAGCTGTTAGTGCTCTTTGGGTCCCCTACGGCAGGGCTCCTTATCACTCGTACGGGATGCCGTATTTTACCCCCTGTTGGGTACCCTAGGTATTTTGATACCCGATAGTAGCCCCTGAGCCTGTGGAGGAGTGGGGCACTCCTTCAGAGGCTTGAGAACGAGAGACTGTAGGTACTTTTAGATTTGTTTTTGTTTTTGGAGGGACTATCCGGTGGGTGCGCGCGAGCGCACCCGACGGGTGTAGCCCTCGATGCCTTAGAGGGATGGGTTGTCCCTTCAAGGGCTTATAATTGAGCAAGTGTGGTGTTACTAGTATGACCGTGGGTTGGGTGGGGGGCCTCGCGGCCTTGGCGTGGACCATTCGCTAGGTCGGGATGTCGGAGGAGCCCCCGAGCCCCTACGCGCTGCAAGGGACTGGCCGGATGGCCTCTCGGCTATCGTGTCGTTTCCCTTACGCTCTTTAGCAGATTGGAAGGGTATGCGTGGGCCCTTGTTACCCTAGTTGGGCCTTATTGTGGTTTTGTTTGATTTTTGAGGAGACTATCTGGTAGGTGCGCGCGAGCGCACCCGCCGAGTGTAGCCCCTGAGGCCTTGGAGGGATGAGTTATCCCTTCAAGGGCTTTGAATCGAGCAAGTGAGCTTGTCTGGGTAAGACGAAGGGTCGTGTCAATCAGTTACTGTTGTATCACTTCATACTGCGGTGTACGAAAAGGTGGGTGGTTTGTGCTCAGCTGGTTATCTTTTGGGGCCTGGTGCCGGCCCATGGAGCGGGAGGGGTGTAAACCGCCCACGGCTACGATGGTTCACCTTCTCGAGGTGTGGCGCAAGACCGACGCGGTTCCCTTGGGAGATGAGCGGGGTAGTTGGGCATATTGAATGTTCGGGAGTTGAGAGGCCTCCCCGAGGCCCTTTATAATCTGAGTCGGGGTGCCCGACCTTGGCATCTCTCTTCTTCTATCCTTGCTCTTTGTTCTTTTCTCTTTGCCACCTTTGCAATGGAGCACGGTGACTCGTCCAGGGGCTCCCGTGTGAGCGCGACGGGACAGGGGGATGGAGCGCCCTCTCGTCGCCACCGTCTTAACCCCGGCATTGCTTCCTCATCGGGGTATGGGCAGGCCCAGAATGCTGTGGCCTGGGGCGTTCCTACCCCGCTGTAGGAGGCGCGGGAGGAGTTGGCCACCATGAAGGTGGTGGTGACGTCCCTGGAGGAGGAGGTTGCGCTTGCCCGTTCGCAACGAACAGAGTCCGACCGCCAGTGCGCGGGTGAGTGCCTTACCGTGTCCTCTTTTCGCTTTTTTGGTCAATCTTGAAGTCTAATGTTCGTCGTTCATTTTGGGCAGAACTGTTCATGGAGGTAGAGTCCCTTCGTGGCACCGCCGACGTCCTTGCGGACTTTGTCCGCACTCCAGTGGGGTGCCGGGAGGAGCGCCTTCTCAGCGCGCGAGCGCTGATCTGGGCGGCGATTGAGCGCGGTGTTCGTTGAGGGGCGGCTGTCGCGCTGACAATGGCCTAGGCTGCCACGGATGTGGAGCTCTAGGACGTCAAGGGCTTCCTGATGGGAGAGGGGCTAGGAGGGCTTCGTACCAGCGGTGAATGTCGTCGCCACTCTGGTCCTTGCGGACTAGGTCCTCAACGAGGACCTGTAGGGCTAGTCTAGGACTCCCTTCCCCTAATGTAAAAACGATATATCTATGAAATTAGTTCGTTTGTTTAATCGTCGTCACGTTCTATCTCCCCAATGTTATCATTTTGTTTCGTGCTTGATTACTGATAGCGGTTTTTGCGAGATCGCCGAGACCCTGCTAATCGATGGCTTTCCCTTGGGGAGGAACCGACTTGTGTGCATTTAGATCGATTGGACGTTTGAGTGTAGCAGTTTCCCATGTCCTGAGGCTAGGTCAGATGTGTCCCCATCGAGGCTTCTGCCACTACCTAGGATTGTAGGTGCGTCAGGACACCCGGGAGGGTTCGCTCGCGGGTCGGACATTTCTACCCTAGGTCCCGTGCCCTAAGGAGGGGTCAGGCTTAGGATTGCTGGCTCGTTGGGATGCTTGGGAAAAACTCGCTCGTGGGTTAGGCATTTCTGCCCCTGGGTCCCATACCCCCGAGCACGGGTCGGGCGTTTCTGCCCCCAGGTCCTTTGAAGTCCTTACTGGCGCATGGGGTCAGTAAGGACTTTATTAGTATATCCCTCAAGCATCTTTTCCGCAAAGAAGAGGGTTGGGCAACGCCACAGCTTCCCTCGTTAGGTCGAGTCATGGTGCCCGTTGAGTTCCAATCAGGTCAGTTCAAGTGAAGCCCCGGTTCCCGTTCATGGGGATCCGATGGAGGTAAGCTAGTGACCGGCTTCAAAATTTCCCGACAGTTGGTTCGAGGAGTTCCCAGGATCATTCGACCGTCCTCGAGGGCTCGCTGCCTTTTTCAAAAAAAAAACTCATGAACCGTAAACCGGCCTAGACTTGAACATGGTTCGAGAAGGCCCATGACGCTTCGTGCGTCCGGGTACTGGCCGTGCGTTGCCCCTTCTCATACCATCCCTCACTCGGGTGGCTTGGAGCGGCTATCAAACCCTTCGCGGGCCAGCCTTCGAACTCCATGCTGTGTTTGGACCGTAAAAGGCGGAAACGTATCGCATGATTATCGACGATAATATGAAACATATCGCGTAATTATTGCTGATAAAGTGAACCGTATTGCATAATTATCGCTGATAATGCAACTCATGATTTAACACGTAAATAATTAGATAAATCATAACAGATAACATGCAACGGTTTCACCAGTACGAAAAGATTACGTTCGAACAAAACAATAGATCATGGGCAGGGGGTGATGCGGTGATCTATCGATCATGGCGTGTCATCGCTGTGCGCGGCCTCCACCCTCTGACGCTATGGCCACGTGAGCTCGTAGCTGCCGTCGTCGGAGTCACCGTCGTTAAGGAGGTAGTCACAGGTGCCGATGAAATGACGTAGAGCTCCCAAGGCGTCGAGCCCGGAGAAGTCAACGTTGGCCTAGATGTTGTTGTCTTTGTCGGAGCTAGCACTAGAAGTTGTCTCGGTAGTCGCGAGTACCTCCGCGATAGCCTACGCATGGTGAGTCGGCAGATCTATGGGAATCTCCCCCACAGACAGATCAAAACAAATTGCGGTCGAAGACTGGCCATGGGTCCTCGTGTGGTTGTGTGGCTTTCCGGCCGGCCTCGTTCCGCTCCGGGAACCTCCTGGGTGGTTGTTCTCGAGGGCCTGCCCCTCATCCATTACCAGACAGAGACTGGACAGGGCCTTAGAGATGGCGTCGACGTCAACATCAGGAGGGAGAAGGACCAGATCATAGTCCACTCCCGTGCAAATGAAATCTAGGTTCCCGAACCAAACATGGGAGCCTAAGGCGAAGCGGATGCGGGGATTGGCCATCAAGACCTAGTAGATGGATCGTGACGCGCAGAAGGCCCCTACCTAGCATGCCAACTGTCGGTGTCTAGAGGACCAGGTGTCTAAACAGAGCGACTAGTGAATTTGTATCTGCGCGTCTAGACCCTGATGGTGTGCAAAGCGGACATAAGGATGTATACTGGTTCAGGCATGAATGGCCCTACGTCTAGTGAGTGTAGCTACGGTTCATGTTGCCTTGCACCGGGGTGCTCGTAGTAGAGGTTACAAGCTTTTCGAGAGAGGGAGCAGATCCTAGGTCTCTTGTGGGTGGTGGTGTGTGAAGTCTGGTTTCGATTGAGGTGGGTTCTAGGTGTTGTTCTTGTGATCTTCCGATCCCCCCTAGACGTGGCCCCTGCCTCCCCTTTTATAGTTTCTAAGGGGAGGGGTCGGGTTACATTCATGGTAAAGGGATAAAAAACAAGGAGAATGAAAGAGAAAAACAAAAAAGGTGGCCTCCGGCGTGGCCGTCCTCCTCCTTACCGGTGGGAATAGTTCCCCTATAGCGTGGAGACATGCAGGGCGTTGATCTTTTGGCCTCTCCATCCGCTATTGCGACGTGCCGTGGCCATGCTTTGACCTATTCGTCCCTGTGTCGTGAGGATGGGCGGCGCGTGCGTCCGTATTTTTGTAGTGAGGAGGTTAGGTGGCACAGTTGTTGTCACCCCCGTTGCTGTGAGGCATGGATGTCGTCGTGGTAGAATGACTGGAGTCATATCAAGTTAGAGCGCAGTTTCTGTGTTCCTGTTGACTGTGCACGGTGAAAGTCCTATGTTTGGTGTTGGCAATTAGTGACAATGCCTAAGTACTAATCCTATGCCTAAGTTGTATGTAGCATATGAGGATTAGTACATTCCAAGGTTGGTGGCAAGATGGGCATGGTGATCATGATGGCCACACTTAGATTTGGACGCAACCCTATATGATCAAGGCAAAGGTATATGCTTAAGGGTTGTGTTTTAGTAACCAAGACACCTAGTGGGTGTGGTTACATTATAGGATAGATAGCCGTACTATAAAGAGGGAAATGACGCGGCTATTGAACTCCTAAGTGCCTCTAGATGTGCATTTCATGATCATATGCATTTAGATAAAACTAATATCGCCTCGAAAAATGATTATGAAAATGCTAACACACTCACACTTGACGAGATCACTTGGTGGTGTTAGCACGTTTGCGGAGGCGGTGGAGTTTGAGCGGTAGAGAGGGTTTGAGATCCTCTCTCCCTCCCGCCCAGCTTGCGAGGCGGGATTCAGGCGTTTTCGAGAAGTTGAAACGACTATTTTCCACTACGCCGAAAGTCCGGAAAAGAAACGGAGGCGAACATAGGTCACAGAGGTGACCGGACGCTGAACCGGACGTGGTCCTTGCATGACCGGACGCGTCCGGTCAGTGTTCAGTGTCTGCGCGTTTTTCAGTTCGATGATCGGACGCGAGGCGCGTCCGGTCACTAATGATCGGACGCGTCCGGTCGTTCAGGGAGCTTACTGGACTCTAACCGGACGCTGGCACTGTCGTGTCTGGTCATTTTCTTCAGCGCGTCCGGTCACTGTTTCGTTGAGCGCTGCTCAGGCGACCAGCGCGTCTGGTCATTCTCGGGACCAGCGCGTCCGGTCGTCTCCAGCGCGCCCGGTCTGCGCGATGAGCGCGTCCGGTCGTTGCTTCGCAGTTAGCCGTTGTGCGACCGGCGCGTCCGGTCGTTTGGACCAGCGCGTCTGGTCAGTACTTCGCGAGTTAGCCGTTGGACGACCGGCGCGTCCTATAACAGAACCGTCCAAATTATAAGAGCACAAGTACAAAAACAATCACCGAAGTGATCAAATTCTCGCACTTGAGCCCATATAACTCCGGTAGTCCAATGAAATCAGGAGGGATTTCAAAACAACCAACATACAAGCCAAGATCGTAGTGATTCAACATAACAAGTCACATGTTACAACCATTTCAATTGTAAATCAATTTACATCGGAGTTCAACATAGTTATTACAACTTAAATTCAAAAGTAGCGGAAGCAAAGTAATTTGAAACTAATATTATTCTTATTTCAAATACATGCCAGCACCATGATCGACTTCCAACAAAAGCATTAGAGATAAGGTAAATAAGAAGGATCATGCACGTGATCACATTCCGCCACTACGGCAGGAGTCAACCAACTCTTGCAGCAGCCATGATACATCACAACCTGCAACAAGTGGGGATAAAACCCTGAGTATAAGAAGGTACTCAGCTTGACTTATCCGTCAGAAACTAGAAATAAGGTGACACCAAGGATCATGCAAGGCTGATATAAAGTAGGGCTAGCTTGAAAACATTTTGCATAAAAGCTTAATATAGATGATCAATCATTAATGCTTAAGCATCAAGTTAATTATCATTAACCTATCATCTATATTAGAACCTGTACTAGAGCACTCACTTTATTAGGAGCAAACAATATTAACCATAGCAGGTATAAATTGAGGCAACCTTTCCATCATTATCCAATTAACCATCCGTTCAATTTAATGGAATCTACGTTGCCGCTGCTCAAGTCAAGTGCTCACTAACCGGGAGCGACGGCGATTCGAATCGAATTCCTATCCAGCTGGAGGGGTATTTCTAACACTCACCGTCCAGACCCCTGCCAGGGTCGCACAGGCCACCGTTTCATATGATTCAGGAATCACGGGTCCGAATAATGTTGCGACCCCAAGGGCGACACTCTGCTAGGTGATAGGGACTCTAACCCCCCCTTGGTCTCACTCCAATGTCCCCAAGCACATTCTTTCTCTCCTCCAAGAAGTAACCTACCATTCGATTCCCGGCTTGAATCACATTACTCGGCTTCGCGGTCGGAACGACTTATCCGGCCAACTAAGTGTTAGACTGCGTTCAACATGACTCAAGGACGTACAGCGAATCGGTCCTTAAACGACTCAGACGGGGATAGATCCACACCCAAGACCTCCATACCTTGTTGCTTCTCTATCGTCATCCCGCCCGGTCTCATTTCATTTTATGAACACATGGTTCCATTCCACGATAGCACATATAGCCAACCGTGCCATATATGAATATCCCTATATCTCGCAGGTGACAGAAAATCACCTGACTTCTACCGCTTAAAGCAGGGCTAAGCATCTACTCGATCCTAGTCTATGTAGGATTCAAGGATTCATATATCTGGACAAGGAATGATATAATGCAGTAAGAGTTTCCAACCAACTCCTATTACTTAATGCAACAATACTTATAACATATATAGAATTAATTGCTTTGAAGATAGGAGGCTTATAATGCTTCGGGGCTTGCCTGGGATCCGACTCAAGTTAGAGTATGTGAGATAAAACTTACTTGGCGAGTATCTTCCAATCTACCACTTGTCCGGTCCTTCTATCTTCGGGATGGATCTACCAACTCCATCTTCGGGTTTGGCTCCACATCAGGTCCTTCACGTGCTTCAGCTAGCGTACCTAAATGAGATGCAATAATGCATATGTATGAATGCATAGAAGTGTAATAAACAGAGTAATCAAACAAGCATACCAAGGTTCTCATAAACACCTAGAGCTAATTAACTTAATCCTCACAAAGGCATAACATAGAAGATTGCAAATACATCAATCAAGACACAAGTCTTATAAGATCCTAGGGTACCAAACCAAGTACCAACAAAGACATGTGTCACACTTCAATACACAAGCATGGCAAGTTAATCAAAGCACTAGAACTAGAAATTGCCACATTCTGGGCATCAGAACAGCAGCTAAGTAATTTAATCATAACTAGAGATCCCTAAATCCAAATGACTTGCAAGAAGACATTCTGAAAAGCTTATGAAATTATATATATTTCATTTATAATCATCACAGCATGATTCATAAGTTAAACAAGTCAAAAATACAAAGTTCCAGAATCTGTTCCTGACAAACAGAGAGCAAGCAATTCTGTACTCTAACTTTAAACAGATATAACTCCTAAACCACATTGTTAAATGCCACAAAATTTTAGCATAAGCTAGATACATAAATTATCTACAACTTTTGTATAAATAAGTTTCACAACAACGAACATCATCATGAAGAACTTTGCCAAGTTCCTAGATCTGTCCAGAAACCTCATTTGTAAGAAATAATTATTAACTTCCGTTGCAAACATATAATTGGGCAAAACCAACTTTACCAACCTTTCATACATGACTAATGAACATCAGAAAACATAGTGTCACTTACTAAATAAATTCTTTTAATACATTTTCTTAATTTATTTAGATAATTAGGTGGAATTATGAATACCTATCAAACGTGCACAATAAATTCTACCAAAATTACAGTGGCCTACATATGTTCTCAATAGTCTACTGTCCAAATTTCAAGTCATTTGGACAAGTATACCAACCTCTATGAAAAAGACCAATAGCTATTGCAATAAATCAAGTGAGAGCAAGTTAAACCTACAACTCAATATTTTCAGTGAATATATGGCCATAGAATGAACCAAAATCATAGAGCAACATCATAATAAGGTGATGGGACAACATTTTCTATTTTATCATTTATATATTATTTATAAGCTATTTATCAAGCCCTAAACAAGTTAAATCAATAACTAGATCATCCAATAAGTAGTGACCAAGAAATTTATACCACAGTACATATATATCATGACAAGACTGCCATAAAAATTTCACATCATTTGGAGCATCACAACTCAAGATATAAAATGACAAGTAATAAAATGTAATTTTTCCTTATTTAACAAGGTCAAATCACAATCTTAAGAAAACAGTAAACAACTAGGGTGTTTAATATTTTTCCTAGCAAGTGAAAGTCATCACAAAATTAACAAAACAAGAATCACTATTTTTGGAGTTCTAAAACTCCAGATCTTGCTCTGGTCAAGTTTTAAAGGTATTTAAGAGCATTTTTAACACTTAAATAAAGACATCAGAAAACATCTACAAACATGTAACATTTTATGACTCTATTACATAGATCTCTTCTCAAGGTTTCCAAAAAGTCCACTTTTACTATTTTTGGAGTCTCCGCATGAGATATGAATATTTGAAGATTTACATGAAATCTGAAATTCAAAATCGGAATTACTCAACCCTATTGAAACCGCTAGGCGCACCCGAAAACACACCCAAAACAGCCACTACTTAAACTGTCCCGTGGGACCCGCTGCCCGGTTGGGCCCGCCTGTCATCACACAGAGAGGCACTGAGAGAGAGAGGGAGCCGGAGGCTTTCTTCTACCTCCCGCCGTCGGCAGAGGAGGTTGGACGCGCGGCTCCGGCGAGGTGGGGTCACCGGCGGCGGCGGCTGAGGGCGGCACGAGCACCAGCGCAGCGAGGCCCACCCGAAGACGGTCGCGGCTCGGGGTGAGGTGGCCCGTGGCCTCCTGGCCACGGAGGCAGGCGGCTGCGGCCGCGGCCATCGGCGACAGGCGAGCACCGGTAGCGGCGGGCCGAGCGGAATGGCAGCGCGGGTATCGGTGGTGCCTGGTGCAACTGAGAAACGGCCCAGCTCAGCTTGAGACGACCCATGGAAGGCTGGCCATGGAAGCGGGTCGCGACGCGCGAGAAGCTCCGGCGGCGGCCGTCTGCAGCGCGCGGGAAAGCCAATAAGAAGGTGCGTCGAGGGCGGCGGATGGCGGTGAAGGTGCCACGGTACAAGGCTAGGATGGGAAAGGCATGGCGGGGTGGATTCATTGTTGGCCATGGAGCTCAATTTGGCCGGCAATGGTGGCCACGGCCATCTGTGGTGTGCGCGCGCGTGAGCACGGACGAAGATGGGGAGTGCTCTGGTGCTGCTCGGCTTGCCAAACGCGAGAGGGAGCAGCAGGGCGGGGTAGAAGGCATGGACGCGCAGCGGTTTGGTGGGGGCACGGTGCGGCATGGTCGCCACGCGCACGGACACGTGCTGCCCATAGAGGCATTTTACCGAGCACGTGGCGGGCAGCGAAGCGATCAGCGTGGAACACGATTTTAGACTGGTTGCAGGCCGAATTTGGACATGGACCCAAAAGCAAAGTTGCAGCCCGCATAATGCTCTACATTTCTTATTTAGGGTGCCATGCCATTAGAGCAACAGATTAGTGTCTAATCAAACCCCAAGATGGCAATGTCAACAAATTGACAAAGGTCACGGAAACTCGCCTTTGGAGGTCAAAACTCGATCAAACTAAACCTAACTTTTTGCATGCTCTTCCTTATCATATAAGCTCCAACTTTTACATTTGGACCAACTTGAGTTGCTCAACCAATTTGGGGAACGTGAGATGCCAACGTCGAAGACACTGAAACCTGGGCTTTAATTGTCTAAGTGCTGAAATCAGCCCTATTTCAGACTTGTGGGCCCTTTTTGAGCATGTTCCACACATTTTCATGACTTGACTCTTAAACAAAGTTTGTTCCTTATTAAATTCCCTACAACTTTGTTAAGGGGTGCATAGTCATTCAAAGCTCCTAAGTCCCACTTTTGAAATGGTCAAACCAAAAGGGTTCTAGGGTCCATACATGGTCAACCATCACTTAGAAGCACATTTAGGCAAAATGATCAACATGAACATTGTTCCATGGAGTGTCCTAAGTGTAGTTAAGGTGTTGTAGAGGCCAAACATACCCACCATGCATAGGTTGCACAAAAGTGTAGGCCCCACATGCCTTGAAACATAGAAGTCACTATAATTGTAGTGCTTGTTTCAAGGCCATATTTCAATTGTTTCATGTGTTTGCTTCAAGATACACGCTACACATGTTACACTAGGGTGTTCCACATGTGTCCAAGCTGTGTTGCACATGTTGCATTTGTATGTTGCATAAACACTAGTTACCATGGGATGTAAGGCAGGTTTTAGTTATAATCCAAACAAGCATATAACTTATCATTTCATGTGACTTTTTGATTCCAAACTTCATGAAACTTTTCCAGGGATCAATATAGATAGGTACCAAGGTGAGACACATGACGATATGGCAATAACACCATCCAAACATATACCTTTGAAAATGGCCTATATGTAAAGCAATGGTGCAACATCCAACTTTAGGTCAGGCTCATCTCCATATATTGACCTTGACATTGCCATCTCCACTTAATCTATCATGTTTGAGCTTAAACCCACTACTTAATTGGTGATCAACACCTGGGGTGTTACACGTCCGGTCAGTTGGACCAGCGCGTCCGGTCACCGCGATTTCGGCTGTTTAAGTTTCTAACAGCTCTATTCGAAGGGGTACGTCTATATATACTCGTTGGCCGGCTCAAGGCTCTCTCTCTTGAACATTTTGACATACTTGTGAGCACTTTGAGCTAAGCAACTCCCCTCCCACTCATCTCTCTTGCTTCCTTGTATATTCGAAGTGAGATTGAGTGATCCAAGTGCATTTGCATTGTGAGATTGCATCTAGTTGGCACTTGGTGGTTGATTTGCTGCGGGATTCTTGTTTCTCTTGGTGGTTGCCACCACCTAGACGGCTTGGAGCAGCTTGGAGGCTTTGGCAAGAGTTGGTGTTTGTTCTTGGCCACCTCCGGTGATTGTGAGGGGTTTGTGCCTACCTCGGCGAAGTGCCAAAGGCAACGTTAGTATATTGCTCGTGTCATTGCAACCTTTTGCCATTTGGTAGGTTCTTGTGGTGCCTTTTGAGAGGCTCGGTGTGTGACCGATTAGCCATCGAACCATGTGGTGAAGAGGGACACAACGGGGACTAGCGTGCCGGCAAGCACGTGAACCTCGGGATAAATCTTTGTGTCATCATTCTTATTGTGTTTGATCGATCCCGGTGGTTGTATATTGTGGTATTTATCTCTTGATCATATTGATTGGTTGGCTCAATACTTTGCCCCTCGGTGATACCCTCCTAACTCAACTCCGCATTACTTTCTTAGTTACCTTTGCTAGCTAGTTAGCTTTGCTAGAGTAGCTTCTTTGTGTAGCTTGCTAGTTGTAGTTTCCTTCTCGGTTTGACTTGTGCGGTTGAGTGCAAATACACTAGAGTTGTGAATTGGTTAGGTGGCTTGCAAACACCTCGTAGGCTAAGCAAAACTCGTATCTCGCTATTTGTTTTATTGATAAACTTGTTTAGCTTGTCTTTGTAGAAATTTTTAATAGGCTATTCACCCCCCCTCTAGCCATCAAGACCTTTTAAGTGGTATCGGAGCCGTGGTCACCGTTTGTAAGGCTTAACAACCTCGGTGTAAGATGGCTCAAGTTATGTTCAACCATGTCAAGGGCAAGCCTCCATTCTTTGATGGTGTCACATCTTTTGATCATTGGAAAAGAAAAATGAAGCAATATCCTGGCTCTCTTCATGAGAACGTTTGGGAGGTGACACACCATGATTATGCTATTATTGATCCCGACAACCTCACCAACAATGACCGCATCAACAACCAATGCAACACTATGGCTCTCAATACTCTCTACAATGGGATTGATGCAAAGGTCTTTGAGCAAATCAAGGATCTTAAAATGGCAAGTGAAGTATGGACAAGATTAGAGGAAACATATGAGGGCACTTCAATGGTAAAGTGTGCCAAACTATATATGCTCAAGGACAAGTTCTCCACTTTCAAGATGAAGGATGATGAATCCATCCCGGAGATATTCTATAGGCTCCAAGTCATTGTCAATGATCTCAAGGGGCTTGGGGAGAAGGTTGAGGACAAGGACTTCTCACATAAGTTCTTGATGTGTTTACCCAAGAAGTTTGCTACCTTGAGAAAAATGATCTTTAGAGAGGGATTGGACAAGGTCAAACCAACCGATGTGCTTGAAGATATAATGACCGATGCCCAATACAATGATGATGAAGATGAGGTAGAAGAGAAGAAGGAAACCAAGGTCAAGCAAGAGAAGCCCATTGTATTCAAGGCTTCATCCTCTAAGGGCAAGAGCAAGGTGGAGAATGATGATGATGATCCTTTTGATGATGAGATCATGGCCCTTCTAGTGCAAAAGATGGGTCGGTTCATGAAGAAGAGAGGCTATGGTGCAAGAAAGAGAAGGGACTTCATAAAGGCAAAGGAGGTGCTTTGCTACAATTGCAATAGCCCCAATCATGTAGTGGCAAGGTGCCCCTATGAAGACAAAAGATATCATGATGGGGAATTAAAGTTGAAGAAGAACAAGAAGGACAAGAAGGAGAAGAAAGCAAAGAAGAGCTTCACATTCAACAAGAAGAAGAAGGGTGGTGGTTATGTGGTCACTTGGGATAGTGACAACTCCAATAGTGATGATGATGAAAGCTCTAGTGATAATGAGAGGACCACTCGGTGAGCCATTGCAAACATCGCCCTCTCCAACAAGCCATCCATCTTCGACACTACATCAACATGCCTTATGGCCAAGCCTACAAAGGTAAAATATGATGATAGTGATGATGATTCTTGTGCTAGTGATGATTGTAGGAGTGATGATGAGGAGGATGAGCACTACTCCAAGGATGATCTATTGGGCATAATAGATCAAATGAGCAAGGGCTATAAGAGGACAACCAAGAAATACAAAATCTTGGAACAAGAGCTCATTACCAAGAGCAATGAAAATGATGCCTTGATGGAGGAGCTTGTTGCTCTCAAAAAGAGTAAGGAGTGCAAAGGAATTGAACAAGAGCTTAAAGCTCTTAGGAAATCCTTTGATGAGCTAGAGGCTTCTCGTGAGTGTCTAAAGGAAGACCACGAGGATCTTGAAATTGCTCACACTAGGCTTAAGGAAGCCCACTCCACTCTACTTGAGCTCATCAAGGAGAAGGACCTCAAGTTGGAGAAGCTCATGAAGGAAGCTAAGGAGGAGCAAGTGATTGTCACTTGTGAAATTGGACTAACATGTGATATTATTGATGATTCTTTATTTGTTGGTCCTACTAATGCTTCATGTAGCTCATCATCATCCACCACAACCAACTCTACCTCTACTACTAGTGATTCATCACTTGTGGTTGAGAATAAGACTCTCAAGAGAGAGGTGGATGATCTCACCCGCGTATTAGGCAATGCCTATGGTGGGGATGCCCGCTTGCTAAAATGCTTGGGTAGCCAAAGGTTCTCTCTTAACAAAGAGGGTTTGGGCTATACTCTCAAGAAGGGCAAGGCGGCCTTTGCAACTCATAAGCCTAGCTTTGTGAAGAGCAATGGTTGTTATTGCAATAGATGCAAGCAAGTTGGGCATCTAGAAATTAATTGTAACAAAATGAACAAGAATAAGAAAAATGTTAATGTACCTTACATTCCTTTTGATTCTTGTTATGTGCTTATCAAGGGTGAGAAAGATGTGCATGCTAGGTTTGTTGGTACACCAATTGTGGGCCCAAAGAAGAAGGCCATTTGGGTACCAAAGAGCTTAGTTACTAACCTCCAAGGACCCAAGCAAGTATGGATACCTAAAAGACATTAAATTGTTTTATAGGTAAATTACAAGGCCGGAGGAAGGCATTGGGTGCTTGATAGTGGGTGCTCTCAACATATGACCGGTGATTCAAGAATGTTCAACTCTCTCAAATCAAATGATAGTGGCATTGATAGTATCACATTTGGTGACAATAGCAAGGGTAATGTGAAGGCTCTTGGAAGGATTGCAATCTCAAATGATCATAGCATTTCTAATGTGCTCTTAGTTGAAAAGTTGAACTTCAATCTTCTCTCGGTTGCTCAATTGTGTGATCTCGATTTCAAGTGCATATTTGGTGTTGATGATGTGGAGATAGTTAGTGTTGATGGCTCCAACTTGATCTTCAAAGGCTTTAGATTTGAGAATCTATACTTGGTTGATTTCAATGCTAGTGACACTCAACTCTCAACATGCTTGCTCACCAAATCAAGTATGGGTTGGTTATGGCATAGAAGACTTGGTCATGTTGGCATGAAGCAATTGAACAAGTTAGTGAAGCATGACTTAGTTAGAGGCTTGAAGGATGTCACATTTGAGAAGGATAAACTATGTAGTGCATGTCAAGCCAGAAAGCAAGTAGGCAACACTCATCCATTGAAGAGCATTATGAGTACTTCCAAGGCATTTGAGTTGTTGCACATGGATCTATTTGGACCAACTACATACACAAGCATTGGTGGCAACAAGTATGGTTTTGTGATTGTGGATGATTTCACTAGATACACATGGATATTCTTTCTTGGGGACAAAAGTGATGTATTTGACATACTCAAGAAGTTCATCAAGAGAGTGCAAAATGAGTTTGAGACCACAATCAAGAAAGTAAGAAGTGACAATGGAAGTGAGTTTAGAAACACAAGAATTGATGAGCTATGTGATGAGCTTAGAATCAAGCATCAATTCTTGGCCAAGTATACACCTCAATCAAATGGCCTAGTTGAAAGGAAGAATAGAACCTTAATTGATATGGCAAGATCAATGTTGAATGAGTATAATGTGAGTCATTCATTTTGGGCCGAAGCAATCAACACGGCATGCTTCTATAGCAACCGCCTCTATTGCCACAAGTTCCTAGAGAAGACACCATATGAGATCTTAAATGAAAGAAAGCCCAACATTGCATACTTTCGGGTATTTGGTTGCAAATGCTACATCTTGAAGAAGGGCACTAGATTGAGCAAGTTTGAGAAGAAATGTGATGAAGGCTTCCTACTTGGTTACTCAACTACTAGCAAAGCTTATAGAGTTTGGAATTTGGCTAGTGGTTTACTTGAAGAAGTGCATGATGTTGAATTTGATGAAATAAATGGTTCTCAAGATGAAGAAGATAACTTAGATGATGTGAGAGGAACTCAATTGAGTAATGCTATGAAAGAAATGGATATTGGTGATATTAGGCCAAAGCAAGTGATTGATGTAGATGACAACAAAGATCAAGTGCTCCAAAGCCCAATCACTTAAGCTAGTGGTTCTCTAATGCAAAATCAAGCTAGTACATCATCTCAAGTGCAACAAGATCAACAAGTGGCTAGTTCATCATCTCCAACTCATGATCAACATCAACATCCAAGCAACTAAGTCTAAGTGCTTCAACCAACTAACATTGCAAGAGACCATCCATTGGATTCCATCATTGGTGACATACAAAGGGGAGTTCAAACTAGATCAAGATTGGTATCATTTTGTGCTCACTCTTCTTTTGTGTCAATGGAAGAACCTAAGGACATTGATAGAGCATTGAGAGATCCGGATTGGGTAAATGCAATGCATGAAGAGCTCAATAACTTCAAGAGAAATGAAGTATGGGAATTAGTTGAGAGGCCTAAGGATCACAATGTCATTGGAACAAGATGGGTCTTTCACAACAAGCAAGATCAAGATGGAATAGTAGTAAGGAACAAAGCAAGACTAGTGGCTCAAGGTTACACACAAAATAGAGGGTCTTGACTTTGGTGAAACATATGCCCCGGTTGTAAGATTGGAAGCAATTAGGATCTTACTTGCCTATGCTTGTGCTCACAATATCAAGCTATATCAAATGGATGTGAAGAGTGCATTTCTCAATGGGTATATTCAAGAGGAGGTGTATGTGGAGCAACCTCCCGGTTTTGAAGATGATATGAAACTCAATCATGTCTACAAATTGAGAAAAGCTTTGTATGGATTGAAGCAAGCACCTAGAGCATGGTATGAAAGATTGAGGGACTTCTTGCTATCCAAAGGATTTGTCATGGGCAAAGTTGATACTACTCTATTCACCAAGAAGATTGAGAAAGACTTATTTGTGTTGCAAATATATGTTGATGATATCATATTTGGTTCAACCAATCAAGATTATTGTGATGAGTTTGGGAAAATGATGGCAAAGGAATTTGAAATGTCAATGATTGGTGAACTTAGTTTCTTTCTTGGACTTCAAATCAAACAAATGAAAGAAGGTACATTTGTGAGTCAAACTAAGTACATCAAAGATATGCTCAAGAAGTTTGGCATGAAAGATGCAAAGAGTATTACAACCCCAATGGGCACTAGTGGAAGCTTGGATAGTGACAAGAATGGTAACATGGTGGATCAAAAGCTATATAGATCAATGATTGGTAGCCTACTCTATGTGACGGCATCAAGGCCCGATGTGATGTTTAGTGTATGCATGTGTGCAAGATTTCAAGTCTCACCAAGAGAAAGTCATTTGAAGGCAACAAAGAGAATATTGAGGTACTTAAAGCATACACAAGATGTTGGATTGTGGTATCCCAAAGGTGCAAGCTTTGAGCTAGTTGGATATTTGGATTCCGACTATGCCGGTGACAAAGTAGAGAGAAAGAGCACTTCCGGGACTTGTCAATTGTTGGGAAGATCACTTGTCTCATGGTCCTCCAAGAAACAAAATAGTATTGCACTATCTACCGCCGAGGCCGAATACATCGCCGTGGGTAGTTGTTGTGCACAAATCTTGTGGATGAAGGCAACATTGAAAGATTTTGGAATCAAATTCAAGAATGTGCCATTGCTATGTGACAATGAAAGTGCCGTGAAGCTAACCAACAATCCGGTTCAATATCAAAGAACAAAGCATATTGATGTTCGCCATCACTTTATTAGAGATCATCAACAAAAGGGTGACATTGCTATTGAGAGTGTGGGCACCGAAGATCAATTAGCCGATCTATTCACCAAGCCACTTGATGAGAAGAGATTTCACAAGCTAAAGAATGAGTTGAACATACTTGACTTCTCCAACATGAGTTGATGCACCCCCATATATGACATGCCTCTCCTTCGAGCTCCAAGGTACAATTGGTTGACATGTCATACATTCTATGCTAAGGACTTGTTTAGTGCATCTAGTCATAATTTACATGTTCTAGGCTCATTCATGAAAATCAAATGAATTTGAAGTTTATATGGTACCACTATTGTTTCCATGACTTGTATGATCTAGTGGTAGCATATAACTTGTTTAAGTAGCTTGTGATCCTAAGTGTTTGATCTAGATCACTTGTCTAAATATTTGCTTCAACATGGTGCATGATAACCCTTCTAGTGAGGTGTGAAGAAGCTTGCCCTTGGATCAAACCGAAGTATTTTATTTATGCAAGCAATCTAGGTTGCATCATAAACTTGATCCTCACCCCATATTTCAACATGATAATCTATCTAAAGTTTGCTCCTTGTGGTCAATTGGTGCCAAAGGGGGAGAAAATATTGTTCACAAAGATAGAACTCAAAAAAAATGTTGTGGGGGAGAAAATGTTTCACAAAGTTAAATCCTAAAGGGGGAGAATTGATAAAAGAAGCACACAAGTAGGGGGAGCAAGCTTTTAAACATGAATGTTGCATTTCTATGTGCACCTCATATGTATGATGCATAGTTATGCATTTCGTTTTCTCCGATACATTGCTTGTGTGGTGACTTGCTAGTATAATTTGAATGATGCATTGTGGTACTAGCATGAATAGGAAGTAGTTAGATTTTTCTTGCTTCATGTTTTTCATAGTGGTACTAGAGCCTTGCTTATAATGTTGATCTCACGAGGTTTCTAGTTATGTTTGTGCTTTTACAAGTGGAATCTAACTACACAAGGTGCTAAGATGGTGTTTATCGCAACTCCGATGGTATCACGCTTCAAAGGTCTATAATCTTAAACACTTAGCACCTATTGATAGTCAATGCTCCTAATCTTTCCTATCTAACATGTATGCTTCCAAAATCCAAACATATAGCATACATGTAGGGGGAGCCATTGCTATCAATTTGAATTCATGATCACATGTCCATAATTCTTACACATGGTAATATACTTGGACAATGTGATATGGGTTCAATCAAAATTTTATCATAACATCTTTGTGAAAGGTTTGTCACCAATTACCAACAAGGGGGAGATTGAAAGTCCTATGTTTGGTGTTGGTAATTAGTGACAATGCTTAAGTACTAATCCTATGCCTAAGTTGTATGTAGCATATGAGGATTAGTACATTCCAAGGTTGGTGGCAAGATGGACATGGTGATCATGATGGCCACACTTGGATTTGGACGCAACCCTATGTGATCAAGGCAAAGGTATATGCTTAAGGGTTGTGTTTTAGTAACCAAGACACCTAGTGGGTGTGGTTACATTATAGGATAGATAGCCGTACTATAAAGAGGGGAATGACGCGGCTATTGAACTCCTAAGTGCCTCTAGATGTGCATTTCATGATCATATGCATTTGGATAAAACTAATATCGCCTCGAAAAATGATTGTGAAAATGCTAACACACTCACACTTGACGAGATCACTTGGTGGTGTTAGCACGTTTGCGGAGGCGGTGGAGTTTGAGCGGTAGAGAGGGTTTGAGATCCTCTCTTCCTCCCGCCGAGCTTGCGAGGCGGGATTCAGGCGTTTTCGAGAAGTTGAAACGACTATTTTCCACTACGCCGAAAGTCCGGAAAAGAAACGGAGGCGAACAGAGGTCACAGAGGTGACCGGACGCTGAACCGGACGTGGTCCTTGCATGACCGGACGCGTCCGGTCTGTGTTCAGTGTCTGCGCGTTTTTCAGTTCGATGATCGGACGCGAGGCGCGTCCGGTCACTGATGATCGGACGCGTCCGGTCGTTCAGGGAGCTTACTGGACTCTAACCGGACGCTGGCACTGTCGCGTCCGGTCATTTTCTTCAGCGCGTCCGGTCACTGTTTCGTTGAGCGCTGCATAGGCGACCAGCGCGTCCGGTCATTCTTGGGACCAGCGCGTTCGGTCGTCTCCAGCGCGTCCGGTCGTTGCTTCGCAGTTAGCTGTTGTGCGACTGGCGCGTCCGGTCGTTTGGACCAGCGCGTCCGGTCAGTACTTCGCGAGTTAGCCGTTGGGCGACCGGCGCGTCCGGTCAGTTGGACCAGCGCGTCCGGTCACCGCGATTTCGGCTGTTTAAGTTTCTAACGGCTCTATTCGAAGGGGTACGTCTATATATACTCGTTGGCCGGCTCAAGGCTCTCTCTCTTGAACATTTTGACATACTTGTGAGCACTTTGAGCTAAGCAACTCCCCTCCCACTCATCTTTCTTGCTTCCTTGCATATTCGAAGTGAGATTGAGTGATCCAAGTGCATTTGCATTGTGAGATTGCATCTAGTTGGCACTTGGTGGTTGATTTGCTGCGGGATTCTTGTTTCTCTTGGTGGTTGCCGCCACCTAGACGGCTTGGAGCAGCTTGGAGGCTTTGGCAAGAGTTGGTGTTTGTTTTTGGCCACCTCCGGTGATTGTGAGGGGTTTGTGCCTACCTTAGCGAAGCGCCAAAGGCAACGTTAGTATATTGCTCGTGTCATTGCAACCTTTTGCCATTTGGTAGGTTCTTGTGGTGCCTTTTGTGAGGCTCGGTGTGTGACCGATTAGCCACCGAACCACGTGGTGAAGAGGGACACAACGGGGACTAGCGTGCCGGCAAGCACGTGAACCTCGGGATAAATCTTTGTGTCATCATTCTTATTGTGTTTGATCGATCCCGGTGGTTGTATATTGTGGTATTCATCTCTTGATCATATTGATTGGTTGGCTCAATACTTCGCCCCTCGGTGATACCCTCCTAACTCAACTCCGCATTACTTTCTTAGTTATCTTTGCTAGCTAGTTAGCTTTACTAGAGTAGCTTCTTTGTGTAGCTTGCTAGTTGTAGTTTCCTTCTCGGTTTGACTTGTGCGGTTGAGTGCAAATACACTAGAGTTGTGAATTGGTTAGGTGGCTTGCAAACACCCCGTAGGCTAAGCAAAACTCGCATCTCGCTATTTGTTTTATTGATAAACTTGTTTAGCTTGTCTTTGTAGAAATTTTTAATAGGCTATTCACCCCCCCTCTAGCCATCAAGACCTTTCACACGGTCACGTCCATCCCATCGACGGGAGCGAGTGTCGTAGCTAGGGGTCCCCGTGGCTCTCAGCCTTGCCTAAGGGTTCCACGTGCCCCTCGGGCGAGACGGAAACGTGCCGTGGGGGTCAGGCGCTTTTGATGACGCCGGGGGGCTCGGGCGAGGCGGAGAGATGTCACCCGGGACGCGGGGGGCTCGGGCAAGACGAAGTATATGTTCCAAATGTTTCATCTCGTTTTCTAGACGTATGTTTGCAAGTGTTTCATCTCAATGTTGCATAGGTTTTCCTATATATGAAGTGTTTTTGTAAGTGTTTCGTACACATGTTTCGAGTATTTCATCTATTTCGTACATATGTTGCAAGTGTTTCACGTAGATATTTCAAAAGTAGATCTAGTTGCATGTTTCATGTGTTCCATCTGACTTTAGACGTATGTTGCAAGTTTTGCATCCGGATGTTTCAAAAGTAGATCACTCTGTCGTTCACCTTCACCTCGGTGTCTTCTCCTCCCGTCGCCGGCTAGACATCCACCACCCCATTCCTCTCTTCTAGATGCTAGCATAGTCACCTGGCTGTAGTCACTTACTCTTACTACAGCTGCTGGTCACACGCATGCGCGTGAGAAGCGAAGGGGCGCGAGCAAGGACTCCCAACAGTCAGGCAGCATGGGCCCCGCGTAGGCTGGCGCGGGATGCAGGTGCGCACGGGGAGACAGTGCAGGCACAGGCACCGGTCCAGACGTCCGAGAGCTGGCACTGCTGATAGCATTAACAAACGGAAGCGCAGAAAAACACAACAGCACAAGCATGAATCATCTATAGTCGATTTACCACGACAGACAACCACCACCCGATCATAATTTACATAAACAACGAAAACTCCCCCCATGTCTCTTGCAGGCACTACCACCAGTCCACCTACCATCACTCCCGTGTAAACCTCGAGATGCAAAGTCACACGTCAACAGTCACTGTTACAGCTGAGAACCTGCAGTGCTTGGGCGCAGCCTTCCTGAATTCATCACTCCCCTTGCGGTGGTCTGTTACCAAAAACAAAATCCAACGAATTAAGAAGAAAGAAACATGTCTACTGGTATAAAGTAAAAGTGCCCTAGTTGGTGGAGGTTACCTCAAAGAAAGAGTTGAAATTTAGCCTCATCAGAAATTGCCTCAGGAAAGGTGCTCTTTGACTACCCGCAAGGCGACTGCTCCTCAAGATAGTATACAGCGAATTTGACTTCTTGTTGAATTCCTGGTTACCATCAAATCATGGCAATAATGAAGTATGGTTTACTAGGACTGAGACTTTTCAGCATGCTAATGCTATGCTATGTACTGGTATCTTCAAGTTTTTTGAGTAAAAGGGAACATAAATACCTCAGTTATGTGATCAATCTCAGAAATATTTCGGCGAGTTTCATATTGCTCAATGCTCCAGCAGAACTGCAAGCAAAGCTGCATTGTGCTGTCTAGTATCCTAGAGACTGATCCAATATCCAGGAAGGATTGTGAAATCAGCGCTGACAAATATCTGTAGTGCAAGTGCCTTATTAGTAATCAACAGAAACTAATTTAGCCATGTGAATATAATCAAACAAAACAAGGTAACACGCCATAAATATCTCCATTTACACCAAGTTAAAAAGAATTCTCTAATCGTAGAAATTAAATGCCAGGGTTTATTAAACAAGACTGCACAGCAAAACATTGCAACTCGAGGGAAGATCTTATTGAAATATTTGATAGATGAAGCAGTAAACACGAGTATTCATCCAAAAGAAAACTCATGTAAATTTGACTCATAATTTATCTAAGCATTTTGAAAATAAATTAAAAAAGAAAAGGCTTATTCCTGTCAGCAAAAAAAAATACAAGTTTTATGATTGTCCAGGATAAATTGAAAATTAGTTGCTTACTCTTGATGAAAGCTCACTAGCTCTGTAAAATCATGTGAATCTTGCACATGAGATTGTAAAACATTCCACTGCGACTCAATTACATCAACCTGAAAAGGAAGTTCAATTTGGAAGGACAAGGTTATTTTCATTGGAGTGGAAAAAGCACAAGAAACAGATAGAAATGTCCAGCATTGATGTCATCAAGAGCGGAATCCAATTTCAGTGTGATCCATTCACATGCTACAACGACTGAACCAAAAACGTATGGAAAAAGGAAAGGGAAGAAATGTGATAAATAAACGGTAGCATATCTTATTTTTACCTGGATGTAAAATTGTAGGTTTCTGATCAAGAATGCCATATGCTCCCTTACTCGCCACAAAGGCTTAGAGCGTTGTCGACGCAGTTGTGTTGCAGAGTTATTTTTCCGATCCTTGCAGTAATCGGAAAAATCAGCATGGTCTTTATGCATTACAGCTGCCCAGGATTTCTCAAGTTCCATTTGTGTCCTCTTCAATCGGATGAGATACTGGAAAACCTTGCGATACCTGGATAACATTTACACATCTTAGCGGAAAAAAAGGAAAGCAAATAGAAAAAGAACTGTGAACTCTGAGTCCAACAGAGCCTGTTTTGTAACGTTTTTAAAATATGTGTACACTCAGAACAAAACCGTGTAACCCAAAAGGAGTGTAGCTTTATTGAGATTGAGAATTGCTTATGTCCTATGATACTTACTTGGACAGAACATCAGGAGTGAAGAAGAGCTGCAGAGGCCAGTCGACAGAATATTCCAGAGCAATACTATCCCACCCATCAAGTGCTAATTCTGATGTAGCTTTTCCTTGTGAAGAAAGCTCCGAAGCATTGGGTTTTTGGAGATCTTTCTGAGATGTGCTACTTTTCATACCATATGATAGCATCCTACAAAATAGAAATAAAATCATTTGACAACTGCAGAGCTATCCACTAGGCAGGCCCAGAAATAAATTACTCTGAGGCTATTCAAAATGCCGACCTTAATGAGACTCTGGTAAAGTACTTGTCTTCCTCACCGATAGTCTTCAGTGCAGCCTGTAGGAATTAACAGCAAATTACCGCTGCTACAATCAAATCTATTTGCTGAGATAAGTTATCACAACACCTAAGAGAACTACAGCAGCTACCCGGTAAGTGGATGAAAATATCATCAACAGCAAGAGAACATAAGATTGTGTATCATCAAAACTTTGGAACACAAAGGGAAGTAGGGAACATGTTACTCACCAGCTGAAATGGGATCATGAGATCTGCTTCGGCTGTAGATTGACGAGGTGGTAAACGCATTAATTGGCGGCTTTCCTCAAGAAAACACTAGGTGAGAAGCATGATCACTCGTGTCAGAAAACAAGCCAAACAACAATTTTGCACAAAATCTATATAATGATCTCAATGCAACAATTGAGAAACATGCATGTAAAGGAAAGGAAAAGCCATATGTCATGGATAAAGAAGTGCATGCTTACCTGGAAAAAGTCACCTTTTGCTAAAAGAAAATAATCTTTCAATGCCTTCAAATGACCGTTGAGATCAGCACGTACCACCACTAGCTTTTACCAAAATTAACAGCGGGTGATGTTCCTTTGCAATCAAATATTGATAGAATACATAATGCTTTTAAACATCAGTACCTGCCAGAGATGATTAGCTGCAATTGTACGTATTGAGCCGACAGCAGACTCAAAAGGCCGTTTGTAAAATTCAGAAGAATGCTGCAGGAAACGCAAGCAACCATATGCCCAAATCAGTATATTCATTTTATGAAGATAGCATAAAAAGGATTTGTAATACAGCAGGGAAACGCGCATGCAACAAAAGATGGTGGTAACATAAACAGTACAGTACCAGCAGAAGTTGCCTAGTTGACAACTAACCTTTAGCTCCTTGAGCATAACATCAATTTTATCGGCTTCAGCTTGTGGCAGTAGTTCTTCTGCGCTGATGTTAGAGAAGCTTGGCAATTCTTTTGGAGCGCCAGAACCTCCTACAAAGCTTTGCATTCCATGAGATCCTTTAGAGTTCTGGCTTTGGTTAACAGGTTCCTGCAATGTAGCACCAGGACTTGGATTTCGAAGCACCCTTATTGCTTTGCCAGCGAAGAGAATGGACTCTGCAACTCGCATGTGGATATACTCAGGCAACATGTCCTGTGAAGTGTGGGGTCAAAAACAAAGGATATGACTATCCTTGCTAAAAGTTACTACATAATACACAGGCACTTCATTTTAAGAATATAAGCATACCAATGATACATGAAATCCTGTATGCCAACTAGACAGGGATGTGTCTTTAGCTAATTTCTGCTTAAACTTATCAGAAACAACACGCTGAGATAATTCATTCTCCCCATCCCTGTCGTCTTGCCTGAAAAATAAGATGAGAAGCTCAAGTATTATATATAGGAAACAAACCATGGGTTAACATTCAACATTTAGGACTACTTGTCATCTGAAAGGTAACAGATTCCACTCCAATTGTGAATTTTATATTCGTCATCCAATTTGTTGTATCCCTCAGATCAACAACATTAGACTGCAAATGATCTGTATTAAAAACACTACAGAAAAAAATACTTGCAATGTGTTGGACAAAAGAAAAATTATGTCATCTATAAGGGAATGTATCATATTGCAACCAATGTGAACTTGGGAAGGTCAACTTGGAGCAATAGAATTATATCTACCGGATTACAACTGACAAGCGGAAATATGGAAATGAGACATCAGAAGCAGGAATGAAATAGCATGAATAGGAGCCCTGTAGACATGCTGACCTTCTAATGAAAAAAAAATGAACGTACCTTCTAATGAAAAATTCACTGTACTGATCTTGAAGAATCCCATAAACCATCCAAGATGTCAGCTGGTTGAACATGACCTGGTGTCCATGCCAAAGTAACCTATCCTTTTTTAAAACAATATAAAAAGAAAATGAACAAATAAAATTCAACAGTTAGGACATATGCAGGAGAATTGAGAACACGTTGCAAAGTAACTGCAATGAAGATGGAAGCACAGAAGTTTCCATGCAAAGCATGAAAGAAATCAAAATGGCAGTTCTATTGTCTTTAATTGTCACATGTATATATAATGGTAAAGTTATACCTCTGAATGCAGCTTTGCAGTTCTGGAACCCCACAATGGCACCGTTTGTGCAAAAGATTAAGAAGTTGTCCACCCTTGATGTCTTTCTGCTCGATTTCCATAACAAGCTCATACAGTGGAGGCAGAAGGACCTCAAACTGCAATTCAGCACAGCAACGACTATGGTAAATGCCAGTAGGTAATAACCAAACACATAGGCACAGTAAAGATCATAAATAATATATACTAAAAAAATACAACATAGATTTGTCAGTTAGAAGATCGTAATTGCAAACAGAAAATGCTGTTGACAGATGTTCATGGGCATACCTTATTTAACCCATGAGTTACTGTCGCGAGGATAGGCAACGGATCTGATAACAGGTTTTGCTCAACCTGTAGAACAGCTGATCTGTATACTGACAGAATCTCAGTAATACCATTGGCAATTGCCCTCCTGTACACACTCCCTTTTCTCACTTTTCCCTTCTGAGATTTATCAGAATGAGGTGATGAAACATCTACAGAAGACTGAATCCAGCTCAGATCACGAGACTCGGTTGCAAAGCGGTTCAGTTCTCTGTAGTAAAATCCCAGAGATATGAGCCTCTCAATAGCAGTCCTGCAGAATAAAAGCCATTTAGCATAGCAACCTCTATTTGTGTTGGACTCCGATTAGGTACATCATGTCATATATTCATTACAATGCTAAAGACACTAGCATATTCACTAAGACATCTGAACGGAGTGAACTTCAGAGCCTGCAAATGTGAATTCTAGTGGATATAAGTATCAATTTTGTCACTGTATCCAGTGGTGCATAAATTTCACAAAGCAAGTGAATGTGTGCCCTTCCAATGAGATAATGGCAAAATGCAGATTATATAATTTCCAGACTAATCGACAAAACCAGTGTATTCATTGCACTGCAAATTTCACAAAGCATACTGACAGCGATTTAAAATTTAAATAGGATGGCTATGGCGATAGTTTCATGAGCAATTAACCCTCAAATGACAAAATTCTGCCTAGGCATGCAGAAGAACCACAAATATACAGGTAAATTCTGCATAAATTTCTCCAGAACTCGGTGGCACCCGACCACACCTAACTCCGTATCCCCCCGCACCCGCACAAAGATCTCCCATCCCCACGCAGATCACGGACGCCCACACAGCACTACAGCACGGCCACAGATTCGCGTCCGCGGGCGGGTGCAGGCGTTTGCCCTTACCTCTCTGACGGCTGGAGGAAGGTGAGGTCCGGCGCGAGGCGGAAGGCGGGGCCCACCTCGCCGTCTCTGTCTCCGTCTCCATCCCGGCCGGCCTCCTGGGACGCGGAGCGGCGGCGCGGCGGGGAGGCGTCGAGGACGAAGTCGCCGGTGAAACCGAGCAGCGAGAGGAGGAGCTCGTGCAGCATCACGGCGGCTCGGTGCCCCCACGGCCGGGGTTTCACTAGGGTTTCCCCGAGATCGCGAGGAGAGAGTGTGGGAAGTGGAGCAGAGAACCAACAAGGAAAAGGGCGGGGACAGCGGAATTTTTTGAAAAAAATCTAACCGTGCTGCTTGAGTTTGCGGTTAATTTACTCCCTCGTCCAAAAAATACAATTCTAAGATATATTCAAATTTGTAAAAATAAATAATATCAACACTTAGGGTGTGTTCACTTCGCGAAAAGTAGGTGAAAAGTTACTGTAGCATCTTTCGTTGTTATTTGACAAACTTTGTTCAATCATGGACTAACTAGGCTCAAAAGATTCGTCCCAACATTTACAGACAAACTATGCAATTAGTTATCTTTTTTACCTACATTTAATGCTCCATGCATGCGTCGAAAGATTTGATGTGATGGGTGGAAGAGAAAATATTTTAGGTTGTGATGGGGAAGTGAATAAGGCTTTATATCTATACCTATCTATACCTAATATATACTACTAATAATAAAGAGGCAAAATTTCTCACCCCCTCTAATTTGGTTTGGTCCGTCCATTTGCTTGGTCCGTCTCCCTCTAACTACCGGACGATGGAGAGTTTCTTTCGTCCGGACGTATATATAACCCATGCTCATACGAGTTAACGAGTTAGTATAGTCCGAGTCCAAAACGTATTTGCTGTGCTATTTGTTTTCCTATTCTTTCTACTCTTTTTCTAATCTAAATACGGTGTCTGTCTTTCTTGCGCACCTGAGTATCCGTATCCTCTACTAATTTTTATTTATACTTACTTTTTTTGGGTCACCTAGAAGTAGAGTCCAATCTATGTACGTTCTCTTTTCCCCTCAGCTGTTAGAGTTTCTCAAATTCCGGTTTTGGGGTTTTTGTTTTCGTTCGTGAGTCATATTTGGATTTGTTATCAGATTCGTTTCCTTGCGTTCAAATAAAAGATTGGTTTGCTTCTGTCTTTTCACGTTGGTTTGTATTTGCGTCCGGTTTTTCTTACTTGTGTGCATGACTCCCTTTCACGTTCCCCTTCTTTTTTTTTTGGTAATTTCGTTTTTCCTTAATAAAAATAAATAACAAATATAATATTTTGATCCCTTCACCTATACAAATATATATATGTTCACCACCAAATTATTAATGCAGTTTTAGTTGAGAATAAAAACGCAAATGGTCCAAGTAATCAAAACGCAAACTGAAGTCTGGAGCAGTTTGTTATCCTATTTAGTCTAATAAATATCTCTCCAAAAGCAATCCTTCACTAGACCTACCATGTAGAAACCGAAAGATGCTTCACGTCATAATCAGCGGATAGACAGGTCTTACCGACTTAAATCAGAGATTAAAATTATAATTTTTTATGAATCCACAAAGGAAGTCATATAACTCAAAATTGAACTTTACCAACGCATGGATAGTATGAAACTAAAATTATAATATATTTACAAATAAAAAGTTTTGTGTATTTTGGAACATAAGATAAAAACTCTATCAAGAATTTATTTTACATTTGATACAGGCTTGATAGGGTATAGTCATATTATTGCCAAAATTAGCTTATATTGTGGATGACATAGTCATCATAAAAAATTAGCTTTCAAATTTTATAGAAATAGCATAACATAAATAGATATGTAACAATCTGGTCCTCGTTTTTTCGTAAATGTTTTGTAGATTTTTTATACCCGTTGCAACGCACGGGCACATTTGCTAGTAATAATAAAGAGACAAAATTTCAGACTCTTTTTTTCGTCCATCCATTTGTTTGGTCCGTCTTTCCCTAACTAACTTCGTGAATATGGATATTGTGTTATATCTCTGCAAGTCTCATGTTTATATGACACATATTAAACATAGTTCCTAAAGTAATATAGATAGTTATAGGAATCCTAATCAAAATAGATGTCTCCGATTGTAAGTATGTTGTATAGAAATCCTAACTAAAATAGGAAAAAAACAATCTTTCTTCGTATGATGATGAAACAGAGACAGAACTCACGTTGCTCTCTCCTACTCAAAGCTGGCCAATCACATAAGCATACACCTATCCAAATACGTGCATAAACAAATCACCTCATTAGCAGGTAATGAGTCTCATATTCCCTTTTTTCTATACCTAATAATAAAGAGGCAAATTTTTTGTCATGGTTTTTTCCACCTCTACGTGTAAGATGTAACTGTCCGTGACTCTAATAACTGAAAAAGGAAACCGAAACGAGAAAAGAAACAGAAGCTAACAATGAAAAAAAGGACCGACAAAAAAAACCATAATAAACACGGAATACAATATCCTCTTTTTAGTTGGTCAATTAAAAGAGCAGTATTCGGATTCTCTATCCATGGAACTACCGTGTAAAAAACATATTAAAAAATTAATTGAATACCAACTGTATCAGGACTCTATAAACGATGTTGTAAGCCTCATAAGCGATCTCCACAAGAATTTAGGTACAACACGTTAAGTTACCCCTCAAAAAAACATGTTAAGTTCAAGTCCAAACGGAAAATAAAAAGAAGGATCTGTCTGCCCTGCCTAATGATCTACTCAACCTCAGCCTTCACCGCCTCGACACCCGCACCGTGCTCTCCAATGCCGTGCTCACCAGACGCTGGGCGCACCACCCACGCGAGCTCCACGCGCTCCAACTCAGGTCAGCGACATCCTCATGTGGCGCTACAATCGGGCCCTCATCATGCGCCGCAGCAACGCGCAACGGAATATGATGCTGCCGTAGTCCCGAAGCTTGACACCCTTGTAGCACGAAGCGAGCGCCGCGGCATGCGCGTCTTTTCCGACGGCATCGCTGGCCTCCTGAAATCCGATTGTGACGACGAAAAAGGTGACCTGCGGTGCACCAAGAGTAAGGCTGGTAAACGGCTCGGCTCGGCTCGTTATCTTAACGAGCCAGAAAGCCAGCTCGGCTCGGCTCGTTACGAGCTCGAGCTGGCTCGTTAGGCTCGCGAGCCAGGAAAAAAAATACAAAATATAATATTTGTATTTATCTAAAGCATAAAAATATTAATAATATAAAAATAATATATTCAATAGTTTTAAATCGAACAAAATATTCATATGAGCTAACATATTATCTATTTGTGAAGTGCAAAACATGAAGTAATACAAAACTAATATAAGTTATGATGATTTTTTCTCTAAAACTACGGCTCGTTTGGCTCGCGAGCGGCTCACGAGCCAGCTCGAGTTGGCTCGTTATAGCTAACGAGCTAAAATCCTGGCTCGGCTCGGCTCGTTATCCTAACGAGCCGAGCCGAGCTGAGCCGAGCCAGCCACGAGCCGAGCGAGCTAACGAGCTTCGAGTTTTTCGTCCAGCCTTAACCAAGAGGCTCCGCCATGTCATCAAAAATACACATATATGGCAGGTTATTAAATACAAATAAAACTCTTAGAAAACTCGCACCAAAATTGGCCTAACAAAGTAACAAGCCCTGTGGATCCTGCACTTCTCTCGTGAAGGTGAAGCGCACAACCTTATCAGTGTGTGTGCGCGCCTTTTTTTTCTTTGTATTTTGATTTGATATAAATGTGTGTGCCTTTTTCTGTTAATAAACGCATGTGCCAAATTGATATGTCCAACAACAACAACAACAACAAAAAGAGAGAGCACAAGATGTGCAAGCAGAAGCTGGAGTTCGCAGCAGATTCAAAAAAAAAACATGCCGGATATTTTTTTATAAATATAAAAAAAAAGGGTGGTGGCGGGGGAACCTAAGCACATGCCAATTTTTTTTAAAAAAAAAGGGAAAGAAACTAAGTACATGCTGGAGATCTTTTAAAAAACTAAGAAAATGGGGGGTGGGAAGCTAAGCACACATGTAGTGTGCTCTCGTCAGAACCTGAAGGTACGGACATGAAACCATCAGAACCTGAAAGGTACGGACATGAAAATATGCCCGTGTGTTGCATTCCATGTCTCCCGCACACCTCCAGCGCCGATCTGGGGAAGACAGATAAAGTGTAGACGAATATGCAAATGGAGAATTGTATTTTGAAGAAAGAAATGGTCATAGAGTTAAGAAAGGTAATGTTGATATGAATTCAACTTACATGTGAACAAATTAAAATATCTTAGCATGACACTTTGTATGTTTGTCTTGTTGAGAAATTTATTGTTTTAGAATTGTTTATTTGAAACCCGTTGCAACGCACGGGCACTTTTACTAGTATATATATATAATAATAAAGAGGCAAAATTTCAGCCTTTTTTTCGTCCATCCATTTGTTTGATCCGTCTACCTTTAACTACCGGATGATGAAAAGTTTTTCTATCTGGACTCATATATATAACCTGTGCTCATACAAGAATCATAATCTAAATAGGAATCCTTCGCCGGAGTCACAGTCCATCTCTCCTGAATAGCTTTTGCGTGATACGGAGTCCAACTCCAAAATATACTGGGTAAGTGTTCATGTGTATATTGGGTAAGTGTTCATGTGTGTTATTATTATTAGGTAAACGTTCACTAGGAATCCTCATTTAAATAGAGATCTCTCTTTTTTTGCGACAATTTAAATAGATCTCTCTCGTGATTCAAATAAGTAATCTGAATAAAAAAAGATATAAAGCACGCTCCACAATTTTTGACTCCATCTGTTTATAATTTTGGAATCATAGATGTTGGTATTTTTAAAGAATTTATTATTTATTAATCGGGACATCTAACGCCTGGACGTCCGGACGCCCTGTGCCTGCTGCCCGCCCTGTGTATGCCCGTGCAGCACCCACACGTGCTCCTTCCCCGTGCCTCTGCCGCTGGTCCCGATTTGACCGTGCACGCTTGTGGGGGGGAATCATCATGCCCGCTGCCATAAGAGCAGCAATGACGGGGCACGCCTGGCCGCGCACTCCTAATGCCTGCATGCTACTGTTGGCGCGTGATGCTGCTGCTGATCGGCCACATCTAGCTGGAATAAGGAAAGAGAGCAGTCGAGCATGGATGCAGTTTCATGCTCCACGCCCACTGCCACACCCATGGATGTCTTTGTGCTCCACGCCTGCTGTCGCGCCCGTTTGGCTTCCCGCGCACAGGGACCGCTGCGCCCAAGGGAACCACCTCTGCCTGTGCCCCTAGCCGTGCCTGCCAATGAAACACATGCAACCTAAAATCATTTGCTACAACCTACGTCTGAAATAGATGAAACATTTACAGCATACATTTACAACTTATGTGTATAGACACTGCACAATATGCAACATCTAGATAAAACACTTGCAACATACGTTTGAAATAGTTGAAACATTTAAAACATACACTTGCAATATACGTGCATAGCCAGTGCAACATATGAAACGTCCAGATAAAACACTTACAACATGCGTTTTAAACAAATGAAACATTTAAAACATAAAATTGCAAGTATAGTATTACAACATATGCAACACCGGATCATCTTTTGCAACGTCCAAATGAAACATATGCACACACATCTAAAACGCATGAAACATACAGTTACAACATGTGCTCATCTACTTGTTGCACCACAATGGAGGCTCGTTCACATGGAGCTCGACGCAGACGCGGAGCTCGAGGTCGCCCACGGTCGACACGTGGATGGATCGCGGCATGGTGAGAGCCACGAGGCGCGGGCAAGGGTGTGCAACACAGGCACGAGGCGCTGCAACAGGCGTGCTTGTCCCGTCCTTTGACGCGAGGCACGAGGTGTGAGGCGCACGACGTGAGGCCAGGCGTGTCCGTCTCGTCATTTGGCATGAGGCACGAGGCGTGGAGGCGCACAACGCGAGGTGCAGGGGCAAGTGTGTCCGTCCCGTCCAGAAAGGACGGACATCCTGGAGTATCATTATTGGTATTTAATTGAATTTAAAATTATTAGCATCTCAAAAAACGAGAATTGTAATTATAATCAAGCCTATAGAAAAAAAATATTAACACTTATATCTCCAAATAATTTTTGGAATCACGGACGTTGGTATGTTTTACAGCTTTGAATGAACTTAAAATTTTTTACTCCTCAAAAACAAAGAATTATATTCTTTCTTCGAAAGGGAGAGTATAAAAAAAAACCCAAATGCACATAGACAAACATGCATTTTTTATTTTGTGTATGCCAAAAATAAATACACGAGCTTGCTTAACACGAGGGCACACATTTCCAGCACAACTTTGGACATTACTAAAAAATAGTTAAATTTAACAATCTTCTTGTAGAAATTCAACTGCCCTTTTTTTCAATAATCAATAAATAACGTAAGGGCACAAAATATGTTTCCACGGCCGCTTTGCAGTTACAGTTCTACGGTATTTTTGTATTTTCGTTGCAATCCGTGCCCCCCCCCCCCCCCCCCCCCCCCTTTTTTTTTTTTTGACACTGCAATCCATGCCCCTAGTGCTGGCGTTGTCTGTCCATTCCGTATCTCACAGCTCTTCAACATTTTACAATGCTAACACAACGAATGCCACCCACTGCAAGTCAATAGTAAGTGTTTAACCAAATTTTTATTTTTATTTTGTTGGAAACAGGAAACTGCATGCAAGGTAATCCTTCACATGCTACGATACGAACACGAACATCTACGGCTCAACAGGTACCATTGCAACGGAAATGCAATAGCCATTTGAAATCCATCGGTCAACAGAATTGCAGCATAAGAAATTGCGTCACATTTCGAAGCTCCGAACATCCCAACTTGATTTCAAATATGTACGAGATGGAATTCACATAAACCAAATGAAAATATCCTCTCAGCCGGATCATTTCCTGTTTCTGGCCCCTCGAACATTGTCCCAAAGTTTTACGGCGCAGCCCGGCTTAACTTAATACAGTGGGTTTCCCATCGTTTCTTACAAGCAACTCAGATTCCAAATTAACTTTGGATTCTCCAGCAGCGAGGGTCTACATCCGCGGTGAGTGCATTTGCCGATACGAAGAGCCCTCGGGCGATCTATTTTCAGGGGACGACCTGCCGACGCCGAGCCATTGCCCAAACAGCCTCCTTGGAGCGGATGTAGGCTCTGATGTGCTATGAGACTGCTGCTGTGAGGTCCACCAGCTTGTCTCGCAGTCCACGGGCATCAACGGGTACGGGGCGAACCGGTCACGCTCCCAGGCGTAGAACCGGCTCCCTCCCACGTCATCAGTCTCCATCGAACTATGGCCAGATGAACCCGGTGGGAACAAGGAAAAGGTGGGGTTCTCTGGTAGAGGTGTTGGGGCAGGTCGCATGCCTCCTGACCTATGGGCCCCAGCAAATAGGCTAGATGATGAATTCTGTTGGTACTGTTCGCTGATGCTGCCATGAGCCCTCATGAATGGAGGCATCAGAGGAGGAACACTGGGAGGTCTAGATCTGGAACCAGATCTGCAAACAAAAAAAATCATTATAACAGCAGTATTCACAGCGATGGATAAGATGCTAGACTGTATGGCAATAGTTGATGTTGTAGCAAATATAGCTTTTTTTCTAGATTTATTCTCCCAGCCTATTATGTCAGTAAAGGTTAAACAAAGGAAAATTGAGTAATGCAGTCGAGGCAAAGGCACTAATCTAACATCGAGAAATATGCACAAGAAATTTTTTAACAATATTCACAGATGATATATGCTAAGAGACCCAGGTTTTCACTGTTTGTTTAGATTCATTTTACTAAAAAATGGTGCATCTTCTCAGAGTACAATGCATGAATTCAGAATTTCGTATTTTCATAGCAAAGTCATAGCACAACTCACGAGAAATAAGTATAATTTACCCATTACTGAAGTAAGATGGAGAAACAACAGATGCTCGACGTTGGCTATCACCATCAACCCGTGCAGCCCTTGTTCCAAAAGGGATTCCTGGCTGCTCGTTATTGCTGTTGGGTTGAGCATAAGAATGGGGCACGTGTGCCCAATGGCTATGATGGAAATCAGCAGGTTGCATTGTTTGCATTGGCCTAACATCTGATGGACCAGCCATGGGGTTCCAATGATCATGGTATGCAGAACGATCCATAGTTCTCTCAGGGACATGGGAGCTTGACGATGACGTCAGTGGTGGAAGAGGATGCAAGTATGCCACATAGGGGCAAGGATGAGCTGTCCCTGGTGCAGCAGATACAGCTACTTGCTCCGTAAACACATGTTGTCCCATGAAGTCATGAACTGCAAGACCAATATCCAAACATGTTCAATGTAAATTTCAATTTTACCACGAATTGCTCAATGCAAATCAGAACTTACATGTAATTGGAGGTGATGATTCTCCTTCCCTGACAGAAAGGGAAGGTGTAAGTGAATAGCACTAATTTTTCCATAACAGGTAACAGGAAAAGAGTGGGATTCACAGCAAGAGAACAGATAGACAGGTTTATTGATATATCAGATATGATCTTAGGAGATAACTGGAACGAACATGCATATTGCCATAGTGCTTGATACATGATTTTCAACCAAGCACTGGTCAAACTAGCAGGTGTGGAATCTGGAATATATTATTATAGATTGTTCAGGATTGCATATCAACACAAATAATCAAGTTTCCAGCAAAAATCACCGAGTATCCTCCATGAGAATTTCCTTGTATTACACATGAAGCACTATGGCAATATGGATTGTCAATCATTACTTGAACTATGCTTCTGAGAAAAAAAAAAAGGGGGGGGGGGGCATGTACACTCTATCTTCATTATTGCAGATTGTTCTGGATTGCATTGCAACGCAAATAATCAAGTTTCCCGCTTAAAAAAAAAAAGCAAATAGCTCGGTTGCCCTGCATCAGTTTTTCTCGCATGGTTACCAACTAGAAAATAAATTATCGATCTTAGGATTGGCTCACTTGTTTTCTTCAATACACCCTAAGTAAAGCACCTATTATCGCCATCCGCAAATCCCAAATGAGGGATTTAAGTTGAACAAATGATATGAGTCATGTGTATGAATCTATAGCAAGGTAAAAGCAGGTTGGTAAATAATGTGGCTTGTATGTTAAACCTACTGGCCCGTAATCAATTAGATAGATGAAACTTGTGCATGGAATCCTTGAACAGAATGTTAAACAAGAGTAAAAAATAATCATGTGAAGCAGAACATACTCAAATAAAGATGGAAGTTGTGCTAAGCGACCAAATGGACACCAATGGAAGCGAAGTGGCTGCACAAAACAGAAATATAAAATTATCAGGATAATCATGCACAAGAACTGCCTCTGCAAGTAAAACAATGCCAGCAAATGAGGAATCAACAAAAATAAACTAAACTAGGGCGGTTTATTAGAGTAAAGCAAACTAGGATTTATACGAGCCGCATAAATGTTTCAAAAAAAAAGCAACAAGGAACCATAAACATGCATTATAATAATAATTATCTTAAGAAGGGACAGTGTTTGGTCCGAGGATTATTCATGTAGCAAGAACATTGCTGAATTAACTCAGGCATTGTTTCTAAAACACTGAATATGCTACATAAAGCTCTTGATATAGTAGAAGTCACTGAATAAAGGTTCATGTACCATAACAAGTACACCAAAAGGAAAGTATGGTTAGTTCCACCATTTGCATGTTGGCATGAGGAATCATATCAAGCATCAGGAGTACATATTGAAATATAGGAAAATTCAGTAGAAAAAGGCATGTAGCCAACACAAAAACAAGAAGTCAAGCCTCTTTAACAAGCACAAATAATTAAGAGTATGGTTGACAGAGCCACATACCATTTCTGAGTAGCTAACATCATAAAGGTCTTCATCATGGGCCCACTCATCCATGCTAACATCATGTGCAGATCGGGAACCATTTGCATAAAGCCAATTCCCTTTCTCAATTTTGCGGCAGTTGGGGCATTGCATAACCCCTTTGGCATTAAATGCTGATCCAATGCAATCTGGGGAAAAAAACTTATACTTAGCATACCAAAGATTATCAAGCAAAGAAAATTCAGAGCACTGCTTTGATCCTGATTAGTTCACACAATAGTAGGTTATTAAGACAGCATAGTAGAATAAGCAATGGTAATGAAGTAAACTAGCACAACTTCACACCACATAATAAGCACATTCCTTGAGAAGAACTATTCTCCATCAGCAATTCAGCATCTAATCTCACTTCAGTGACTGTCATGTGGGCAGCCAGGGGTTGCATGGTGACCTGCTGCATGGTGACCAGAGGGGGCGCAATTACCGCAGCCAGATTTGGTCAGCAAAGGATCAGCAAGGAGCAGCATGCGGATCAGCATGCAGGGAAGGCAAGATTTAGGGGATTTATGGGGGAGTTATGGAGTTTATTTCCCTTTATTTAGCAGGCCAAGTGCCTATATAATCCATGTACCAGCCCTCATTTGAATCAAGCAATGAAGAACAAACAATCCAATTCCCAATTCCCCCAAATACTCTAGTCTCCCTCCACGCCGACTTTGCCTGGCCATCTTCCTGGCAAGTTATCCTCCCTATCCCCAAATGAACTAAGGTTCAGAACAGTGACATTGCAAACCAGAAATTACTTGCTAAAGAACAGCAAATTGTATATTCAAAGACCAGGCAGAAGCCACATCGAACGCCTTGGAAAAGTAATACTTATTTTATCTCCGATAATTTATCAAGTCAGACATTTCAAATCTACGCGTGGTCTTTTGTAAGTGGCGTACCAGCTAAAGAATTAATGATATACACAGTATTTTGCTAAAGCATTTATAAATTTTGTCAGGGTCATCAAGGTCAGCTTCATTACATGATATAGATTTTCTTGAACTTCAACAGTATTTTGCTAAAGGATTTATACATTTTGTCAGGGTCGACAAAACCCGATAAACCCCCTTAAATTCACCCCTGGATATACATGAAAGCATGTTGCAATATCATGGGTTCTCGAAATCCCAATCTCTATTTGAAGACCATATTTAGAAAAATCGGCATAAACATTCAGAAGCATCTAAAACCACCCTCAACCTAGTACAAATGCTGTAGATAACTGGGAGAAAGCAATATTTCATCAGAAAACCACAGAAGTAGCAAACCCCCTATCAGAACTCAATTACAACCATATGGATACTTCCTCCTGTAATAAACACAAGGCATTTTAAGATTCTTGCCAATCAAACATTTTCAACTTTGCTTTTTGACCACTAATGTATAAAAAACTAGATAGATTGACAAGGTAGGATTGATGTTAGTAGGTTCATCATGAAAATAAAACCCTTTTTTTATTAGATATCATTTTTTATAGAATAAAAATCAGAGATCTACCTTGTATACCATGTCAATGTCCTAAATGACTTGTATTTAAGACATGAGGGAATGTTGAGCTAAAAACAAAACTGCGGAAGATCACCACTAAAATTAACTCTAGTGAGTAATATATAGCATATACAAGACGCACATGGTTCCATTCATCAAGATAACAACTAAATATTTGTAAAGACTACACACAAATTCTTTTGAGTGCGCTAGATATTAGTCCAATGTCCCTACATATCAGGAAGGATTTTACCTGAATCTCTATAGTCTATATATTGAAGCAATCCCTAAGGGTAAGTTAACAACAAACCTGCAAAGTTCCTCTAATCCTCTTACTGGCCATCTTAAAAACAGCTGACAGCCTAGTATTTACTAAAGATTCAAATTGCACATAATTATAAATCTAGCATAAAAGGGAATATAATAGGTGAGGATACAAGGTTAAATTCATTACAGCAGACAACAAAGACTGTCCAATGAGATCATCAAGTTGACAACTCAAATTTGTGTCATTTTTAGTTTTGCCCAAGTTTCAATATTTGCATTTGAAACGTTCTTAAATCCCTTTGAAGAACCAGCAAACTCTAAAATCCGAATCTATAACAAAGTTCAATAAAATAGCTCAAGACCCCAAAATTTCTAGGAAAACTCCCCATTGCTCACCTCAAGGTTATGCCAAACAGGCTCAACTTATACCATAAACAAAAACAGAGCAGGTACACTTCCAATTTTTGAAAGAGTTAAACAAAAACCACAGAAAAGCTACACAAATCTGTCAATAACCACCTGGTGTACTTGCCCAAATCATCCTCCCAATGTTAAATTGTTCCAAATCGACAAGCTGTTTAATGGGGAGAATGAGGGTCCTGCCCTTGAGTTGGACGACTCATTTGACGATACCAACAGACGCTTTGTGAGGAGAATTCAGGAGGCAGAGATCGGAGAGGCTTTGAAGAGGATGAAGGGAGGTAAAGCGATGGGCCCTGATGGTATCCCCATTGAGGTGTGGAGATACCTAGGCGCCAGAGCGATAGTATGGTTAACTAAGCTTTTTAACCTTTTTTTCGGTCAAACAAGATGCCTGAAGAATGGAGAAGTATATTAGTACCTATATTCAAGAACAAGGGAGATGTTCAAAGTTGTACTAACTACCGTGGGATTAAGTTGATGAGTCATACGATGAAGCTCTGGGAGAGGGTTATCGAGCATCGCCTAAGGAGAGTGACACATGTGACCCAAAATCAGTTTGGGTTCATGCCTGGTAGGTCGACCATGGAGGCGATTTTCTTATTACGACAATTGATGGAGAGATATAGGGAGCAGAAGAAGGACTTGCACATGGTCTTTATTGACCTCGAGAAGGCATATGACAAAGTACCGAGAAATGTCATGTGGTGGGCCTTGGAAAAGCACAAAGTCCCAACTAAGTACGTTACCCTCATCAAGGATATGTACAGGGATGTGGTGACGTTTGTCCGAACATGTGATGGCGACACCAGTGACTTTTCAATTAAAATAGGACTGCATCAGGGGTCAGCTTTGAGCCCTTATTTATTTGCTTTGGTGATGGATGAGGTTACAAGGGACATAAAAGGTGATATCCCTTGGTGTATGCTCTTTACTGATGATGTGGTGCTAGTTGACGACAGTAGGGCGGGGGTTAATAGGAAGTTAGAACTATGGAGGCACACGTTAGAGTCGAAAGGGTTCAGACTTAGTAGGACTAAGACCGAGTACATGAGGTGCGATTTCAGCGCGACTAGGCACGAGGAGGGAGACGTTAGCCTCGATGGGCAAGTGGTGGCCAAGAAGGATACTTTTCGTTATTTAGGGTCGATGCTACAAAAGGATGGAGACATTGATGAAGATGTTAGGCATAGAATTTCAGCCGGCTGGTTGAAATGGCGTCAAGCTTCTGGCGTTCTCTGTGACAAAAGGGTGCCTCAGAAGCTGAAAGGTAAGTTCTATAGGACGGCGATTCGTCCAGCGATGTTATATGGTGCTGAGTGTTGGCCTATAAAAAGGCGACATGTCCAGCAATTGAGTGTAACGGAGATGCGTATGTTGCGTTGGTGTTGTGGGCACACAAGGAGGGATAGAGTACGGAACGACGATATTCGGGATAGGGTTGGGGTGGCACCAATTGAGGAGAAATTGATTCAACATCGGTTGAGATGGTTTGGACATGTCCAACGGAGGCCTCCTGAGGCGCCGGTGCGTAGTGGAGTTCTAAAGCGGGCCGATAATGTAAAGAGCGGTAGAGGTCGACCTAAACTAACTTGGGACGAGTCCGTTAAGAGAGATCTTAAGGAGTGGAATATCCCCAAGAATTTAGCTATGGACAAGAGCGCTTGGAGATTAGCAATCAACGTGCCTGAACCGTGACCTTTTTTGTCTTGTGCCCTTTATGTCCCTTTATGTGTCTCCCTGTTTCTCGTCTCTTTTGGGTTTCATCTCTAGCCTACCCCAACTTGCTTGGGACAAAAGGCTATGTTGTTGTTGTTGTATCAAGTAGACTAATAGAGCACAAAAGTCGCTCATAAAACCT
Source organism: Saccharum hybrid cultivar R570 (assembly GCA_038087645.1). Classification (NCBI taxonomy): domain Eukaryota; kingdom Viridiplantae; phylum Streptophyta; class Magnoliopsida; order Poales; family Poaceae; genus Saccharum; species Saccharum hybrid cultivar. The sequence continues at coordinate 2,037,804 of JAQSUU010000426.1, forward strand.
TCAATGTCACCATAAATTCTTCAAGGTCACACAAAAAAGATCAGATGGTTAACTAAGCTTTTTAACCTTATTTTTCGGTCTAACAAGATGCCTGAAGATTCGTTGGGGCGTAACCCTCTTAGCGACGCGCTACATCGGAACCCGGGTGTGGTGTTAAATGGGCAAGGGCCGGGTCGTCATCCCCTTAGTGGCGCGTCGTATCGTGACCCGGGTACGATGAAAAATGAGCAAGGATCGGCCCGTCGCAACCTTAGTGGCGCGCTACATCTACACCCGGGTGTAGTGAAAAATGAGGAAGGGTCTTCGCACTTCCCTCGGCGGGTGCGAAGGGTAAGGAAGCTAGCCGAGCCAACTAGGTTTCGTCTAGGTAGCTGGAACGTAGGGTCCCTAACGGGTAAGCTAAGAGAGCTAGTCGATGCAGCAATTAGAAGGCGTGTAAATATTCTATGCGTTCAGGAGACTAAATGGAAGGGCCAGAAGGCGAAGGAGGTGGAGGATACTGGCTTCAAACTTTGATACACAGGGACAACATCGGGTAGGAATGGTGTAGGCATCTTGATCGATAGGAGCCTTAAGGATGGAGTCGTTGATGTTAGGAGGCAAGGCGACCGGATTATGTTGGTCAAGCTGGTAGTTGGAGATTCGGCTCTGAATGTGATCAATGCCTATGCCCCTCAGGTAGGTCTTAGCGAGGGCACCAAGAGGCAGTTTTGGGAAGATCTTGATAGCATGGTTAGTACCGTGCCTATCAGCGAGAAACTCTTTATAGGAGGAGACCTCAACGGCCATGTTGGTGCGACTAATGTAGGTTTCGAGCGGGTGCACGGGGGGTTCGGGTATGGTAGTAGGAATCAAGAGGGGGAGGATGTTTTGAACTTCGCGCTGGTCTATGACTTGTTGATAGCGAACATCCTCTTTAGGAAGAGAGAATCTCATCTAGTAACCTTTCGTAGTGGACAACACTCGAGTCAAATTGACTTTATCCTTGCAAGGAGGGAGGATAGACATGTTTGCTTTGATTGTAAGATGTTACCTGGGGAGTGTGTTGTCCCTCAACATAAGCTTGTGGTGGCGGACTTTCGCTTTCGGGTACGTGTCCACCGGGACAAACGGGCCAAGATTGCGAGAACGAAGTGTTGGAAGCTTAGAGGGGAAGCAGCGCAAACGTTTAAGGAGAGGATGCTAGACAAGGGGCCTTGGGAAGAAGGAGAAGATGCCGACGACATGTGGCTAAAGATGGTAATATGTGTCCGGAAGGTGGCTTCGGAAGTGTTTGGCGTGAGTAGGGGAGGCAAACGGGAAGCGAAAGACACATGGTGGTGGAATGACGAGGTGCAAAAAGCTATTAGGGAGAAGGAGTGTTTCAAGCGTCTTCACCATGACAAGAGTGCAGCCAACATCGAGGGCTATAAAATAACGAAGAGGATTGCAAAGCGAGCTGTGAGTGTAGCAAAAGGTCAGACGTATGATGGCCTTTATCAGCGGCTAGACACGAAGGAAGGGGGAAAAGACATTTATAGGATGGCTAGAATCCGCGAGAGAAAGACAAGGGACATCAACCAAATAAAATGCATCAAGGATGGGACAGATCGACTTCTGGTGAAGGATGAGGAGATCAAGGACAGATGGAGAGAGTATTTCGACAAGTTGTTTAATGGGGAGAATGATGGTCCTGCCCTTGAGTTGAACGACTCATTTGACGATACCAACAGACGCTTTGTGAGGAGAATTCAGGAGGCAGAGATCGGAGGCTTTGAAGAGGATAAAGGGAGGTAAAGCGATGGGCCCTAATGGTATCCCCATTGAGGTGTGGAGATACCCAGGCGCCAGAGCGATAGTATGATTAACTAAGCTTTTTAACCTTATTTTTCGGTCTAACAAGATGCCTGAAGAATGGAGGAGAAGTATATTAGACTATTAGTACCTATCTTCAAGAACAAGGGAGATGTTCAAAGTTGTACTAACTACCGTGGGAATAAGTTGATAAGCCATACGATGAAGCTCTGGGAGAGGGTTATCGAGCATCGCCTAAGAAGAGTGACACATGTGACTCAAAATCAGTTTGGGTTCATGCCTGGTAGGTCGACCATGGAGGCGATTTTCTTATTACGACAATTAATGGAGAGATATAGGGAGCAGAAGAGGACTTGCACATGGTCTTTATTGACCTCGAGAAGACATATGACAAAGTACCGAGAAATGTCATGTGGTGGGCCTTGAAAAAGCACAAAGTCCCAACTAAGTACGTTACCCTCATCAAGGATATGTACAGGGATGTGGTGACGTTTGTCCGAACATATGATGGCGACACCAGTGTGACTTTCCAATTAAAATAGGACTGCATCAGGGGTCAGCTTTGAGCCCTTATTTATTTGCTTTGGTGATGGATGAGGTCACAAGGGACATACAAGGTGATATCCCTTGGTGTATGCTCTTTGCTGATGATGTGGTGCTAGTTGACGACAGTAGGGCGGGGGTTAATAGGAAGTTAGAACTATGAAGGCACACGTTAGAGTCGAAAGGATTCAGACTTAGTAGGACTAAGACCGAGTACATGAGGTGCGATTTCAGCGCGACTAGGCACGAGGAGGGAGACGTTAGCCTCGATGGGCAAGTGGTGGCAAAGAAGGATACTTTTCGGTATTTAGGGTCGATGCTACAAAAGGATGGAGACATTGATAAAGATGTTAAGCATAGAATTTCAGCCGGCTGGTTGAAATGGCGTCAAGCTTCTGGCATTCCCTGTGACAAAAGGGTGCCTCAGAAGCTGAAAGGTAAGTTCTATAGGACGACGATTCGTCCGGCGATGTTATACGGTGCTGAGTGGTGGCTTACAAAAAGGCGACATGTCCAACAATTGATTGTAGCAGAGATGCATATATTGCGTTAATGTTGTGGGCACACAAGGAGGGATAGAGTCTGGAACGACGATATTCGGGATAGGGTTGGGGTGACACCAATTGAGGAGAAATTGATTCAACATCGGTCGAGATGGTTTGGACATGTCCAACGGAGGCCTCCTGAGGTGCAGGTGCATAGTGGAGTTCTAAAGCGGGCCGATAATGTAAAGAGCGGTATAGGTCGACCTAAACTAACTTGGGACGAGTCCGTTAAGAGAGATCTTAAGGAGTGAAATATCTCTAAGGATTTAGCTATGGACAGGAGCGCTTGAAGATTGGCAATCAACGTGCCTGAACCGTGATCTCTTTTTGTCTTGTGCCCTTTATGTCCCTTTATGTGTCTCGTTGTTTCTCGTCTCTTTTTGGTTTCATCTCTAGCCTACCCCAACTTGCTTGGGACAAAAGGCTATGTTGTTGTTTGTTAACAAGATGCCTGAAGAATGGAGAAGTATATTAGTACCTATCTTCAAGAACAAGAGAGATGTTCAAAGTTGTACTAACCACCGTGAGATTAAGTTGATGAGCCATACGATGAAGCTCGGGGAGAGGGTTATCGAGCATCGCCTAAGGAGAGTGACACATGTGACCCAAAATCAGTTTGGGTTCATGCCTGGTAGGTCGACCATGGAGGCGATTCTCTTATTACGACAATTGATGAAGAGATATAGGGAACAGAAGAAGGACTTGCACATGGTCTTTATTGACCTCGAGAAGGCATATGACAAAGTACCAAGAAATATCATGTGCTGGGCCTTCGAAAAGCACAAAGTCCCAACTAGGTACGTTACCCTCATGAAGGATATGTACAGGGATGTGACGTTTGTCCGAACATGTGATGGCGACATCAGTGACTTTCCAATTAAAATAGGACTGCAACAGGGGTCAGCTTTGAGCCCTTATTTATTTGCTTTGGTGATGGATGAAGCCACAAGGGATATATAAGGTGATATCCCTTGGTGTATGCTCTTTGCTGACGATGTGGTGCTAATTGACGACAGTAGGGCAGGGGTTAATAGGAAGTTAGAACTATGGAGGCACACGTTAGAGTCGAAAGGGTTCAGACTTAGTAGGACTAAGACCGAGTACATGAGGTGTGATTTCAGCGCGACTAGGCATGAGGAGGGAGACGTTAGCCTCGATGGGCAAGTGGTGGCCAAGAAGAATACTTTTCGGTATTTATGGTCGATGCTACAAAAGGATGGAGACATTGATGAAGATGTTAGGCATAGAATTTCAGCCGGCTGGTTGAAATGGCGTCAAGCTTCTGGCGTCCTGTGTGACAAAAGGGTGCCTCAGAAGCTGAAAGGTAAGTTCTATAGGACGGCGATTCGCCCGGCGATGTTATACGGTGCTGAGTGTTAGCCTACAAAAAGACGACATGTCCAGCAATTGAGTGTAGCAGAGATACGTATGTTGCGTTAGTGTTGTGGGCACACAAGGAGGGATAGAGTCCGGAACGACGATATTCGGGATAGGGTTGAGGTGGCACCAATTGAGGAGAAATTGATTCAACATCGGTTGAGATGGTTTGGACATGTCCAACGGAGGCCTCCTGAGGCGCCGGTGCGTAGTGGGGTTCTAAAGCGGACCGATAATGTAAAGAGCGGTAGAGGTCGACCTAAACTAACTTAGGACGAGTCCGTTAAGAGAGACCTTAAGGAGTGGAATATCTCCAAGGATTTAGCTATGAACAAGAGCGCTTGGAGACTGGCAATCAACGTGCCTGAACCGTGACATCTTTCTGTCTTGTGCCCTTTACGTGTCTCCCTATTGCTCGTCTCTTTTGGATTTCATCTCTAGCCTACCCCAACTTGCTTGGGACAAAAGGCTATGTTGGTGTTGTTGTTGTATTTGGAACCTTGTTCTAAAATTCAGAACCATTTACACTCCCAAATCATCCTCAGGTATCAAATCTAGCTCACAAACAGTACCTACATATGGAGCCAGCTAAAATAGCAAAAATTCATCCACGAAACCTGTTCATGCAACAAAAGCTTATGCCTATACAGCTGAAAAGATCCGACCTTTAGAACTTTTAGCTCAAAATTCAGCACGGTGGCAGCTATAAATTATGAACCGGTCCTAATTCCGCAAAATCAAACCATTTATTCACGAATTTGGCCACATTTAAGGGTCCCCACATCCAATTTGCCTGCCCAGCCCAAAAATAGCACCTACCCGCAATTGAACCACAAGCCAACAATCCACCGACAGATCCAGGGACAATTTACCTAGGTGGAACTCGTGGCCGCAGTGCAGCCTGGCGGTGGACCTCTCCCCGGAAGCGGCGAGCACGGCGTCGAGGCAGATCGAGCAGGACACCGCGGCGGCCTTGTCCTCCTCCGCCGGCGCCCCGGCGGCCGTCGCCGCCTGCTCCTTGGGCTCCGCCGCACCGACGCCCATCCCCTCACGCCCCCTCCCTTCCTCTCCCTTCCTCTCCTCTCCTCCTCACCAACCGCGGGGTTTCTTGGCCGGATCCCACGAAATTCGAGCCGGGCCGAGGCGGGACGGAGCTCGGAACGGCCGCCCCGGCGACGGCGACGGCGAGGCTGTCACCCCCCGTGCCTCGGGGATCGCGCGCGCGCCCTCGGGGTGCTCGCGGCCTTGTCCAATCGCGAGGAGAGCGCCTCCTCTGTGTCCCTCTTTCTCTCTTTCCTGCGTGCGTTCTCTCTCCTGTCTATCTGCTCGCCACCACGAGAAATTAGATAGAGAGGAAAAAAAAAGGCTGGAAAAAACAGGGGGCGGCGAAGGGGAATAAGACGGATGTTTTGCGATGAGGACCTCGTATAGTTTGGTATTATTACAACTCTAACGGTCAGTTGTACAGTACTCTGGACTATTTTTTGACTTGGGGTACAGTTTCTTAATTCAGTAAAAAAAAATACGTAGACCAAGTCAGGAGTATTTATATTTTGCAGTTTATATGTGCTGGTAGAAATGAATATTTGTTGCAGAAGTATGGCTGCCATAGGTTATATTTAATTGAATTTTACTTTTTATTACATATGTGTTGCATGTAAAACAAAAGAATTATGTTTGAACTGAGAAATGTATACATTGTTAAATTAATTAATGTTATCGTTTTACCAAAGGAAAAAGTACTTGCCTTGGCTAATTTACCAATTGCTTGAAATTAGCTAGCAACAAGCCTCTGATTTCACATTCTATTTTTTTTTAAAAAAATACAATTGGTATATGTACTAATGTATAATTGGATTTGCCTTTTGTGTCTATTTTACGTCCAGCAAAAGACAAGTTCGAAAATAGTGTTAGCCTAAACGAGTCTTCAAAGAAGCCTACAGGGTAGGATTTGCATACGGACGTTGATAGAGGTAAGTGTACGTCATCTACGTTATACTGTGTAAAGCTAAAATAACAATGTTTTAACGATAAATGAATAAATGACCGTTATTCTTCGATCCAGGCCATAAAACGGCTCAACAAACAGCCTGACCCCTTATTTCTACCATTCAAGGTATTTTTATTAATTTATATCCGATTCAAGGTATTTTTAGTAAGCTCCGATTTCAGGATCACGCACATGGAAGAAGCCCAACGTACGTATAACCGGTCAAACACGAGGGATACTACTACTTTTTTTTCCTTTATTACAAACAAGAAAAGAAACGGTCGTCAGCCTCGGCATGTCAGCATTCTCGTGAGTTTGACTCGCGTTCAAGGAGACGGAGGAGCTGAAACCGGAGCGCGCGGCGCGTGTTGCAGGTTGTGTTTAGATCACTTAAAGTGCACTATGCATGTATTTAGATCACTTGAAAAGTGCACTATGTAAAAAAAAAGATTTTTCGTCACATCAAACTTGTGATACATGCATGGAGTACTAAATGTGGATAAAATAAAAAACTAATTATACATTTTGGTTGTACTTTGCGAGACGAATGTTTTGAGCCTAATTAGTCAATGGTTGGACAATTATTACCAAATATAAACGAAATGCTACAGTGTATTTTGGCACTCCAAAATTTGGATCTAAACACAGCCTATGCAAAAAAAAGATTCTCTGTTACATCAAAGTTGCGATACATGTATGGAGTACTAAATGTGGATAAACTCAAAAACTAATTGTACAGTTTGGTTGTACTTTACGAGACGAATATTTTAAGCCTAATTAGTCAATAGTTAGATAATTATTACCAAATACAAACGAAATACTACAGTATATTTTGGCATTCCGAAATTTGGAACTAAACACAGCAGCAGTTGCAGCCCGGCAAAACGGCTGGAGTATGAGTAGCATCAAGTAAGGGCCATCCGTGGAACTTGCGGAAACCATAGGGTGCCATCCGAAAAAAAAAGAATCACCGTGGTAAAACTGGTAATGTACTCCGTACTTTACGTTGCGCCCCGTAGTTTTAAAAAATTAGAAAAGAAAACCAGTCCACACCAGAACCGCAGAAGGCACCCGCCCGACGCGACGCGAGCCTCTCGGATCCGCAGCGAATCCGCCTTTACAACGACCCATGGGCCCGGGGCCCGTGGGCCCCGTGCGCCAGTGGGCGCGGGGTTGGCCTGGCCGCGAGGCGTGCCGCGTGCGTGGGGTCGGGTTGGTGTGCTCCCGCTACCGGCACCGCACACAGGTTTGACTACCACTGCCTGCGGCTGCGGGCGAGAGCCGACAGAGAGGACGGAAGAGAGGGGTCCCGGTCAGCGCGCGTAAAAAAGAGGATGACGTGCGCGGGTGGCCATGCTCCCTTGGTGGCCGACGACGTCACTCACGGTGTCGGCGTGGCTGTAGGTGGCCATGGCTCGAGTGCGTGTGGGTGCTCGCGCGTATGCACGGAAGCTAAGGGCCTGTTTAGTTGGGTCACCAACCCAAAAAGTAAACCCAAAAAGTGCTACAGTATCTGTCACATCAAATCTTGCGGCACATGCATGGAGTACTAAATGTAGGCGAAAGAAAAAACTAATTACACAGTTTAGTTGTAAATCACGAGACAAATCTTTTGAGCCTAATTAGTCCATGATTGGACACAAATTGCCAAATAAAAACGAAAAATGCTACAGTAGCCGAACCCAAACTTTTTCACCAACTAAACAAGCCCTAAGGCCACCCCCGCTAGCTCCACCTTCCACGTCCCACACGACGATGTCCATAGCACATCACGTTTTTTAGTTGTTTCGCGGTAAGTTATACGTACTAGTTAGGACTTAGGGCCCGTTCAGTTTCTCCTCGCTAGATTTTAGTAGCTAAATTATAGGCTAAATTTTAGTTATTGGGTGTTTGGTTTGGATAACTAAAAGAGGTATTTTAGTCCCTGTGTTTGGATAAATAGGACTAAAAGGTGAGGTTTAACTCCATTTAGTCCAGTTTAGCTCCCCTTTGCAGCTAAACTTTAGCTCCCTCTTTAGCTCCCATTTAGTCCATGTGTTTGGTAAAAAGTTGACTAAATGAACTAAAGTTTAGCTGTCCAAACCAAACACCCCCTTAGGACAGCAGCAAGATAAGCCGTTCATGTTAGTCTCAATTCTTAAATAAAAGCTACGTTTCACATAGGTTTGAACAGAACTAAGGCAACAAACACAAACCATTCAAACCACTCTATGCAGGCTATGATATATTTCTGGATCCAACATTGTTGCTCGCTTTTTGCAACTATAAAATAACATTTCTTCACACTCACCTGTAGTTTCCTCAGTCCCTCTCTCTCTATGGACCGCCTGCTATTGTGCTCAAGCCACTAGCTTAGTTCTTCAGCAGGTCTCTCACCCTCTTCAAGCCAGCGTTTTCTCCTTTCTTTTTCCCCACGTTGTGTCCGAACCTACGTGTCCTGACAAAACTACAATCCAGGTTACGTTGGAGCGTTGCTCATGAGTTAGCTCAGTAAGCGTTTATGTCTAAAGAGTCTTTACTACCTTTTTTGCCTAAAGATGCAATTATAGGTTGCGTGTTAATCAAAGTGCTTCAGTTTGAGCAAGTTTTTATTAAATAGGATTCATATTTACGGCTCAAAATCAATTTATTATTTTTTGAAAGGGTGCATTAGCACGTGCTTCATTAAGAGAAGTGGGAAAGTTTACAATCTCTGAAGAGAGTCATGACGAGGAGCCGTACACGTCTTGAAGACAACACAAAGGAAGAAACATAGGGACAAGACAAGAGAAGAAAGAATAGCGACTGCCCTCGACACCAAGAGAAAGAATAGCCACTGCCCTCAACACCAAAGACCTACAACTGAGTCTGCAATAAAAATAACACGCAAGGGTTGCCTAAAGATAGATAAAGCCGTGGTGACAAAGCATCCACCCTGATAAGACATAGCAGCAACAGCGGCAAAGCATCCGCCAACGAAAACCAAGTGACCATGGCGGCCAAGCATCCGCCAAGAAGAGGGTCCACACGCTCTCGGCAACCATCTACCAGAGAGGGGACCCAAGAGCCAACGACAGCAAAGCATTCGCTAAGAGTTCCCCCGATGGCCAAGCATCCGTCGGGGAAGAAGCGACCCCCTACGGCAAAGAATCCACAGAGGGGAGCGGCCATGACACTCTAGGCACCAAAATGCCCGAGAGGAGACCAACGACAACGACGGCAAAGCATTCGTCAGATAAGCAAGACGACGACGACAAGGTCAAGAGCTGCAGGACAGACCCAAGCAAGTAGAATGAAGGCACACACATGCACAACGAGAAACTCCACCAGGAGCGAACGACAGGAACCACAAAAGACGGCGACCACACGGGAGACAAGCGACGGGCCGTAGGGGATTCTTCAGCGACGCCTTTAGGAAGGAGATGGCACTCAAGGGACGATCCTAGATGCCATCGTCGCTGGCCTTAGAGGGTTCTAAGGTGGGGCTTTCGCCCAGAATCCGGTGATGTTGGCGCAGAAGCACAAGGTTCAGAAGCGACGCCTCCAAGGATGTATGTGGCGCCCAAGGCGTCATCGTCGTCCGCCCGGCTGAAATTGGGCTGAGCTTTCACCCAGAACCCGTGCAACTACCGCCGCTTCACCATGAGTCCCATAAAGCCCCGTCGCACTGTCCCCTAGTGCGCCTACCATCCAAGTGGCTCCGCGAACGGGATGGACCGATCGGGGCCAGAGCCATGGCCGGCAAACCTGACCCCGCGCGAGTCCGGCCCCATGGCCGGTGACAGCCGCGACGTAGACGCTGGCACTATGCGGATCCGGGCTCAGGGCAAGTAGCGGCAGCTGGATCTGGTGACAGTGCGTCACCTGACGGCGGCCGCCGGCATGCCAGGCCGGTGACGACCCCAGATCTGGCCGCCCGTCAAGCGCGGCCCTGGCGACGGCCACGTCCACCGGCACCCCATAGCAGCGGCCACGGGGGCGCGGCGCGGCGCGGAACGAGAGGCCCTAGAGGCCACCCATGCCGAGCACTTCGCTGGACGGCAGTAGCAGGCGCCGGATCCGCACACAGGGGTCTAGATTCACCGCCTGTGGCGCGCCAGCTCGCTGGAGAAACCACCGCCCAGGTCCGACCGCCCGTCCCTCGCCGTCGCAATGACGAGGAGGAGGCCAGATCCGGTCCAGAGGATCTGTGGCGGAATCGTCTGAATCGGCACATTATCGATAATACTCGTCTTCCATTGACACTAAGTATTCCGATAATGAACCAAGTCAAACACCTCCGTCGAGCACACCCGAAGGAGAACTCGAATAATCCACGTTTTCATCCAGGATACAATAATGAATACAAGCTTACAATACTTAGTCCATTTCATACAAATAGCAGTCTTGGAAATTTATTCATTACAATACCAGAGTTCAGAGTGCAGTAATTAAACAGCGAAAACTAATTAAACATCTAGCGGAAAGCGATACAAGGATCCATCTGTGCCCACCAGAAGAATCCTCCACACAGCAGCCAACTTTTTAAATTGCACCTGCAACAGGGGTAAAATAACCCTAAGTACAAAATGTACTTGCAAGACTTACCCGACTAGTAGGAATATATATTTTCCGACTCTCAAGGATGTGAAAGGCTTTTTGGTTTGCTGTTTTATTTTTGCCTGCAAAGCTTACTAAAGTGTATCCTTACTGGTAAATATTTAGCAGTCATTTTTTTTAGCTAAACATTCTAGGTAAGCACCTGTTCTACTTTCAAGCAAGTGATAAGCAATCATACTCATTTCTCTTTCTTTCCTTTCTTCCACCAACTTTATTATTCTAGTTGTTACTACGATGTCATGCCATAGTCAAGCCGTACCGTCTAAGCGACGGCGATTCGCGAATCAATGTGCCCAGCTGGGTACCCCGAAAAAACACACGCCTCATCTGTACCCCGGGCACAGATGAGACCAACTCGCTCCACTCCTGTCACAGGTTCCAGGTCCCCGTCCAAACTTGGACTCCAAGCCCCCACCCTTGAGGCCCGGCCTCAAAGTGGTGCTTAGACCTCCACCTATCCCCGCCTCCAATCAGTCGGTCCGGAAAGAGCCGGAGCCCATGACAAGAGAGTAACAAGTCTTCCTCACCCCCATCCGTAAGTATGTGCACGGGATAATAAGATCTGTGACAAGACTATTGTCCATAACAACGAACGATCCTTAATCGACACGGACAGGAAAACGATGCAACCAAGCTAAGCCCGTGGCCGCGGGACATAACTTGTCACACCCACCAGTACCCAAACCATATCCCTGCCCGATCTCCAATTTTCTTTTACTTTCTTATCATGTGATACAATAATAATCACCTATTGTGAGTAACGACAGGTTACCCGCTACCGTCATCCTAAGCATCGCATCTACACGACCTGTACTAGTAGGACTCATAGGTGGGTATATATGTGCAAGTAGTTTTCATATCAACTCCTGAAACGTAATGCAAACATATATATACCAAGTGATTAGTAAAATAGGGTTATGCACCGGGGCTTACCTTGGGCAGGCACGGAGTCAACAAAGTCAGTCGGCGGCTCCGGAACCTCCTCCGCTGCAAGGACCTCCTCGATCACCTCCACGACCTCCTCGTACTCCTGGTCGTCGATGGTCACCACGTCCGCCTCCAACTCGTTCACTACATGCATGCAATGATGGTGCAATAAATTAATACTTAGACAACAACAACTCTTAAAAGTACACAACTACTAAGCTAATTAACTAACTCTAATGGTTAACATGCTAAGCTATCCATTACTTCTACTAAGCAAGAACTAGCTAGCCTAATATTCTCTACTAACTAAAATACATTTCATGATAAATAGATAAATTTAGTTGAGCTCTAGAGACGAAGAAAGATGACATGGACAGACAACTCTTGATTCTCAATGAATTTAGGAAGAAGAATCAACGGAATTGGAGTTCGTATGGTGGAGATATTGGTTGCGCAAAGTAGCTATTAATAATCTCTAAAAAATCAAAGGAACTTAATTAGCTCATGGCTTTCTCCCGTGACTTGCTCATGAATGAGATCTTTAATCAAAGAAATAATGAAGACGGATGGCGCTGCTAAGGAGAAACAGAGGAAGTACAAGAGGAACTCGCGGGATACTTACCGCAGTTCACTGATGCTTCGATAGACGCAGCTTACACGGCAAGAACAGAGAAACTTGATTAGAGAGGAAGAGGTGGACAACAAGTTTGACGAGCTCGCGATCGCGAGACGTCTCCTTATAAGGACGAGAGACGCAGGGACGCTCGCACTGGAAAAGAGATTGACGTGCGCGACGCAGCAAGTCCCCGTGCTACAGTGTTTTTCTGCGCGCTACAGTAATCCCTGTGCTGCTACAGTGCATTTCTGCGTTGCTACAGTAATCTCTGTGCTACTACAATGCACTTCTGCGATGCTGCAGTAACTCTTCTCTTCTACAGTATCTTTCTGTGGCGCTACAGTAACTCTGCTCTGCTACAGTACATTTCTGCGGCGCTACCGTACCTCTGCTCTGCTACAGTGCGATCAGGGAATTTTAGAAAGCAAAAGAATTGCTAGCGCTGGAGTTGGATCAGGATGACAATAGTTAGTTGAACTGTGCTGAGGAATATTTGGACAAGGAATTAAATTAGAGCTCAAATTAAGAATTAGTGCAACAAAATTTAATTTCTCATTTTGCCATAAACAATAATACATAAACATGATGCTCATGACATGGTTTAGTGATTTATTAACGCAGTAACACCGAGGGTGTTATAGCTCTAACCCTCTAAAAGAAAATCTCGACCCGAGATTTCACGTGCCTAGTGTGGGAAAGGATAAGCAAGTTAATTACTTAAGATGGTTACCTTGACGAACTAGGAATGAGATGGGGATAATGCTCCAAAATATAGCTTCCCAACTCCCAAGTGGCCTCATCCTCCGAATGATTTTTCCATTGAACCTTGTAAAATTTCACCACCTTGTTTCTTGTGATTATTTCTTTTTCATCCAAAACCTTGATAGGGTGCTCAATATAAGAAAGATCGGGTTGAAGAGGAAGGCCTTCAATTTCCACAATTTCTTCGGGAACCCGCAAACATCTTTTCAATTGGGAGACATGGAAAACATCATGGACCGCTGACAAGATATTTGGGAGTTGAATACGATAAGCAACAGAACTCCTTTTCTCCAAAATTTTATAAGGACCCACATAGCGAGGAGCCAATTTTCCTCTGACACCAAACCTATGCACACCTCTCATGGGAGATACCTTGAGGTACACATAATCACCAACCTCGAACTGCAAGGGCCTTCTCCTTTTATCTGCATAATTTTTCTGACGACTCTGAGCTGACTTCAAGTGACCTTGGATGACTCTCACTTGATCTCTTGCCTTCTTAATGAGATCGGGCCCATAATGACCACGGTCTCCCACCTCCACCCAGTTGAGTGGTGTCCTACATTTCTTGCCATACAGAGCCTCAAAAGGTGCCATGCGAATGCTCTCTTGATAACGAACTCAGCAAACCTCAAACACTCATCCCACTTTTCAGGAAAAGAAATGACACAGGCCCTCAACATGTCTTCTAGTACTTGGTTGATTCTCTCTGTTTGACCATCAGTCTGGGGATGATAAGCAGAACTTCTAAGAAGGCGAGTACCAAGACACTTCTGTAACTGCTCCCAGAAACGTGACACAAATACTGATCCCCGATCAGAAACTATAGTGAGAGGAACTCCATGTAGAGTAACAACTCGGTCAAAATATAACTTGGCATATTGCATGGCTGTGAACCTATTACCCACCGGAAGAAAATGAGCTGACTTGGTAAGACGATCCACAATGACCCAAATAGAATCATGTCCTTTTACTGTGCGGGGCAGACCCACAATAAAATCCATGGAAATATCCTCCCATTTCCAAGCAGGGATAGGCAAGGGCTGTAGCAACCCGGTGTACGCAGGTGATCAGCTTTAACTCTTCCACAAATGTCACACTCAGAGATGTACTTGGCCACATCTTGCTTTAGGTTGGGCCACCAATACACGTGCCTCAAATCATGATACATTTTATTACTCCCTGGGTGAATGGACAACTTGGAGTTATGGGCCTCTTCCAAGATTTTTGTCCTAAGCTCAACACTTCCTGGCACTACCAATCTCCTCTTGTACCTGAGCACACCTTGCTCATCAATATTAAAATGGGGCCCTCGTCCTTTAGCCATCAATATCCTGATGTGAGGAATCACCTCAGTGTCCTTCCTCTGCTCCAAGATAATTTGATCCAGCAAGTCAGAAACCAAGGCAATATGTGCCAACACCTCATGATGAGCAAAAGACAAAGACTCCTCATCCTCCTGATGTGACTTCCGACTTAATGCATCAGCTACCACATTAGCTTTGCCGGGATGATAGTGCACCTCTAAATCATAATCCTTAATTAACTCAAGCCACCTTCGTTGCCTCATATTTAACTCGGGTTGAGTAAAAATATATTTGAGGCTCTTGTGGTCCGTATAAATATTTACCTTGTTTCCCAACAAAAAGTGCCTCCATATTTTTAGAGCATGCACAACCGCATCAAGCTCTAAATCATGGGTGGGATAGTTTACTTCATGCTTTTTCAGCTGACGGGAAGCATAAGCTACTGCCCGTCCTTCTTGCATAAGCACACACCCAAGTCCAGACCGAGAGGCATCACAATATACATCAAATGGTTTCCCAATATCAGGCTGAGCAAGAATAGGAGCAGTGGTCAAATACTTCTTCAGAGCTTGAAATGCCTCCTCACAAGCCGGGCCCCAAACAAACTTGACATCCTTCTGAAGCAACTGGGTCATGGGTTTAGCTATCTTGGAAAAGTCAGGAATGAAACGCCGATAATAACCGGCAAGGCCAAGGAACTGACGTATCTGATGCACGGACCTTGGTGATTTCCAATTTAAAACCTCTTGTACCTTGCTAGAGTCCACTGATATGCCTTCAGGGGTCAAGACATGTCCCAAAAATTGTACCCGGTCTAGCCAGAATTCACACTTGCTAAACTTGGCATATAACTGATGCTCGCGTAGTCTGGTTAGGACTATGCGAAGATGCCGGGCATGCTCATCTTCATTCTTTGAATATATTAAAATATCATCAATAAACACCACCACAAACTTATCCAACTCCGGCATGAAGACTGAGTTCATGAGGTACATGAAAAATGCAGGAGCATTGGTAAGACCAAAGGACATTACTAGGTACTCATAAAGGCCGTACCTAGTGGAAAAGGCTGTCTTTGGTACATCTTGGGGCCGGATTTTTATTTGGTGATACCCAGAACGGAGGTCAATTTTTGAAAATACCTTTGCACCAGCTAACTGATCAAACAAGGTATCAATCCGAGGCAAGGGATATTTATTTTTAATAGTTACTGCATTAAGGGGGCGATAATCAATACACATCCGAAGAGTGCCATCCTTCTTCTTCACAAAAATAGCTGGACAACCCCATGGTGAAGTGCTAGGACGAATAAATCCCTTCTCCCTCAGCTCTTCTAATTGCTTCTTCATTTCAGCTAACTCTGGGGGAGCCATACGATAGGGACGTCTAGAAATAGGAGTAGTACCGGGCTCTAGCTCAATGGTAAACTCCACATCTCTATCAGGAGGTAACCCAGGTAAATCTTCAGGAAAAACATCCGGAAATTCACAGACCACAGGAATAGAGGCAAGAGCAGGAGAAGCTTCAGTATTAGAGACGGCTGCTAGAGAAGAGATTGGTGGCATAATAAGGGACATTCTATCCTCAGATGAAGGAAGCTTCAACTCCACCACTCTATGGTTAAGGTCCAAAACTACACCATTCCTCCCCAACCAATTCATTCCCAAGATAGCATCTGTACTTTGCCCAGGCAATACCATGAACTGGACACGATAAGAATGGGTGGCCAAAACCAGGCTAAGTGTCTCAGTCCGGGTCTGAATACATAACTGTGCACCAGGGGTGCTAACCTTATATGCAACGGAAATCATTGCAGTAGGTATATTGTGCCTTTCTACGAAACCCATACTCATGAATGAATGCGATGCACCAGAATCAAATAACACATATGCTGGGTGGGAGTTGATGGAGAACATACCAGCCATCACAGGCTCTCCCTGTGGAAACTCCTCAGCTGCAGTGAAATTAACATGTCCCGAGCGGCTCACAGGCACCTTCTTCCTGATAATAGTCCTCTTGACCAAGCGAGAGTTGGCTGCAGACTGAGCAGACTGAATAGGATGATTTTCAGGACACTCCCGAGCATAGTGGCCTTCCTTGCCACACTTGAAACAAATAACTGGTGGCTTGTTTCCCTGTCCCTGACGAGGCTGGAACTGCTGTCCCTGAGGCTGCTGCACCTGCTGAGTAGGTGCACGGTACTGAGTGTGCTGAACTGAAGTGGCTTGCTGAAAGTGACGTGGCTGCTGTCCACCCTAAGAATAATAAGGCACCCTCCTAACAACTTGTACCTTCTGCGCATGTGGGTGACTAGAGGATCCAGTAATCACCCGCTTACGCTTCCACTCAGACTGGGTGTCATTCTGAAGTCCCTCCATGGAAATGGCAGCACTCATCAATGCACCAAAGGTCTGATAGCCCCCAGTGAACAACTTCTCCTTTAAGACACAAGAGAGACCATCCCTAAAACAATCCATCTTCTTCTGATCGGTGTCCACAAGATAACCAGCATACTGAGCCAGATGGTTGAACTTGGTTGCATACTCCACCACGGTCATATTACCCTGCCTTAACTCCTTAAACTCAGTCAACTTCCTGCTCATCAAACCAGCAGGAATAAAGTGCTCACGAAAAGCAGTGACAAACTCCTGCCAAGTCACCCGGTGACCTGCAAGCTGCATGGCTTGGAAGGTGTCCCACCACGCAGTAGCAGATCCTAGAAGCTGCTGTGCAACAAAGTGCACCTTCTGGTCCTCAGCCACATTGTGCAGCAACATCAACTTCTGCTCTATGGTGCGAAGCCAATGATCTGCATCCAGAGGCTCAGCAGACGGTGTGAAGGTAGGTGGCTGCGTCTTCAAAAAGTCCTGATAGGTGCTGGGCCTGTCATGCCCACGAGCACCATCCCCATTCCTACCACCATCACCGTGGCCCCCACGAACAAGGTTACCAACTAACTGTGCCATCATTTCCATGACACGGTTGGACTCACGACGGACAGTCAACATCTCAGCCAGCATCTCTTCAGGATTCATAGGAGGTACTGGTGCCCGAGGTAGTGCAGCACCCAACACTGGGACCCCATTGCTATCCCCCTGATGCTCACCATCATTGCCTTGATCACTTCCACCATGGCCAAGGACAGCCCCACCACTGGCACTCCCATGATGAGACCCCTGACTCATCTGTGATCATATAAGGATCCACCATTAGGGACAAACTTCCAGATTCAAGGACAGACTCAAAGAAAAGATACACTTGATAAGGGATAAAATAATCAGACTTCCATAGTTAATTGGAGCACTTATTTTTATTAATTCCCTATCATTTATTAAACAAACTTATACGTGACGGGGTATATAATTAATTTTTTTTATATGCTCATGATGCATGTATCGGCCTATTCGTCGCTCAAGCTGAATATAGCGGCATTCGCGAATATTTTGGCACAAGGTATACTCACTCACCGTATACTAGTCGATTTATACGACGCGTAAGTTAGTGTACCTGCAGGACTTTTCATTAGATAAAATCAGTGCCACTATCCTAGATAGACCATATTACTAGGGCGAATACTTATTTATGCGGATTTACCGAATCCTATTTTTTACAAATCTTTTGTTGGTCAAATTTTTAAATTTAAAAAGAGGTGATTAAGCTTGTAAATTCATTATTGGCTCTGGTACCAACTGTGGCGGAATCGTCTGAATCGGCACATTATCGATAATACTCGTCTTCCATTGACACTAAGTATTCCGATAATGAACCAAGTCAAACACCTCCGTCGAGCACACCCGAAGGAGAACTCGAATAATCCACGTTTTCATCCAGGATACAATAATGAATACAAGCTTACAATACTTAGTCCATTTCATACAATAGCAGTCTTGGAAATTTATTCATTACAATACCAGAGTTCAGAGTGCAGTAATTAAACAGTGGAAACTAATTAAACATCTAGCGGAAAGCGATACAAGGATCCATCTGTGCCCACCAGAAGAATCCTCCACACAGCAGCCAACTTTTTAAATTGCACCTGCAACAGGGGTAAAATAACCCTAAGTACAAAATGTACTTGCAAGACTTACCCGACTAGTGGGAATATATATTTTCCGACTCTCAAGGATGTGAAAGGCTTTTTGGTTTGCTGTTTCATTTTTGCCTGCAAAGCTTACTAAAGTGTATCCTTACTGGTAAATATTTAGCAGTCATTTTTTTTAGCTAAACATTCTAGGTAAGCACCTGTTCTACTTTCAAGCAAGTGATAAGCAATCATACTCATTTCTCTTTCTTTCCTTTCTTCCACCAACTTTATTATTCCAGTTGTTACTACGATGTCATGCCATAGTCAAGCCGTACCGTCTAAGCGACGGCGATTCGCGAATCAATGTGCCCAGCTGGGTACCCCGAAAAAACACACGCCTCATCTGTACCCCGGGCACAGATGAGACCAACTCGCTCCACTCCTGTCACAGGTTCCAGGTCCCCGTCCAAACTTGGACTCCAAGCCCCCACCCTTGAGGCCCGGCCTCAAAGTGGTGCTTAGACCTCCACCTATCCCCGCCTCCAATCAGTCGGTCCGGAAAGAGCCGGAGCCCATGACAAGAGAGTAACAAGTCTTCCTCACCCCCATCCGTAAGTATATGCACGGGATAATAAGATCTGTGACAAGACTATTGTCCATAACAACGAACGATCCTTAATCGACACGGACAGGAAAACGATGCAACCAAGCTAAGCCCGTGGCCGCGGGACATAACTTGTCACACCCACCAGTACCCAAACCATATCCCTGCCCGATCTCCAATTTTCTTTTACCTTCTTATCATGTGATACAATAATAATCACCTATTGTGAGTAACGACAGGTTACCCGCTACCGTCATCCTAAGCATCGCATCTACACGACCTGTACTAGTAGGACTCATAGGTGGGTATATATGTGCAAGTAGTTTTCATATCAACTCCTGAAACGTAATGCAAACATATATATACCAAGTGATTAGTAAAATAGGGTTATGCACCGGGGCTTGCCTTGGGCAGGCACGGAGTCAACAAAGTCAGTCGGCGGCTCCGGAACCTCCTCCGCTGCAAGGACCTCCTCGATCACCTCCACGACCTCCTCGTACTCCTGGTCGTCGATGGTCACCACGTCCGCCTCCAACTCGTTCACTACATGCATGCAATGATGGTGCAATAAATTAATACTTAGACAACAACTCTTAAAAGTACACAACTACTAAGCTAATTAACTAACTCTAATGGTTAACATGCTAAGCTATCTATTACTTCTACTAAGCAAGAACTAGCTAGCCTAATATTCTCTACTAACTAAAATACATTTCATGATAAATAGATAAATTTAGTTGAGCTCTAGAGACGAAGAAAGATGACATGGACAGACAACTCTTGATTCTCAATGAATTTAGGAAGAAGAATCAACGGAATTGGAGTTCGTATGGTGGAGATATTGGTTGCGCAAAGTAGCTATTAATAATCTCTAAAAAATCAAAGGAACTTAATTAGCTCATGGCTTTCTCCCGTGACTTGCTCATGAATGAGATCTTTAATCAAAGGAATAATGAAGACGGATGGCGCTGCTAAGGAGAAACAGAGGAAGTACAAGAGGAACTCGCGGGATACTTACCGCAGTCCACTGATGCTTCGATAAACGCAGCTTACACGGCAAGAACAGAGAAACTTGATTAGAGAGGAAGAGGTGGACAACAAGTTTGACGAGCTCGTGATCGCGAGACGTCTCCTTATAAGGACGAGAGACGCAGGGACGCTCGCACTGGAAAAGAGATTGACGTGCGCGACGCAGCAAGTCCCCGTGCTACAGTGTTTTCTGCGCGCTACAGTAATCTCTGTGCTGCTACAGTGCATTTCTGCGGCGCTACAATAATCTCTGTGCTGCTGCAATGCACTTCTGCGGCGCTACAGTAACTCTTCTCTTCTACAGTATCTTTCTGTGGCACTACAGTCTCTCTGCTCTGCTACAGTACATTTCTGCGGCGCTACCGTACCTCTGCTCTGCTACAGTGCGATCAGGGAATTTTAGAAAGCAAAAGAATTGCTAGCGCTGGAGTTGGATCAGGATGACAATAGTTAGTTGAACTGTGCTGAGGAATATTTGGACAAGGAATTAAATTAGAGCTCAAATTAAGAATTAGTGCAACAAAATTTAATTTCTCATTTTGCCATAAACAATAATACATAAACATGATGCTCATGACATGGTTTAGTGATTTATTAACGCAGTAACACCGAGGGTGTTACAGGATCTAATGGTATTTTTTATGAAAATACATTTTCTAATTAATCTAATGGTATTTTTTAAATTATAATTAGTTATACTTTTTAAATCTATAATTGATCAAACTTGTGATATATTAAAACATGATATCGTTCCAGAATTGCATTCTTTTAAGGATGGAGGCAGTATTTGGGTCATGTATTTTTCATCTTTTAGCAAACGATGTAACAATTTTTTTCAGATGAATAAAACTTGCCGAGAAGGCTTTGTCAAAAAAAAAGGCCAGAAATCCGTGTCACGTTGCATAGCCAAAAATCCGAGTCACGCGCGCCGGCGAATGGATGCTGTTGGGAGGCTGTGACAATCGGATCGCGACCAGGCCCTCGTTTAGATTGAAGATTTTTTTAACCTGATGAATAGTACTATTTTCGTCTTATTTGACAAATATTGTCTAATCGTAGACCAACTAGGCTTAAAAGATTCATCTCGTGATTTTGAACTAAACTGTGTAATTAGATATTTTTTTTACCTACGTTTAGTACTCCATGCAAGCGGCTAAAAATTGATGTGATAGAAAGAATGAAAAAACTTGGAATTTTGAGGTGATCTAGACATGGGCCAGATACGCTGGCTCTTCGATGGAGCACGAGCCTCTCGCGGTTCATCGCATAGCAACTAGCATCCAGGTCTGCTCGTACGCACGTGTTGTACGTGTACGCAATACGTACGCATGCACCATGCATGCATGCATGCTAGTACTGCTAGTCGTCCTCTTTATTTGGCTGGGAGACGGGGGCCTGAATTTCAATGGACAGTTGGTCGGTTGCAGTACGCAGCAGCTGCAGACGATTGGCACGGCCTGCATGCAGGCTGCTGCGGCTGTCCCTGCGCTGGGAATGCGCGCGGGCCGGCCGGAACCTGGCAGCCGTTCCTGCCCTGCACATGCCTCTTTACTCTTGGGTCTCGTTTAGTTCGGTGAATTAAGAAGAAAATACTGTATCAGAATTTCTGTAGCATTTCGTTTGTATTTGGTAAAAATTATCTAAATTTTGACTAACTAGGCTTAAAATGTTCATCTCGCAAAGTACAACAAAACTGTGCAATTAGTTTTTGATTTCATCAACATTTAGTACTCCATGCATTTGCCGACATTTTGATGTGACAGAAAATCTTTTTTTTGCATAGTGAAATTTAGGAGAGAATTGGAGGAACTAAACAAGCCCTTGTTCAGACTCACTCGCCGATGGGAGATGTGGATCAAAGGCGCCGCCGCCGGCCACGGACGCGGAGGATGCCCAGTCCCAGTCCCACGGGGCTGGCGGCCGCTGTGGAGGTTCCGTTCACTCCAAGAGTCCAAAGTCCACGGAGCGGTGTCGTGGCCACTATTAGCATCTACATTATACTTCAGTTATTTTTTTTAAAAAGGAAATACTTCAGTTATTAAAATCTGTGGTTCCATAACATGATTTATGTTTCTACGATCTTAATTAGAGGAAGGGTATGATTCTACAATTCTAGTTAGCAGATTCTGCATATCTCTATTTTTATGTTATTATTATGATAGCAAATATGCCCGTGCGTTGCAACGGGAGAAAGAAAACATCAAATATTCATGGAAAGCGACAATAGAATATCACATATCTCTTTATGTTTTATCCATTTCAGTAAAGTTCAAAATCTATAATTTATTTTATTGATAACTATGACACCCATAGTATTAGTTACTTAATATTTTTATAATGACCCACCATAGACGTCCGTTTGTGACTCATCCGGACACGGCTCCGTGGGTGCGGACCCCATCTCTCTCAGAAACAAAAAAACAAATCGCCACTCCCTCGTATGCTTATTCGCCTAGCCCCGAAGTAGCGTGGCCACTCATCCGTCTGCCCCCTTTTCCCACTGCGCACTGTCGGATTGTCGCGCTATGCCCTTCCCCGTCACCGACTATTTGGTTTATCCTTACTGGAGGAGGCAAAGAACCACTCTAGTGGAATCGAAACTTGGATAGCACCTTGTGATCGAGCTGGCTCAAAATCAAGTGCTCACGTCCGAGCCAACCTTTTGAGGGTTGTAATGTGATATAGGAGCGATGGTCCTTGGGCTTGCCTCAATGTGGACATAGGTGACTGGCAAGTCACTGAACCATGGGGGTATATCTTGTGCCATCCTTTCTTGTGGTATTGCTTGTTCACTCTACTCTTGTGCGTTACTTTGGGTTGATTAGTTTCACAATATAACTATTACAGCCCGTTTTGATGTAGATATTTGGGGCTTGAAATTGGAGTTGGCATTGGTTACCCCGAATACAGCTGTTTGGATGGTTTGGAATTGGAAATTGGTATTCATCCTCAATGCCAACCGGTATTCACCAAGCATGTGCTCCTTCATCTCCAATACGAAGCTCTCCCTGTAACAGAACCGACCAATTATACGAGATTAAGTAAGAAAATAATCCACCGAGCAGACGAATTAGCAAACTTAAGCCCGTATAACCCGGTAGTCCGTGAAATCACGACGGATTTCAAACCAAAATACATACCAGCCAAGATCGTAATAAGTTCAGCGGTCACCATCACAAGTTACATAACAGTTCACGTCACAAATACATCGGAGTTTAAACATAGTTATTACAAACCAGTTTCGAAAGAAAGTAGCGGAAGCATTTAGTTCAAATCACACACGCACCCAGAGTTCAAAATACAGTGCCAGTTCAGGATCATCTTCCCTCAAAAGCATCAGACGAGATGTAGTGAATGACCATTGCCCATGGTCCTAAGCTTCTCCCACTGCAGGATAAAGGCAGTTGATACAGTAGCCGTAATATATTTGCCCATCTGCAACAAGTGGGAACAAAGCTCTGAGTACGAGAATGTACTCAGCTAGACTTACCCGACAGAACCAAAAATAAAAGACACCAAGGAATCATGACAGGCTTTCTGGTGGGGTAGCTGACTCATTTGCAAAAAGACATTTTTAGGATTTAGAGAAGCTTTATAAAAGCTTTGCATCAAGTTAAATCTTTATTAACCTGTCAACTACATTTGCACCTGTACTAAAGTAACATGTAATTAAACAGATAATGATAACCAATGATCATTAACAACTTCCATCATGTCATATTTCGTATAACTGTCCAAGTGTTCCATCAACATTACTACTGAAAGGATCAAGATGCCCAAGAGGGGGGGTGAATTGGGCTTTTCTAAAAATTAATTGCAAGAATTAAATCCTACAAGCCAAACTTCACCCCTAGTGCCTAATAGTGTTCCTTATGATTCTACCGAAAAAGTTTTGCACCCTAAGTTCCAATCCTAGACTAGCATGGCAATTCTAGGAAAGTAAACAAGCAATGAAAGTAATGCACGAAAATAAATGCTTGAAAGTAAGGGTTAGGAACACGGCGATATTTTGCTGAGGTATCGGAGAGTCACCACTCCCCACTAGTCCTCGTTGGAGCACCCGCGCAAGGGTGTAGCTCCCCCTTGATCCGCGCAAGGATCAAATGCTCTCTATGGGTTGATTCTTCGACACTCCGTCGCCGCGAATCACCCAAAACCGCTCACAACTTGAGTTGGGTCACCCACAATCTCGTCGGATGATCACCAAACTCCCAATCACCACCAAACCGTCTAGGTGATGGCGATCACCAAGAGTAACAAGCTAGAACTCTCACTTGACCTCAACAAGCCTAATGAGAAGATGGATGTACACTTGCTAGACTCTTATCACTAGAGAGGATTCTCAAACTTTGATTCGCAAATCTCTATCCTCACTAGGGCTCTTGCACTCCCTTGCACTTCAAAGGTGTTTCTCAGCTGAACAAATGAGCAAGAGACCTCTAAAAGAGGTGGTGGGGATGTATTTATACACCCCACAGTCGAAACGAACTGTTACCTGCCAACTCAGCAAAACGCGGGGTGACCGGACGCGCCGGTCGAAGTGACCGGACGCGCCGGTCGCTCGTAACGGTCAAAATTTTGAAATTTCGGCTGAGTGACCGGACGCGCAGCTCGAAGTGACCGGACGCGCTGGTCGCTCATAACGGTCGAAATTCTGAAATTTTAGCTGAGTGACCGGACGCGCCGGTCAGGGGTGATCGGACGCGTCCGATCGTGCAGGGAGCTTACTGTAACGAGACCAGACGCGTGACCGCGTCCGATCGGTGCGTCCGGTCATCGCAGGACCTTACTGGAACGTGACCGGACGTGCCGATCATTTCACAGTCACGTCCTATTACGCTGTTTACCCTCTGGAACACGTGTCAGACTGACCACCGCGTCCGGTCCTCTCAAGAACCATGTCCGGTCGATCAGTTGAAACCGCAGTGAAGTATTAGTACTGACCGGACGCGTTCGATCATGACCAGGACCGCGTCCGGTCATAGGTAAATGGCTCAAACGTCTTCTAAACGCAATGCAACTTGAACTAAGTTGCTTCTAACTGAACTCTGAGCTTTTCTCGAGCTACCTAGTGCTAAGTTTGACAAGTGTGCACCACACCTAAACACAAGACTCACCTAGATCAAGCTACTCGCTCATGCCCCTCTTTATAGTACGGTCAAAGGAAGAAACAAAGATCCTAACGACTATTCCAGATGTATCTCAACACCTTGACATCCGGAACTAACCGTCCTTAATCTTATCGTTAATCCTTTGAAAACCGAAACGATTTCCATCAAGGGACATGAATACCATATTGCTCAAAGCAGTTATCATCTCCATGACCTAACTTACCAACGTTTCTGCAAAACACACGTTAGTCATGGTAATTAAGCGTTGTCATCAATTGCCGAAACCAACACCAGGGCCTAGATGCTTTTAATCTCCCCCTTTTTGGTGATTGATGACAACACTTAGATTCAGAAGATATGAGTTGAGGTTTTCGATCAGGCTTGGTTCACATAAGCATAAAGCTGTCAGCACAAGGGGTTAGTCAATGCTTATGTGTTTCAAGCCAACTGAGTGTACTTATAAGATAAGACATGAAGAGTTAGTACACATAAAAAAATAGCTCATATGAAATCAGAGTAAGGCACGGAAGCACAACCTTATGAGCTAAACAACATTTAGTGACATAAAACAAAACATAGTCTCACAAACTCATTGTCACACAATGCAGGGCAAGAAAAGTAAATATGATGCATGAAAGAGCACACATGAAAAACGAAACCCTCTAACACAACTCCCCCTGAATCTATGCTCTCTCTCCCCCTTTGGCATCAACCGCCAAAAACTAATCTAGGGCTCTGACGGGGGAACAGACGGAGTCGAGTCAGGTGCCGAGGAGCGCGGAGTAATCACAAACTGAGAAGTGTCTCCCTCGGACTCGGAGCTATCAGGCTGACCCTCTGAAGAAGCACGCGGCTGTGAAGCGGTCTGGGTCTGATCAATAGGAACAGGTACTGACGAAGTAGCAACAAGTGGAGCAGTCTCTGTGACCTAAGCCTGAAGTGAGCCAATAGCTGGGGGATCTGTCGAGGCAATGGACGAAGGAACTGTCTCTGTAGTGCCCGTCCCTGTCACAGGAGGAACAGCTGCCTCTGAAGCTGACAACCCTGATAAAGTAGCAAAAATAGTGTGCGAGGGCATCGGCTGACCAGTCAACTCGCTATATGTGGCACTAAGATCAATGAAAGGTGTGCCGGTCAAAAGGTGAGGGCGAGGCTGGTCTAAAGGAGTAAATCCCGTCTGAATAGGCGTGTAGCTCGAAGACTGGAACGACTGAGGGACCTGCAGCTGTGGAGAGGTGAACTGAAAGCTTGGCTGTCCCTGACTCGAAGGTCCACTAGACTATAAGGCTGAAGTCAGGACAAATGCAGGTGGAGGAACCCCAACTGTGACTAGGTGACGCAGAAGATCCAAGTACTGCTGCTGGCTAGCTGCACTCTATCGCTGCATCTCATACTGTTGACGCTGCATCTTGACTTGTTGGCGCTGTATCTCAAGCCGCTGTCTCTAGAACTCGTCCTGTCGAGCCTGTATCTATGCAAACACAACAGCTGTGTCCTGAGCCTGTCTCTGTAGCTGAAGCTCCTGTCGCTCCTGTGCCTGGGTCAGCCTCTCAAGAATAGCCACCATGGCTGGGTCTGAGCGGAAGGCTGAACCAGAGCCACCGGCCTCATGGTCGTGAGGCTGAGGAGACCGATACCTGGGGATGGGCTGATAATCCTCGTCAGTGCTGTCAGAGGCCTCATCCTTAGCTATATCAGCGGGCTGAGCATCTAGATCTACAAGCTCTGCCTCAGCAAGACCCTGTACAGTCGCGTCCTGCTCAGCCGCTGTCTCAGGCACCTGAGGTCTCTCTCTCTCTATCCTGGCACAGAGGCCTGCTCCCTCGTAACTGAAGCCCATAGCTGACGAATATCATACTTAGGAAAAACAGTGGTAGTATCAGATATCTCAGCTCTAATCTCTGAAGGCAGCTCAAGTGTAGATCTGATGATGAAGCAAATCCAATGAGCATAGGGCAGCTGACGGTGTCCCTTGAAGCCTTCTGCCAAGGTGTCCTCCATCTCACTAATTATAAGATCCCAAATGTCAAAAGGTGTCTGTGAGAGGAGGTGGTGAACAACCCATAGCTGCATCCTAGTCAATCCCTCTTTGTAACCAAGCCTAGAAAGAAGAGTACGCCTGACAATAGCATCCAGAACTCGGGCAAGCGGTGTCAAACTGGTAGGTGTGCGACGAGACCCTTTGCCAAAAGGCTCACGAAAGCAGGGTCAGATCAGATCTGTAGGTGGCACAGTACCGCCATGAGGGCGTCTAGGTGGAGCTATCTGACCGAAACAGAGCTGGTGAATCTTCGTGTCTGAAGCTGGGAGTCTGAGGATCTCCCGCACCCTTGTGTTGTACAGTCTGCGGTCGCAGCCTTGGAATGCAAAGTATATGAACTCATGGGCTGAATCAATCCATAGTGAAGCATAGAACTCCCTAACCCAAGTGCCGCAGTATGCACCTGTCCGTCCAAGAAAATCTGACAAGCCTGGTAGAAAGGACAGGTGCGGACGAAGCTGCTCACCCACTACCTCAACAAGTGACTCAATGCGATAGACCCTCTGTGGTCGAAAGGCAATGCCACTGTCAACATAAGCTCTGTAAAAATCCTCCTGTAGAGGAGTATAAAAGCCCTCTGAAGCTATAGAGTCCCTTTGAGGTGGGAACCACCGGCTGACCTCAACAAATCTTAACCCTTGCACCTGACGTGTTGTAGCACTTCTCAAGTCAAAGTGCTCGACAGGGGGTGAACCTCTAACCCTAGGAGGTGGACGTCCTCCACGACGCTGGCCCTCTGGCCTAGGAGTCACCTGAGCTCGTGTGCGTGTGGAGCGGCGAGTCTGAGCTGGCTGCTCCTCTGTCCCCCTCTGGAGCCTCTGCAGGTGGATCAACTGACATAACATCTGCATCCATTGTCACCTCTGTGCCTTCAGTGGTCTCAGTAGTCTCTGTACCAAGTTGTCGACCTTCAAGATGAAAGCGACGCTCGCCAATGCGTATAGCACTGCTCCTGCCACCCCTTTCTGCTGCATCAGCTGCATCTGCCACTGCCTGAGCGATCTCTGCATCAGTAAGAGTCTTCTTCTTCTTTCTGGCCATGATCTTGATGCGCTTTCCACATGCAACCTCAGACAGACGAGGAGGACGGTCGTCCCCGTCACTAGGGGCACCACCAGTATTCTTGTAATGAACCATGTTGTCACACTATAGGGAAACCTCTGAAAGATGGTGTACTGACACTCGAGAGGCTTGGCCTCAAACCGTATCCGCAGGCTTGGCCTCGGATTCAACAACTGAACAGCAGTCACCTCGACACACCGACAAACTTGCTGAAAAGACGGAATAGATGGATCTACTATAAGCAACATATATGATCTAAAAGGTACGAAACCCTAGAGATAGCAAGCATATAAGATAAGATGTGAATCGAAACGCGATGGCTATCTCAGATTGACGAGAAAACAGTGACGAGGTGAGATGACCTTAGTTCGCGAGACTTCCCGAAACACCTGACGAGCGCTGATTTGCCGAATCAAAAGTCAATTAGGATAACAATACCGAAATTTTGGCAAACCCTAACACGAAGATCAAGGATATGCGTAACAACCTCGGAGTGAAGACGTCGCGCGCAGAAAATTTCGACGTCAACCGACGGAGACGTCGTAGTGCGAACCCTAGGGTTAGGGCAACGCGCGATGGCCGAAGACGAAGGTGGTCGCGAGGGAAGTCAAGGGCTGGCCAGAGGTGGCGCAGGTGATGGAGGACACGGCTCACTGGCGGTAGCAGCACACGGCGGCGGTGGTGCAGGCGCGGCAGAGATGGCGAGGTTCCCGGTGAGTTAGGGCAGGGAGGTGGCGGAGTCGCGAAACACGGCGGCGGATGAAGGAAAGAGGAAGTGACCACGAAAGGTTATATGAGGGGTTAGATCCGTTCATCACGCGATGATTGGATGCGGTGGTCGATATGACCGGACGCGGTGGTGCAGCATCCGGTCATACTCTAGTAAGCACCTGGAGACACCGGACGCGTCCGATTGTCCACGATCGGACGCTGACAGCGTCCGGTTTTGATTTGCCCGGAAAACTGAGACGGATGACCGGACACGGTGGTGGTTACCGGGACCGGACTCGGTGGTCAACAGGGGCGCGTCCGGTGCAGCGTCTGGTCACTAGATCAGGAGTTGGTCTTCTGGATGACTGGACGCGCTGGTGGTCGCCGGGACCGGACGCGGTGGTGAAGCATCACTGCGTCCGGTGCAGCGTCCGATCACAGTTTTTCGCCCTTCTTCATTCCGAACTTCGGCGCGACTTCTCCCAATCAGGTTCCAATTCAAAGAGACACAAATAAACACCAATTGGAACATGATATGAGTGACCTCACTGAAACCCTCAAGTTTCTCAAAATAGTTTGCCTTAGGCTAATATTATTTTATAGGAAAATAGGGAACAAACACCCGAGGAGCAATGTATGGCCATGCAATAGAGTTTTTGAACCCTTGGGAGCGTCAAAATGCTCTCTCTACCCATGGACGAACACAAAGGTTGCTCAAAGCCAAACCGAAAAGAAACGACAAAGCAACAACCATGCAAATGTAATGCAAAACAAGTAAGTAAAGCTAGGTTGCTTGTCAAATTTGATCCACGGTTAGGCTTCTTCACTCCTCCAAAGGAGGGTTATCGTAACCATGTTGGCCAAGCCCTAGATGCATTGCGGGTAATTAAACATGACATATAATACAATGCAATGCAAGGGACAACACAGACTCATTTTTTAAAGTTACTAGAGTCAAGCACATTTAGTTCACTTCTCAACCTACAAAAGGTAGCTTCATCCAAAGGTTTAGTGAAGATATCTGCTAATTGATTTTCACTCCTTACACCTTCTAGTGATATATCATTTTTAGCAACGTGATCTCTTAGAAAGTGGTGGCGGATATCAATGTGCTTGGTGCGAGAGTGTTTTACCGGATTATTTGTAATTTTAACCGCACTTTCATTGTCACATAAAAGCGGCACCTTTTCAAGAACAACTCCATAGTCTAGGAGGGTTTGTTTCATGTATAAGATTTGTGCACAACAAGCCCCCGCGGCAATGTATTCTGCCTCGGCGGTGGACAAAGCCACACTATTTTGCTTTTTAGATGACTAAGATACTAAGGATCTCCCAAGCAAATGGCATCCTCCGGATGTGCTTTTTCTATCAATTTTGCAACCAGCATAATCCGAATAGGAATAGCCAACTAGTTGGAATCTAGCTCCTTTGGGATACCAAAGTCTAATGCTTGGGGTATACTTAAGATATCTTAGGATTCTTTTTACGGCACTTAGGTGAGGTTCTTTAGGGCACGCTTGAAAGCGTGCACACATGCACACACTAAACATGATGTCGGGCCTAGATGCGGTAAGGTACAACAAGCTATCAATCATAGAATGGTAAAGAGTTTGATCGATTGGTTTACCTCCCTCATCTAGGTCGAGATGTCCATTAGTTGGCATTGGGGTCTTGATTAGCTTGCATTCTTCCATCTTGAATCTCTTGAGAAGATCCTTGATATACTTTTCTTGAGAGATAAAAATCTCTTCTCTCATTTGCTTGACTTGAAACCCAAGGAAGAATATTAGCTCACCAATCATTGACATCTCAAACTCTTTTGACATCAATTCACCAAATTCTTTACAATAGTCTTCATTTGTTGACCCGAAGATGATATCATCAACATAGACTTGACAAATGAAGATCTCTTCATTAAATTTCTTGGTGAATAGTGTGGTGTCAACCTTCCCAATAGTGAAGCCCTTCTTAATGAGGAAGTCCCGGAGGCGCTCATACCACGCTCTAGGGGCTTGCTTGAGCCCATATAGCGCCTTGGACAACCTATAAACATGATTAGGATATCTAGGGTCTTCAAACCTGGGAGGTTGTTCAACATAGACTAGTTCATTTATGAAGCCATTTAAGAATGCACTTTTTACATCCATTTGATATAGTTTCATATCATGATGTGATGCATATGCAAGAAGGATACGGATGGCTTCAAGTCTTGCAACGGGTGCAAAAGTCTCTCCAAAATCAAGACCTTCAACTTGAGAGAACCCTTTTGCTACTAGTCTTGCCTTGTTTCTTACTACTACCCCTTGATCATCTTACTTGTTGCGGAACACCCACTTGGTTCCAATGACTCTTACACCTTTTGGATGCTCTTTAAGTGTCCATACTTGATTGTGGGCGAAGTTGTTCAATTCTTCATGCATGGCATTCACCCAATCCAGATCTTGAAGAGCTTCTTCTACATTCTTAGGTTCAAGACAAGAAACAAAAGAGTGATGTTCAACAAAAGAATTAAACTTTTGAGATCGAGTCATTACACCCTTTGTAGGACTCCCTATGATGAGATCTTGTGGATGTGCTTGAAGTAGGGGTGAGTTTCTTCGATCAACTATTTGAGGAGTAGGATGGGGAGCATCAACATCTTGTGCTTGTGCCTCGGCTTGATGATGAGAGACATGGGTGTCTTTATTTTCAACTCTCTCATTCTTGTCATCATCTTGAGGCACATATGATGAAGATGGTGGATTGACAATTTGTACATCGTCTTCATCATCTTTAGGCTTGATGTCACCCACCGGCATGTTCTTCATGGCCTCCCTCAATGGTTCATCACCTACATCATCACAATTCTCAATTGCTCCTTGGGAGCCGTTAGATTCATCAAATTCCACATCATATGTTTCTTCAACCAAACCGGTGGCATGTTTAAATACTCTATATGCTTTAGACTTTGATGAGTAGCCAACAAGAAAACTAATATCACAACGTCTTTGGAACTTCCCTAGGTGTTGACGCTTCTTGTAGATATAGCATTTGCAACCAAACACCCAGAAGAATGAGACGTCCGGCTTCTTCCCATTTAGCAACTCATAAGGGGTCTTGCAAAGGAACTTTTGTAGGAAGAGGCGATTTGAAGCATAGCATGCGGTGTTGATTGCCTCGGCCCACAATTTCTCCGGTGTATTGTACTCATCTAGCATTGTTCTTGCAAGAGTGATCAAGGTCAGGTTCTTTCTCTCAACTACACCATTTTGTTGAGGAGTATAGGTTGATGACACCTCATGCTTGATTCCAATTTCATCACAATAAGCTTCAATGTTAGTGTTGTCAAACTCTTTTCCGTTGTCACTTCTAATCTTCTTTATCTTGACTTCAAATTCATTTTGAGCTCTCTTTGCAAACTTCTTGAAGCAACTTGCCACTTCGGATTTATCATGAAGGAAGAAGGTCCAAGTGTATCTTGAGAAGTCATCCACAATTACAAGACAATAAAGATTTCCACCCAAACTCTTGTAAGTTGTAGGACCAAACAAATCCATGTGTAGAAGTTCTATTACTCTTGATGTTGACATGTAGGCTTTGGTTGGATGAGTGTTTGCAACTTGTTTGCCGGCTTGACATGCACTACAAGGTTTGTCCTTCTCAAACTTTACATCCTTCAAACCTCTCACTAATTCTTTCTTCAATAGCTTGTTGAGAGTGTTCATTCTAACATGAGCAAGCCTCCTATGCCAAAGCCATCTAAGTGTGGTCTTGGTGAACAAACATGTCATCAAGTTTGCATCTTCGGAGGTGAAGTCAAGAAGATAAATATTGTTGTATCTAAAGCCCTTGAAAATCACTTGCTTGTCATCTATCTTTATAACTACCACTTCATTTGGAGTGAACAAGCATTGGTAGCCAAGATCACATAGTTGTCCAACGGATAGTAAGTTGAAACTCAATAAAGCAACATAGAGCACATTTGAGAGAGAATGATCATTTGATATTGCAACCTTGCCTATACCCTTGACTTTGCTCTTGGAATTATCCCCAAATGTGATCTTGTCTTGACATACCCCATCCTCTTCAAGTGAGGTGAACATACGAGGATCACCGGTCATATGTTGCGTGCAACCACTATCAATCACCCAATGAGATCCACCGGTCTTGTAGTTCACCTACACACAAGAGATCAAGCATTTTGTTTAGGGACCCAAATTTGAGAGGGACCCTTAACTTTCTCAACTAGTGACTTGGCAACCCAAATTTTCTTTGGCCTATTCTTGTTAGGGGGACCCAAGAACATGACTTTCATCTTTCCACTTGAGTCCTTTCTAAGCATGTAATGAGCATTGAAGGCAAAAGGTCTAGCATGCTTGGGCAAGGGTTGTGGTGGTGGAGTTTTGCACTCATGAGCAAAATGGCCTTCTTGTCCACACTCAACACATCTCTTTGGCTTGGGCTTTGTTTTGCTTTGTTGTTGTTTGGCCTTGACCTTCTTCTCTTGATTTGCCAAATAACCAATGCCACTCCTATCCAATTTCATGACGGTGTTCATGAGTAGCTCACTTTGCAAATGTTAGCCTCTTGTGAACTTGCTTAGGCTGGTCTTGAGATGCTCTTTCTCTTGCTTTAGCTTCTTGTTTTCTTTAATAAGTGACTCATTTGAAGCTTGCTTTTCAAAAGCCAACAACTGCTTGTTCTCAACTTTAAGCATCTCATTTTCACTCTTGAGCTTGACATACTTATCATAGTCATTGGCCTCAACCACACTCTTGCCTTTGCCGCTAGAGCTTTGCTCAAATTTCTCAACAATTAAGTCATCACATGATGTAGCTATATCAATCTTAATAATTTGGTTAGTAGCATCATGTGTCTCAAGAGCAAGCTCATTAGCAACAATGAGAGTATCATAATTGATTTTCAATGCGGTGTATTCATCTTTTAGCAAGTTTAGCCTAGTGATGAGTTCACCATGCTTCTTCTCAATTTTATCATGTTTATCTCTAAGCTCCTTGTTAGAAGTTTTAAGCTCTTTGAGAGAAGAAGACATAGTTTCATTTTGATCTATGAGCTCATCCCTAGTCTT
Source organism: Saccharum hybrid cultivar R570 (assembly GCA_038087645.1). Taxonomy (NCBI): domain Eukaryota; kingdom Viridiplantae; phylum Streptophyta; class Magnoliopsida; order Poales; family Poaceae; genus Saccharum; species Saccharum hybrid cultivar. Next base: position 2,071,893 of record JAQSUU010000426.1, read on the forward strand.
ATGTGCACTTTCAAGCTTAGATGAGAGTGATTCATTTTCATGTTGAAGCTCATCATTTTCATTTCTAGTCCTCCTTATGATTTTAGAATATTTATTTAACAATTTTACTAGTTCATCATAAGAGGGTGCATCATATTCATCATCACTATCACTATCATCATCATCACTATCACTATTTTGTACCTTTCGATCACCCTTAGCCATAAGGCATAGATGAGTAGCGGAAGATGATGGTGAAGGTGGCGGTGAAGGTGGTGATGAAGATGTTGGTGAAGATGATGAAGGCCCAATCACAAATGCGGTGATCTTCTCTTTTTTATTATCACTTTCATCGCTGGAGGACTCACATGATGATTCAATGTCGGTGAGCCAATCACCAACAATATAAGCCTTGCCTCCCTTCTTCTTCTTGTAGAACTCTCTTTTCTTGCATCTTTCTTCTTGTATGGCTTGTTCTTTCTTTTATCATCTTCATCATCACTTGAATCATCTTTCTTGCCCTTGTACTTGTTCTTGTACTTGTCTTTTGGAGGCTTTGGGCATTGGTGAGCTAGGTGGCCAAGTTCTCCACAATTGAAGCAATCCATTTCAGAGATTGGCTTCCTTTTGCTACTTGTGAAGAATTTCTTCTTCTTGCCATCAAACTTGATGCCACTCTTGTTGAACTTCTTTAGCATCTTGGTGGTATTCCTCACTATGAGTGCAAGTGATTCATCATCAATGTCACTTTCACTTGAGCTTTCTTGCACTATCATGGCTTGGCCCTTCTTCTTTTTCTTTTCATGGCTAGCTCTGAAGGCCAAGTCTTTCTTCTTGGAAGATGATGAGCCCTCTTCCGGAGTGATATGCATGTACATCTCATGAGCATTGATCTTTCCCAATACTTGAGTCGGTGTTGCGGCGGAGAGATCACTTTGGTGAAGTACGGTGATAATGTGTCCATACTTCTCAACAGGAAGAACACTCAAGATCCTCCTTACATCTTCCGATTGACTCATTTGAGTGAGTCCAAGAGCATTGAGATCTTCTACAAGAACATTCAAATGAGTGTACATCTCATTAGCACTTTCTTTAGGAAGCATCTCAAAAGAATTAATTTTCTTTAAGGCAATATGATAGTGTTCTTCACGCTCACTCTTAGTTCCCTCGTGGAGAGCACAAAGATTTTCCCACAATTCATGAGTATTTTTGGCATTGCGCACACGATTGAAGATATCTTTGCCTAAGCCCTGGTAGAGTGCATTTTTTGCCTTTGCATTCCACCGGTCGTACTTCTCCTCGTCACCACTTGGGTTAGCGGGATCTCTTATAGGAGGAAGCCCTTCGGTTGCGGCTCTAAGACACCCAACATCTATGGCTTTGAGGTACGCCTCCATACGAATTTTCCAACATGGAAAATTGTCTCCCTCAAAAGTGGGAGGTGGTCCTTCCCCATTAGACATCTTGCTCTAGGTGGTGAAGCCTAAATTAAAAACAACACAAGCTTCGATACCAATTGAAAGGATCAAGATGTCCAAGAGGGGGGTGAATTGGGCTTTTCTAAAAATTAATTGCAAGAATTAAATCCTACAAGCCAAACTTCACCCCTAGTGTCTACTAGTGTTCCTTGTGATTCTATCGAAAAAGTTTTGCACCCTAAGTTCCAATCCTAGACTAGCATGACAATTCTAGGAAAGTAAACAAGCAATGAAAGTAATGCACGAAAGTAAATACTTGAAAGTAAGGGTTAGGAACACGACAATGTTTTGCCGAGGTATCGGAGAGTCGCCATTCCCCACTAGTCCTTGTTGGAGCACCCGCGCAAGGGTGAAGCTCCCCCTTGATCCGCGCAAGGATCAAATGCTCTCTATGAGTTGATTCTTCGATACTCTGTTACGGCGAATCACCCAAAACTGCTCACAACTTGAGTTGGGTCACCTACAATCTCGTCGGATGATCACCAAACTCCCAATCACCACCAAACCGTCTAGGTGATGGCGATCACCAAGAGTAACAAGCTAGAACTCTCACTTGACCTCAACAAGCCTAATGAGAAGATGGATGCACACTTGCTAGACTCTTATCACTAGAGAGGATTCTCAAACTTTGATTCGCAAATCTCTATCCTCGCTAGGGCTCTTGCACTCCCTTGCACTTCAAAGATGTTTCTCATCTGAACAAATGAGCAAGAGACCTCTAAAAGAGGTGGTGGAGATGTATTTATACACCCCACAGTCGAAACGAACCGTTACCTGCCAACTCAGCAAAACGCGGGGTGACCGGACGTGCCGGTCGAAGTGACCGGACGCACCGGTCGCTCATAACGGTCGAAATTCTGAAATTTCGGCTGAGTGACCGGACGCGCCGCTCGAAGTGACCGGACGCGCTGGTCGCTCATAATGGTCGAAATTATGAAATTTTGGCTGAGTGACCGGACGCGCCGGTCAGGGGTGATCGGACGCGTCCGATCGTGCAGGGAGCTTACTGTAACGAGACCGGACGCGTGACCACGTCCGATCGATGATGACCGGACGTGTTCGGTCGTCGCAGGACCTTACTGGAACGTGATCGGACGCGCCGATCATTTCACAGTCGCGTCCGATTACGCTGTTTACCCTCTGGAACACGTGTCAGACTGACCACCGCGTCCGGTCCTCTCAAGGACCACGTCCAATCGATCAGTTGAAACCGCAGTGAAGTATTAGTACTGACCGGACGCGTCCGGTCATGACCAGGACCGCGTCCGGTCATAGGTAAACGGCTCAAACGTCTTCTAAACGCGATGCAACTTGAACTAAGTTGCTTCCAACTGAACTCTGAGCTTTTCTCGAGCTACCTAGTGCTAAGTTTGACAAGTGTGCACCACACCTAAACACAAGACTCACCTAGGTCAAGCTACTCGCTCATGCCCCTATTTATAGTATGGTCAAAGGAAGAAACAAAGATCCTAACGACTGTCATGGAACCGCCCAAATTATAAGAACAAAAGTACAAAAACAATCACCGGAGCAATTAAATTCCCGTACTTAAGCTCCTATAACTCCGGTAGTCCAATAAAATCATGAGGGATTTCAAACCAACCAACATACAAGCCAAGATCATAGTGATCCAACATAACAAGTCATATGTTACATCCATTTCATAAGTAATTCAACATATATCAGAGTTCGATAGAGTTATTACAACTCAAGTTCAAAAGTAGCGGAAGCAAAATAGTTTGAAACTAATATCACCTTAATTCAAATACATGCCAGTACCAAGGTCAATTTCCAACAAAAGCATAAGAGACAAGATAGCTCAGAAGGATCATGCCCATGATCACACTCCGCCATTACAGCAGGAGCCATCCAATTCTTGCAGTAGCCATAATACATCACAAATTGCAACAAGTGGGAATAAACCCTGAGTACGAGAAGGTACTCAGCTAGACTTACCCATCATAAACCATAAATAATGACACCAAGGAGTATGCAAGACTTTCTTTCAGTGGGCTAGCTTGACTCATTTGTGAAAAGCATAAGTTATCATGAATAAACTAATTTAAGTATTTTTGCATCATCTTTATTATAACCTATTCAATCTAGGTAAGCACCTATGCTAAAGCAATCACTTGATTAACCATTAACATCAAAGGTTACCATTTCAGGTTTAGCATTTCCAACATCATCCACATAACCATCCATGTTCCATAATCATTACTACGATGCAGTAACTCGAGTCAAGTGCTCACTATCCAGTGAACGATGGTGATTCGAATCGATTATTAACCAGCTGGTAAGTTATTCCTCACACAAACCTCACTCACACGCTAAAGTGAGGTGTTGGTCACCGAGTCAACCATTCAGGTAAAATCGCGAGCTTGCCAGGAACCACATGTACCCAGGGGCCGTCCGACTGCTCTTTGGCCTTATCATCGCGCCCCCGTATCCTGCCACTACTGCTCTGGTACAGTGCGTTGCGGGCAATCCACTCGGCCCGAATAATCTCCCAGCTTCGCGGTCGGAAGGTACTTTATCTGATCAGCTAAATGTGAGGCTTGCGTTCAACATGACCCGAGGCCCAACAACGGTCGGTCCTTAATCGACACAGGCGGAAACTACAAGCACCCCAGAACCCTGTCTGGTTGCCCAATACTTATTCCGTCCGGTCTCCAATTAACCATCAACACTTGGTTATTTCCAGGATATCATCCATTCTATAGCTAAAGTATTCCCGTAACCACCTATAATTTCAGGTGATAGGAAATCACCGATCGCTACCGGTCTAAGCATGACTAAGCATTTATTCGACCTTAAACCTAGCAGGGTAAGAATGTAATAAGGTAGGCAAGGATAGTAATAAATGCATTAACGGTTTCACTCAACTCCTACAACTTAATGCAACAATACATATATAACATATATATACTCAATTGCTTTTATAAAGTAGGAGGCTTAGAATGCTCCGGGGCTTGCCTGGGATCGAACACTAGGTTAGTGATTGACAGATGACACTCGCTTGGCGAGCATCTCCCATCCCGACACTTGCTTAATCCTTTCATCTTTGGGATAGGTCCACCAAACACCATCTTCAAGTTTGGCTTCAGCATCTCATCCTTCACGTGGTGCATCTAGCGTACCTAGATGAGATGCAAGATGCATGTGTATGAATATGATGAATGGTAACATAAGATGCATCACATAATCATTCAAGTAAACAGACGATTCAGACATAGACACCAAAAGCTATTTAACTAACATCACACAACCAATTAAAGAGGGCAAGCACATCAAGCATAACACAAGTTTAACCAGATCACAAGTATCTTAACTTGACCATCAACAAGGGCATAAGCCACACTTAGCAACACATGGAGTAAACAACCACAACTATCATCTATTTATTTCTAGACTGCAAACAACAGCTGCATGATTGGATCATAACTGGAGTTATACAAATCCAATAGCCATGCAACAAGACATTCTGGAAAGCTTATGAAATTTTCCATAATTCATCTTTAATCATCTTAGCATGATTCTCAAGTTAACCAAGTCAAACATGCATAATTACAGAATCTGGTCCAGAGATTCCAGAGAACAACTATTTCTAGAACCCAACTTGAAACAGTAATTACTCACAAACTATAAGGACAAATGCCACCAAAATTTAACACAAGCTATATTAATAAGTTATTTACAACTTTGTTATAAGCATGTTTCTCATCAAACATCATTTTCATGGTGCAATTACCAAAGTCCCAGAAACTGTCCAGGAAAGTATCAATTGCAAGAATAAATATTAACTTATATTCCAAACATACATTTGGCCACAACCAATGTAACCATCATAAAGTGCATGTTAAATGATCACCAAAAAGCATAGTGCTCATCACTAAATAAATTCTTTTAATGCATTTCTTAATTTATTTAGATAGCAAGGTGAAATAATAAACATATACCAAAAGTCCATAATAAAATCTATAAAAATTACAGTAGCTCTTACATACACCCAATAGTCTACTGTACAAATTTCAAGTCATTTTCACATGTATATCAACCTCTATGAAAAAGACAAATTGCTATTGCAAGAATTCATGTGAGAGCAAGATACACTAATAACTCACTCATATGGCAACCAAAATTTATAAAATTTTTACCACACATTAAACATCATATGAGTAGCATGCCACAAAAATTTCACTTCATTTGGAGCCCTAGATCTGCAGTGATGAAAATGACAAATTCAACTAGCATTAAAACATAACTGCACAAACCTATTTTTACAGAGAAAACTTTAAACTAAAACATGACATATTATGGATCTAGTGCATAGAAAATTTCACAAGGATTCCAAAAAGTTCTCATTTGCTATTTTACGATTTTTCTACGATTTACTATGAATTTCCAAAGTTCCTGTAAAATAATTACGAATCAGTCCCGAGAGCACTATTCATTTGAGTCTATGACAGTGCAGATAGGCCCCTGGATTTAGTCGAATTCCCCCCACGAGGTCCCTGGTCGCGAATGAACAGAGGGGGGGTCGTCGGGAGCTCGCCGGTGGCGGCCGGAGAAGGGCCGGCGGCGGCGGGGGAAAGGTGGGGAAGCATCACGGGGTTCGTGCGCACCCAACGGTGGCCGTGGCTTGCCCCGTGGTGGCCTACAGCGTGCTGGCTACGCACGTAGGCGGACGGCAGTACGGCGACGGCGGCGGTAGCGCGCTCCGGCGACCGAGGTAACCGACGAAGGGGCGCATGAGGTGCAGCGCGACGTGGGGAAGACGAAGGCATTACCGTCTTGAGCAGAGGAGGACCGGAGGCAAGGAACAGTAGCGGCGGCGGCTGCTCTGCTCACCGGCAATGGCGAACGCGCTCTGTGATGCGCGTGCGCGAGCTGTGGGCGAAGCGAGGAGCGAGCGCCAGTGCGTGGGAGAGGATGGCGGAGTCGGTGGTGCACGTAGCTGCGGCCGCAGTGGCTTGGAGCGTCGAGAGCGGCAGCGGCGGCCGGAGCTTCACCACAACGTCCATGGCGGCTCTGTTTTCCGTGGCTCAGAGCGAGGGCGAGGCGAGGGAGTGGCGGAGGAAGTGAGGGCGAGTGAGCTGGGGCTCGCTGCCCACTCCAGGAGAACACAGGGACGCGGCACGAAGGTAGGCGCACGCGTCGGCCATGGTGGGGGTGTGAACTCGCACATGAACGCCACGTCCAGGACGCGTGTCTCCACTGCGGCATTACGTCGGACACCTGGTGTGCGTTGCTGTGGCCATCTTGGGGCGCCGTTTTGGGCTATCTACGGGCTGAACTAGGCCATGGGCCTTAAACCAAAGTTGGATCCCACACGAAGCTCTACGTTTTTCATTAAGGAGCCAAGGTCATTAGAGCAACGGATTAGCGGTTAACTAGTTGCCAAAATAGCAGTGTCAACACCTTGATGGCAGTCACGGAAACTTGCATTCGATGGTCAAAACTTCATCAAACTGAACTCAACTTTTTGTATGCTCTTCATCAAGATGTAAACTCCAACTTTTACTTTTGGGTCAACTTGAGATGCTTAACAAATTTCGGAGAACGCGAGACGCCAATGCCGATGTCGATGAATTTCCAAACTTAGAAATATTCTAAGTGCTGAAAACTGTAGCAAATTCAATCTTTGTGCACCGATTAGACTCGCTTCCAAGCTGATCTATCTCTTGGTCCAAAAACAAAGTTTCTTCTACATAAAGTGAACTACAACTCTCATTCAAGGTTCAACCTCAAAACTGATATAGAAACTGCTGTTATACTTTGACCAAAGTAGGATCACGATGAAGCTTAAATCATCCTTTTTGATCCATTGGAGCATTTTTGGGGCATTTGCTCAACACGAACCTTTGACGACTTTTGTTGTAGAGTCCATCTAGAGTCTTTTGGGCAAGGTTGCAAGGTTGGGTTGATGACCTATATTTCCATTCACTTGATAGTGCAATTCCAGCACTTAGTAAAATCATTCCAACAAGGATATAACTTATCATTTCATGTGACTTTTTGATTCCAAACTTCATGAAACTTTTTGAGTGACCAATATAGATAGGTACTAAGGTGAGACACATGAAGATATTGTAAAAACACCACCCAAGCATATATATTGAAAACTGCCTATATGTAAAGCAAAGGTGCAACATCCAAGTTCTAGTTTAGGCTCATCTCCATAGGTTGACCTTGACATCGTCCTCTCCACTTAATCTATCATGTTTGAGCTCAAACCCACTGCTTAACTGGTGGCAAACACCTGGGGTGTTATAGCCCTCCCCCCTTAAAAGAATCGCATCCCGAGATTCGGTGCGAAGAACTTTCCAAGGGAAGAGAAGCATGTTATCCAATGCCAACATCTGCAAGCGCATCGGGCTACTTAGCTTCAAGCATCAGAGAGGCTAATTGGGCAAGACACTTTCTAATACTCGCTTTACACAGAAATTTTTGTCTGAAAAATTTCCTTCACTGACTTCTATGAAGCATTTTTACTTTGGGAGGAATCCAAGACAATACGGTCCTTCGTTCACGGTGTACGAAGAGTACTACAAGCATGGACTAACTACTCATAGCATCTTTTCTGGTGGCATAGCATGTACAACTTTCGATAAGGGTTGGATCCATATACGAGGTAATCATTCTTCGAGGCTATCAGAAACCGTCTAACCAATAGATAATGTCCATCCCGGTCATAGACTATTCACTCACTCAGATGCCAACTGATGGAAAACTACCTATCGCTCCACATGTGCAGTTCTCTTTCTCTGATGCCAACACTGTATTATCTGAGTCTATTGAGGGAACAGTGAAAGTAATAGCTGACTCTGTCGGTCCTGGATTTCTGCCAAATGTCACCCAAAAAGATTCTCTTATACAAAGGCAACAATTATCTGGTTTGAATCAGATACAATCTCTTGGGTAAAACATATATAAAGTATCATAGGCACATCAGCACTAGAGAACCATTACTACAAAAGGATAATAGCCAGGTCTAGAAGACAACAAAAGTTGCAAGAATCCACCAAACTAGGGAACTAGTTCACTACTAAGCAGGTTGAGCAAAATTTTTCTTTGTGGTGCAGTTGCGTAATAAGTTGGGTTGACTTGCACTATAGCAAAACTAGCCTTCTTGATCTATTTTTGACATTGAGGCTTCCTTTCTAATGCCAATCAATACCTCAAAACCATAATCTGAAAATCTATGGTTTGACACCTTCCCAAATGCTTTCAACTCGTAGTGGCACAATTTGACTTGTAGAACACCTTGATTGCTCACGCATTGCCAATCTAAGAGGGCAAAAACAAGGCACATAGGGGTGCAATTAGTCTTCCCAAGGGTACTGAGGGTTTTCTAATAGCAAAATACCTATCAATTACAAGTTCTTGGCACGCATTACAAACATGACCTTCCAATGCAAAGGATGATCGCAGTCACAGAGAAATTACGATTCGGTACCCATTTATTTTTTTTGTACATATCACACAAATTGCTGCTCCAAAATGCACAAATTTTTGGTGGGCATATAGATCCATGGGTCTTCTAATTGCTCGCCAAAATTCAGCTCAACAGACACTGTTTGACTATCTAGACAATCCATCCACCAAAATAGCTCTGTTTTGAAATGGCAGCAAATCGAGTTGACAAGTCATCTCTCAATCCAATGTTTTACTCAACCAATACTCCTACCAACTTAAGACATTGAAGGGTCGTAAGCAAGGAATGAGGTTACCAGGTTTGGGGTAAATCCAACTTTGTTTGAGTCACTAACCGTCGATTTGAAGATAACCGGTGTAGTGCCACAAAATTTTGGACATATTTTGTGTTCTTCCTTTTCTTTTGCTTCACATGTTGAGGTGTGTGTTTTGCACTCTCTCATCTTTCTCATAGTAGCAGAAGCCTTTATCTAGCTGAGGATGGAAGCTATAGTCTTCCTGACATGTTTCTCAGGGAACAATTTCTGACGTTGATCTAGACACCAATCTTGACGATGCACAAGCATTTGACTTGTGGGCTATTTTCATAGGGCACAAAGCATTATTCCACATGGAGGGCATCCCTATGTAGATAAGGAACCATTTCTGAATATTTTCTGGCACTTCATCTAATAGAACCTTGAACCAAAACTATTTGTAGTACTCAGGGGCACAATGATGCAGATCAAAACTAGGGACATGCTTTCTCTAGTTCTTCACATGGCTAATACAACATCTTGCACTATATACATGATTGTCCAAGATGGAATTGACTTGATAGCACATTTGGAGAAGATGCAACACCTGCATTGATGACCGACTTCAAGGCTTCTTTGCTTACTATTATTCGTTGAGACATAACCATCACAGCTATCGAAGAATCGTTACTTGGCTGGAGATTAACCTTCTTATTGGTAACTAATCAGTTGTCTCACAACACTTAAGTTCTAAATCTTCACTCTTGACCACAACAAGGATTGCAGTCGAAGCACATATGGATGGTCGCCATCGAAGTTTGTAGATAAGGAGTCACACCAGAGATGGTTGATTTTGACTGTATGACCATCATACACGCACGGATCAAGACTTTGATAACTAGGTCAAATGCACAATGTGACGATAAATTCTTATCCCATGGATAACTTGTCCAATAGTAAGTGTTATTTGCCCTTTTTATCCAATGGGGATGACATACGTTGCTCAATCGATGACCGACGTCATACAAGGACACTTGGGAAGAGTCACTTGTCCACCACCTCTTGCAGTCTGTTAATGTTTATGTCGGTGACTGTTCTTCAAGGGTTATCCTCTTAGCAACTTCAGGAGAAAGCTCTACTACATAAGGTCTAAGATATGAATCTTCAGATAAGATATAGGGAGATAACCAAGGAAAATAGTCACGAGAAAGAACACATCGGTTGTCGTTTCATAATGGATCATGACTAGCAACCCTAATACCAGCGCGTGCCGAGCAGCACAACCTTGTGTGCGCGCCCACAGGAGGCTCTCGGTTTTGTCGCGGCACCATAGAATGCTAATCAGAACACCATTATTAAACGCATAAACAAAGTGGAATTTCAAGTGGCACCAATTGGGTGGTAAGAACAAGCACCAGACAAGGGAGGAGTAGCAAGCAAAGGTAGTTACAAGGTTTAGAATCAATAAGGGGGCTATCCAAAGATCAAAACACAATACAAGGGACCATAGCTTAATTGTCGAAGACAACTGAGCAAGGGACTCTTGCGTAAATTCCACTCACGCCATGCATTCACCAAGGTGATTACCAGACGAAAGGTTCTAGTCACGTTGGACAATAACATGAGATCAAGATTAATAACGTTGAGAGACGTCAGAAGTTGAGATGGACTTAGCAAACTTCCAAACAAAATGATACACCGATCAGAGATTGTGTCGATAAGATAGCCACTTGATGTCGCAAGCAAAGATTTCTAGATCAGACAACGAGAGATTAGTGTTGCTCAGATCATCTGCAGGAGAGACAATCGGGAGGTCCAACATGAAATTGGGTATGGTCTCCAGAACTTGGCAAGCAACAATTGTGGCCAAGATCAGCGTTCGTTAGGAATTAACTTGGTTGGTCAATCGAACAAGGGCATTCTCCAAAAAGGTAGCGGACGTCCAAGGCCTAAGCAAACATATAAGGGGACTACGCTAGGGCCTACGGTTCAAGCAAGGCATGGATACACAAACATTCAAGGGCTAGCAACCACATCTACAGGCTCTGGCTCCTACGAGAGAATCTAATTAGAGACGACAACCATGCGATTACGCAACGTGAGCGTTGTTCTAGGATAAATCTATTCGACACTCGCATGCTCACCGAGGACAAAAGAGAGGTCAACTATGACACTACCTAGATAACAAGCATCTACACAACATCACTGTTTTAAGCGAACACTTGAGACAACGAGTCAGGTTAGCTTAAGCACTTGATGCTAAGCAGAAGGCTCACACCTAACAAGCATTTATCCAACAAGAACTAACTATAAGTTTAGCCAAAACAAAAGCATGCTAAAGTAACCAACTTAGTACATACACAGAGCATAGACAGCAACGCAGCAGACACGTGTTTTAAACAAAACATAAGTTGTAAGCATCAAACTAAGGTGGTACTAGACTTATTGGAGAGCTTACTAAGTTATCTATAACTTTCTTATTCACACTAAGGACTAATTCACAGATTACATTATTATGACCATGAAAATACTACTACAACAGAAATTATTCTAGCAGCCAAAGTTCATTATATGCAAAACAATATTTAACCTTTTTGTGTTAACAAGAGAGCACACAACCACATTATTCTAGTAACTCCAAACATTCTTACTTTAGACTAATCAATAATTTAGTTTATTCATAGGAATCACAAGTTACTTATTTATTAGGACAAAGGTGGGAGGAGCATAGTTATATGCACAAAGCAACAATCATGATGATGCATGCTTCGTCCTATTCATCCTCACAAGATTGCCATCCTAAGGTGGCAATCACGTTCTATGACGGTGGCATAACACGCATTCTCTCGATATCGAGCTAGTCGTCAGCTACATTCAACTTACGCATTCGTGGTTAGCATACCTGCAGAAAATTTCATTGTAGCCCAATAATTCCCAATATAGCACACAATAAAAGCAGTAAACTAAATACTCTCCATACATACATCCCCTGATGCATATACTTCGGTATCATAGCTACCCAACAAATGTACCCACAATTAAGTACTTTCATAAATACATGGTTAAACATGTAATTATGCCAGTAACCATAGCTAACTCTCCCCTAGACCAACGGTTGAACGATCATGCTCTCCCAACTCACACTTACCTTGGCGTAGGTGTGACGTTGCAAGAATGTAACTCTAGCGATATATATGGCTATTTCATATATGAAGGTTACCTCTACCATTCGACCACAGGGTAACAGTGCAGTCAAGTTATCACTCATACATACCTTGGATTGGGCATAGATGCAAAAATTAAAACCCCCTAAGTTAGTACTTAATTAAGCCACCTAAGGGTCCTTAATTGGGCATAAAGGAAATGACCACTGGCATACTTAGATTTAAAATTCAGATTTGATCAAACCTATATATGTAGTAGCTATAAGTTGTCAAAAACTGATTTTTGCAAACAAAACCTTTGTTTTCAATACACATATGAAATGTTTAGTGTTGAACCTTGCTCCGATACCAGCTGTCATGGAACCGCCCAAATTATAAGAACAAAAGTACAAAAACAATCGCCGGAGCAATTAAATTCCCGTACTTAAGCTCCTATAACTCCGGTAGTCCAATAAAATCACGAGGGATTTCAAACCAACCAACATACAAGCCAAGATCGTAGTGGTCCAATATAACAAGTCATATGTTACATCCATTTCATAAGTAATTCAACATATATCGGAGTTCGGTAGAGTTATTACAACTCAAGTTCAAAAGTAGTGGAAGCAAAATAGTTTGAAACTAATATCACCTTAATTCAAATACATGCCAATACCAAGGTCAATTTCCAATAAAAGCATGAGAGACAAGATAGCTCACAAGGATCATGCCCATGATCACACTCCGCCATTACAGCAGGAGCCATCCAATTCTTGCAGTAGCCATGATACATCATAACCTGCAACAAGTGAGAATAAACCCTGAGTACAAGAAGGTACTCAGCTAGACTTACCCATCATAAACCAGAAATAATGACACCAAGGAGTATGCAAGGCTTTCTTTCAGTGGGCTAGCTTGACTCATTTGCGAAAAGCATAAGTTATCATGAATAAACTAATTTAAGTATTTTTGCATCATCTTTATTATAACCTATTCAATCTAGGTAAGCACCTATGCTAAAGCAATCACTTGATTAACCATTAACATCAAAGGTTACCATTTCAGGTTTAGCATTTTCAACATCATCCACATAACCATCCATGTTCCATAATCATTACTACGATGCAGTAACTCGAGTCAAGTGTTCACTATCCAGTGAACGATGGCGATTCGAATCGATTATTAACCAGCTGGTAAGTTATTCCTCACACAAACCTCACTCACCCGCTAAAGTGAGGTGTTGGTCACCGAGTCAACCATTCAGGTAAAATCGCGAGCTTGCCAGGAACCACATGTACCCGGGGGCCGCCCGACTGCTCTTTGGCCTTATCATCGCGCCCCCGTATCCTGCCACTACTGCTCCGGTACAGTGCGTTACAGGCAATCCACTTGACCCGAATAATCTCCTAGCTTCGCGGTCGGAAGGTACTTTATCTGACCAGCTAAATGTGAGGCATGCGTTCAACATGACCCGAGGCCCAACAACGGTCGGTCCTTAATCGACACAGGCGGAAACTACAAGCACCCCAGAACCCTGTCTGGTTGCCCAATACTTATTCCGCCCGGTCTCTAATTAACCATCAACACTTGGTTATTTCCAGGATATCATCCATTCTATAGCTAAAGTATTCCCGTAACCACCTATAATTTCAGGCGACAGGAAATCACCGATCGCTACCAGTCTAAGCATGGCTAAGCATTTATTTGACCTTAAACCTAGCAGGGTAAGAATGTAATAAGGTAGGCAAGGATAGTAATAAATGCATTAACGGTTTCACTCAACTCCTACAACTTAATGCAACAATACATATATAACATATATATACTCAATTGCTTTTATAAAGTAGGAGGCTTAGAATGCTCCGGGGCTTGCCTGGGATCGAACACTAGGTTAGTGATTGACAGATGACACTCGCTTGGCGAGCATCTCCCATCCTGACACTTGCTTAATCCTTTCATCTTCGGGATAGGTCCACCAAACACCATCTTCAAGTTTGGCTTCAGCATCTCATCCTTCACGTGGTGCATCTAGCGTACCTAGATGAGATGCAAGATGCATGTGTATGAATATGATGAATGGTAACATAAGATGCATCACATAATCATTCAAGTAAACAGACGATTCAGACATAGACACCAAAAGCTATTTAACTAACATCACACAACCAATTAAAGAGGGCAAGCACATCAAGCATAACACAAGTTTAACCAGATCACAAGTATCTTAACTTGACCATCAACAAGGGCATAAGCCACACTTAGCAACACATGGAGTAAACAACCACAACTATCATCTATTTATTTCTAGACTGCAAACAACAGCTGCATGATTGGATCATAACTGGAGTTATACAAATCCAATAGCCATGCAACAAGACATTCTGGAAAGCTTATGAAATTTTCCATAATTCATCTTTAATCATCTTAGCATGATTATCAAGTTAACCAAGTCAAACATGCATAACTACAGAATCTGGTCCAGAGATTCCAAAGAACAACTATTTCTAGAACCCAACTTGAAACAGTCATTACTCACAAACTATAAGGACAAATGCCACCAAAATTTAACACAAGCTATATTAATAAGTTATTTACAACTTTGTTATAAGCCACGACGTCCATGGCGGAGTCGGTGGTGCACGTAGCTGCGGCCGCGGTGGCTTGGAGCATCGGGAGCGGCAGCGGCGGCCGGAGCTTCACCACGGCGTCCATGGCGGCTCTGTTTTCTATGGCTTAGAGCGAGGGCGAGGCGAGGGAGTGGCGGAGGAAGTGAGGGCGAGTGAGCTGGGGCTCGCTGCCCACTCCAGGAGAACACAGGGATGTGGGACGGAGGTAGGTGCACGCGTCGGCCATGGTGGGGTGTGAACTCGCACATGAACGCCACGTCCAGGACGCGTGTCTCCACTGCGGCATTACGTCGGACACCTAGCGTGCGTTGCTGTGGCCATCTTGGGGCGCCGTTTTGGGCTATCTACGGGCTGAACTGGGCCATGGGCCTTAAACCAAAGTTGGAGCCCACATGAAGCTCTATGTTTTTCATTAAGGAGCCAAGGTAATTAGAGCAACGGATTAGCGGTTAACTTGTTGCCAAAATAGCAGTGTCAACACCTTGATGGCAGTCACGGAAACTTGCATTCGATGGTCAAAACTTCATCAAACTGAACTCAACTTTTTGTATGCTCTTCATCAAGATGTAAACTCCAACTTTTACTTTTGGGTCAACTTGAGATGCTCAACAAATTTCGGAGAACGCGAGACACCAATGTCGATGTCGATGAATTTCCAGACTTAGAAATATTCTAAGTGCTGAAAACTGCAGCAAATTCAATCTTTGTGCACCGATTAGACTCGCTTCCAAGCTGATCTAGCTCTTGGTCCAAAAACAAAGTTTCTTCTACATAAAGTGAACTACAACTCTCATTCAAGGTTCAACCTCAAAACTGATATAGAAACTGCTATTATACTTTGACCAAAGTAGGATCACGATGAAGCTTAAATCATCCTTTTTGATCCATTGGAGCATTTTTGGGGCATTTGCTCAACATGAACCTTTCACGACTTTTGTTGTAGAGTCCATCTAGAGTCTTTTGGGCAAGGTTGCAAGGTTGGGTTGATGACCTATATTTCCATTCACTTGATAGTGCAATTCCAGCACTTAGTAAAATCATTCCAACAAGGATATAACTTATCATTTCATGTGACTTTTTGATTCCAAACTTCATGAAACTTTTTGAGTGACCAATATAGATAGGTACTAAGGTGAGACACATGAAGATATTATAAAAACACCACCTAAGCATATATATTGAAAACTGCCTATATGTAAAACAAAGGTGCAACATCCAAGTTCTAGTTTAGGCTCATCTCCATAGGTTGACCTTGACATCGTCCTCTCCACTTAATCTATCATGTTTGAGCTCAAACCCACTGCTTAACTAGTGGTAAGCACCTGGGGTGTTACAATGACTATTCCAGATGTATCTCAACACCTTGACATCTGGAACTAACCGTCCTTAATCTTATCATTGATCCTTTGAAAACCAAAACGATTTCCATCAATGGACATGAATACCATATTGCTCAAAGCAGTTATCATCTCCATGACCTAACTTACCAATGTTTCTACAAAACACACGTTAGTCATGGTAATTAAGCGTTGCCATCAATTGCCGAAACCAACACCGGGGCCTAGATGCTTTCAACTACGATGAAGTAGCTCAAGTCAAGTGCTCAATATCCAGTGAACGATGGCGATTCGAATCGATTATTAACCAACTGGTAATTTATTCCTCACACAAACCTCACTCACCCGCTAAAGTGAGGTGTTGGTCACCGAGTCAACTATTCAGGTAAAGTCGCGAGCTTGCCAGGAACCACATGTACCCGGGGGCCGCTCGACTGCTCTTTGGCCTTATCATCGCGCCCCCATATCCTGCCACTACTACTCCGGTACAGTGCGTTGCGGGCAATCCACTTGGCCCGAATAATCTCCCAGCTTCGCGGTCGGAAGGTACTTTATCTGGCCAGCTAAATGTGAGGCATGCGTTTAACATGACCTGAGGCCCAACAACGGACGGTTCTTAATCGACACAGACGGAAAACACTACAGTCCGAAACCCTGTAAGTTTTCGTCCGGTCTCAATTTCACATTAACACTTAGTTATTTCATGATGACATATTTTCTCAAGCAGATCCAGGTAACCACCTATAGCTTGCAGGTGATAGGAAATCACCCGACTTCTACCGGTCTAAGCAAGCTAAGCAATTACTTGACTGCGAATGACAAGGTGACAAGGATAGGGTAGAACAGAGTGGACAAGGTATAATGCAGCAAAAGGTTGCAAACAACTCCTAAACATAATACAGCAGTTAAACTAAAGCATTAATAAAATATTTGCAAACCAGGGGAGAGAAATGCTCCGGCGCTTGTCTCTCTCGAAAGAGCTCGGACGGTGGTCTGGGCACTCTGGAAGATCCTCACCGACCTCCTCGTCGGCTTCGGGCACTTCCTGCTCCTCAGGCTGCTCTTCCGGCTCCTCGGGAACTGCTACCGATGTTACTTCCTGCGATCCTGTATGATGCAATCATATAAGTGCTTATGCCTAGGTGCATTGCGAAAATGACATGTAATGATCATGATGAATGAAATACAGATAATTAGGTTCACTTTATTTTATAAAGTAGGAATACATTTCTTCTACAAGGTAGTCAACATCATCCAAGAATACAGACTACAAGCATATGTCATCTACTGCATTCTCTTTTACCACTACCATGCTAAGCCAGTACATTTTATTAACTGCTTCAAAGATACACCAAAGCAAAATCTTATTTACTAGTCATGCATTAACAAGGTTAAATAAAACCCCAAATGTAACTAGGTTTGAACAGCAACATCTATTTTAGTAACATAGAAAAATCTGAGAAAATTACAGTAGCTTTCTATCATCTAATCCAGCATACCACAAAAATTTCATTGCATTTAGATTACTAGAATTTCCTACATAAAAATAACAAGCTATGACCTAAAAAGGAGCATAAAAATACTTTATACTATGAAAAGTATCAAACAACAGATTTAACATTTTTCCTACAATCTACACAATAAATAATCACTACAGAAAAATTATTACATGCATGTTTTATTCATATTTTTCTCTCTAGCAAAAATAACAATTATTAGCAATATTAAACATCTGTACTACAACTCAAGATTTTTCCACAGAATATGAATGACATATATTTTTCCTAGCAAGTACATCACAAAAGAAAATTATAGCAAGTGGAACCATATTTTTTCTGAGCTCTCTGTGATTTACTACATATTTAACAAGAAAACAACAATTTTAGTGATTAAATAAAAACTCTACAGCAAAGTATTTAAACCTTGACATGCAATATTTTTCTCAAGTAGATCTGATGATATGGAACCTAGAAAAATTTATTTGAATATATTTGGAGCAAATTTGTGTAGTCAAACATTTTCCAAACCATTTTCATTTTCAAATAATAAAAGAAAAACGAAAACTCATTTTTCTTATTGCTAACGGGCCGGCCCAGCAAGATCAACCGGCCGGCTACGGCCTTTCGGCCCGTGAGCGCGCGCAGGAAGATAGGCGCGCCACCCGGCTTGGGCTGCGGCCCAAGGCCTTCCTGGCCTAGCTCGGCCGAGGCGACGGGGCCAGGCCGCTGCGGCTGACCCCGTGGCCCCACGGGTCAGCGACCCGAGAGCAGGGGAGGAGCTCCGCCGCCGTCGTTCTCGCCGGTGGCGAGGTTCCCGGTGAGGCGAGCGGCCCTCGGTGATTCCCTATGGCAAGGCGGAGGCAAAGGTGGAAGAATGGAGGCGGGAAAAGCACCCTGGCAAAGGCAGCGATGGTCGCTGGCGAGCTCGGGCGGACGGCGTACGGCGGTGGGCGAAATCCGGTCACCGCGAGGGACGGAAGGTGCGGCAATCGGCTGAGCGAGGTTCAATAGGCGCGAAGCGCAGGCGAGGATGACCCACCGGCGGCTGGGGATGCCGGAGAGCTGCGGCGGGCGGTGGCGGACGGCGGTGGAGCTCTCGCGGCGTCTCGAAAGGAGGAGAGGAAGGGAATGGAGCGCGATTGAAAGAGAGAGAGCGCGCGGAGGGAGTAGGCGGACACGGAGTAGGATGCGTGGCCACTGGGAGGGCGCGTGGCGCGCGGGTCGGCGGTGTATGGCCACGCGGCGGCCGGCGTCTGCCGCTACGCCACGACGTCGCGCGTGCGTGCGTGCGCGGGGCAGGCGCGGGTGTGAGCGCGGGCGGGGACGCGGAGCAGGCCGGGCCGGCTTCGGCGCTTGGGCCGGAAAGGAGGCGACGGCCCGATAAGGCTGAAAAGTGATTTTTCTTTTCTAAATAAATTCCAGATTTTATAATTCGATTCAAATTCAAATTTTGAAGATGAAAAGACATTTTCACAAATTGCCCCTAAAAAAAGTTGTTCAAAATTTTATTCTCTACAACTTTCATTTAGGACACTTTTCAAAATTCTAAACAGATTTTGAATTGATGATTTAAAGTCAAATTTTTAAATGAAAACTCAATTTTCTGAAATAATTTTAGAAGCAAAATTTGGGAAGATTTTGAATACAAAACTTGCTCTAAAAATCATGCTAATTATTTTAAGTTATTTAAAGTTATAGCTTCACAAATTTTTACCACTTTTATATTGGATTTTTACTAATTCAGAGCTTAAACATGTTTATCACAGTTTAAATAAATTCCAACTTAATTTGCATGTGATAATGAACATGTATGAAATGCAAATGCTCATGATTTAGGATGTGAATGCATGCTTAACACCCAGAGGTGTTACAACCTTTCTCCCTTATAAGAATCTCGTCCCGAGATTTTGGGTTACGAACCATTTGTTATAAAAAATCCTCATAAGCTTTTTATAGATATTCTCCCGTTTCCCAAGTTGTATCTCCTTCATCATGATGACTCCACTATATCTTATATGTTTGTACCACACTGTTCCGAGTAACTCTTTCCTTAGAGTCCAACACTTGAACCGGTTGTTCACGATATATCAAATCTGACTTGTGCTTTATGCCTCGAGGTTCAATTCTTTTCTCTGGAACACGCAAACACTTCTTGAGATGCGATACATGAAAAACTAGGAATATAGCACCCATTGTCTCAGGTAACTCCAACTTATAAGCGACGGGACCCTTTCTTTCCAAGATCTTATATGGTCCCATAAATCTGGCTGCAAGGTTTCTACGTACTCCGAACCGTTTCTTCTTCATTGGCGTGACTTTCAGATAAACATAGTCACCAACCTCGAACATAAGCGGTCTCCTTCTTCGATCTGCATAGCTTTTCTGATGGGATTGAGCGGCTTTCATATTTTGCTGAATGATATGAACTTTCTTCTCAGCTTCTTCTATAAAGTCAATACCGTAGTATCTTCTTTCTCCTGGCTCAATCCAGTTAAGTGGTGTTCTACACTTTCTACCATACAAAGCTTCGAATGGTGCCATCTTGATACTTTCTTGATAACTATTATTGTAAGAGAACTCTGCTAAAGGTAACCATGACTCCCATGAACCTCTAGATGATAACACACAGGCTCCAACATATCTTCCAGAACAGCATTAACTCTTTCGGTCTGACCATCTGTTTGAGGATGATAAGCAGTGCTACGAATTAAACTCGTCCCCAAACCTTTATGCAAGTGCTCCCAAAAGTGAGCAGTGAATTGTGACCCTCTATCAGACACGATATTCTTCGGTATGCCATGTAATCTCACATTCTCAGCAATATACTTCTCGACATATTGAGGTGGTCTATATTCTGTCTTGACAAGTAAAAAGTGAGCTGTCTTTGTAAGGCGATCCACAATTACCCAAATCGAATCATGTCCTTTCTGAGTAGTGGGCAAACCTATGATGAAATCCATACTTATATCATCCCACTTCCAACTAGGTACAGACAAAGGTTGCAACAATCCGGCAGGTCTCATATGAATAGCCTTTACCCTGCAACATGTGTCACATCTGGCTACATATGCTGCAATCTCTTTCTTCATCTTGGTCTACCAAAAACGAGATCTTAGTTCTTGGTACATTTTACTACCTCCGGGATGGATAGATAACTTTGAAAGGTGAGCCTCATCCATAAGTTTATTCTTAAGCTCTCCATCTTTAGGAACAACAAGACGGTCATCAAACCATAACACGTCATGTTCATCCAATCTAAAGTGCTTGGATGGTTCTTCTTTAATCTTTTCTTTGATATGGAATATCCCCTTGTCGGTTTTCTGGCCTTCTATTATCTTACTTTCCAAAGAACAACTAATCTGAATACTGTGTAACACTGCAGGATGCGGTAGATCAAAACCATCTTCGAGCAAAGGTTGCGCATTCAGGCAATGTGACTTTCTACTCAACGCATCTGCCACTACATTGGCCTTTCTAGGATGATATTGCACATTCAAGTTGTAATCTTTGATCAATTCTAACCATCTTCGCTGTCTCATGTTCAATTCAGGTTGGGTGAAGATGTACTTGAGACTCTTATGATCGGTGAAAATATTGCACACATTACCAAGTAAGTAATGTCTTCAAATTTTTAAGGCATGCACTATGGCAGTAAGTTCAAGATCATGCATCGGATACTTGATCTTATGCTTTCTCAACTCACGGGAGGCATAAGCAATGACTCTTCCTTCTTGCATAAGAACACAACCTAATCCTGTTTTTGATGCGTCGCAGAACACATCAAAAGGTTTCTCAATGTCCGGTTGCGCTAGAACTGGAGCAGTGGTCAACAGTTTCCGCAAGGTGTGGAAAGCTGTCTCACACTCCTCTGTCCATACAAACTTATGATCTTTCTGTAGCAGACTTGTCATTGGTTTGGCAATCTTCGAGAAATCTGGGATAAAACGATGATAGTAACCAGCTAAACCCAAGAAACTTCTGACTTCCGAAACTATGATTGGTGTCTTCCAATCCATAACCTCTTGCACTTTACTCGGGTCTACGGATACTCCATTCTCCGACAGAATGTGACCAAGGAAAGGAACTTTCTTTAACCAAAATTCACACTTGCTAAACTTAGCATACAACTTATGATCTCTCAGTCTGGTTAAGACAATTCTCAGATGCTCTTCATGATCTTTCTCATTCTCAGAGTACACTAGAATATCATCAATGCACACAACCACAAACTTGTCCAACTCTGGCATGAAAACTATATTCATCAGATACATAAAGTATGCAGGAGCATTTGTTAAGCCAAAGGACATAACAAGATACTCATATAACCCGTATCTAGTAGAAAAGGCGGTTTTCGGTATATCTTGTGGTCTAATCTTTATCTGATGATAACCCGATCTTAAATCTATTTTGGAGAACACTCTGGTTTTGGCTAACTGATCGAACAAAACATCAATGTGAGGTAAGGGATACTTATTCTTGATAGTTACATCATTAAGAGGCCTATAATCCACACACATTCTCAAAGTACCCTCTTTCTTTTTTTTCACAAACAAGACAGGACATCCCCATTCATACTTACTTGGCCAGATAAACTCCTTGTTCAGCAACTCCTCTAGTTGCTTCTTCAACTCAGCTAACTCATTCGGAGGCATCCTATAAGGTCTCCTTGAAATTGGAGCTGTCCCGGGGATCAATTCAATTCCAAACTCCACATCTCTATCCGGCGGAAGACCAGGTAACTCATCTGGAAACACGTCCGGAAACTCACACACGACCGGAATCAGATGAATTGGAATGACTTCCATAGCACATGTCACACTCACAAGGTCTGTTCTTTTGGGCAATGGTACCTGAAAAGTACCCTCTCCCTGGGGATCCTTCAGGGTAAGTACCTGACTTCCTGTATCTATAACTGCTCTCTATTCTTTCATCCAATTCATCCCTATGATGACATCCAGAACTAGTCCAGACATGACTATCAGGTTAACTCGAAACTTTCGACTACCTAACTCAAGGGTTGTCCCTCTAACCATCTGATTGGTTAAAACATCAGCCCCTGCTGAACTTATACGGTAACCATAACTTAAGTCTGTGCATAGTTGTTCATGTTTCCGTGCAAATGCTTGACTCATGAAAG
This sequence comes from Saccharum hybrid cultivar R570, assembly GCA_038087645.1. Taxonomy (NCBI): domain Eukaryota; kingdom Viridiplantae; phylum Streptophyta; class Magnoliopsida; order Poales; family Poaceae; genus Saccharum; species Saccharum hybrid cultivar. The sequence continues at coordinate 2,094,766 of JAQSUU010000426.1, forward strand.
AATGCAATGATCCAGAATCAAATAGAACAACTGCAGGGTTTTGGTTAACAGGAAACTTACCAGCAGTTACGGGCTCTCCCTCAGGAATCTCTTCCACAGTGGTGTGGTGCACTCGAGCATTATAAGTCTGTTGCTTCTTTCTGGGCGGATAAGGACAAAACTTGGAAAAGTGGCCTGGCTGATCACAATTATAGCAAGGTCCCTTCACTGTACCAGCAGATCCGATAGCTCCCTTCGCGTTACCTTGTCCCGCGGTTGCGGCTGTCCTTGCTGGCGGCACTGCCATCTTATACGGCTTCTGCGGCCCCTTGTAGTTCTGGGTCTTATGCTGCGGTGGCCTAAACCTTGCACCAGGTGCAGACGGACGATAGGTCGAATGATTAGCAGTGATAACTCTTGACTGTGATGGTCCTGACTCAAAGGCTCTCTTACGAGTCTTGGAGGTTGTGTACGCGTTGTTCTTCTTCTCTTGTTTCAGACAATCACTGATGAAGTCATTGAATCTGGCGCGGGTATTGGTACCCACATGCTTCATCATCTTTGGACCTAACCCTCTCTTGAAGCTAGCAATTTTCTTAGCATCTGTGTCAACCATGTCGGGAGCATAATGACACAAGTTGTTGAAGGCATGCAAATACTGTGTTATGGTTTTGGTGCCCTGATTTAAAGCCAAGAACTCTCCCAATTTCATCTCAACTAGCCCTGATAGAATATAAACTCCACGGACGGCTTCGGTGAACTCTCTCCACGAGATCTGAGCATTTGGAGGAAAGGTGGTGCGATGATGCTTCCACCACATCCCTGTTGGTCCTTATAACTGATGTGCAGCATACTCTGTCTTTAGTACTTCCGTCAGCCTTAACACACGGAACTTATCTTCCATAGTGTTGATCCGTTCTTCAGCGTCAAGTGGCTCAGTTGCTTCCTTGAAAATTGGCGGCCTAGTGTTCATGAAATCCTTGAAATTGCTGTACTGATTCACTCCATTGCCACCACCTTGGTTGTTACCACGTTGTACGTTGTTGACAATGGTACGCAGGAAATCTTCCATATTTTTCTGTGACTGCTCGGCATTGCGCTGACTTCCCAGAAACTGTGCAAAGAACACCTCTGCAGTGAGCAGTGGAGAAGGCGGCAAATGCGGTTCCAGGTGTGGCTCATTATGGTTGGCGTTGTTAGCACCACTCCCACCTGCACTGACACCATTTCCACCAGTTTTAGCAGCCTCATACGTGGCGCGTCGAGTGTTTGCCATCTGCATATTTCAGCAACAAGTAATGATTAAGCGAAGCTGTAGTAATTGTGAGTGAATGAAAAATTATGCCGTACTGAATTCATTGGAGAGAACAAAGTCATACAATAAAACAGAGGCACAATAATCGCATTCCAATTAAAACAACACCACTAATGAAATTACTTCAAATGCAAACATCATGTCCAATACAACCACGTTGCCAGCATACACACACTGGACTTTATGCGCTCAGGTATCGCATGAACAACAAAGATCCAACATTCCACCAAGTCTCAAGGTTCAAACAAGATACATCAAGATACATGAAATCAAAAGAAGGTCATCGCGACAGGGCCTAGCAGCTAACGCGAAGCAACTAGCCTACTCCTCGGGGCCATCGTCGGGGTCAGAGACGTCACCATTGCTACCATCAGTAGCAGCGTCGTCGTCAGTAGGTGTGGCTACGGGCTCGTCCTCATCGTCGTCGACGTCCATACCGGCGGCTTCTAGAGGAGCATACAGGCCAATCCCGTTGTAGAGCGCATGAAACTCCTCATGCAAGTTGACATTGTACTCCTCTAGCTCCTCGACCCTCTGCCTCAGGAGGTTCCTCTCGTTCCAGGCTTCATTCCTTTCCTGAACCAACTGTCCAATCATGCGGTCCGCATTATTGTTGGCCTGAGTCAACGTATGCACCCGCTGGAGAGAACTATCACCTCTCTCTAGAGCCTGGTCTCGCTGCAAGCTCATGTCAGCCAACTGCTCCTACAAACTAGCGATAGCACGTGCCTGCTTCTTCTTTTGTTTTCTTGCTTTGAGCCGATCATTACCACGCAAACCAGTCAAAGTCTAATAGGTGCACTCCAGACCCTGGTATGCTCTAATAGCTGCATACATCGCACTCATAGCGTGGTTGTCGCTAGCCTGTCCTTCGTTTGGGCCTCTGACTAAAGCACTTCCTTGCGGCTGCACCCAAATAGCATCGCGAGGATCATCTCTCGGAAAAGTGCCAGCCAAGGCTGCTGCCAGCTCATTGGAAAATTGGCTCATTATGTCCCGGATGACACGGAAAGCTGCTCCCTCTGCACCCTCAACCGGAGTGCGTCCTTCAAACTCCAAGTGCCAACCATCCCATTCTGGAGCATCACCAAGAGCAGGGACAGTGATCTCCACTACTGCCAGTCCATCCTCTGCCAACTGGTTCTCGCTCCAAGAGTACACCGGCTCCTGACCCTCTAGGTACCCCATATCATGGAGCACTCTCCAAAGCAAAGTTGGCATGCCAAACTCACTCAGAAAGGTGTCCGTGTTGCGGCGCTCCTGCGGGGCCAACTAGCGTCGGGGTGCTCTTCCACCTGTGGACTTGTGGGCAGTCTACTTCGTGCGGGCCATCTGTACCAAAAGTTTTGATTACCCGGTGAGGACATATTTTAAGTTGGTATGATTTTTATCGAAAGGGGATAATCAATTTATAAGGGGAGGAATGCATAGCATGAATGAAATGCACAAGCAACATGATACATGCACGTTTCTTACGTTCTCACAAACTTACGAAATAATGATATCTATCGATGAATTCGGTGGCATACCAGCGATCTCTCATATACGTAACTAATACGTTCTACACGAGAAACGCTGTTATGTACCTGCAGAAGATTCATTTCAGCCCAATTCCCCATGCATGCATGAAAGCAGTAAATCTATCTACATGCTCTACACGAATCCCCAGATACGCGTACAACGGTAGTAACCACCCAAAACATCGTCCTATTGATGGTATCGCCTCAACGGACGGAACAACCACACATGCGACACTTTTGTAAAAACATGCGTAAAACATGTAAGTACTCTAGTATCATATAAGCACTCTCCCTAGATCGGTGGTGTATCTGATCATGCTCTTACATCTCACACTTACCGAGGCGTAGAGGCAACTGATCCATACATTACCACTCAAGTAAGTGGCACTCATACAATAGCACGCCGTATGAGCGACGAAATAGAAATATGGTGCAAGAACCCCAAGTCAGTACTTAATTAAGCCACCTAGAGTCCTTACTAGGCATAAAGGATGTGACCACTGGCACACTCTTAGTTTGTAAATCACATTTTTCAAACACATTTTTGTTTTAAATACACTTATGAACAGTAAACACGCTAAACCATGCTCCGATGCCAGCTGTAACAGAACCGATCAATTATACGAGATTAAGTAAGAAAATCATCCACCGAGCAGACGATTTAGCAAACTTAAGCCCGTATAACCCGGTAGTCCATGAAATCACGACGGATTTCAAACCAAAATACATACCATCTAAGATCGTAATAAGTTCAGTGGTCACCATCACAAGTTACATAACAGTTCACGTCACAAATACATCGGAGTTTAAACATAGTTATTACAAACCAGTTTCGAAAGAAAGTAGCGGAAGCATTTAGTTCAAATCACACACGCACCCAGAGTTCAAAATACAGTGCCAGTTCAGAATCATCTTCCCTCAAAAGCATCAGACGAGATGTAGTGAATGACCATTGCCCATGGTCCTAAGCTTCTCCCATTGCAGGATAAAGGCAGTTGATACAGTAGCCGTAATATATCTGTCCATCTGCAACAAGTGGGAACAAAGCCCTGAGTACAAGAATGTATTCAGCTAGACTTACCCGACAGAACTAAAAATAAAAGACACCAAGGAATCATGACAGGCTTTCTGGTGGGGTAGCTGACTCATTTGCAAAAAGACATTTTTAGGATTTAGAGAAGCTTTACCAAAGCTTTGCATCAAGTTAAATCTTTATTAACCTGTCAACTACATTTGCACCTGTACTAAAGTAACATGTAATTAAACAGATAATGATAACCAATGATCATTAACAACTTTCATCATGTCATATTTCGTATAACTGTCCAAGTGTTCCATCAACATTACTACGATGAAGTAGCTCAAGTCAAGTGCTCACTATCTAGTGAACGATGGCGATTCGAATCGATTATTAATCAGCTGGTAATTTATTCCTCACACAAACCTCACTCACCCGCTAAAGTGAGGTGTTGGTCACCGAGTCAACCATTCAGGTAAAGTCGCGAGCTTGCCAGGAACCACATGTACCCGGGGGACGCCTGACTGCTCTTTGGCCTTATCATCGCGCCCCCGTATCCTGCCACAACTACTCCAGTACAGTGCGTTGCGGGCAATCCACTCGGCCCGAATAATCTCCCACCTTCGTGGTCGGAAGGTACTTTATCCGGCCAGCTAAATGTGAGACATGCGTTCAACATGACCCGAGGCCCAACAACGGACGGTCCTTAATCGACACAAACGGAAAACACTACAGTCTGAAACCCTGCAAGTTTCCGTCCGGTCTCAATTTCACATTAACACTTAGTTATTTCATGATAACATCTTTTCTCAAGCAGATCCAGGTAACCACCTATAGCTCGTAGGTGACAGGAAATCACCCGACTTCTACCGGTCTAAGCAAGCTAAGCAATTACTTGACTACGAATGACAAGGTGACAAGAATAAGGTAGAACAGAGTGGACAAGGTATAATGCAGCAACGGTTGCAAACAACTCCTAAACATAATGCAGCAGTTAAAGTAAAGCATTAATAAAATATTTGCAAACCGGGGGAGAGAAATGCTCCGGAGCTTGTCTCTCTCGAAAGAGCTCAGACGGTGGTCTGGGCACTCTGGAAGATCCTCACCGACCTCCTCGTCGGCTTCGGGCACTTCCTGCTCCTCGGGCTGCTCTTCCAGCTTCTCGGGAACTGCTACCGACGTTACTTCCTGCGATCCTATATGATGCAATCGTATAAGTGCTTATGCCTAGGTGCATTGCGAAAATAACATGTAATGGTCATGATGAATGAAATGCAGATAATTAGGTTCACTTTATTTTATAAAGTAGGAATACATTTCTTTTACAAGGTAGTCAACATCATCCAAGAATACAGACTACAAGCATATGTCATCTACTGCATTCTCTTCTACCACTACCATGCTAAGCCAGCACATTTTATTAACTGCTTCAAAGATACACCAAAGCAAAATCTTATTCACTAGTCATGCATTAACAAGGTTAAATAAAACCCCAAATGTAACTAGGTTTGAATAGCAACACCTATTTTAGTAGCATAGAAAAATCTGAGAAAATTACAGTAGCTTTCTATCATTTAATCCAGCATACCACAAAAATTTCATTGCATTTAGATTACTAGAATTTCCTACATAAAAATAACAAGCTATGACCTAAAAAGGAGCCTAAAAATATTTTATACTATGAAAAGTATCAAACAATAGATTTAACATTTTCTCTACATTCTACACAATAAATAATCACTACAGAAAAATTATTACATCCATGTTTTATTCATATTTTTCTCTCTAGCAAAAATAACAATTATTAGCAATACTAAACACCTGTACTACAACTCAAGATTTTTCCACAGAACATGAATGGCATATATTTTTTCTAGCAAGTACATCACAAAAGAAAATTATAGCAAGTGGAACCATATTTTTTCTGAGCTCTCTGTGATTTACTACATATTTAATAAGAAAACAACAATTTTAGTGATTAAATAAAAACTCTACAGCAAAGTATTTAAACCTTGACATGCAATATTTTTCTCAAGTAGATCTGATGATATGGAACCTAGAAAAATTTATTTGAATAGATTTGGAGCAAATTTGAGTAGTCAAATATTTTCCAAACTATTTTCATTTTCAAATAATAAAAGAAAAACGAAAACTCATTTTTCTTATTGCTAACGGGCCGGCCCAGCGAGATCAACCGGCCGGCTACGGCCTTTCGGCCTGTGAGCGTGCGCGGGAAGACAGGTGTGCCGCCTGGCTTGGGCTGCGGCCCAAGGCCTTCCTGGCCCAGCTCGGCCGAGGCGACGGGGCCACGCCGCTGCGGCTGACCCCGCGGCCCCACGGGTCAGCGACCCGAGAGCAGGGGAGGAGCTCCACCGCCGGCGTTCTCGCCGGCGGTGAGGTTTCCGGTGAGGCGAGCGGCCCTCGGTGATTCCCTATGGCAAGGCGGAGGCAAAGGTGGAAGAATGGAGGCGGGAAAAGCACCCTGGCAAAGGCAGCGGTGGTCGCCGGCGAGCTCGGGCGGACGGCGTACGGCGGTGGGTGAAATCCGGTCACCGCGAGGGACGGAAGGTGCGGCAATCGGCTGAGCGAGGTTCAGTAGGCGCGAAGCGCAAGCGAGGGCGACCCACCGGCGGTTGGGGATGCCGGCGAGCTGCGGCGGGCGGTGGCGGACGACGGTGGAGCTCTCACGGCGTCTCGGAAGGAGGAAAGGAAGGGAATGGAGCGTGATTGAAAGAGAGGGAGCGCGCGGAGGGAGTAGGCGGGCGTGGAGGAGGACGCGTGGCCACCGGGAGGGCGCGTGGCGCGCGGTGTACGCCACGCGGCGACCGGCGTCTGTCGCTGCGCCATGACGTCGCGCGTGTGTGCGCGCGCGGGCGGGGCAGGCGCGGGCGTGAGCGCGGGCGGGGACGCGAAGCAGGCCGGGCCAGCTTCAGCGCTTGGGCCGGAAAGGAGGCGGCGGCCCGATAAGGCTGAAAAAGTGATTTTTCTTTTCTAAATAAATTCTAGATTTTATAATTTGATTCAAATTCAAATTTTAAAGATGAAAAAGACATTTTCACAAATTGCCCCCAAAAAAAAGTTGTTCAAAATTTTATTCTCTACAACTTTCATTTAGGGCACTTTTCAAAATTCTAAACAGATTTTGAATTGATGATTTAAAGTCAAATTTTTAAATGAAAACTCAATTTTCTGAAATAATTTTAGAAGCAAAATTTAGGAAGATTTTAAATACAAAACTTGCTCCAAAAATCATGCTAATTATTTCTAAGTTATTTAAAGTTATAGCTCCACAAATTTTTACCACTTTTACCTAGGATTTTTACTAATTCAGAGCTCAAACATGTTTATCACAGTTTAAATAAATTCTAACTTAATTTATATGTGATAATGAACATGTATGAAATGCAAATGCTCATGATTTAGGATGTGAATGCATGCTTAACACCCAGAGGTATTACACTCCCCTCTGTATTGTCTAGAATTATTGTATCCTCGAGACTACTCCGACTCGGTTGGGCCACTGCTGTGCTCCTCCCCCGGCCGACAATAGCTTCCCCGACGAGCCTCCGCACGCTGCCCCCCCGCAGCTTCCCCTCGCACCTCCCCTCCCTCTCGATCTCCTCCCTGTCACGGCAGACATCATGGTTCCCACCCTCACTCCACCCTCTGACACCGCTCGCATGGGACGCGGATGCCCGCCTGCGATCGTCCTTCGCCTCCACGACAGGCTTGCACCCTAGTTCGGCTCGGGTTTGCCTCTACTACGGCATTCATGGATCTCGACCACTGCTTCTCGTGAGTCCCTGCTCTTGAATCCTTCTTCCCCATGGCCAGCCTCACACTTCCCATTCCTCTTCTCCTTGGCCGGCGGCGCGACCTCCTCTTCCTCTTCCCCATGGCCGGTGGTGTGACCTCTGCTTCCTCTTCCCCATGGCTAGCGGCGAGCTCCTCTTCCTCTTCCCCACGGGGCGGCCGAGCTCCTCTTCCTCTTCCCCAAGGCCGACGGCGCGAGCTCCTCTTCCCCAGCTGCCGAGATCCCCCCGCCATGTTGGCCAGGGTCAAGCTAGCCCCCATGGCTACAAACGAGCTCCCCTGTCGTGGCCCAATATTTCAACTCCATGCTTTTGCATCCAAATAGAAAACGAATTTGAGCTATTGCTAGGATTCCAAAAGCTAATTCAATGGTCATCCAAACAATAGTATTCGAATTGTGGCCATTTCAATATCATGGCTACTTTGGTATTGAATTCAATTCAATTCCAGCTCCCCCAATATCTACATCCAAACGGACCCTTAGGCATTTTGCCATCCTAGAAAGCAAACCTAGATAGTTTGTTTAATTATAGTGACATAGCTCAATCTGTATCTTGATCACTAGAATTGTGTAGGTTGCTTTCACCTTAGGCTTGCAAAATAATATCTAGAGGTAGAACTATTAGGGCCTCATTTTGGTTAACTCTTTTGCCTAGTTTTTTTTGTGCTTGCAAGACTTTTAAAATTGACTTATTCATCCCCCTCTAGCCATCCAAAGATCATTTCAACCACCCCACACCAACACAGGGGATATGAGTTACCTATTCGTCATCCCCTCTTATTTCCTCACAGAACAACCACATGGGTGCTACACCAATGTAACTGGTACATCGAGTTCATATTATTGATGTTCTTGACATGCCAATAGCAACCTTGAACTTGCTAGCAATCAAAGAACATGTTGACAACCAAATAATTCATGGGCTTTGCCATAGGATGAATTTGGTACACTCTATGCTAGGGTTGTCAATAAAGTAGAGAACAAATGGTCTAGTCGAAACATGTGTTTACAAGAAAGTAACAATAGTTAAAGTTACAAGAAAGTAACAATAGTTAAAGTTACAAGAAAGTAACAATAGCTAAAGTTTACATGCAAACCCATGTTCAAAGTGGTGGCTGTTGGGGTATAATTAATTTCCTTAAAAAAATAAAAAACAAATTTCATTTATACTCATTACTCAAGTTGGCTAATTTTGACTGACAAACTTCAAAAGAAAAACCCTTCAATTTTTTGAGTCGTCTTTAAACTTTTTTCTTTATCTCATCTCGAACAAATTGACTTTTATTCCTTATTCTGATCTAATTCTATTGTTGAGACAGTTGAAAATCGTGTTTACTTGTTCTGGAATCCTTTTATCTTTGATTTGTGAAATCCTGGGGTTTAGACATTACTTTAGCCAGGAAGTGCCCTAATTAAGAGGCTTTTGAAAGACATATGTTTGATTTTGGTAATTGAGTGACAACTAATGGACCAATGCTTTCAATGAGTTGTGGTTGAGCTAGGGTCCACTTGGAGTGATGAGTAAGGGTAGGAGATAGTGGAGATGTAGATCAATAAAGCTACGGCTCATACTTGGAGTAGAAGAGGAGATGAAAAGAAGCTCGAAGGCAAATGTATAAGCTAGAGGTTTTTATTTCGCCAACCAAGATGCAGTAAAGTGAATGTTCAGGTTTAGGATAGATAGCCATATTATTAACATAGAGAATTCTAATGCGAAGACGGTTGTATGGTGCCACTAGGTTTGAATAAACTTTGTATATGCATTGGACCTAGTGACGTGGTGAGGAAGTAAGTGAACATGCTTTGAAAAATGTTTTGAAATGCTAACAAAGTCCCAAAGGTGAAGATGTTCAAGTTGGAACATATTTGAAGTTAGCAAATCCAAAAAGCATCTGGGAGGCCAAACCGATGGTCCAAATGCACCCATATAGTTTTTCCTTTTGCTTGGTTGTCCTCATCAGCGACTAGCTAAGCTCATGGTGTTCACCTTGAGGAGGGTTTTAAATAATCATGTCAATTGCGGAGATAATTGTCATTTTCGTTGCTAATCTGTTTGCTGAAGTTCTCCTATTGTTGTTCATCATTCATCGCAGGAAGAGTGGATAATTGGCACCGCCAATTCCCTCTTTTATCCCGACAGCTTAGGGAAAAGAACTGAAACCTCTCTTGAGTGATAATGTGCTTACGGACCAAGAGTTCATTCAACCTCTCGTGATAATGTGCTTACATGCTCACATTGCAAAAAGAAAAGAGGAAATAGTTCAATGTGTATCATTTGATTGGTGGTGCAAGGCCGTGTAAAAAACTGCCCTTCTAACCCACCCTCCGCCACTTGTGCAGTTTTGCTAGTACGCAGGAGTAGCTTAATTACCTGATACCTCATATCACTTCTGTTGCAATTGTAATTACCAAACCACTAATGACACACAAGACACAACATGCTGAGTTGATATAATAATAAACTAAATAAAAAACAAGCCGGCCATCCTCTCCCCGAAAGCGCCCAAACAAGTCTCTCTCTTCTCCCCACCCAAAAAAAACAAACAAGTCCTTTTCAAACGCAAGATTCTCTAGAATTCGAAACAAAGCAACGCCCTTTTTCTTCGCTCGCGAAAAAATTGAAAAACCAGAAAGGAAACTCCGTTCAGGAGCTCCAATTTGCAGCCACCTTTAGCGAGAAAAAAAAGAAATAAAAAAGCGAAGACAGCCAGCCAGCCACCCCAATAGGCATAGGCCCCCTCAACTCTCTTCTTCCTCTCCCCCGAATTCCCATTCCCAATTCGCCCTCCTCAAATCCGGCGCCTCCCGCATTCGCGACCCCCCCGCGCGCAGATCTGGGATCCGCCGCCGCCCCGGGACGCGCGTGATCCCGCTCGCCCGCCCCCCAGCTGCCAAGTTGGCGCCCCAGCGGAGGTCGCAGCGCCTCGCCGGCGGCGGCGCGGGCTCCGCCGCCGCCGCGGGGCCGCCCGGAGCCGCCTCCGGCGGCGCGCAGGCCGCGATGGGCGGCGACTCGGGCGACGCCGTCATGGCGCGCTGGCTGCAGTCCGCGGGGCTGCAGCACCTCGCCGCGGCCTCCTCCGCCGCTGGCGGCGCCGCCGACTACCGCGCTGGGATGCCTGCTGGGTTTGGCGGCGCTGGCGCGGGGAGCATGCTGTCCAGCCTTCTCATGCAGGTGAGGTTCCTCTGCCTCTCTCTCTCTCTCTCTCTCTCTCTCTCTCTCTCTCTCTCTCGGGAGATGAATGCGTGATCTAGCTGTTAGAATGCGGATCGTGATGTTGGCGCGTTCCAGTGCCGTGTGTTCCGGATCGGGTTGCTGTCGATACGAGGGGTTGGAATCCCGCGATTGGCTTTAGGGTTTGTTGCTTTGCGCGGAATCGATCGGGTTCTGCTTGGCTTCATGAATAACTGGTTTTTGTCGTCCGGCTGTCTGGCTACGTCAGCATGATTAGAATCTACAATCTTTTCTAGGCTTTTTAACAGCATATGTCATATTAATCGAGGAGTGTGATGAGCTGTATGAAATGCCCTACCAATTAATTCGCAGGCAAACCCACATTGTCGAACTGATAGCCATCTGTGATTATAAACATCTTTACGCAACGTGTAAACTATTCTGTATTTTTAAATGGACTTCGGAAAGAGAGTCGTTAGAATGGAATTGAGGACTTGATTTTTGTTCTTTATGGTTTCCTTTAGGTGGTATTCTGATTGTTGATTACCTTTGGAATGCCTTTGAATACCATACTCCTGCAGGGAAAATATTCTGACAAAATCAACAAGAGATGATTTAATTCATGTGTTTATTGTTTGTTATATGTTCAGATAAAATGCAACTTGTACTGACTGCAGCAAGAAACGATCATGGGCCTATTGTGACAAACCATGCATGATCACATCGAATATCATTTTGGCTTTGTTGGAAGTTGAGGCGTCCAGGAAACCCAATTAACTTGAATCTAGTATGATTCTTGTGTAGTTTTGTTGACAACAGAGCACCAAGTTAAAACTAGAAACTAACTTTCAACACATATGCAAATGTCTGAGGTGCCTTATTTAGTACTTGTTTGTTATGTGTGATGTAACTAAATAAATTCTTCTGTTTTCTTCTAACACTGTTTCCTTCAAGTATTGCTTGCCACTACGTAAAAGTATTAGGGTTTTCCTAGTGATGGGATGTTTACATATGCATGTACTCTCATAACATGTGCAATTGCATAAATGATGATCAGCATTACTATTATTGTTTCATAGGGCTATGGGCCAGAATCGATTGAAGAAAAGCAGAGGCTTTATACGCTTCTAAGAGGTCTAAATTTTAACGGAGAGTCTGCACCCACATCAATGTCTGAGCCCTACACACCAACGGCTCAGAGCTTTGGTGGTGGGAACCCTGTAGAGGGGTTTTATTCACCCGAACTTAGAGGGGAACTTGGTGCTGGACTTCTAGACCTCCATGCTATGGATGATACTGAGCTTCTGTCTGAGGTATGCCCTGTAAGCATTCGCGATGGCGTGATCTATGTGTGAAAACAGTATTTCGCATTGATTCGTGAAGTGGCTTCATCAGTCTATTTTAAGCTATTTTTCTGTTGGCAGGATGTAGCGTCGGAACCATTTGAGCCATCACCTTTTATGCCAAAGGATATTGATATTGATGATGATGATGAGGATGTGATATCAAGGAGTCAGCAAGTCCCAGTAGATAATTATGGTGTGGTGACCAGTGAAAAAGAGAGCACTTCTCGAGAAAATAATGTAGCAAAGATTAAAGTAGTGGTATGCTAATCTTGTTCAAGTCAGTGATATGCTTGAATCTGGTTAATACTTGACATATCTGACTTAGTTCTTCACATTTTCAGGTAAGGAAAAGACCCTTGAACAGAAAGGAGCTATCTCGAAAGGAAGAAGACATCATAACTGTGCATGATTCATCATGTTTGACAGTCTACGAGCCTAAGCTGAAGGTATCTATGACTCATCTTCAGGAAGTTTTGTTGTGCTTATATAAAGCTACAACAGTTTGTTTAGATTCTTTTCATGGTTATGGAAACCAACCATTTTACACTTAAATGTCTATTTGATGCATTAGATGGTCAACATAGGCAGAGATACTCCTTTAACTCTTTTATGGTTGTACTTCATGGCCATGAACAATGTACTCATGTGCTTACCGTGTTACTTTCTTGCTGCTAGTCATATAACTATGTATCAAAACCTGGAATACTGACACTACTGTAGACATGTAGCTTTCCAGTGTTGTGTGTATATATTTGTGTTGGGGCGTGTCTGTTCCTTGGAATGGGCAGGAAGAGTTTGCGACCATTTTGGTTTAATGTTCTAATTTAATTGTAACTTAATGTCTCCTGTTGACTATCATGTTGGGTTTAACATTGCTGCTATGCATCCCTGAGCTTATATTAATGAACCTATGCAGTGAACCTGTGGTGCTTAAAATAATCCTTTAGAACGTTTATCGAGAAAAAAGACATCAAAACTAACTGAAATTCTGCTTGTTTTCCTTCACTTATCAGTATATATATATATATATATATATATATATATATATATATATCTTAAATGCTGTAGGATAAATGTGAATTCATAATCTTAAGATTTCACGAGTACTTCTTTGGACCTGTTTTTCCTACTTTTATGATGTTTGATAACATATTCTTTCCACTGGAAGGTGGATCTGACAGCCTATGTGGAGAAGCATGAATTTTGTTTCGATGCTGTCCTCGATGAACATGTTTCCAATGATGAGGTGTTGCTCTTTCTTATCTGTTTTTTTCTCTCTAACAAGCAGGAGGGTGTACGATCAAAATAATTATCATTTAATTTAATTTACAGTTAACCTTATGGAATTTTCTGGACAGGTTTACCGTGAAACAGTTGAGCCCATAATTCCAATTATATTTCAGAGAACAAAAGCAACATGCTTTGCTTATGGCCAAACAGGTTAGATAATACATTCTGTTATTACAGGGTTACCAATATATATTTTTATGTATAATTGCATTGTGGTTTCTTATAGTTTCTATTGACCTACCATCTGTCTAATTCGTGAACAGGAAGTGGCAAGACATACACAATGCAGCCTCTGCCTCTGAGAGCTGCACAAGACATGGTTCGTCTATTGCACCAACCTGTCTATCGGAATCAGAATTTTAAGTTGTGGCTTAGCTATTTTGAAATATATGGTGGGAAACTCTTTGATCTTCTATCTGACAGAAGGTTAGTTTTTGGATTTTCTTTTTTTGGTTACGTCACCTGCTTAAATATTTAAAAATGGCATACCTGTCTACCTTCATGATTTTGATGTATTGAATACCACACTATCACATTGTCTTTGTTTTTTTCCTTCTTCCTGGTTGTGTGTGGGTGAACTTGTGCATGTGTGTGCTTGTTGCTCGTATTCATGATCTCTGGTGCGACCGTGCGAGTGTTGAAGCACGTCTCTACTTCAAAGTATCTATTCTTCATCTATACATAGTCTATTGTTAGCCTTGAACCATTATTTGTTTGGATGAGAAATCCATGTTTTTGGATATTAGGCCGAAATGCCGCTTGATGCTTTTATTTGTAAAACAGCATCATTGTAGATTTTTGAAACGCTGTTAAAGTTCCCTTTGTTGTAACCTACATTTTTCATCATTTTCTGAAAGGAAATATTTATGTCTGAAACAATGGCACTTCCTTTTGGATTTTGAAGATTTATCTTATTGTTTGTAATATGGGCCTAAAAATTGTTTTTGGGATGTTCTGTCCAGATTATTTTACCTGAACTGAAATGTTCTATCCTTTGTTTTATAGGCAACTACTGATGAGGGAAGATGGCAAGAAACAAGTTTGCATTGTTGGTCTACAGGAATTTGAGGTTTCTGACGTCCAGATCGTCAAGGAATATATTGAAAGAGGAAATGCAGCCAGGAGCACAGGGTCAACAGGGGCCAATGAGGAGTCATCAAGGTCACATGCTATTCTGCAACTGGCTGTGAAGAAGCACATCATTGTAAAAGATACCAGGAGACAGAGAGATCGTGATGCTAATGAAGCTAAAAATACTAAGGCTGTGGGGAAAATTTCATTTATTGATCTTGCTGGAAGTGAGCGTGGTGCTGATACTACCGACAATGATAGACAGACAAGGTGTTGGTTATGTTTCTGTAGATTTGCACTCCTTTATTGATTTCTCAAGCTCCTTTGCCATCTCACTTATTTTAACCATCAACTTGTTATCATATATCAGGATTGAGGGAGCAGAGATAAATAAAAGTCTGTTAGCTCTCAAGGAATGCATTCGAGCTCTTGATAATGATCAGATACACATTCCTTTCAGAGGAAGCAAGCTTACAGAGGTTCTTCGTGACTCATTTGTTGGTAACTCTAGGACAGTGATGATTTCTTGCATTTCTCCAAACGCAGGTTCATGTGAACACACACTAAACACCTTGAGATACGCTGATAGGTAACAATGCTATATCCAAGTGATATACATGATTTGTTTTGTTTAAAAAATGCTTCCTGTCATTAACTTCAATTTAATAATAACAGGGTCAAAAGTCTCTCCAAGGGCGGAAACACAAGAAAAGAGCAGTCGACAGGACCAACTACCACTTCTAGCCGGGAGTCTTCGTCAGCTCCATCATATCCATTGCCTGCTGAAGCTGAAGAAATTCCTAATCAGATTCAAGAGAAGAGACCAGTTGATACTTACCGGAAGGGCACTGAAAATTTGATCTCCAACGCTTCTGTGGATCCTGACAGAAATTCTTTTAGTATGATTCCAAGTTATTCTAATAGAGGGAGAGAAGAAAACGGCACAGCATCTGGTAATGACAGGGAGAGGTATGATATGAAGTCCAGCCAAACTGCTTACACTAGTAAGGCACAGTTGGTTCAGAATTCAGCAAACACACAGGAGGAGGAGAAAGTCACTAAAGTCTCACCTCCTCGGAGAAAGGCTTATAGAGAAGACAAATCTGATAGGCAGAGCAACTACATGAAAAAGGATAATGGTCCTGAGACAGGTCGGGCTGGGTATAAGATACAGCAGGCAAAACAGCTGCAACAGCAGCAAAGGCCAGCATCTGCTTCAGCTTCATCAAGGCAATCTGAAAAGGAAAGTTCTTGTGATGATGTTGAAATTGATGCAATTCTTGAGGTAAAGAACAATTCATGAATACTGATTCGTGAAACTGCTGTGTTATTTCATCTTGCATCGAGCTGTGGTGCTAAGCTTTCTTTTGTATGTTAGGAAGAGGAGGCCCTCATAGCAGCTCACAGGAAGGAAATTGAGAATACTATGGAGATCGTGCGTGAAGTAAGTCTTAATCTACTGAATACAGTCCATGATAATGTTCTTAGATTGACAGCTGTGTACAATAAGTCTTTCTGTATACTACTACCTCCATTTCAGAATGTAGGGCATATTAGAATTCCGAAAAACCAGACACTGCAAGCTTTGGCCATCAAACAGTTAAAATCTATGTTTATGTTGTGGCGGGCTAGGGCTAGGAGAATCGAGAGAGAGACTGGCGAGCAAGAGAGAAGCGGCGGCGAGGCAGCGACGCCGTGCTCGGCGTCCCCCACGAACAGGGGAGCGGGAGAGATTGATCTCAATCTCTAGCTGCCTTTCTCATTAACCAACGTTTAGGCTTTATAGCCTGAAGCCTAACAAACTTGACTGCTAACTTTAATCAAGGAATAAACAAACACCTAAATAATAGGATCCTATCAACTGACGTCCAACTCGCTGGAGACTATGGTGATTGTGATCCCGCGCTTCTTGGTTTGGCCCGCGTCCTCAGCCAGCGACTCTGGTGGCCAGCTTCCTTAGCCACGGCTCTGCCTCTTGTTGCTGTCCATAACACTTCTCCCCCCCTCGACGAGCAGCTCGTCCTCGAGCTGCAAGGGAGGGTGCGCCATGCGGAAAGCGTCGACTAGCTCCCATGCTGCTTCGGCGTCGGATGGACTCGCCCATGGTGTCAGCACGTGCCAAAGGCCACGCTGGAGGCTAGCTCGCCGAGCGTGCTCGGGCTGCTGGAGAAGGCGGTCATGATGTAGTGTCGACAGGGGCGGTGGAGTCAGCGGCGGAGGTCCTTGGAACGTCTTCCGAGTGCCCATGTGGAAGACAGCATGGATGTGGGCACCTTCATGAAGCTGGTGGTGGTAGGACAGTGCGTCCACGTACGCCCAGACAGAGTTCGGCCATGCATACTTGGGTCCTAGCATGCCATGGGGGCCCGGCAACCAGGGCTGGACGGGGTGATGGAGCAAGGGACGCCATCTCCCGTCACCCCCAGAGAACCCCAGTGCATGGTGGCGCCGTCCATAGTCCTGGGCTTGGAGAAGATGAGCGTGTATCTCGGCGAGGAGCGCGTCCCTGGCCAAGTCGATGTAGCAGTCGGTGCTGAACCGCTGGAGCGTCGTTCGAACGCCCTCGTGCTCGTGGTCGGCCGTGTGCGCCAGCTGGCGGACCTCGGGCAGAAGGGCCGCGGAGCTCGGCACAAAGGTACGGTCGCCGTAGAGGATGAGGCCGTCGCTGACGCATAGGGCGCCCCGACTGGCGGCGCCGAACGCTTTGCGGAGGGCGCAGGTGGCGGCGTTGGCCTCCTGCTCATGGCACAACTCCATCGCGCCGGAACCAGAGGCGTCGTAGCCCAGCTGAGACGGGAGGACAAGCAGCTGAAGGAGTCCGCCGGGGTGGAGGGCCTCCGTCTTGTTGCGCTCGCCCGTAGCACTGGAGCGGATGAACGCCCTGACGAGCTGCATGTCGTCGTTGATGAAGAAATCGGAGTGGAATCTCTGCAGGGTCTGCTGTACGCCATCATGTCCAGTCGTGTGGGCGAACTGTAGGACAGTGGCCAAGGCCACGGTAGAGGCAGGGACAAACAAGCTGACGCCGCGGAGTAGGAGTCCATCCAGGACGTGCCACGGCTCACCACTGTCATGTACGAAAGGACTGTGGAGGGCCTGGCGAGTGGTAGAGTCTTGACCGTCATGACGGAGGTCGTCAAGGATCGTGAAGGAGGGTCCCGAGGGCGTGTTGCTGTGCGAGCCATCCTCTGCACGGTGAGACCGCGCAGCCCCACCCATGTTGAGGCAATGCGGTATTGCTGGTGCCGCGCCACATACTACGTGGAGGCGATCCGGCGCGGGAACGTCGGAGTGCAGCGAACCGAGGCCCCGCCAAAGGACACGGCGGCCCCCACGCCAGAAGGCCAGGCATGAAGCATCGAAGTCCCATAGGAGCGGCCCCAGTGTGCGGAGGAAGGAGGCGCCGAGGACCATGTCGTAGGTGTCGAGCAGAACGGAGTAACAGTCGATGGAGAACAGCTCCACCCCGAGGCAGATGGCGACATCGCGCGTGAAGCCCTGGCAGGCTACTCGGCCGCCATTGGCCACGGTGACGTGGGCGCCTGCCTGTGCACTGGAGTTGAACGCGAGGCCGGCCTGCCGAGCGATAACAGGATGGATGTAGTTGTGCGACGAGCCGGGGTCGAGCAGCGCGACAAACTGCTGGTTGGCGATGGAGAAGGGCAGCTGCATCGTCTCCTCCGTGCGGATCTCGGCCATGGCGTGGAGGGAGAGCACCGGGGTGTCCACGGCTGGCTTGATCGCCCTTGTGTTAGGCGTCTTGGTGTCATCGGGAGCAGTGACCTCGAGGTAGAAGAGGCGTTGGCACTTGTGGTCAACGGCGTACTGCTCGTCGCAGCTATAGCATAAGCCCTGACGGCGGCGTTCCGCGAACTCCGCCTGGGATAGACAGCGGAACGGATGCGGATGTGGTGGTGATACCGGCGCGAGCGCGATGGGCGACTGCGCCGAGTCGGTAGGCGTGACGGTTGTTGGAGGAGACCCGATGGTGGCCCGAGTGGTGTGAATATCCTGTACTGGTGGCGACAGCACAGCCAGCCCGTCTCTCTCAGGGCCGCGCGCCAAGCTCCTTGTGTGCTGAAGATCGTACGGGTCGAGCAGCGCGACGTGGATAGGATCCGGGAGCCTGCCGGTGAGGAGCGTGTGCTGTGGTGCCGAGGGCTGGCCAGAAGGCGGCAACCGATCCGGAAAGGCCTCCTGGAACGCGTCGGGGGTGGCACGACATGGCCGGTGTACCAACTCATCCAGGTGATTGTCACTGGGTAATGGCCCGAAGCGCTGATGGCACAACGTCTTGAAGAGTTCCCAGATGAACGTGCCCACATCTCTCGCATCGCGTTCCAACTTGTAGTACCAATGCTGGGCGACCCCCGTCAGATGGAAGGAGGCCAACCAGATCTTGTCACGGTCCCTGGTCCGCTGCACGTGGAAAAATTGGTCGCACTGGTGCAGCCAGTCCAAGGGATCATCGGCGCCGTCAAACGTCGGGAAGGTGAGCTTGAGGACCTCTGGAACACCGACAGCGATGGGCACCGGGATGGCATGGTGCTGCAGTTGCGGCACCGGACTGGTTGAGGCGAACGACGGAATCGGCGATGGAGAGGGCACAAGCGGTGCCGGACTGCTGCCCGCCGTGGTGACAGACACTGGGGCAGTCAGTGGTACTGGAGGAATGCCGCCGGAGACAGAAAGGGCGTCCGGAAGGCGTGGTTGGGGAGCCGCCGGCAGTGATGGCCAGGTCTCCACCGTAGTTGGCAGTGATGGCCAGGTCTCCACTGCGGTCGGCAGTGATGGCCAGATTTCCACCGCGGTCAGCCGAGTAGCCAGGTCGTCCATCTGGCGCTGGAGGTCGTAGACGGCGTTTGTGAGGGCGTCGATCGCAGCCACCGGAACTATCGTGGTAGAGGACAGGGCCGGAACAGCCCACGTAGGAGCGGCGTGCAGCGAGGTGGGAGTCATGGCAGCTGTGGAGGTGGCGATGATGGTGGACGTGGTGGCGGCGGAAGCAGAAGTAGGCTCGGGTCCTGGCATATCCGATACCAAATGTTGTGGCGGGCTAGGGCTAGGAGAATCAAGAGAGAGAGAGAGAGACTGGCGAGCAAGAGAGAAGCGGCGGCGAGGCAGCGACGCCGTGCTCGGCGTCGCCCACGAACAGGGGAGCGGGAGAGATTGATCTCAATCTCCAGCTGCCTTTCTCATTAACCAACGTTTAGGCTTTATAGCCTGAAGCCTAACAAACTTGACTGCTAACTTTAATCAAGGAATAAACAAACACCTAAATAATAGGATCCTATCAACTGACGTCCAACTCGCTGGAGACTATGGTGATTGTGATCCCGCGCTTCTCGGTTTGGCCCGCGTCCTCAGCCAGCGACTCTGGTGGCCAGCTTCCTTAGCCACGGCTCTGCCTCTTGTTGCCGTCCATAACAGTTTACTTGTTTAGTGGACAAAAAGATAAACCAATAGACTCCATCCCAAAAAGGAATGTTGCAATGTTTCAAAAATCATCACAAGTCCAGAAACAAAATAGACAATCAATGAACCTGGCACTGGTCATCATGTGCTGACAGTGACACTTCTGTTTTTTTTAAATCTTAGCATCAAAGATGAATTTCAATCTGAATTGTTGTGGCTATACTTAACTTTAGGTGTATTACATACATGATTTTTGTGATGATTTTTGAAACATTGTAACATGGTATTTTAGCTAACGAGGGCGCCATATGATTTTCCTTATAAATATTATATTGTAAGAGAATCAATGGCCAAACCATACCTTGATAGGTCCTTCTAATCATAATGCGCCTTATTATAGTGATATTAGTGTGTTCCTAGGAAGAAATGTGATTATCTAGTACACATATATGTCCAGTTATCATAAAGAGGGGACCATATATTTTGTGAATTAAGTTTAAGTTGTCTATTTGCTTTAACTTCCTTGTTTGTTCTTTTGTTGTGAGGTCACTGGTTGATACCACTGTGACTTCAATATTATTCATTTTGCCATGCTGCTTAAACATATGTTTTATTTGTCTCAGGAGATGAACCTTTTGGCAGAGGTTGATCAACCAGGTAGCCTGATTGACAACTACGTGACACAACTGAGCTTTCTGCTGTCACGCAAGGCTGCAGGCTTGGTCAGCCTCCAAGCACGCTTGGCACGGTTCCAGCACCGCCTCAAAGAGCAAGAGATCCTTAGCCGCAAGAAACCTTCCAGATAGTATGATCAGCAATGGCTCTGGCCTTTTTGCTTGGTAATCTGATTGCTTGGAGCTCAGTTGTGGTCCATCAGTTGTTTTTTACCTGTGCGCTCCAGCAGTAAATGCTAGCCCCAAGCAAGACAGTGATAGAAGACACATGGGAGTGACTTAGGGCGGTCTTGATGTTGAGGCCATGGTCCTGGTTCATTAATCATATCACCTGGACAATTTGGGTTTGTCAGGGTTGATAACCAGTTTGGTAATAGTTCTTTTTACACTGGGGCTGCTTGGGTGTGGTTTTCTTTTTTGGCCGATGTATGGCTTGCCCACTTTGCCTTTCTTTCTTTTCCCCATTTTGTACGAGGACAAACTGGACTGTTGTTTGCAGATATCAGTGGGTCGATTTTCACCGAGGGGTCTTTGTGGAAACAGATACATTGTTGTTGTATATTCATTACTGATATTATTTGCATTGAGGAAGGAAAGGATGTGTGAATGGTGAAGCACTTGAAATTGCTTTTCCCCATTTCTTTTCAGCTAAGGGCTTGTTTAGTTCGCAAAATTTTTTGCAAAAAATCACTGTGACAGACTAGCATTTTCGTTGTTATTTGGTAATTAGTGTCCAATCATGGACTAACTAGGCTTAAAAGATTCGGTCTTGTGATTTACAACTAAACTGTATAATTAGTTTTATTTTTTATCTACATTTAATGCTTTATGCATGTGTCCAAAGATTGATGTGACACAGAATCTGAATTTTTGGGAATTTTTTTTGAACTAAACAGGCCCTAAAACAGGGAACACCCACTGTGACAGTCAGCATTTATGGTTCACCTACTGTGACACCTACTGACCTTTTCTTAGTGTTCTTTTTTTGTGGACAAACTCCAAATGTTTAGAAGGGCACTCACTTGTCTCCAACATAAGGTATAAATCTAGTTGAAACTCATGGTATTTTTGTGGTTCTATAAGCATTATGGCTCTTTGTTAGCGGTGGTCACGGAGGTCCTAAGCTAAGCATCAATAGGTTTAGCTTGAATATTTGATTCTAGCTTGAAGATATACCATCTAATTATTTAAAGATCAACAAGATCACTGTTACAAAATATGAAAATTGATAACTACTCAGGAATGATGATAGTGCGTCTAGAGGACTAAACAACAACAAAGATATTGCCATTCTCATTTCCCTTTGTATTCTTTTTACAATGATACTATTTTATCCAAGGACAATTTTCCCGAGTTTTACAGTGCATGTCGACATCTCACATCACTCACCAAGCGAGAGTATTGCCATTCAATCTAAGCCAACTTAAGAGATTGTCTCCTAGGTCAGAATATATTGTCCGATATGCAATTATGTTTTTTGAACAAAGAAGAGAGATGAAGAGGGAAATGTCTCGGCCACCACTAGCAACGTGCATATTACAAATATGTAATAAGTTCTCAACGACATGAAAACACTACTTAGATATGTAGATCTTGAGGAGATCTGGCGATAGATGGTATACATGTAACTGGATAGGCGCATAAAAAGTCAGTTCCATTTTACTGAATATGTATGTAGCAGCCAAGCCAAATATTTAACTGAATCTGGCGTTCTAAGCCAAACAAACGTTGCCGTCACTACCCCTGATCACTACAACACTGCCGGTTCAAAATCCTCATTCAGTGCCGGATTTTGAACCGACAGTGACGTGGAGTACACATCACTGCCGGTTCGTCCAACCCGATAGTGAAAGGAAATATACACTGTCGTTCGAAAGCCAAACCGGCAGTGTGGTTCATCCACACATCCACAACACTGCCGGTTTGAAGAACCAACCGACAATGTTATTTAAGTCAATATTGCCGGGTCTTGACTTCACCGGCTGTGTTAGTTGAGAAAGCAATGTCGGTTTGAAGTTAGAACCGACAGTGATTTCTTCACTTACACTATCGGTTTGTGCTGACAACCGATAGTGATTACTTTACTAACACTACTGGTTTTTAATTCTAACTGACAGTGATTGCTTCACTAACACTGCGGTTTGAGTGTCAAACCGGCACCGCCTTCTTCACCATCACTGCCGGCTTTGAGCTAACCGTAGGTGAGGCTCGCTCGTAATTTTTTGTTTTATAATTTATTTATTTAATGGAGAATCAGGTTTCATAATATATCCGCCACCTAGACGACAGGTCCATCAACATTAAACATTAAACATGTTACAATTACAATTCAAATGTTCATATGAACAACTCGATCCATCAAATTTAAAAAGAAATTACAATAGTCTAGCGATCCGCTCTGGCCCATACTAGTTCTTGTATCTCTCGGACTGTGCAATGGAAAATAGTCCATCTTTGTGCAATACCTTGGCTAAAATGAAGGATGCCAGCTCCGATTGCAGTCTGACGATCTCCATGTCTAACAATCTTCGATGTTTAAATTTCTTGCGCTGTCATTGAAAAAAGATGATATCCAAAGGCATGAATGAAAGAGAAATTAGTAGATCATTTTGTGGAATTATTAACATATATAAATGGTATGTGGATTATACACACCAACTTATCTGCTTCTGGCGATTTTCCGCCGATGTTGCGAAGCATTGCCCACATTGCATAAAACCCACATTCATTGTTTCCCGCCGGCTGGTCCAGGTACAGCCCCACCATTTCGATAACCTCAAATGCAACCTCGGTCCCACCGATATGTCTTCTCCAGACACTGTGCCACATTATAAAGTGTTAAAAGGGGTTATTAGAATGCGCTATGTGTGATTAGAAAATAATTTGTTATTTGTTACTACGATCGCTTACTTATTGAGCACCGCCACTAGTGGATCCAGATGATGAAATGGTTTTTTCTTTGAGTCCCACACCTCGATCTGATTTGTTTCAAGATTGATAACAATGAAGACGAAATGGTTGCTGCAATCATAAAGTTCTCATTAACGAATAATCTTAACTAAAAAAGAAGCATAATAAAAAAAGTTGAGAACACATACTCGCAGTTGTAGGCTAGAAGTAAGTGAGTTTTTTTGTTCATCACTAAATTGTTGAAAACATCAACCAATGTATCTTGAAGGCCTTCCACGTGTCCTTCCCGGCCTGTGCATGTGTTCTCATTTACTTGCACAGGATCAAGAAGCCTATGTGATCCCATCTCCTTTTCAATGTGCAAAATTTTGCTATGCACCTGCATAAATCATGGGAAATGCTCAAAATTAACAATTTGTGTAGGAATAGAGTAGTTAATTATAATATCGTGCGAGTAGGGTTCTTACATAGTCCACAACGACAACATTTGTGTATCGAGATAGCATCTCTGGTATAACTGGAACAAGCACTCCCACTCGACATCGAACTTCTCTTCTTCAGGATAATGGTAAACAAACAAGGAACGAATAATAACCTCAAAACCAAAGTCAGTCGCTTCTGTTGCTTGAGCCATGTAATATTCATGCAACTGGCGCATATATGTTGTCAAATTCTTGAACTCGTCATTGGAAACTAAAAAATTGCCCCTTTGATACTTTATCGTCGGTGTTGCCATCCCTTGTGTATCATAATAGATGTTTGCAGCCTCTTCCATGGTTAATTCGGGGTTGTTTTCTACAAACTTCTGTATCTCCCTTTGATCCTCATGGTGTACTTCTTCGGCTTTCTCTATTTGCCTTTTAAATTCGGACTGCACCCTCCACTTAGGCAGTGAGGCACATAGATTGAATAATCTAATACAATCGTCCGTGTTCATGTTTGTAGTGAATTTTTGTGCCATCAAGTTTGTAACACTGCCACTGAACGACCTTTTCTTTTGTTGTTGGTCCTCTTTGGGAGCATTAGCGACCGAATTCGAGGACCTTTTCTGCAACTTTGACACCCTTGATCTTGTATTCGGCTCAGGTGGAGGAGGACAAGAATTATTTTCTCTCGAGGCTGACGCAGAGGGACGAGAAGTGGGATGATGAGGATGAGGAGGAGTCTTCTCTTTTGTCCGACCTAGTGAAGATGGAGGCAGACGAGGAGGAAGAGAAGGAGACTTTCTCAGGGGTGATGGCAAGGGAGGAGGTGAGTGATCTCCTCTCTCGGGAGATGGTGAGTGATCACTTGCCTCTCTGTGGGTCGAAGACTCACAGTCCTCCTCATCCTCCGAGGAGACCTGGTGATCAAGCTTAATGAAGCGCTTGCGCCAAGCCACATGAGCGCCCTTGTTCTGAACAAGTTTCGGCCTATCTTCCGCTGTGGGGTAATCAATGCGTATCTTGTTATACTTCTTATCAACTATTGTATCAATCCTGACGTTGGCGTACCCTAGTGGAATTGGGTGGCCATTAACGGCCCCGTCTCCCACAGGCTAGGACTGGCCGTACGCCACGTTGTCAGTTGTCCATTGTTGACGGATGTACAACCTGACATTGATGGATTCAGTGATGTTGTCCACCGGATGAGGCGCATTCGCCTCTTCTCCATCGAGCGGGGTTGATCCACCACTGCTGCGACCCCTGAAATGTGGGCTAAAGCTAGTTGGAATAGGGTCTGGTGGTATTGGAGGTACTGTTGATCCTATGGACTGCAAAACTTGCTGCATTCGTGCTTCAACAGTCGCCTCAAGCCGTACGTCGAATCTTTCTTCAATCTCTTTCAGTCGCCTTAGTGTCTCTGCCTCCTGTTCCGCCCTACTCCTCGAGCGGCTCTGGTAAGTATGAGCTTCTTCCTCGAATGATAGTCTCCAAGGAACAACATCAGCTCCTCTAGTGCGACTAGGGTGCTCCCTGTCTCTGAGTGCTTGGGTGAGCACGTCTTTCTCCCTATTAGAAGTGGGAGTCCCTTGCCTCACCTTATTAGTTACCTTAGAGATCCTCTGGACGAGGTCGCTCATGGCTAGATTTTGGGAACGAAAGCTCCCATCCGGGGTGTGACGTACCTCCCTCGCCATACAGTATAATATCAATATGGGCTCCTAATCAGCAGTCTCAACTTGAACACCTTCTTCAGCAAGGCGTGCCATCCTATGAAGTCCTGCTTCAAATTCTGGCACCTTTTTGGCATAGCCACGAGAGCCGAGATGATGAGGATTCGTCGCTTTCTGTGAGTTCTCCTTATTCTTCCTGCTCAGCTGCAAGTACTCCTTGGATAACCTATATTCCTTGAAATCCTGCCAGAAGTCCCTCTTCTTGGTGTACTCTCCACCATCAAAATCTAGCTCTTTACCTTCGAGGACATATTTCTTGTACAATGTCCCTTTGAAAGTCTTGAAGCATGTACCCATGATTTCTTTTGCTTTTTTCTTCACTTGCTCCCTATCATAGTCCACTGGAAAAGTGAAATATTGTGGGATCATGTTCTCCCATATGGCATCCTTCTCACTTTTAGGAACCTTCCACTCATCATTATCTTTTCCAATCCACTTCCTATACTTAATTGGGATGAAATCCCTTACAAGCAACCTGAGGATAGTCTTGTATTTCGTGATAGCTATTGACGGTGCGACCGGCTCCCCAAATTGGTCAAACTCTGTGATGTGCCAATGTGCATTCCTACTCGTAGGTAGCTGTGACACGCCTCGCTTCGATCTAGCATTCTGGCTACCCGAACCCTCTGGCTCAGCGACCAACGGAGGCTCCTGCTGGAGACAACAATTAAACTAAGACTCTGAATTGATTAGCATGTGTGGCTACATAGTCACATGATACCTAAGTTACCTGACCATCTTGGTCATCTTGACCTAGGTCGAGACAATGGCTTGGGCTCCATGACTCCACGTTCCCACCGTTCTGATTGACACCGTCACCGTTTGTCGGATCATGCGGCTCTCTCATCCCAGAGATATCAGTCGCTTCCTATTGCCTCTCAATTCTTTGGCGACGGGTTACCATGCGACGACGAGTCATGGCTATGACATGATCGTGGTCAGTTTAGGCCATATACAACTACTAGTACCATCTGTGCATATAACCAATTAGTACAGAGATTTAATGCAAAGTCTAATAATAAGTCCACATATTGTTCACCTAGAGCAAATTCATTGTCCACCTGCTATTCTAGGAAAACAAAGCCTAAATGAACTTACAAATAAGAAAACCAATGACCATAGCACTAAAAAAAGCATGACATCTTTCGAAGAACAAGGAGCAATTCTCCTAATCTTCACATCTCTGGCGGGTGGCTTCTCTTCAATATGAATTTCTAGCTGATGGCCAAGGTTTGCACTCCTTGCACCATAGTATGCCCTCAATGCTTCAGCTTTTGTGTTGTATTTTTTTGTACAAATTACCAGGGTAGCGATTTACTTGAGCATATCAATCTTCCTAGGTTCGATAGATCCCAGGCACATGACCAACATGCACTATATACCATGTCATGGTTGCCTATACATGTAACCAAATTAGTTTGATAATACTATGTCTATAATATTGAAACTTAAATTTCTAACACCACTAACTCATGAATTCCAACATCTAACTCATTTCAAGGACACTTTGAGCACCAGTCAAATTTTAAGTTTTTAACACTACTGCACTCGGTTTCAATATTCCACCACACATAAGAAATACATACAGTGTTTGCTTTTATTATCAAAAAAGCTAACATATATAGGGTCACATACATAGGGTATGAAACATATTCCAACAAATGTAATAAACATATACAGTGTAAGCTAACACTACAACATGAACTAGAAAGTTAAGTATTACATATATCTCTTAAGTTTAAGTGCTCACATACATAGGGTCGCTAATTCAAATGTCCTAACGGTCACATCAACAAATACATAGGGGCAGCGACCGACACACTCACCGTCGTAGAGTTCTGCGAGTAGCGGTGGTGTTCCGGCGGTGTCGAGGAAGTCGAGGGCACGGGCGTGGCAGACAACGTCTCACATGGAATGGAGGCCGTGCTACACGAACAGGGAGGGTGTTATCCTTAGAGACAATTCATCGAACACCTAAGCGGCAGTGAGAGGGAGGCGCGCACCGTGTTTGAAACGACCTCAATTTCCACGAAGGGAAATCCATAGAGTCAAAGTGTATTAAGACCGCGATGGATCTTATTACCCGAATTCCAGTCGAATACCACATCCATACAACGATAGTATCAGAGTACAAATAGTGCAGAATTACATAAATTATTACATCGCCGCATTGGCGGAAACGAAAGTAGCATTTAATCAGAACAACTTGAAGATAAGATCGCCAAACTCGAGCGTAGGCACGAACCCCTCAACCATCAAACTCCTCGGAGCTATACTCCTCAGCAGAACCTGTGCTAAAAACTTATCAGTACGATTTGTACTGGCCACTCCCATCCCTATGAGCATTGCTTTGTGGATTTGGATGCAACATGGTTGTATTCAAAAGAAACCTATAGGGCTGGGGCTTCCTATGCAGTAGCATATCAAGTGTATAATATAATTGATCAAGTTTTAACACCATTCCCACACTCATTCCACTCCATTCCCTTTTCCGAGCCAGGTTACGATCCTGGGATCAACATACCACCAACTCCACACTATTCCACACCATCACTCAATCGACAGGCCAACTCCCTCTCGGCACTGTCTCAAAGCCTGTAGCCCCTGGCTAAGACCGACACTCTCTTTTGGGGGGAAGAAGAGAAGGACTCATCTCTCTATCTAGTTTAAGCGAAACCCAGGAAAGGTCCATAGCCGATGAGTCGGCACATGTATCGATCGATCAACCATACACTCTGCAGAGGTTTTACATAACCACAAGATCCGCCTTCCTTGCTGACCGTCGTCAACTGGGCTGATTCCGGCTGCTTGATAGCCTAGGATAATGCCACTCTACCATTCAGCCCTGGTTCACCCCAAGTCGAGTCTGGGGTGGCTGAAACTGTGAGTCATGAGCCGGGCCCACAAGGTCTCCATGAAGTCTCGGTAGGGTGTGGGGGAAATCCTCTGTGCCCTGTACCTCCTTACACTGTCCGCTATCAACCTAGCAGTAGTGGCAAAATCCTACCAAGTAGTCCAGCCATCCCGCACCATATAGGGCGAGTGGTACGTAAGGCTTCCCGGTGAATCTGAGTACTAGTAAGTCCTTAGGGATGACCAAGCCAGAATGTCTCCATCAGGGTTTCCTTTACCGTGCCACCACAGCACCTCCAACCCGGGCTCCACCTATCACAGGTTCACAACAAGGTCCACCTCATATACCTTTTACCCACCACAGGTATACATTTCCAGGGGTGCCTAGGTAGCATCCCATGGTAAGACTTGCCCTAGGCTCGTCGTATACTCTAACTTGGTCGACTCAACCCTCACCCTCCACACACCCAAGTCACACACGCAGCACTCTCCCCAAAGTCCAGGTAACACCAGTTTCCACCACGCACATAGTATAAGCGTAGTAGAAGTATAAATAAGGAATTATAGAGCAAAAGCATGTGTCTAGCCTATAGCAGGGTATGCAGGGGTAAGGTTGCGTCAAGGTAAAGGCTTTCAAGCAAGCATACTACCATGCAAATCCTACCATAAAGTAGAGTAAAGCGATAGCAGTTCTATATTAGCCATGCGTAATAGGTGCTACGAGATTTGGGTGGGATGTGGCACCTTCAGTGTAGTCGTCTCTGTTCTCCTCACGGTACTCACGGTCCTCGTCCGTCAGGTTCTCCTCCGAGTCTGCATCGTTTGCATTATAGTCGCGTTAGCGACGTCTATAGAATAGCACAAAGCAATGAAAATTCAAAAGAGCCAAATTCACTCAAACATGGGTTTATTGCGTAGAGCTTGATTTTAGATGAATTTTGGTCCTAGTTTCATATTTTTCCGAGGTCGTATGAATTAGTTATGAATTTCCGTAGTTTAAATCATTTCTGAAAATGGATAAAGGCTGAATTAATCCTGGGCTGACACGTGTCGTGCTGTGGTTGGTCCACGTGGCTAGCTGATGTCAGCATGATGTTGTCATAACGGTTCCGAGCTGACAGGTGGGTCCCAGCTGACGTCAGCATGACATCATCAACGTCGTCAGCTCCGACAAGTGGGTCCAGGGACTCTTGGGTCACTGACATGTGGGTCCAGTCAAAGTCAACGTTGGTCAACGTCGAGTCAACGGTCAACGGTCAGCGGTCAACAGTCAGGGTCACTGACGTGTGGGGCCAAGGCTGTTGACGTCAGCAGCTGATGTCATCGTGACGTCAGCATGATGTCACCCCTGGTTGTATTATCACTGACAGGTGGGTCCCGCATGACGTCAGGATGACGTCACCCACTGTCAAGTGGGTCCCGCGGCTCTGTGTCACTGACATGTGGGGCCAGGTCAACGGTCAACTCAGGTCGGGTCCAAACTGGGCCGGTTGGGCTCGGGTTGGGCCGGTCTGGGCCAGGCCGGGTCGGACATGTGGCAAGCTATGGTGTTGCCACGTCGTAGTCGTGGGCTTCTACTGGGCTTGGTCCATAAGCTCGGTTTACGGTGGACGCGAGCGCTGGTCCACGGTGGACCGCGTCTTCTTCCGGTGAACCGCGTCCACCCTGCTCCTCTCTCTCTGTGGTCCGCGTGCACCGGGTGCATGCGTGAGTGGCTGGCGAGGGGAAGCCTCTGCTTCCATCTCCGGCGTGTTCCTGCCGGTGTTGTGCTCACCGGTGTGGTCTTACGGCGGCGCGGTCATCCAATTAAGGTGGGGAAAAGCTTCCCCAGGCGATGGCGAGCCCGATGGTGGCATCTGGGTAGCAATCGAGGCTCCCTAGAGCGTTGGCCACGGTGATCGGCCGCTTGAGCACCAAGGGCGTGGGGCTGCGGCTTAGGCCGCTTTTGTGGTGCGCGTGGGAGTCACTATGCTTCCGCGAGTACGTTGGGCAATTCGAGGGGTCCTCCATGGCCTCCGGTGGCTTTGGCCCCGGTAGAGTCGACGCGGTGGCGGCGGCGCTCCGGCCGTGGCGCGGTGTGGCCTCCGTTTGACATTCTAGTGATCCTCTCCTACTTAAATCGTGCGCGCGACGTGTTCCGCGGTGTTGCGGAACCAACCAAGGTGGTTGTGCCATCCCCACTGTGGCGTAGGAAGCGCGGTGGCTACGTCACAGCCGTGCTTGGATCCATGGCGAGCGTGTGCTCTCCGTGAACCGTAACGGCGTGCTCGAGCTGTTGTGCTCGACGTCGTTCTCTTCCTTTCTCATTGCCTCATGTTTCTGATCGGCTCGACACAAGGGCTATGGTGGTCCTTCTAGGCTGCCGTTTTGGCCTACCGAAACAAGAGTTCATGCTCAGGCACGGTCCGTTCATGGAGGTCTAGCGAACCCATGGGCTAGGAGGGGTCTCAGCGGCGTACAGCTCACCGTCGGTGTTGAGGGCGAGAGGATAGTGGTGCAGTGGCGGGTTGTGGCCGTGTAGCTCTGGAAGCCGTGCAGTGCCAACCCTGCGACCGTGATGAGGACGACCGCGTCTCCCTCAGCTCCGGTGGCTCTGAAGGTGTTCTGATGGCGCCTTCCCCTGTTTCTCTCCTCTTCCCTCCTGCCTCCCTTGGTTCTCTTTCTCTTGGCTCGGGTGTGCAGAGGGTAGCCACCCGGTGGTGGCGGGGCATTGAGATCTTGGGTGCTAGGGTGATCGGGGCTAGGCCTTTATAGCCGAACGCCAAGCTTCCATGGCGATTTCGGGCGAACGGCGGCAGATGCGCGAGGCGCATCCAACGGTAGCGTGAGGTTGCGTGGGTGCGGCGCTAGGCGGGGGACAAGGCCTTGCCTAGTGCGTGATCCCCTGACCCACTCTTGTAGGTGCTATCGAGGCTTAGTCGGGCGCGGATGAAGGCGTGGGGGAAGAAGACGACCCTATGGCGAGTGGGTCCGTCTTGACAGTGGTAGCAAGCGAAGCGGGGAAGCGCAAGGGCGGGTAGTGGTCACCTGGGCCGGCAGCTGGGCCGCGCGTGTGCGCGCTGGAGCTGGCCGCTTGAGCGGTGGCTTGGGCTGGATTGCTGGGCCGAGCAGCTGGGCTGCGAGGTAGGCCTAGTCTTTTGCTTCTCCTTTCCTTTTCCTTTTTCTGATTTGATTTCTTTTTCATCATTTGAATTCAAATTTGGTTTGAAATTTGAATTCCAAATTGATGTAACTTATTCATTGGTGTTTAGGGAATTTTGTTTAGCTATTTTGTATATCAACATTGGTGTATGTCTTTTATTACACATTTATCCTTGGATTTGAATAGTGATTACTTTATGGTGTGTTTCTTAGGAAATGTTGCTAAGCAAAACAAATAGAGAAAAGAAGATCCAAATCACAATTTGAGTTAACAATGTATGCAACATTTCATTTGCTAGAATTTAAATAAACATAATTGGTTTTAGGCATGCCATGCTTATGTGCTAACTTGGGTTGGGTTAGACCTAATGCATCTCTTAGTTTGGGTTACCATACATGACACTCATCATCACAAGGAAGTTTTTGAGAAAAAATTTATATTTGGTATTTTTGGTGTGTGGATTTTTTTGGGTTGTTACAGTCCTACCCCCTTAATAGAATCTCGTCCCCAAGATTAAAGCGTAACATACTCTTTGAAAAGATAGGGATATTGTAGCCGGAGGTCAGACTCTTTCTCCCATGTTGCTTCTCTCTCTGTATGATTACTCCATTGGATCTTGCACATAGGAATAGTCTTGCTTCGAGTCTCTTTGGTATCTCTGTCCAGAATTCTGATAGGATGTTCTTTATACTCAAGTGTATCTTGAATGTCAAGTATACCAGTCGGGATTACTTCATCGGGTACTCTTAAACATTTGCGTAGCTGGGATACATGGAATACGGGATGTACACCCGTCAATTCCGCAGGTAACTCAAGTTTGTAGGTGAGCTTTCCAATTCTCTTGCAAATCTTGTATGGGCCAACAAATCTAGGGGCAAGCTTGCCTTTCACATGAAATCTGACCGTTCCACATAGCGGGGATACCTTGAGATATACGAAGTCCCCCATATTGAACTCCAGTTCTCTTCTTCGTTTGTCCGCATAGCTCTTGTATCAACTTTGGGCAATTCTCAAATTCTCTCTCACCTGAGCAACTCCTTCTTCTGCATCTTGAATCTTAGCAGAGTCAAAGAATGATCTTTCTCCCGGTTGGGACCACATCAAAGGTGTCTTACAAGGTCTGCCATATAGAGCTTCAAATGGCGACATCTTGATGCTGGCTTGGTAGCTATTGTTGTAAGAAAACTCTGCATAGGGTAGACATTTCTCCCAATCAGAGCCGTAATTCAGTACACTAGCGCGAAGCATGTCTTCTAAGATCCGATTTACTTGCTCTATCTGTCCATCTATCTGTGGGTGGTAAGCGGTACTGAAATCAAGTTTGGTTCTAATAGACTTGTGCAGAGCTTCCCAGAATCGGGACACAAATTGAGGACCACATTCAGATACAATACTAGAGGGAGCTCCATGCAACCTGAGAATATGCTCAATATATAGATCTGCTAATTTTTCTGCATTGGTCTTGGTCTTCACTGGTACGAAGTGAGCAACCTTGGTTAAACGATCAACAATCACCCAGATGGAATCATTGCCTTTCAGTGAACGGGGTAATCCAACTATGAAATCCATGGATATGCCCTCCCATTTCCATTCCAGGACGTCAAGAGGCTTTAACAATCCTGCAGGCCTCTGATGTTCAGCCTTGACTCTATTGCAGGTGTCACATCGTGCCACGTGTCCTGCAATGTCTGTCTTCATACCTTTCCACCAAAAGTGTTTTCTCAAGTCCTGATACATCTTTAAACCTCCAGGGTGAATACAATACTTAGAATCATGAGCTTCTAACAAAATTTCCTCTCATAAGACTGGATCAGAAGGCACACATATTCTGTCCTTGATCCAAATGGTTCCTTATTCATCTTCTTGGTGGTTGGTCTTATAGCCTAGTTTCATTAGACCATGGAGATAGTCAATCTCCTTACACATTTTCTAAGCTTGATGAATGCGATCCGTGAGATCATACTGTATGCGGAGCTCATTCAGCAAGCCATGTGGTTGTATCTCAAGTTGGAAATCATCAATCTCTTCCTTGAGCTCAGGTGGTACGGATTCAGTGATCAAAGTGTGACAGTAACTCTTGCGACTAAGAGCATCTGCAACTACGTTAGCTTTTCCCGGATGGTAGTGAATTTCCAAGTCATAGTCCTTGATCAACTCTAACCATCGACGTTGCCTCATATTCAGATCCTCTTGAGTGAAAAAGTACTTCAAGCTCTTGTGATCGGTGTAAATATCACACTTATTGCCTATCAAGTAGTGCCTCCAGATCTTTAAAGCATGAACAACTGCTGCTAACTCAAGGTCATGTGTAGGGTATCGATTCTCATGTTCTTTCAGCTGTCGAGAAGCATAAGCTATCACTCTTCCATCTTGCATTAATACACACCCAAGTCCTTGACGGGATGCATCACAATAGACCATGAAATCTTTGCCGATATCGGGCAATGCTAACACAGGAGTTGTGGTAAGTCTCTGTTTCAATTCCTAGAAGCTTTGTTCGCATTCGGGCGTCCATTCAAACTCCTTAGTCTTCTTTAGCAGGTTGGTCATCGGACGGGCTATCTTGGAGAAGTTTTCGATGAATCGGCGATAATACCCAGCCAATCCCAAGAAACTTCTGACTTCTGTCATATTACGGGGTTGTTCCTATTCCTTCACAGCCTCAATCTTAGCTGGGTCCACTGCAACACCTTCAACTGATAAAACGTGGCCTAAGAAGGCAACTTCTTGTAGTCAGAACTCACATTTGCTGAACTTTGCGTAGAGCTGATGTTGGGCTAGTCTCTCAAGCACCGTTCTTAGATGATGTTCATGTTCTCCAGCGGTGGATGAATAGACCAGGATGTCATCAATGAATACCACCACAAACTTATCCAATTCGTCCATGAAAACCTTATTCATCATATTCATGAAGTATGCGGGAGCATTTGTGAGTCCAAAGGATACCACGGTGAACTCGAACTGACCATACCTAGTCACAAAAGCTGTCTTCGGTATGTCACTCCCTCGAATCTTCATCTGATGGTAGCCAGATCTAAGATCGATCTTGGAGAAATACTTGGCACCTCGAAGTTGATCAAGCAGATCGTAAATTCTCGGCAGGGGGTACTTGTTCTTGATGGTGACTGCGTTCAAGTTACGGTAATCTATGCACATTCTCATTGAGCCATCCTTCTTCTTAACGAACAGAACAGGGGATCCCCAGGGTGAAGCACTGGGTCTGATATATCCCTTCGAGATGAGCTCTTCTAGCTGTTTCTTGAGTTCGGCCAGTTCATCAACTGACATGCGATAGGGTCTCTTGGCAATGGGTCCTGTTCCCAGCAAAAGATCAATGATGAACTCCACATCACGGTCCGGTGGCATTCCTGGTAATTCTTCAGGGAATACATCAGGATAGTCTCTGACCACAGGCACATCATAAACTGTCTTTTTCTCCTTTAGTGATTCTGATCTTGCCTTAAGGGCACATAGGATAGAGGTGGACCTTTCAATCTGGGGTTCACATCTAATGACTTGGCCTGATGGGTGGGTCACTTGGACATATCTAGGGGAACATGATATGATGCCTCGGTGAATGGTTAACCAATCCATGCCTAAGATGACATCTAGGTTGGTGGAAGGTAACAGGGTTAAATCGACTTTAAAGATAAAACCCTCGATGGTAAGATTCACTCCCTTACAGATGTGGGTGCTTTTTAGGTCTCTTAAGGGCGAGCTGGTAATGATAGGCTTCTCACGTGGGGTTACGAGCAGGCCATACTCTTGTGCAAACTTGGTTGATATGTATGAACAAGTTGCTCCAGAGTCAAAAAGAACTGATGCAGTATTGCCATTAACTAGAAACATACCGTACACGACGTCTAGTGCAGCCTGTGCTTCCTCGGCATCTAGATGGTTGAGACATCCACGGGTAGCAGACCCCTTGAACTGAGACTTCTGAACAGCTGAATTCTGAGGGCATTCAGCGGCCTTGTGACCCGGTTGGCCACAAGCGAAGCAGGTGAAAGGTGCACCGCCTGTAGGGGTTAGCGCGGGTGCCTTCCATTTTCCATTGCCTAGTGCGGAGCGGTTCTGTGTTGGGCATTCATTCACAGAGCGGGAATGGTTGAAACAGTCATGGGTGTTTCGATCCTGAGCATAACGATCTCAAGTGTAACGATCCTGAGCAGGGCGGGAGTTTTGGTGAAGTAGCCTCCACTTCCCCTACCTGATCCAGGGTTGTCATCCCTGTTGTAGTGAGAGCGTTCCCTAGATGGTGCATCTCTGCGGATCCTCTTGCGATCACGGCTACGGAGGGACTCCTCAGGTTTTCGCTTTCTTCCCTTGTACTCTTCTCCAGCTTCATCACGGTCCTTCTCAATCTGAATGCATCAATCCACCAGAGCACGTAATGTGTTACTCTCAATACCGCCAAATTTCAGTTTGATGTGTGGGTTAAGCCCCTTGCGGTAATAGTACAGCTTCTCCTTTTTAGAGTTCACAACATAGGAAGGCGCATAGCGCAAAAGGTTGGTGAAACGAGTAGTGTACTCGATCACTCTGTCTTTTCCCATCTTGATGTTGCGAAACTCCTCAGCTTTGGCCTCCATGATACCCTTGGGAATGTGGTACTCAGTGAATGCTTCGACGAACTCTTCCCACGAGATGTTGGCAGGGTCCTCATGGGAGTCACTGAAACTGTCCCACCAGGCACGTGCTGCACCTGTGAGCTGGTGTGCGGCAGCTCCAACACACTCATCGTCGGTGAATGTAGTGAGATCAAGCTTCTTCTCCATTTCCTTAAGCCAGTCATCGGCCACCAATGGGTCAGGGTCGGTGCCATCATAGGTAGGTGGTCTTAGCTTCAGGAGACCTTCCAGCTTCCTCTGGAAATCATTCTGCTGACCTCCTTGGCGACGATTGGCTCCTTCAACAAGAGCTGCAAGAAGCTGGGTCTACTGCGCCATCACTTCTGCCAGGTTCGGTGGTGGTGGCGGCGGGATGTTCTCCTCAACAGGTGGCGAGGTATTCTCCAAGTCAAAGGGTATCCCTCCATGTCCACGGCCATGACCACGACCATGGTTGTTGTCACCACGGCCCCTATCGGATTCGGGGATGGGCGCACGCCCTCGATTCATTAGGCGATTCGATCGGCGGTTCGACATCTGTAACACGGATCATTGAAATTTTAGTGCTTGTGCCAAGGTGCTTTATAATTCAATATGATTACATGATTTTAATGATTTAAAATAGAACAGTTACACTATCCAACACTCATTACAAAGAAGCGACAAGATCCAAAAGATGCCATAAGATCCAAAAACATTCAATACAAGGGTTTGATTGCATAGCATCATCTTTAGCAGCTACACTAGAAGATGTGCGAGAATCGTGCTACGCATAGAGTCTCATAAATCATCTCATAAGGGGGTACAACTCATGGAAACTTTAGACATAACTCATGACCATGTAGGGTCACCTACTCTAACTCGTACACCGTGGCTGGGATACGACTGTCCTCGATCTCGATCTCTTCGTCAGACTTGTGGAGTCGGGATACGTACTTCAAGGCCTCGGCGAGCTCCTCGGTAGCCTTGGCTCCAGGTAGGGTAGGGCAAGCATCTAGGTTGAGGTGAGTCGGGGCTAACTCGAACTCCTCTATCCTAGGCTTTGTCTTGCTGCGGATCTCCTTGGGTAGCTGATCCCACATACCCTTCATTTCCTTGAGACGTTTCCTGTCAGACTTCTGCCAAGCCTGCCAAGTCCTCTCACACTTGTCCTGTAGGTACTCGGTCTGCCTGAGTGCCTCGATCAGGTGACCCTGGTTGCGAACGGCCTTCTTCCTGAACTCCTCTAGCTCCTGAGTCAGGGTCTTGTTCTGAGATTGGATCTTCAGCATACCAATCCCCTTGGATCTCTCTCTGTCTCCCCTGCGGTTGAACTCGACCTTCTTGTCATCCAACTCACTCTGTAATTCCAAGACCTTGCTGTCGAGGTAGCAATTCCTGTTGCCTAGGTCGGCTGCTTTGTCCTGTAAGTCAGCGACCTCGGCTCTGTGGTCCTCCTCACGACGGTTGAGCTCATCCTGCAGCTTGGCAATTGTCTCCAGTAGTCTAGCTCGCTCATGTGCTCCCTGCGAATCTCGCTCCTGGTACTCCCACCGGAGGGCCTGGCCCTGACGTCTCTTCTGCTCTAGCTGGGTCATGTACCTGTCTTGCTCTAGTAGGTGAATAGCTGAGACACGAAGGCATTTGTCCTTCTCGGCAAGGATAACTCTGCCTGCTGCGAAACTCTGCTCACTGGGGGTAAGGCTGAGGTCGAGGGCCTAGGGAAGTAGACAGAACTCTGTCGTCTTCAGGTGCTCGTAGTGGTCCCTCATCACTCTGCGAAGTGCCTTGTGTGAGATAGCTTGCAGTCCCTCCTCGACTGTGTCCTCTATCGTCATCTCAGTGAAGGCTAGGATGGAAGGTAAGGTGGTGCTAGCTGGGAACTCCACTGAGGTGGCAATCGGTCCCTCGATTCCTCCTCCCTGAGCTGCTTTGCCCGTGCAGGTGACCTTGATAAGCTCGTCGGGGACACCTAACGTGATGAGAACTCGGTAGAGGGTCAGTGCAAAACCCCCGAGCTCACGTAGGTCAATGGTAAGCTTGGCATGGTCCAGAGGTAGTGGTCCTAGAGGCGGCCAATCGATGTTCGTTGCCATCTGCATATTTCAAGGAAATCAGGTGTTAGCAGGTCCATTAATAGAAAAGCCTTGCATAAAAGTAGATGCAAGGTCGGTATATAACCGAAGGAAGGTTTGTTCATGTCTTATTCTATTGTCCATTTCTAAGGGTTTTGTCCTAAGGTCAAGTATGGCTTTGATACCAACTGAAACGACCTCAATTTCCACGAAGGGAAATCCACAGAGTCGAAGTGTATTAAGACCGCGATGGATCTTATTACCCAAATTCCAGTCGAATACCACATCCATACAACGATAGTATCTGAGTACAAATAGTGCGGAATTACATAAATTATTACATCGCCGCATTGGTGAAAATGAAAGTAGCATTTAATCAGAACAGCTTGAAGATAAGATCGCCAAACTCGAGCATAGGCACGAACCCCTCAACCATCAAACTCCTCGGAGCTATACTCCTCAGCAGAACCTGTGCCAAAAACTTATCAGTACGATTTGTACTGGCCACTCCCATCCCTATGAGCATTGCTTTGTGGATTTGGATGCAACATGGTTGTATTCAAAAGAAACCTATAGGGCTGGGGCTTCCTATGTAGTAGCATATCAAGTGTATAATATAATTGATCAAGTTTTAACACCATTCCCACACTCATTCCACTCCATTCCCTTTTCCGAGCCAGGTTACGATCCTAGGATCAACATACCACCAACTCCACACTATTCCACACCATCACTCAATCGACAGA
The DNA here is from genome assembly GCA_038087645.1 of Saccharum hybrid cultivar R570. Taxonomy (NCBI): domain Eukaryota; kingdom Viridiplantae; phylum Streptophyta; class Magnoliopsida; order Poales; family Poaceae; genus Saccharum; species Saccharum hybrid cultivar. The sequence goes on from JAQSUU010000426.1 coordinate 2,133,850, forward strand.
CCAACTCCCTCTCGGCACTGTCTCAAAGCCTGTAGCCCCTGGCTAAGACCGACACTCTCTTTTGGGGGAAGAAGAGAAGGACTCATCTCTCTATCTAGTTTAAGCGAAACCCAGGAAAGGTCCATAGCCGACGAGTCGGCACATGTATCGATCGATCAACCATACACTCTGTAGAGGTTTTACATAACCACAAGATCCGCCTTCCTTGCTGACCGTCGTCAACTGGGCTGATTCCGGCTGCTTGATAGCCTAGGATAATGCCACTCTACCATTGAGCCCTAGTTCACCCCAAGTCGAGTCTGGGGTGGCTGAAAGTGTGAGTCATGAGCCGGGTCCACAAGGTCTCCATGAAGTCTCGGTAGGGTGTGGGGGAAATCCTCTGTGCCCTGTACCTCCTTACACTGTCCGCTATCAACCTAGCAGTAGTGGCAAAATCCTACCAAGTAGTCCAGCCGTCCCGCACCATATAGGGCGAGTGGTACGTAAGGCTTCCCGGTGAATCTGAGTACTAGTAAGTCCTTAGGGATGACCAAGCCAGAATGTCTCCATCAGGGTTTCCTTTACCGTGCCACCACAGCACCTCCAACCCGGGCTCCACCTATCACAGGTTCACAACAAGGTCCACCTCATATACCTTTTACCCACCACAGGTATACATTTCCAGGGGTGCCCAGGTAGCATCCCATGGTAAGACTTGCCCTAGGCTCGTCGTATACTCTAACTTGGTCGACTCAACCCTCACCCTCCACACACCCAAGTCACACACGCAGCACTCTCCCCAAAGTCCAGGTAACACCAGTTTCCACCACGCACATAGTATAAGCGTAGTAGAAGTATAAATAAGGAATTATAGAGCAAAAGCATGTGTCTAGCCTATAGCAGGGTATGCAGGGGTAAGGTTGCGTCAAGGTAAAGGCTTTCAAGCAAGCATACTACCATGCAAATCCTACCATAAAGTAGAGTAAAGCGATAGCAGTTCTATATTAGCCATGCGTAATAGGTGCTACGAGATTTGAGTGGGATGTGGCACCTTCAGTGTAGTCGTCTCTGTTCTCCTCACGGTACTCACGGTCCTTGTCCGTCAGGTTCTCCTCCGAGTCTGCATCATTTGCATTATAGTCGCGTTAGCGACGTCTATAGAATAGCACAAAGAAGCAATGAAAATTCAAAAGAGCCAAATTCACTCAAACATGGGTTTATTGCGTAGAGCTTGATTTTAGATGAATTTTGGTCCTAGTTTCATATTTTTCTGAGGTCGTATGAATTAGTTATGAATTTCCGTAGTTTAAATCATTTCTAAAAATGGATAAAGGCTGAATTAATCCTGGGCTGACACGTGTCGTCCTGTGGTTGGTCCACGTGGCTAGCTGACGTCAGCATGACGTCAGCATGACATTGTCATAACGGTTCCGAGCTGACAGGTGGGTCCCAGCTGACGTTAGCATGACGTCATCAACGTCGTCAGCTCCGACAAGTGGGTCCAGGGACTCTTGGATCACTGACATGTGGGTCCAGTCAAAGTCAACGTTGGTCAACGTTGAGTCAACGGTCAACGGTCGGCGGTCAACATTCAGGGTCACTGACGTGTGGGGCCAAGGCTGCTGACGTCAGCAGCTGATGTCATCGTGACGTCAGCATGATGTCACCCCTGGTTGTATTATCACTGACAGGTGGGTTCCGCATGACGTCAGGATGACATCACCCACTTTCAAGTGGGTCCCGCGGCTCTGTGTCATTGACATGTAGGGCCAGGTCAACGGTCAACTTTTGACCGGTCAATGGTCAACTCGGGTCGGGTCCAAACTGGGCCGGTTGGGCTCGGGTTGGGCCGGTCTGGGCCAGGCCGGGTCGGACACATGGCAAGATATGGTGATGCCACATCGTAGCCGTGGGCTTCTACTGGGCTTGGTCCATAAGCTCGGTTTACGGTGGACGCGAGCGCTGGTCCACGGTGGACCGCGTCTTCTTCCGGTGAACCGCGTCCACCCTGCTCCTCTCTCTCTGTGGTCCGCGTGCACCGGGTGCATGCGTGAGTGGCTGGCGAGGGGAAGCCTCTGCTTCCATCTCTGGCGTGTTCCCGCCGGTGTTGTGCTCACTGGTGTGGTCTTACGACGGCGCGGTCATCCAATTAAGGTGGGGAAAAGCTTCCCCAGGCGATGGCGAGCCCGATGGTGGCGTTTGGGTAGCAATCGAGGCTCCCTAGAGCGTTGGCCACGGTGATCGGCGGCTTGAGCACCACCGGCGTGCGGGAAGGGCGCGGGGCTGTGGCTTAGGCCGCTTTTGTGGTGCGCGTGGGCGTCACTATGCTTCCACGAGTACGTTGGGCAATTCGAGGGGTCCTCCATGGCCTCCGGTGGCTTTGGCCCCGGTGGAGTCGACGCGGTGGCGGCGGCGCTCCGGCCGTGGCGCGGTGTGGCCTCCGTTTGACATTCTAGTGACCCTCTCCTACTTAAATCGTGCGCGCGACGTGTTCCGCGGTGTTGCGGAACCAACCAACGTGGTTGCGCCATCCCCATCGTGGCGTAGGAAGCGCGGTGGCTGCGTCACAACCGTGCTTGGATCCATGGCGAGCGTGTGCTCTCCGTGAACCGTAACGGCGTGCTCGAGCTGTTGTGCTCGACGTCGTTCTCTTCCTTTCTCATTGCCTCATGTTTCCGATCGGCTCGACACGGGGGCTGTGGTGGTCCTTCTAGGCTGCCGTTTTGGCCAATCGAAACAAGAGTTCATGCTCAGGCGCGGTCCGTTCATGGAGGTCTAGCGAACCCATGGGCTAGGAGGGGTCTCAGCGGCGTACGGCTCACCGTCGGTGTTGAGGGCGAGAGGATAGTGGTGCAGTGGCGGGTTGTGGCCGTGTAGCTCCGGAAGCCGTGCAGTGCCGACCCTGCGACCGTGATGAGGACGACCGCGTCTCCCTCGGCTCTGGCGGCTCCGAAGGTGTTCTGATGGCGCCTTCCCCTGTTTCTCTCCTCTTCCCTCCTTCCTCCCTTGGTTCTCTTTCTCTTGGCTCGGGTGTGCAGAGGGTAGCCACCCGATGGTGGCGGGGCATTGAGAGCTTGGGTGCTAGGGTGATCAGGGCTAGGCCTTTATAGCCGAATGCCAAGCTTCCATGGCAGTTTTGGGCGAACGGCGGCTGATGCGCGAGGCGCATCCAACGGTAGCGTGAGGTTGCGTGGGTGCGGCGCTAGGCGGGGGACAAGGCCTTGCCCGGTGCGTGATCCCCTGGCCCACTCTTGCAGGTGCTGTCGAGGCTTGGTCGGGCGCAGATGAAGGCGTGGGGAAGAAGATGACCCTGTGGCGAGTGGGTCTGTCTTGACAGTGGCAGCAAGCGAAGCGGGGAAGCGCGCGGGCAGGTAGTGGTCACCTGGACCGGCAGCTGGGCCACGCGTGTGCGCGCTGGAGCTGGCCGCTTGAGCGGTGGCTTGGGTTGGATTGCTGGGCCGAGCAGCTGGGCTGCGAGGCAGACCTAGTCTTTTGCTTCTCCTTTCCTTTTCCTTTTTCTGATTTGATTTCTTTTCCATCATTTGAATTCAAATTTGGTTTGAAATTTGAATTCCAAATTGATGTAACTTATTTATTGGTGTTTAGGGAATTTTGTTTAGCTATTTTGTATATCAACATTGGTGTATGTCTTTTATTACACATTTATCCTTGGATTTGAATAGTGATTACTTTATGGTGTGTTTCTTAGGAAATGTTGCTAAGCAAAACAAATAGAGAAAAGAAGATCCAAATCACAATTTGAGTTAACAATGTATGCAACATTTCATTTGTTAGAATTTAAATAAACATAATTGGTTTTAGGCATGCCATGCTTATGTGCTAACTTGGGTTGGGTTAGACCTAATGCATCTCTTAGGTTGGGTTACCATACATGACACTTATCATCACATGGAAGTTTTTGAGAAAAAATTTGTATTTGGTATTTTTGGTGTGTGGATTTTTTTTGGGTTGTTACAGTGTTCGTGGGGACGCCGCTCTCCACGCGCTCCTTTGTTGTCGGATGGCTGGAGTGGTGGACCGCAAGATGGATCACGCCGGCGTGGAGGACCTCGGGGTGGAGCACCACGGAGTGGAGGACCTCGGGATGGGGACAGCGTCGAGTGGCTTCGGCTCGGCCACCGCACGAGAACGCTGGCTTGGAGGAAGAAGAGCACACGAGGGCACCGCACGACGCCCGGGTGGCGCGGGGTGGCGGTGGTGGCGCCGGGTGGCCGCGGTGGCGCGGGCTGGCGGTGGCACGTGTGGCCGCGGTGGCAGTGGCACGTGTGGCCGCGGTCGTGCAGGGAGGCCATGGTGGCGTGGGGTGGCGGCGGTGGCGCGGGTGGCCAATGGCGTCGTGGAGGGAGGCGGACGGTGGTGCGTGGAAGACGGTGTTTGAAATGGGGAAATTTTTGGCCGTGGCCGTGCGGGTTATATACCCAGGCATCATCACTACCGGTTCACCTCTAGAATCAGCGGTGAAGTATCATCACAGCCGGTTTTATATCTAAAACCGACAGTGATGAGAAGTGATGAAATGGGGAATTTTTGGCCGCAGCCGCCCACAGGTTATACACCCAGGTCATCATCACTGCTAGTTCTATATCTAAAACCGACAGTGATGAGAAGTGATGAAATGGGGGGATTTTTGGCGCGGCCGCCCGTGGGTTATATACCCAGGCATCATCACTGCCGGTTGGATATGGAACCGGCAGTGATGTACATGTATAAAAAATATATTCGTTAGAAACTAAATAAATAGAATCATGTGTATTCCTATGTCGAAATGGCTTGATTTTTTTGGCAAACGTGTACACCCAAATTAGGGCCCAACACTAGATCTTAGGTTTTTCTGATCATTTTTACTATTATTTTAATTTCCTCTTTGGGGAAAGAGACAAAAGAGGGAGAATTACATCTTTGACCCAATAGATTTTTTTAGCTACCTCTACAAAATTCTGTTCCCTAGGATACATGAGACCCCGTGAAAAAGTTTGGGACCATTCCGGATCATTTCGGGGTAGACTCAGTTCAACCTATAATTACTCGGTGATGTCACGCGAAAATTCATTTAAACCACAGAAAGTAGCAAACCAACTCCGAAAAATCCAAAACTTAGTGTGTTCCATCACTCGTGGCACGTGCTAACCTGAAAAAAAGTTTGAGGTCAATACGCCTCCAGAATGCATATGAACCACATAAACCTTAAGAACCTATGTGTATAGTCAAGGTTCGATGAAAGGGCTCATATACCTCTGTGAAGCATGTATACTCCACCTTCGAAATGGCTTGAAATTTTTTTGGCAAGCATGTACACCCAAATTAAGGCCCCACACAAGATCTTAGGTTTTTCTGATTATTTTTATTATTATTTTAATTTTCTCTTTGCGGAAAGAGATAAAAGAGGGAGAATTACATCTTCGATCCAATAGATTTTTTCATCTACCTCCACAAAATTCTAATCCCTAGGACACATGAGACCTTGTGAAAAAGTTTGAAACCATTCTGGATCGTTTCGGGGGTAGACTCAGTTCAACCTATAATTACTCGGTGACGTCACGTGGAAATTCATTTAAACCCTAGAAAGTAGCAAACTAACACCGAAAAATTAGAAACTCGATGTTTCCTTTACTCGTGGCACTTGCAAGCCTGAGAAAAAGTTTGAGACCAATGCAACACTATAATGTAGATTTATAGTTGTCGAACAAACGTTAAACGAATTACAATAATTAAACACACAAGCCATACAACTTTGTAAACCTAGCTAAATAAACATTAATTACTGTTAGAATCACTCCCAGGATTGATCGGGCCATGCACATTAATATACCTCTGTAGCCATATATTGTAATTGATGTCACGGATTCTGTCCGCTTGCATCGATGACGGTCAATGCCCATATGAGTGCACTCTCTTTTACCTCACATTGCCGAAAGAATGGTCGGCCACAAATGTTACCTACTGAACAACCACTACCCATGTTAGTCATCCTTATGCAGTACTGGCGTCCTTCGGTAGTGAGCTGGCCAAGGTTTCCATTGCAGAAGTCCCAATCGTACCCGAGTTGCTCCGTAGCTTGGTCTAGAACGGCTGACAAGTCACATGCAGCATAGGGAAGGTCCTGGAGCTCAATCTGCATGCGGAGAAAAACAAAAAAAATTAGAGAATGTTATTACAATACTAAAGAACCACAACTGAGTTATAATTGACAATTTTACCACATCGGCACGGTTGTAGCTCGCATACATTTCGCTTGCTTGCGGAACGGGGATGTCACCAGCATTCAAAGCAAGTGCCTTGAAGTGTGAGAAATCAGACACATCATAGAAAACACGTAGAAGTGCCTCTAAACAGAAGCGCATGGCACTGAACTAGGCGCTTGTCACGTCCGGGCTTGGTCTTCCCGTCTCGTGGATAAGATTCTGATGATTTGCACCCCTCGAAGGGATGTAAAAACTCAGTTCACACGTCCATAGCCGACCACTTGCATTAGATACCGTGTTCTCGACGATGTCCGAGATAAAGAACCAGCTAAGTGCGGTTCGCAGCCAATCTATTGAGGATATAGTCTGCAACACACACACACTCTGATGATTTGCACCCCTTGAAGGGATGTAAAAACTCAGTTCACACGTCCATAGCCGACCACTTGCATTAGATACTGTGTTCTCGACGATGTCCGAGATAAAGAACCAGCTAAGTGCGGTTCGCAGCCAATCTATTGAGGATATAGTCTGCAACACACACACACACACACACACACACACACACACACACACACACACACACACACACACACACACACACACACACACATATATATATATATATATATATATATATATATATATATATATAAACAATGATATTAAACTAATTACACTTATTTGTTAGCTTCAAAAAACAAAAGATGTTAGAAAATATTTCATACAATAGCTGGAAGAGGGAATCGTCGAATGGCCACGTCAGGAGCGAATGCCTCATCGCCAGCGTAGAAACCTGGCACTTGTGGTGGGGAGGTCCAGCTGATCGATAAAATGCAAAAAGAATGTGTACATAAATATATGCTCATCGCCAGCTGAGAATATATATATATAGTGCAAATAATTATATATAAATGTAAATATACATAATGCATCTAAAATATTGGAGAAGAAAACATATCAATACCAATGGAATATCCAGGAGGCATGAACAAATCACGTACACAGAGAGTGGATTTATGAGAAGTGAGAGTGAAACAATGAGACTATGAGAGAGAATGTCTGGGTGGGTGGGATGTATGTGGCCGGTTTGTCTTATAGGGGATGCCGGTATATCACTGTCGGGTCTTAGATTGAACCGACAATGAAACACATTTCACTACCGGTTAATAGAAGGAACCGACAGTGAAGATAGCTTTCACTACCGCTTTTTCTCAAAAACCGGCAGTGATGTGCCTGACACTCAGCTTTTTGAATGCATGCCTGCAGCAATAAATGTTGTCATGTATGCATCACTATTATTGGTGACATGTTATGTAAATGAAACATTAATCCTGTGATCATTTTTTAAAAAGAATATTAATCCTCAGAGGCTCCCTAGCTGGGCGCCAACCATTTTCCTGTCACTGTCATGGTTTGTGGGAGCAGTCCTCCTACTGGGATATCATTATCGGTTTTTCGTTGAGAACTGACAATGAAAGGGATCAACAGTGCCGGTTTACGAAACCGGCAGTGATTCCTAATATCACTGTCGGTTTTTATGAAAAAACCCACAGTGATAGCCCATTGACACGACTTTTTATTTTTCAAAAGCAGAGCCACTGCTAGTGATAGGATTCGAACGGAGGGTGCACTGTTCACAGTGGCAGGCTTTAACCGCTGGGCTATGAAGGTGATTACGTCCAAGAAGGTTTTTCCTTTTTTTTATCTATTTAGTGCTAGTAAATACAGTTAATTTATTGTAAAATAATACAAACATTTGTTACTTGAATATGTAATTCCATGATAATTAATTAATGGTCTATAATTATCAAATAATAGTGTTTGTGAACATCAGCGCAACATTTGATCATATAGTCAATAATTTAATTTTAGAGAAACGCACAAAATATAAATTAGATTACACAGTTGGGGAACAACTATGTAATAATGATTACATAGTTAACAATAATCTAACTAAGGTGCATCAACAATGACAGTCTCATCGTGATCAAGCCGTATGTAAGCAGGTTCGTCACCCTCTTCAAGGATAGGTAGGGGTACGTTCGCCCCGAATGGAGGCATTTTCTGATAGCCCTTGTAGTCTTCTTCGTTCGTGAGTCCATCGACACCTTTTCCCTTCTAGGACTCTTGTTGTCCTTACATATAAGACTTGCATAACATCTCTTGCAAGGACGAAGGGGTCATCTTTGTATGCGGTCTTAGTGAGATCAACGGTTGTGAACCCTTCGCTGTCGGTGGTGATTTCCTCGAGCCAAACCCACTGGCAGTAAAAAAGAGCTGCCTTCAATGGACCGTAGGCTAGCTCCTATATCTCCTCTATGAAACCATAATATGTCGCCTCCACATTGCTATTTTCGTCGTGAGCATCAAAACGAACACCACTATTTTAGTATATGCTCTTTCCATCTTGCTTTTTTGTGTAAAATGTGAATCCATTTATATCATACCCTTGGTACTTAAGAAATGTACTCGAAGGTCCCTTGGCTAAGGCATCCAGTTAATTACCTAACTTTATTCCTAGCAAGCGGCGTCGCAGCCCGTTGACAAATTCCTCCTTATGTTTTTTACCCAGCCAAGCCTGTGACCTGCTCGGATACTGAGTTTGTAGTGATTGCTTGTGCTCCTCAATGAATGGCATGACTCCCTCGGCTTGCTGGAGAATAGCGAATTGTGCCTGTCTGAAAGAAATAGGGTCGTCCACTGTAACAAATTTCTCCCCAATCATTCCTTTGCCACGTAGTCTTCCCTCGTGACGAGATTCTGGAACTCCGACCCTTTTGATGTCCAGATAATATGTGCAGAACTCAATGGCCTCCTCCGTTGATCATCCTTCAACCATACCCCCTTCTGGCCTAAATCTGTTCCTAACATACCTTCTGAAGACTTTCATCAACCTTTCGAAAGGGAACATCTGATGCAGGTACATTGGGCCAAGGGCTCTAATTTGTTCAACAAGATGAATGAGCAGATGCAATGAGATATCAAAGTAAGTCGGCGGGAAATGCATTTCAAGCCTAACGAGAGTTTCGGCTATGTCCCGCTGCAGAGCGTCGACACATCAATGACCTTTCTTGAGATCGCGTTGAAGAACGAGCACAACTTTATGATTGGTGTGCAGATCTTTGGGGGAGGATACCACATAGAGCAATAGGGAGTAGTTGAGTCATAATGACATGATAGTCGTGGGCCTTCATAGGGCCATAGTTGAACTTGAGTTCTCTCATGTTCACTAGCCTCTTCGGGTTCACACAGTACCCGTCAGAACTTTGAGTTCATTGAAGAAAGAAATAAGGGCACACTTTTCTTCCTTCTTCAGTGTCCATGACACAACCGGAAGTTCGAACGGGCTATTCTCTAGCTCCACGGGATGCAGCTCCTTTCTGATTCCCAAGTGTTGCATGTCCAAACATGTGGCTAGTGAATCATTCGATGTCCCCCCCGGTGTCCATCAAGGTGTTAAGCGTGTCAGTGCACACATTTTTAGTGATGTGCATGGGATCAAGACAGTGGTGTGCACTAAAAAATGGCCAGTAAGGTAGTTTCTAGAAAATCAATTTTTTCTTCCAAATGCTCCCATTAGGTGCTGCTACTGCATTGTCCCCCTTCCCAAGGACAACCTCTAGTTGTTGATTTCTCAAAGTATCACAGGCCCGTCTCGATATTTTGGAGTTAAGCGTTTCTCAATAGTACCGTTGAAATCTTTTCTGTTCTTGCAGTAAGGGTGATCCTTAGGTAGGAACCTACGGTGTCCCATATAAACTATCTTTGAGTTATTTGGTAGTTGTACCACATCGGTGTCATCCAAGCACTCGACACATCCAGTATAGCCTTTTGTCTTCTCTCCGAACAAGGAACCTCGCCCTGACAGGTTGGTGATTGTAGCAATAAGTACTGCCTTGATCGTGACATGTTCCTTTTTATACTCATCCCAAACATCCTCCACACCTTTTTCAAACATCTTCATAAGTTCATCGATCACTAGTTCAAGAAACACATTGATGTCATTCTCAGGTTGTCTTGGCCCTTGGATCAGTAGTGGCATCTGGATGTACGACCGCTTCATACATACCCAAGGTGGAAGGTTGTATATACAGAGCATCACTGGCCAGGTGCTATGATTGTTTCTAACCTAGTCGAATGGATTCATCCCATCTGTACTCAAACCAAACCAAAGGTGCCTTACCTCTCCACCGATGTTCTTATAGAACATAGTATTGACAGTCCTCCAGTCATGCCCATCGACGAGGTGCCTCATCATTGTATCTTTCTTACGCTCTTCATCATGCCAGTGTAACAGCTTGGCTGACTTTGCATATGCAAATAGCTTATGCACCCAGGGAGCTATAGGGAAATACCAAACGACCTTTATGGAACCTCCTCTGGTCTTGGTACCCTCATCTGACGACCCTTCTTTATAACGTGGAGCTTCACACTTGGGGCACTTGTCCAAGTCTTTGTATTTTTCTCCACGGTACAATGTGCAATCATTGGAACACGCGTGGATTTTTTCAACCTCGAGGCCGATGGGGCAGATCATTTGCTTGGCCAAGTATGTATTTTCTGGCAACTCGTTGTCTTCTGGGAGCAATTTCCTTATTATATCTAACAACTGATCGAAACCTTTATCGCTCAATCCATTTGTCGATTTGAACTCAAAGAACATGATGTTGGCTTCTAGTTTGCTCATTGGACAGTTCTTATACAATGGTGTTTTGCCATCCTGTCTCATTTTCTCAATCTTTCTCAGTTGTCTTTCACTAAGACATTAGGTCTCTACATTACGTAGCAGCTGAGAAATGCCATTGTTATCCTCGGTGTCGTCAGCTAGCGTGTTCCTAAACACATCATTAACTATGGGCATAGGTTTCGTATTGACACCGAGTTCCTCGTCAACATCGTGGATGGCTATGTCAGGCATGTCCACATCATCATCGTTTTTCTACGGAACATCCACACCAACCTCGCCTGTCACACCCGGTTTTCTAAAGAACAAAACTAGGCTAATCATATGTGTGCCCAGGAAGTCCACACATATGTCAGAATGAAAAAGTATCAAAACAATGTTTATATAAAGCGGAAAACATACTATATTAACACTTACAACTATCAGAGTGTCGTGAAACGGTCACTAATCTTTTCTTCAGGCTTCAACATCACAGGGACGGCTGACTGGTGGCTCCGTATGCCAAGCACTTCTTATAGACTTCTGGAAACTCCCCTACACATTCATCCCTCTTCTAAGTAACACCTTACTATACACTGGAGTATGGTGGAAATAGCAAGAGTGAGTCCATGTCGAACTCAACAAATATAACACGGGGTTCATGAGGCTCAAAGGCATAACATAGGTTTATCAGCATGTAGCTGTTAATTAGCATTATTTCAATATATCAATAATATCAAAGTGTCTCAATGTAACAATAAACATATGATCCATGTGAAATGATTAACGAATAGAAAAAACATATCCATTATTAATAATCAACTATTCCATAAGGGTCCAAGGCCACTCGTGACCGTGAGCACGGCTGTTATAACAGTTTTACACTCTGCAGAGGTTGTATACTTTCACTGTGAGTCGTGATTTACCCTTTCGCCCGAGGTGATCAGCCTCTTGACCCACTACCAAGGAAGGTCGGCAGGGTTCACTATGAAGTCTTTCGAAGGTTCGTCTAACAAGTTAGGGCCATTAGATTTCACTCGGCAAACAGATGTAGAGCCCCCCTTCCTGATGGCACAATAACACGCAGCCTATACACATGAGGACAGAGGCCGCACTATACCCGATTCGTCAAGCCATTCTTACGCTATAAAGGAATACCTCTAACAAGCTAGAAAAGGTCCTTCTATATGACTAAAGCCAGAGCCATTTTAGCCCTCACAGTTGTACTGTAAATCCCGGATTTTCGCTTATAGATGAGTCCTTATGGAGAGTAACAAGAGCACCAAAATAATCCCCATGCTCTAGTACCCTTTAAACAGTAATAAAAAGTCATCTTTTAATGTTTATTGCATATTCCATTAGTCAAATTATATGATCATAGTTCATGTTAAGCACTAGCAATACTAATCCATGCAATATAATAGGTATCAAGGAATAAGATCAACACTAAGTCATCCTTAACAAGGAAACATATGCATAATGATATTATTTGCTTATTGTGAATAGGACAACAAGGATAATCCCATGCTATACTTGCCTTTTTCCCCAAGTTAGCTGCTCAGAATCTCCAGTTGCTATCCTTCAGTCTCCACTTTTGCTTCAACTGTCAGTCCTCAGCTCCTAGTCTTCATCGCTGACGAACCACACTTCCTCTACTCGCAGCAACCAAGCAACGCAAATAGACAAACAATACACACATCTAAGAACATGCATCCAACAAAAGAAACGCTTTAAAAGAGAACGCACTAAAGGACACGGTACGTTGCTACAGTCATGAAAACGCAGGAACGACGGATAACGGAGCTACCATTAAAGAGAACACGCGACTATCGAGACGATTACAACATAACTTGGAAGACCGACTATAAACTTAATACATTTTAGTTATTGAAATAAGGTGATAAACATTCTGAAGAAATATTCTAAAATTAGATTAATCAATTGAATTACAAAACTAGTTTTAACCCTGGTCTTATTTTATTTATAAGTATTGCCGACTTTGCAGAGATAAAAGAACATGTGAGAACAATTATTCCAATTATATGAGATATGTGGTTGGGCTAAGTAAATTATAATTTAAACATATTTTAAGTTGCCATTAGCTAAGTTCATGCTTAGTTACAAAGGACTAACGTGACAAGATTATATATTATTTTTAATTATAACTAATAACAAGCATATTAATTAATATAATATTCAGCTATATATGGAAAAGTATATGACATGAAAAACATTAGTGCTACTTCACAGAGAACGTCGATGCGAATCTAACGCAACTTAATTGGAGCAAAATAGATTTCAAACAAATAAATGCTCGAGGATTAAAGTCATATAACTATGAAGAGCAGATACGTACTGTAATATGAAATTATCTGCACAAGTCTATCATGTATGTAACGTATTTAGGCTAAGCAAATTTTAATTTAAAATATACTGTACACTAATCATATTAATCAATTTAATATTGAACTATATATATAGAAAACATGTGGCAACTGAACGAAAAGCACTTATGTTTCAAGGTTGAACTAAGCATCTTATAATTCAAAAGAAACATTTAGTTTAATATTAATTAGATTAACATTAATTTAGAACAGACTGCCTGTGTTGCGTTTAATTAGAAACTCAATTGCACAAGCTTAAATCAAATTAATATCTAACTTATAAATTTTAAGGATGTAAGACATGTCAAACGTTGTTGCTAAAACATAACCTCGATCGGCACTATTGCAAAACAACAAGAAAGGATTTAAACCGGAATTTCTTTTAATTGGAAAGTTATTAAATAAATATATTAATCTAATTACTATTTAAATTAATAAATTCATAATCAAGTGACATGATAAACATCATTACTCATGCGTAGTTTACATCGGCACAATCACGACTCGACACGCACAGCATCGCAACCCTAATTCGTTTTCTAATTAAAAGCTATTAAATTATTAGTAATCATATTAGTATTTCAATCAATAAATTCATAACTATAAGACATGACAAACATTAGCACTACCGTGTAGAGCGCGACGACATGAATCTAACGCGACTTGAACGACTCAAATCGAACGTAAAACATAAATGATATGGCCTAAACAAGATTATATGTATACGTATTTCTATTGTATTTCGGGATTTATTTTTCTAAAGGAAAAACGGCAATAATGTGTGTGTAAGGTGAGCATGACACCATTGTGATGTCATCAAGCTAGCAAAAATCAAAATGGCCACGCATGGCTGGCAGGCTGTTCTGCTGGCTCTGCTCGCTCGTGCTTGCGCTCGTTTGTGCGTGACAGGAGGCAGGATGCAGGGCTGGCGTGCGACTTGGGACCTGGTGCCCGTGGTGGCGCCATGCCGCAATGGATGGGAGCTCTCGGCTCTCGGCTTCTTGCTGGATTTCAGCGAAAAACTATGAATGTCTACGAGAAGAGTACTGGCACCGGGAGATGCATAGGAGGATGGCGATTCTCACCATGGTCACTTGGCACGGACGACCACGGAGCGGGGCGACGCAGGGTACCGCAGGGCGGACGCTGGCTTCCTGTGAAGATCAGCATTGTCATGAGGACCTATAGAAAGCGAGAAAGAGATGAAGGACGACGCAGTGAGGCTTACTACTGCGGAGAGATGTTCGTTCAGCAGCCTGCTAGAGTCGATGGAGAGGTGGCAGTCGGAGACTATGGCTGCGGCAGGTGAGTTCTGTTCTCGACGAGAACCGATACGTACGAGCGTAACGGCAAGGCTAGGGCGGCAAGAACGGTAGCTGCGCGATGGTCAGCTGCAGCGAGTGCAAATTGAAAGATGTTCAACATGGAAACTGAAATTAACAGGGCATCAAGATATATAAATTATGGAGTTGCTCACCCAAGATATATATGTGACAGGGATGACGACGAACCGGTACACGGCGGCAAGAGAAGGAGGAGAAAATATAATTTGCTACACGAGAGATTTTCCAAACTAGGGACTCCTCTACGGTAGTTTTGGTGTGCTTTTACCCAAAGGATAGGTACGCATATATAGGGAGGAAAACTCCCCACCTCCATGTCAACTAGCGATATGGTGCTAATTGACGTTGCACCATCCACCTTTACTAATAGGCCTAATTAATTATAAAAGCCCATTAGTAAATAAAGACATGGGCCTTTGGGCATGAGGAAATCTGAGATATTTTATTATTTTTGGAATTAATTAATTTCATGGATAAAATAATTCTAGAAAAGTCAAGAATTGAATTTTAAGCCACGAAAAATACCTCGAAGGCTCCAAAAATTTAGGGAAAATTCTCAGAGATATTTTAGAATGAGACGAACCAAAATAAAGTATCTGGAGCTCATGAAAAGATTGATGAAGAGATCAAGGAAAAAGATTAAGCTCACGGAAATTGAAATCTTAAATCCAGAAAATACCAAAAAGTTTTCCGATGAGAAGCAAACGTCGTCCTATGGTATTTTGAAAATAATAGCACTCACCAACACCAAAGACAAGCATCACACAAACACCATATTATCAAATTAATATGAAAAAAGTTTTAAACCACAATTTTCTATATTTAAATTAGCAGCAACTTAACTTATCTAATAAATTTATTCAAATATTGAAAGCATTTATTTTATTTAGTGTTTCCTATGCACAACCTAAAATTAGAAATTTTGGGGTGTGACAATTCTACCCCACTTAACAGGAATCTCGTCCCGAGATTCGAAAAGGCTAGGGAGAAAGATAAAACAGACCAATAAGGTTGTTTCGAGACTTTTTGACAAGTTCGGATATAAGCGTCAAGGATTATCAAAGGATAACAAAAGAACATTGGATTGATCGTTAAGATTGATTCAAGTTAATGAAAGAAGGTCAAAGGATTGAAGGTCAGCATAAGTGAAAAGGAAGATCAAAGGAGATTGAAAACATAGATCAAGGTTGATCATCGAGTCTTCACTTTATAAGGTCTAAGAACAAGGGTGGAGATTAGCAAGAGATAACGTAAGAGATAAAGATACATCTTAAGGTGTTCAAAACTCCTGGATTCAAGATTTATGAAACATCACGAAAAATTGACAGATTAGCATTGGTTGAAGAAAGGTAAAGACTAGTCTTCTATTTTACCATTCAGGGAGACCAGTAAGAAGGATAAATTGATCTTCAAGTCTTCGTAGGTCCTTGAATTAGGATTTATAAGACGTAAGGATAAGGGTCAAAAGTTGTCAAATGTTGATGAGAAAAAGTAAAGATTGATAGCAAGGTGAGACTAGTTAAGAGGCAAGGAGTAGTAAAAGATGATATTATGATAGCGATTGGTCTTTGGGTCTTCCTGTCTCATGACTTGAGATTGGTGATGGTGGCGGACGCTACCCCACTTAACAAAGATCTTGTTCCACCTGGCGATGTCATTGAAGGCAACACTTTCTTTAAGGCTTGCTGCTATTGATGAGTCCTTCATGTGTTGATCCTTCCTTGGGTTAAGATGAGATAAAGAAGATAGCATGACAACCAAAGGTAGAAAGGAATTGGTGTAATAGAAAGATGGCAAGAATTAGGATCGATTGAAAGATAAGTAGGGATAGAAGATCACACTACCCCACTTAACAAAGATCGAGCGACTTCTCAAGATGCTTTCGGGCCTCCTTTGGAACACAAGAACAAAGACAACACACAGGCATCACATCAAACAAGACAAGCACACATCAGGCAAAACAAAGCACCAATCACATCATCGGTACTACACGTGCTTCTTCAATAATGGTGGTCATCCTAAGGGAAGAGTATGGATGACGAAAGGCCATCGGATCTTTTGAAAAAGGGGAGATCAGAAAACTTTTGGTAATAACAACACAAATCAAAAACCAAAGGAATAAGAAATAATAGCTCAAAGGAACTATCAAGGAGAGGATACAACAAGACAAGGAATAAGAAATAGTCAAAATCAATGAGTCAAAGGATGACAAAAATAGTTTTATAGTAAAATGAGTTTTAGAATACATCCAGTGCTACTTGGCATACGTCCTACAGTCAACACCGCTCTGATATCACTCTGTCACACCCGGTTTTCTAAAGAACAAAACCAGGCTAATCATATGTGTGCCCAGAAAGTCCACACATATGTCAGAATGAAAAAGTATCAAAACAATGTTTATATAAAGCGGAAAACATACTATATTAACACTTACAACTATCTGAGTGTCGCGGAACGGTCACTAATCTTTTCTTCAGGCTCCAACATCACAGGGACGGCTGACTGGTGGCTCCGTATGCCAAGCACTTCTTATAGACTTCTGGAAACTCCACTACACATTCATCCCTCTTCTAAGTAACACCTTACTACACACTAGAGTATGGTGGAAATAGCAAGAGTGAGTCCATGTCGAACTCAACAAATATAACACAGGGTTCATGAGGCTCAAAGGCATAACATAGGTTTATCAGCATGTAGCTTTTAATTAGCAATATTTCAATATATCAATAATATCAAAGTGTCTCAATGTAACAATAAACATATGATCCATGTGAAATGATTAACGAATAGCAAAAACATATCCATTATTAATGATCAACTATTCCATAAGGGTCCAAGGCCACTCGTGACCGTGAGCACGGATGTTATAACAGTTTTACACTCTGCAGAGGTTGTACACTTTCACTGTGAGTCGTGATTTACCCTTTCACCCGAGGTGATCAGCCTCTTGACCCACTACCAAGGAAGGTCGGCAGGGTTCACTATAAAGTCTTTCGAAGGTTCGTCTAACAAGTTAGGGCCATTAAATTTCACTCGGCAAACAGATGTAGAGCCCCCCTTTCTGATGGCACAATAACACGCAGCCTATACACATGAGGACAGAGGCCGCACTATATCCGATACGCCATAAAGGAATACCTCTAACAAGCTAGAAAAAGTCCTTCTATATGACTAAAGCCAGAGCCATTTTAGCCCTTATAGTTGTACTGTAAATCCCAGATTTTTGCTTATAGATGAGTCCTTATGGAGAGTAACAAGAGCACCAAAATAATCCCCATGCTCTAGTCCCCTTCAAACAGTAATAAAAAGTCATCTTTTAATATTTATTGCATATTCCATTAGTCAAATTACATGATCATAGTTCATGTTAAGCACTAGCAATACTAATCCATGCAATATAATAGGTATCAAGGAATAAGATCAACACTAAGTCATCCTTAACAAGGAAACATATGCATAATGATATTATTTGCTTATTGTGAATAGGACAACAAGGATAATCCCATGCTATACTTGCCTTTTTCCTCAAGTTTGCTGCTCAGAATCTCCAGTTGCTATCCTTTAGTCTCCACTTTTGCTTCAACTGTCAGTCCTCAACTCCTAGTCTTCATCGCTGACGAACCACACTTCCTCTACTCGCAGCAACCAAGCAACACAAATAGATAAACAATACACACATCTAAGAACATGCATCCAACAAAAGAAACACTTTAAAAGAGAACGCACTAAAGGACACGGTACGTTGCTACAGTCACGAAAACGCAAGAACGACGGATAACGGAGCTACCATTAAAGAGAACACGCGACTATCGAGACGATTACAACATAACTTGGAAGACCGACTATAAACTTAATACATTTTAGTTATTGAAATAAGGTGATAAACATTCTGAAGAAATATTCTAAAATTAGATTAATCAATTGAATTACAAAACTAGGTTTAACCCTGGTCATATTTTATTTATAAGTATTGCCGACTTTGCAGAGATAAAAGAACATGTGAGAACAATTATTCCAATTATATGAGATATGTGGTTGGGCTAAGTAAATTATAATTTAAACATATTTTAAGTTGCCATTAGCTAAGTTCATGCTTAGTTACAAAGGACTAACGTGACAAGATTATATATTATTTTTAATTATAACTAATAACAAGCATATTAATTAATATAATATTCAGCTATATATGGAAAAACATATGACATGAAAAACATTAGTGCTACTTCACAGAGAACGTCGATGCGAATCTAACGCAACTTAATTGGAGCAAAATAGATTTCAAACGAATAAATGCTCGAGGATTAAAGTCATATAACTATGAAGAGCAGATACGTACTGTAATATGAAATTATCTACACAAGTCTATCATGTATGTAACGTATTTAGGCTAAGCAAATTTTAATTTAAAATATACTATACACTAATCGTATTAATCAATTTAATATTGAACTATATATATAGAAAACATGTGGCAACTGAACGAAAAGCACTTATGTTTCAAGGTTGAACTAAGCATCTTATAATTCAAAAGAAACATTTAGTTTAATATTAATTAGATTAACATTAATTTAGAACAGACTGCCTGTGTTGCGTTTAATTAGAAACTCAATTGCACAAGCATAAATCAAATTAATATCTAACTTATAAATTTTAAGGATGTAAGACATGTCAAACGTTGTTGCTAAAACATAACCTCGATCGGCACTATTGCAAAACAACAAGAACGGATTTAAACCGGAATTTCTTTTAATTGGAAAGTTATTAGATAAATATATTAATCTAATTACTATTTAAATTAATAAATTCATAATCAAGTGACATGATAAACATCATTACTCATGCGTAGTTTACATCGGCACAATCACGACTCGACACGCACAACATCGCAACTCTAATTCGTTTTCTAATTAAAAGCTATTAAATTATTAGTAATCATATTAGTATTTCAATCAATAAATTCATAACTATAAGACATGACAAACATTAGCACTACCGTGTAGAGCGCGACGACATGAATCTAACGTGACTTGAACGACTCAAATCGAACGTAAAACATAAATGATATGGCCTAAACAAGATTATATGTATACGTATTTCTATTGTATTTCAGGATTTATTTTTCTAAAGGAAAAACGGCAATAATGTGTGTGTAAGGTGAGCATGACACCATTGTGATGTCATCAAGCTAGCAAAAATCAAAATGGCCACGCATGGCTGGCAGGCTGTTCTGCTGGCTCTGCTCGCTCGTGCTTGCGCTCGTTCGTGCGTGACAGGAGGCAGGATGCAAGGCTGGCGTGCGACTTGGGACCTGGTGCCGGTGGTGGCGCCATGCCGCAATGGATGGGAGCTCTCGGCTCTCGGCTTCTTGCTGGAGTTCAGCGAAAAACTATGAATGTCTACGAGAAGAGTACTGGCACCGGGAGATGTATAGGAGGATGGCGATTCTCACCATGGTCACTTGGCACGGACGACCACGGAGCGGGGCGACGCAGGGTACCGCAGGGCGGACGGTGGCTTCCTGTGAAGATCAGCATTGTCATGAGGACCTACAGAAAGCGAGAAAGAGATGAAGGACGACGCAGTGAGGCTTACTACTGCGGAGAGATGTTCGTTCGGCAACCTGCTAGAGTCGATGGAGAGGTGGCAGTCGGAGACTATGGCTGCGGCAGGTGAGTTCTGTTCTCGACGAGAACCGATACGTACGAGTGTAACGGCAAGGCTAGGGCGGCAAGAACGGTAGCTGCGCGATGGTCAGCTGCAGCGAGTGCAAATTGAAAGATGTTCAACATGGAAACTGAAATTAACAGGGCATCAAGATATATAAATTATGGAGTTGCTCACCCAAGATATATATGTGACAGGGATGACGACGAACCGGTACACGACGGCAAGAGAAGGAGGAGAAAAATATAATTTGCTACACGAGAGATTTTCCAAACTAGGGACTCCTCTACGGTAGTTTTGGTGTGCTTTTACCCAAGGGATAGGTACGTATATATAGGGAGGAAAACTCCCCATCTCCATGTCAACTAGCGATATGGTGCTAATTGACGTTGCACCATCCACCTTTACTAATAGGCCTAATTAATTATAAAAGCCCATTAGTAAATAAAGGTATGGGTCTTTGGGCATGAGGAAATCTGAGATATTTTATTATTTTCGGAATTAATTAATTTCATGGATAAAATAATTCTAGAAAAGTCCAGAATTGAATTTTAAGCCACGAAAAATACCTCGAAGGCTCCGAAAATTTAGGGAAAATTCTCAGAGATATTTTAGAATGAGACGAACCCAAATAAAGTATCTGGAGCTCATGAAAAGATTGATGAAGAGGTCAAGGAAAAAGATTAAGCTCACGGAAATTGAAATTTTAAATCGAGAAAATACCAAAAAGTTTTCTGATGAGAAGCAAACGTCGTCCTATGGTATTTTAAAAATAATAGCACTCACCAACACCAAAGACAAGCATCACACAAACACCATATTATCAAATTAATATGAAAAAAGTTTTAAACCACAATTTTCTATATTTAAATTAGTAGCAACTTAACTTATCTAATAAATTTATTCAAATATTGAAAGCATTTATTTTATTTAGTGTTTCCTATGCACAACCTAAAATTAGAAATTTTAGGGTGTGACATCGCCATGCATAGTCCATATTGTATAGTCTAGCATGAATCCCCTGGTAATCAAGTGTGATCGTATAGACTCAATTTGACGAAAGTTTCGTTGATTCTTGTAATCTTTGCATGGGCAGAAGACAGGGTTCCCATTCCCAGCATGGGCCTTGGCATCGGTGATAAACTGGCTAACGCCATGCATGTACCGCTTGTCCGTTCGGGACAGACACATCCACTCTCGATCCATCCTTGCACAAAAATATATTGATACAATAATTACAGAGAATTAAGAAGTCGGGCTTCATGAACAACAATTGTAGCTCAAAAGTACCATTTTTGGAAAACATTATTATACAATAATAATTGAAAATTTAAAATTAGTAGCCCTGGCCATATAAATGAAGACACTATTTTTTAAATAAAATTAAAATTGGAGACTTGATCATGAACATCAATGTAGCTACAAATGCTCATCAAAATTGTAAAATAATCTACTCGATCTATTCCTTATAACAACAACTAATTATAGCATCACATACTAACAATCATCTTGACCAAACCATGTAATTTGCTAGGAATTCAAATGGGTTGATGATATATAGACCCCAACCTTTTTGACAATGGATTCTCAACAAATTGCTTGAAGCCCTCCACAAAGTCCAATTGAAAATTGCTCTATAGATGGAGAAAGAACTAGAATGATAATCAAGCAATGTAGTCATCAAAACAAAGCTAATTAATCAACAAAATCAAGGGAGTATATATCTGTTACTAACTTTAAAGCAAAAAGATCAAGCCACTCTTCAAAATCCAAGAGCAAGCTTTGTAGAGAAGAGCAGCCGCAACAATGGAAGGAAGGGTCCAAACGCGCACTCTCTCATGTGTTCTTGGGATGGAAGACAGAGACAGGAGAAAGGAGAGAAGGGCTGCAGCTTTTTGTGTAGTCAGTATATCACCGTCGGTTCACGACATAAACCGACAGTGATAACACTACACCACTACCGGGTCAAGCCAAAAACCGACAGTGATATGTTGCCAATGAGCTATTGCCGGTTTTTTACACGAACCGGCAGAGATAGCTGACATCACTACCGGTTTAAGCCTTCCCTCAATTATTGGCTGGGTTGAGCTACCTATCACTGCCGGTTCTAGGTTTCAACCGGCAGTGAAGAGACATCACTGTCGGGTTGTCTGAATTCCGGCAGTGATGGCGCCGGCAGTGAAGCCTAAATCTGGGGTAGTGCGTGTCACCTCGTCGTCAGCCGATCAGACGTCTAGAGTTGGCTGTCACCACTGCTACTGCCGACATCACATGATGGACGTTGTTCTAAGGAGACGTCGCTACCCACTTGTACGTCGTCTGTATCCAACGGCTCTAGCACAAGAACTGCACCATTGCTCATGCCCACCGCAATCTGGTTTGGCTTCCACGGATGCGTAGCGACCACTGTGGGATAGGCAGTTTCTCCACTGCTGGAAACAAGAGAGGCAACAAAAACAAGGCGTTGGTTACCAGAAATGAAAGTACCACTCACAACAAAAAATAGGAACTGCTTGAAGCTCCAAATACCTGGATATTGAAGATGGTATGTAGGCAGAGGGTGCTATCCTGCACTGAAACGTAAGAGATTCTGCCTCGAATATTCCAATTGCACCATCACGAAATCCAGCATAGACCAACAAACAACCAAGTGAGTATACTGCACTCGAAATTGGAGCAGGGAGTGGGAACCACTGCATTACCAAGTTATGGCAGGTTAAATATCAGTGTGTAACGTGTTTATTACAATGCATCACTAAGATTAGGATCATTCTACAAGCATGGTGTAAATCATATATTGTAATATGTTAGTACTCTGACTCAATAGTCAAGACTGCATATGACAAGTAAGAGATGCAAATATATTGTTAGGAAAATGTTGTGAATGACTCACCGAGCACAAGCATTCTAGTTGCCAATCATAGATCGCCAGTTGACTCTCATGAACTACTAAAAGATGTGTTTCATCATAGTGAAACTGCACCATTGTATCACCAACTAAACCACTGGAACCATTAGATGGATGTTTGATGTATCTTGATTTCTTCTTCTCCCAAGCATCAATGCTCCAAACACATAGCTGCAAATTTATATTTCATTGCCAAAAAGAAAAAAAACAATGATTCAGAAACAAACAAGTATAATAGACATTTTTTCATGCAATCAAGATAGTACTTATAGATCTTTATATCTTTTAGAAAATTGACAAAAGGATGGTATGAAACACGACTAATATAACATTGGGGCTGAAGCCATGCTCACATGTCCAGTGGTTACATTTAATTCAGTATGCCTTAAGTTAATAAACAACAACAAATTTATCGGTCCAATTTTTTTATATATATTAGAAGGCGTCATATTATAATTCACACCTGAGCATCAGCACCTGAAGATACAAGCACCTCCATTGATTGCGAAAATGCTAGTCCAGTTATCTTTTTTTGATGACCTGTGAGCACAATTTCAACCTGTGCAATTTGATTAATAAGATAAGTCGATATTTTTGCATATTGATATTAAATATAAACTAAACAGTAGTTAATACATTAAGCATGATGTTCCACATAGGAAGAATCTATCATCATTAAGAATTCTCATATCTTTAAATGTCTGGCTGACAACGTATGTATGGTTTATGAAGTCTTTTTGGGTCATACAACGAGGTACTTACCACTCTTCATAGCATTGCCAGGCGATACCACAAACTTGCGATGGAATAGGTATACCTTGTGGCATCTCCTCAAAGTCCAAAAAATGTATATAATTTCTTATGTCAAAAAGAACATATGTAGAACAACATTTACAATCTCATGATATCCTGATACATAAGTAAAAGATGAGGGGATATATAGCCTAAAAAGGGAACATGTTATTTTACGATGGGTAGACTACTGCATTTCCAGTGAGAACCATATATAATGAGTTTTGCCAATACTCTGAGATTCATGAAAACAGGGGACGAAAGATTCACATTTAATACTCACTTCATCAGTACGGACATTGTAGATTTGAATTGAAGAGTCCTCCGTTCCTATAGCTATGATGTTGTTGTCTATCGGGTAGAATGCAAGGAAAGTTGCAGCAGGTGGAGGTTCCATGAAAGTGGTCATGACCTGTGGGAGATTCCACAAAATTAGTGAAGAAGTCTAAGAAATAACATGGTGCATCTAGAAAATAAAGTTTGTTTAGTGAAGTAGTCATGAACTCATGATTTGTGAGAGATCAATTATGGAATGAACAGCTTATTATTCTAGACAATTGAAGAAGACATACCTTGAATGTCATGATGTTGAACAACGAGACTTTGCCACCAGAAGCTGAAATTAGGTAGCTGTCATTTGTGGATAGTGCAGTGCAAGCTGTTGCTTCTTCAGAGTCATTGCCATCAGTAGTGTCGTTTGTCATTAGAATGCCATTTTCCGGTTGCCATAATACAGGTGGAACAGATTTGGACAACTAATGAAAAACAGTGATGGATTGTTTTCAGGAAGCAACCAAATAGAACTGCACTGTTGAAATCAAAACAAGCCAATTCTCCTGTCTAACCTTGCCACGTGGATTCTTGTCACTGCACTCCCATTTCCACAGCTTATGAACAGCATTGGAGCTGAGAGCCAAAAGTGCCACCCCGCTATCTGTGTACAACAAGCGAATAACCTATACAGAAGACAAATAAAACACAATGCTTATCAGAATTGTATCACTGCTCTGAATATGACCATAACAGTCTTAAATTCTGTGTACATAAGCACATCAACAGATACTGATGTGTGATATTCCTTGCATTAAATAGAAGATGTACATGCAAATTTCGTTGAACATACTTTGCTTGAAGATGCTTCCGGATCTGGCATACACAGCATTTGAAGACGTTCTGAGCCAACAATGTCTGCCAACTTCCAGGCCTTAATTACTAACTCAGGAGCTCTGCTCATTTCCATACATGCCTAACATTTGTTTGATACGGTTAGGAAATAAATATGTTGAACTGCAAGGAAAACCAAAAAGAAGCACGTGCACACTCAGTTGGGCACTCCGCCACTCATGAGTTCCCTGTCAGGAATACAATATACACATTTCAAAACTGAGGCCCTTTTCCTTGCGTTTTTTACGGTCCTTGAATAGTCAGGCACCACACTTCATAGTGTTAATTTGTGGTCTGGGTTACGTATGTGGGCTTTAGGGCAGCTGTGAGGATTGATTTGCAGCAATACAAGTCTTTCACATAGAACTAGAAAAAAATAGTTTCCTTTTTGAATGGCAGTTTCAAGCTAGAAAAGTATTCCAATGTAAAAAAAACAGTATTTGTAAAAACCTTTGGGTAAAAGACTTACTTTTTCATGGTACAATCTTATTTCTTTAGCAAAATTAAGATCATTTTGTAGTGGCAACAAGCATCCAAAACCAAAAGAGTTCACAATTTCGGGGAAATTTCATCGAAAATGGCTTGATAAATTTTTTGTATCGTTCAAATTTGTTCGGTTGAATTCATATTTCTGCCCAAAATTGCACCAAATCATCTGAAAGTGGCCTCTGTATCCTATACCCCTACCTAAAGCCCTAAATTTCTACAAACTTATTATTCAATTCCCCCCTCCCACAGTCCCACAGCAGACGCCACCAGCATAGACCACTCACTACCGTTAGTCCATCTTTACTACCACTGCTCTACCTCTGTGATATATGTTGTGTCATTTCTTCGGTGTTATATATAATTGTTATGCACGATGCATTGACAGTGTTATTGTTTGAATTTGATCTGAGATTTCATGTTTATTGCTCTGGACCAAATTTTCCCCCCTATTGTACACCCTGTGACCTTGAATATCAAATCATCATAAATGAATCTGGTATAAGGTGTGCAACACAGCCGACTGGATGGCAGAATATGGCATTGGTGATTAGGAGACGACTTCTGTTTGTGATGGAGAATCTAGACTAGCCCGCCCCCTCCCCTGCCCCCCTCTTTTTTTTTCCTTTTTCGGCTTTCTGTTAAAATATTTTTGGCTTTTTTATGAAATTTAACCGTTCATATTTAGCCAGAGCTCTTGCATACTTGGAGTAGTATGCTGAGACAGAGCTAAAGCAAATTCGAAGAAGATGCATTTGCTTTGTGGGTGCAAGAATTTGTTACATGTGGATACGGTGCAAACATGGTGAAAATTTAGCCCTTACCATTGTTCTTTTTTATATTTTTGTGTGAGTACAACTACACCCACAATAGGGAGGAAAAGAAATAAAGAAGGAAGCTTATTACCTACTTTACCATTGTGAACGTAGAAAAAAAGGTGGTTAGTAGTAACACTCATCAGCAAGTGTGGGCCATGGTGATATGCTTGCACGGCCACTACAATACACTCATGAAACGGAGAACGACATGAACGGGATTTTGTTTTTACTTTTCTATGGGCTGCCCTTGTTACCTATTTTCGGTATACACACTCTAAAATTTAGAGTAACAATTAGGACACCTCGAATACCTCGTATAGTAAGAGTTAGATATTGATTTTTTATATCATCTTATTAGATATGCCCTATATATAAGATGTTTTTTATTTATATATTCTCTCTCATATCAAGAGAGAGATAGATGAGTTAATTATATTAGCTTTTTTTTTTCTCTTCCCGCTAGCTTAAAGGTTTTTATTGCCACCGTTGCCTTCACGTAGAATCTAATACAAGTTTAGAGCAGACTATTAGAGGTGTTCTTGCCTTTACTTAGAACTTACCTGGAGCTACGACTAATAATTACTAAAAGAAGAGAAACTAGCAGCAGCTATCTAGATTCCATTCCTAGTTCGTGAGGTACAGTATAGTAGGGGGGAGTAACTACTACCTTCACTACTGAACCAACGCGTGGGTGTGGGTCTGAGATGAATAAATAAATGTTTTATTGTGCCTATTGCAAAGGAAGAAAGAGACGAGAGTGGAGGAATTAAAGAAGCTGGTAGCGTTTGAAACCATGCATGAATTCCTGGGTCAACAATATAACGTGGATGCAATGCATGCATGATCAGTTCATCATACCTCTTGGTAGCGTGAGATCATACGTTGGGATTCTACCTTTTGGTTGCAAGAGTAGGATGTTTTGGATGCACTGTGGCTGCATGCTTCAACGCAGCCACCGCTTCCTTCACTTCCAAGTACGGGCACCTGCACAGTTCACGTTGGCTGTGACTCTCTGGAGTGAACTTCTTCCGAGGTTGTCGAAGCCAAGCATCTTGTCAAAACCAAGCTGCAGGTTCTCGTCTTTTAGGGACCGCCCATGGACATTAAATTCAAGGGATTCAAGATTTGGCATGATAGTATTAGATGATGCTACCCTGCTGCTGTTGCACTCGCTGCTGTGCAGATCAAACCAGATAGATGCACCATCTATCTTTAAGAATCTCAACTTGCGAAAGCAGCCAACACCTTCATTAGTACGAATCTTTATGCTAACTACTGACTTGGTGCCACTTTCCAAATGCAGTCTGAGGCAACTGAGCTCTGGCAACTTCGCAAGGGTTTCCATGTCCTGGTCATTCACAACTACCACTAGCAAATCCAGATAGGAGAGGTTTGGAGTAAGCGACGACTTAATCCACGCCGGCAGTCTAGAGAACCTGAAGTAGTCCAAATGCAGGAAACGGAGATGCCGACAGGAGACCCATCCTGCATCACGGTTCACCTCGTCTGGAGCCTCATACCACCAGCACGAAATTTTAAGTTCCTGGATATTGTGCAAATGGCCCAGGGACTCCAGCAAAGAAATCTCGATGCTCTCACTCCAAACAAAAATCCTAGTCTTGAGCACCCTCAGTTCCTTCAGCAGGCCCAGCTCCTTCACAAACTGCTCTGCACCTCCACATCGTATATACAGCTCTTGCAGTGACGTGAGCTTACTGATCAAACCAGCAGGGACTCTTATTCCAAAACCGCCAGCTCGTAGGCAAACAAGTTGCGTCAGAAGTCCCACCTCCTCCGGCAGCTCCTTTACGCCACTCTTCCGTAAATCCAGTGTTTGCAGAAACCTCAGATATCTTACCTCCCTAGGCACCTCATTCATACAGAAATGTGCTCTGAGGTACCTCAAGTGAAGTAAACTCCCAAGATGATCCGACACATCTTTGCCGCAGTCTATGCAACCAGAACATTCTACCATTTCTACTACACGTAAAAATGGGAGGCGCAGACATAATGCACCAAAATTGCACCGGCTGGCAAAGATGGATCTCACTTTCTCCACAGCGATATTAGCCAGCTGACCAATGCTGTGCTCTTCAACACACTGTAGGGTTAGCCTACGAGAAACGCTTCCCTGAAGCTTCTGCCACTCTCCACCATTCAATACAGTGACAAAATTTTCTTCACTTGACAATTGATGTATCAGATCAAGAACCATATCATGAACCGAGCAGGCATCAACATACCCTTCATGTTTTCTCTCCTGTGCCTGGATCATGTTTCTATTTATCAATTCAATAAAGTACCTCTCCCCGAGCTCAAATAATCCTACCCCTGCTGCTGCTGCTTGTTCCTCAGAGATGAAACCTTCAGCTATCCACATCCATATCAAACTATTTTTCTCTATTATACAATCTTCCGGAAATATACTTAGATATAATAAGCAAGCCTTTAGATATGAAGGCAGATCATAGTAGCTGAAATACAAAATCTTTCTGGTATTATCTACATCAGCATTGCCTTTATGCCCAAAACCAATTGAGTTGTAGGCCTCAGACCAGGCCTCCCCAGGTTTACTGGCTAACAAACTGGCTATTGTAATAACAGCTAGTGGCACACCACCACATTTCTTCAAAATTCTTTCACATGCCTCATCTGAAGGCCTATCAAAATACTTCTCTTCACCGTCAACTATTCTTGCGTACAACAATTTTTCAGAGTTATCATTGTTGGAGTTGTTCCAAATTCACTCCAAGATATAGGTCGGGCTTCTGATGGAGCGAAGCGGAGGCCCGTAGAAGCCGAAGGCTGGGCCGGAGCGTAGCTCTATGGAATCGAATGAGATTCCATAGAGCTGCATCATGTATCCTGGATGAATACAAACAGACTACCCCTGCTACTGCTGCTTGTTCCTCAGAGATGAAACCTTCAGCTGTCCAAATCCATATCAAACCATTTTTTTGCTAACACATGATCTTCTAGAAACATGCTTAGATACAACAAGCAAGGCTTTAGATGTGAAGGCAGATCATAGTAGCTGAAAGACAAAATCTTTCTGGTATTATCTACATCATCATTGCCTTTATCCCCAAACCCAATTGAGTTGTAGACCTCAGACCAATCCTCCCATGGTTTATTGGCCAACAAACTAGTCCACCAGTCCTATCCTGTCACGGAACCGCCCAAATTATAAGAACAAAAGTACAAAAACAATCGCCGGAGCAATTAAATTCCCGTACTTAAGCTCCTATAACTCCGGTAGTCCAATAAAATCCCGAGGGATTTCAAACCAACCAACATACAAGCCAAGATCGTAGTGGTCCAACATAACAGGTCATATGTTACATCCATTTCATAAGTAATTCAACATATATCGGAGTTCAGTAGAGTTAATACAACTCAAGTTCAAAAGTAGCGGAAGCAAAGTAGTTTGAAAACTAATATCACCTTAATTCAAATACATGTCAGTACCACGGTCAAATTTCAACAAAAGCATGAGAGACAAGGTAGCTCAGAAGGATCATGCCCATGATCACACTCCGCCACTACAGCCGGAGTCTTCCAATTCTTGCAGTAGCTATGTTATATCACAACCTGCAACAAGTGGGAATAAACCCTGAGTACGAGAAGGTACTCAGCTAGACTTACCCGTCATAAACTAGAAATAATGACACCAAGGAGTATGCAAGGCTTTCTTTCAGTGGGCTAGCTTGACTCATTTGCGAAAAGCATAAGTTATCATGAATAAATTCATTTAAGTATTTTTGCATCAGCTTTATTATAACATATTCAATCTAGGTAAGCACCTATGCTAAAGCAATCACTTGATTAACCATTAACATCAAAGGTTACCATTTCAGGTTTTAGCATTTCCAACATCATCCACATAATCATCCATGTTCCATAATCATTACTACGATGCAGTAGCTCGAGTCAAGTGTTCACTATCCAGTGAACGATGACGATTTGAATCGATTATTAACCAGCTGGTAAGTTATTCCTCACACAAACCTCACTCACCCGCTAAAGTGAGGTGTTGGTCACCGAGTCAACCATTCAGGTAAAGTCGCGAGCTTGCCAGGAACCACTTGTACCCGGGGGCCGCCCGACTGCTCTTTGGCCTTATCATCGCGCCCCCGTATCCTGCCACTACTGCTCCGGTACAGTGCGTTGCGGGCAATCCACTCGGCCCGAATAATCTCTCAGCTTCGCGGTCGAAAGGTACCTTATTCGGCCAGCTAAATGTGAGGCATGCGTTCAACATGACCCGAGGGACAACAACGGACGGTCCTTAATCGACACAGACGGAAACTACAAGCACCCCAGAACCCTGTCTGGTTGCCCAATACTTATTCCGTCCGGTCTCCAATTATCCATCAATACTTGGTTATTTCCAGGATATCATCCATTCCTTAGCTAAAATATTCCAGTAACCACCTATAATTTCAGATGACAGGAAATCACCGATCACTACCGGTCTAAGCAGGGCTAAGCAATATTTTCGATCCTGAACTAAAATAGGATTCCAGGCATATTTACGGGACAAGGAAAGAATATATATGCAGCAAGTGTTTTCAATTAACTCCTATAACTTAATGCAACAATACATATATAACATATATATATATATATACTCAATTGCTTTTGTAAAGTAGGAGGCTTAGAATGCTCCGGGGCTTGCCTGGGATCCGACACAAGTCAGTAGTTGTCAGATGACACTCGCTGAGTACTTCCATCTTCGGGATAGTTCCACCAAACACCGTCTTCGGGTTTGGCTTCAACATCTCATTCTTCACGTGGTGCATCTAGCGAACCTAAATGAGATGCAAGATGCATGCGTATGAATATGATGAATGGTAACAAGAGATGCATCACATAATCAATTAAAGAGGGCAAGCACATTAAGAACAACACAAGTTTAACAAGATCACAAGTATCTTAACTTGACCATCATCAAGGGTATAAGCCACACTTAGCAACACATGGAGTAAACAACCATAACTAGCATCTGATAATTTCTAAACTGCAAACAACATCTACATGTTTGGATCATAACTGGAGTTATACAAATCCAATAGCCATGCAACAAGACATTCTGGAAAGCTTATGAAATTGTCTATAATTCATCTTTAATCATCTTAGCATGATTCTCAAGTTAACCAAGTCAAACATGCATAATTACAGAATCTGGTCCAGAGATTCCAGAGAACAACTATTTCTAGAACCCAACTTGAAACAGTCATTACTCACAAACTATAAGGCCAAATACCACCAAAATTTAACACAAGCTAGATTAGTGAGTTATCTACAACTTTGTTATAAGCATGTTTCTCAGCAAACATCATTTTCATGGTGCAATTACCAAAGTCCCAGAAACTGTCTAGGAAAGCATCAATTGCAAGAATAAATATTAACTTACATTCCAAACATACATTTGGCCACAACCAATGTAACCATCATAAAGTGCATGTTAAATGATCACCAAAAAGCATAGTGCTCATCATTAAATAATTTCTTTTAATGCATTTCTTAATTTATTTAAATAGCAAGGTGAAATAATAAACATATATCAAAAGTCCATAATAAAATCTATAAAAATTACAGTAGCTCTTACATACACCCAATAGTCTACTGTACAAATTTCAAGCCATTTGGACATGTATATCAACATCTATGAAAAAGATAAATTGCTATTACAAGAATTCACGTGAGAGAAAGATACACTAATAAATCACTCATATTGCAACCAAAATTCATGAAATAATTACCACACATTAAAAATCATATGAATAGCATGCCACAAAAATTTCACTTCATTTGGAGCCCTAGATCTACAGTTATGAAAATGACAAATACATCTAGCATTAAAAACCTAGCTGCACAAATCCATTTTTACAGAGAAAACTTTAAACTAAAATATGCCATATTATAGATCTACTGCATAGAGAATTTTACAAGGATTCCAAAAAGTACTCATTTTCTATTTTACGATTTTTCTACGATTTACTATGAATTTCCAAAGATTCAGCAAAATCATTACAAACCAGTCCTTATGGCACTATTCACATGAGTCTATGACAGTTCAGTTAGGCCCCTGGAGTTAGTCGAATTCTCGGACGAGGTCCCTGGTCGCGAGCAAGAACAGAGAAGGGCGATGAAGCTCTCGGTTCCGGCCGTTGGGGGGCTCGACGACGGCGACAAGGCGGTGGCGGAGCACCAGTGGGCTTGCGCGCACTCGCTGGTGCCTCCAGCTTGGCTTGAGGTGGCCCGAGGCCGATTGGCCACGACAGCACGACGGGCCGGGGCTGCGGCTGCGCCGGCGACAGTCGACGGCGGCGGCTGGACGGCCGGCGAGGCGCGCGGGGCAGCGGCGGCCCTGGGCGCAGGTGTAGGAAGCCGCAATTGGGCAGGGCGCGGCCGGTGATGGAAGAAGCAGCAGCACAGTAGGGAGCTTTGCTCCGCTCGGTGGCCATGGTGCTCGGCACTGCCATGGCGAGCAGCGAGCGGGAAGGAGAGCTAAGGCGAGTGAGGGAGGAGCGTCTGGGGCAGCTCAGCATCCATAAAGAAGCAGCAGCGACCAGCAGAGGACATGGGGCGCGTGGCGGAGGTGGGAGCACGCGGCAGCAATGGAGGGCGCGCTCTGCTGCATGGTTGACGCGTCGGCCTGCCGTCGAACACCTGGCGTGCGTCGGTGAGGGCAAGGTGGGGAGCCGATTTGGGCCACTTCCAAGCCGAATTAGTCCTTGGGCCAAAAACAAAGTTTGTAGCCCACATGAAACTCTACGTTTTTCATTAAGGAGCCAAGGTCATTAGAGCAACGGATTAGCGGTTAACTGGTTGCCAAAATAGCAGTGTCAACACCTTGATGGCAGTCACGGAAACTTGCATTCGATGGTCAAAACTTCGTCAAACTGAACTCAAATTTTTGTATGCTCTTCATCAAGATGTAAGCTCCAACTTTTATTTTTGGCTCAACTCAAGTTGCTTAACAAAAGCACGAGAACGCGACATGCCAACGTCGACGACGATGAATTCCAGACTTAGAAAAATTTCTAAGTGCCGAAAAACAGCAGCTAATCCAATCTTTGAGCCTCTATTTGACTAGGTTAGAGACCAAACTAGCTCTTGACCATTAAACAAAGTTTGTTCTACATGATATAGACTACAACTTTCATTAAAGTTCCAACCTCAAAACTGGTATAGAACCTACTATTCTACTTTGACCAAAGTAGGATCACGATGAAGCTTAAATTATCCTTTTTGATCAATTGGAACATTTTCTGGGCATTTGCTCAACACGAACCTTTCTTGACTTTTGTTGTAGAGTCCATATAGAGTCATTTGGGCAAGAGTGCAAGGTTTGGTTGATGACCTATATTTCCATCCACTTAATAATGCAATTCCAGCACTTAGCAAAGTCATTCCAACAAGCATATAACTTATCATTTCATGTGACTTTTTGATTCCAAACATCATGAAACTTTTCCAGGGATCAATATAGATAGGTACTAAGGTGAGACACATAAAGATATTACAATAACACCACCCAAGCATATATTTTGAAAACTGCATATATGCAAAGCAAGGTGCAACATCCAAGTTTAGATTGAGGCTCACTTCCATAGGTTTGACCTTGACATCTTCATCACCACTTAAACTACCATGTTTGAGCTCAAACCCACTACTTAACTGGTGGTAAACACCTGGGGTGTTACAGCCCTCCCCACTTAAAAGAATCGCGTCCCGAGATTCGGTGCGAAGAACTTTCCAAGGGAAGAGAAGCATGTTATCCAATTCCCACATCCATAAGCGCATCAGGCTACTTAGCTTCAAGCAGCAGAGAGGCTAACCGGGTAAGACAACTTTCTGGTACTCACCCTACACAGAATCTTTTGTCTAAATTTTTTTTTCTTCACTGACTTTCATGAAGCATTGCTACTTTAGGAGGAATCCAAGATAATACGGTACTTTGTTCATGGTGCACGGAGAGTACTACGAGCATGGACTAATTTACTCACTCAGACGCCAACTGATGGAAAACTACATATTGTTCCACGTGTGCAGTTCTCTTTCTCTGATGCCAACACTGTATTATCTGAGTCTGCTGAGGGAACAGTGAGTGTGATAGCTGACTCTGTCGGTTCTGGATTTCTGCCAACTATTACCTAAGAAGATTCTTTTATACAAAGGCACATAGGGGTGCAATTAGTCCTTCCAAGGGTACTGAGGGTTGTCTAACAGCAAGATACCTATCAATTGCAAGTTCTTGGCATGCATTACAAACATAACCTTCCAATGTAAAGGATGATCGCAGTCAACAGAGAAATTATGATTCGGTACCCTTTTATTTTCTGTTCATATCACACAAACTGCTACTCCAAAATGCACAAATTTTTGGTGGGCATATAGATCCATGGGTCTTCTAATTGCTCGCCAAAATTCAGCTCAACAGACACTGTTTGACTATCCAGACAATCCATCCACCAAAATAGCTCTGTTCTGAAATGACAGCAAACCAAGCTGACAAGACATCTCTCAAATCCTATGTTTTACTCAACCAATACTCATATCAACTTAAGACATTGAAGGGTCCTAAGCAAGGAATGAGGTTACCAAGTTTGGGTCAATCCAACTTTGTTTGAGTCACTAACCGTTGACTTGAAGATAACCGGTGTAGTGCCACAAAATTCTGGACCAATTTTGTGTTCTTCCTTTTCTTTTGCTTCACATGTTGAGGTGTGTGTTTTGCACTCTCTGATCTTTCTCATAGTAGCAGAAGCCTTTTGTCTCGCTGAGGATGGAGGTGATAGTCTTCCTGATAGGTTTCTCAGGGAACAATTTACGCCGTTGATCTAGACAGTAACTTGATGATGCACAAGCATTGGAGTTGTGGGCTATTTTCATAGAGCACAAAGCATTATTCCACACGGAGGGCATCCCTACGTAGATAAGGAACCATTTCTGAATATTTTCTGGCACTTCGTCCAATAGAACCTTGAACCAAAACCCTTTGAGGTACTTAGGGGCACAATGATGCCGATCGAAACTAGGGACATGCTTTCTCTAGTTCTTTACTTGGCTAATACAACATCTTGCACTATATATGTGATTGTCCAAGATGGAATTGACTTGCTAGCGCATTTGGAGAAGATACAACACCTGCATTGTTGACCGGCTTCATGGCCTCTTTGCTTACTATTGTTCGTTGAGACATAACCATCATGTCTATCAAAGAATTGTTATGTGACTGGAGATTAACCTTCTTACTGGTAATTAATTAGTTGTCTCTCAATTCTCAAAGTTCCAACATTTACTCTTGACCACCACAATAATTACAGTCGAGGCACAAACAAGTGGTCGACATTGAAGTCTACAGATAAAGAGTCACACCAGAGAGAGTTAATTTCATCTGTATGACTGTCATCCACACAAGGATCAAGACATTGATAGTTAGGTCATATGCACCATGTGACGATCAGTTCTTTTCCAATGGATAACTTGTCCAATCATTTAGTGTTAGGTGCCCATTCGATTCAACAGGGATGGCATAC
Organism: Saccharum hybrid cultivar R570; assembly: GCA_038087645.1. Taxonomy (NCBI): domain Eukaryota; kingdom Viridiplantae; phylum Streptophyta; class Magnoliopsida; order Poales; family Poaceae; genus Saccharum; species Saccharum hybrid cultivar. Next base: position 2,169,805 of record JAQSUU010000426.1, read on the forward strand.
ATTACTCAATCGATGACCGACGTCGTACAAGGGCACATAGGGAGAGTCACTTGTCTACCACCTCTTGCAGTCTGTTAAAGCTTATGCCGGTGACTGTTCTTCAAAGGTCATCTTCTTAGCAACTTCAAGGGATATCTACTACATAAGGTCTAAGATATGAATCTTTAGATAAGATATAGGGAGATAACCAAGGAAAACGGTCACGAGAAATAACACATCGGTTGTTGTTTCATAATGGATCATAAATAGCAACTTTGATACCAGTGCGTGCCGAGCAGCACAACCTTGTGTGCGCGCCCACAGGAGGCTCTCGGTTTCGTCGTGGCACCATAAAATGCTAATCGTAACACCATTATTAAACGCACAAACAAAGTGAAATTTCAAGTGGCACCGATTAGGTGGTAAGAACAAGCACCAGACAAGGGAGGAGTAGCAAGCAAGGGTAGTTACAAGGTTTAGAGTCAACAAGGAGGCGATTCAAAGATTAAAACACAGCACAAGGGAACATAGCTTAATTGCCGAAGACAACTGAGCAAGGGTTCTCGGTCACGTTGGACAACAACATGAGATCAAGATTAATAACGTTGAGAGACGTTAGAAGTTGAGATGGACTTTAGCAGACTTCTAGAACAAAATGATACACCGATCAGAGATTGGGTTGATAAGATAACCACTTGATTTCACAAGCAAAGATTTTTAGATTAGACAACGAGAGATTAGCGTTGCTCGGATCATCTGTAGGAGAGACAATCGGGAGGTCCAACATGGAATTGGCTATGGTCTCCAAAACTTGGCAAGCAACAATTGTGGTTAAGATCGACGTTTGTTAGGACTTAACTTGGTTGGTCAATCGACAAGGGCATTCTCCAAAAGGTAGCGGATGTCCAAGGCCTAAGCAAACATATAAGGGGACTACGCTAGGGCCTATGGTTCAAGCAAGGCATGGATACAAAAACATTTAAGGGCTAGCAACCACGTCTACAGGCTCTGGCTCCTACGAGAGAATCTAATTAGAGACGACAACCAGGCGATTACGTAACATGAGCGTTGTTCTAGGATAAAGCATCTTCAACACTCACATGCTCACCGAGGACAAAAGAGAGGTCAACTATGACACTACCTAGATAACAAGCATCTACACAACGTCATAGTTTTAAGCGGACACTTGAGATTATTGGTCATGTTAACTTAAGCATCCAACAAGAACTAACTACAAGTTTAGCTAAAACAAATGCATGCTAAAGTAATCAACTTAGTACATGCACATCAATCACAAGTTACTTATTTATTAGGACAAAGGTGGGAGGAGCATAGTTATATGCACAAAGCAACAATCATGATGATGCATGCTTCGTCCTATTCGTCCTCACAAGATTGCTAGCCTAAGGTGACAATCACGTTCTATGTCGGTGGCATATCACGCATTCTCTCGATATAGAGCTAGTCGTTAGCTACATTCAACTTACACATTCGTGGTTAGCGTACCTGCAGAAAATTCCATTGCAGCCCAACAATTCCCAATATAGCACATAATGAAAGTAGTAAACTAAATACTCTCCATACATACATCCCCTGATGCATATACTTCGGTATCATAGCTACCCAACAAATGTACCCACAATTAAGTACTTTCATAATTACATGGTTAAACATGTAATTATGTCAGTAACCATAGCTAAATCTCCCCTAGACCGATGGTTGAACGGTCATGCTCTCCCAACTCACACTTACCTTGGCGTAGGTGCGACGTTGCAAGAATGTAACTGTAGCGACATATATGGCTATTTCATATATGAAGGTTACCTCTACCATTCGACCACAGGGTAACAGTGCGGTCAAGTTATCACTCATACATACCTTGGCTTGGGCATAGATGCAAAAATTTAAAACTCCCAAGTTAGTACTTAATTAAGCCACCTAAGGGTCCTTAATTGGGCATAAAGGAAATGACCACTGGCATACTTAGATTTAAAATTCAGATTTGAACAAACCTATATATGTAGTAGCTATAAGTTGTCAAAAACTGATTTTTACAAACAAAACCTTTGTTTTCAATACACATATGACATGTTTAGTGTTGAACCTTGCTCCGATGCCAGCTGTCACGGAACCGCCCAAATTATAAGAACAAAAGTACAAAAACAATCGCCGGAGCAATTAAATTCCCGTACTTAAGCTCCTATAACTCCGGTAGTCCAATAAAATCCCGAGGGATTTCAAACCAACCAACATACAAGCCAAGATCGTAGTGGTCCAACATAACAGGTCATATGTTACATCCATTTCATAAGTAATTCAACATATATCGGAGTTCAGTAGAGTTAATACAACTCAAGTTCAAAAGTAGCGGAAGCAAAGTAGTTTGAAAACTAATATCACCTTAATTCAAATACATGCCAGTACCACGGTCAAATTCCAACAAAAGCATGAGAGACAAGGTAGCTCAGAAGGATCATGCCCATGATCACACTCCGCCACTACAGCCGGAGTCTTCCAATTCTTGCAGTAGCTATGTTATATCACAACCTGCAACAAGTGGGAATAAACCCTGAGTACGAGAAGGTACTCAGCTAGACTTACCCGTCATAAACCAGAAATAATGACACCAAGGAGTATGCAAGGCTTTCTTTCAGTGGGCTAGCTTGACTCATTTGCGAAAAGCATAAGTTATCATGAATAAATTCATTTAAGTATTTTTGCATCAGCTTTATTATAACCTATTCAATCTAGGTAAGCACCTTTGCTAAAGCAATCACTTGATTAACCATTAACATCAAAGGTTACCATTTTAGGTTTTAGCATTTCCAACATCATCCACATAACCATCCATGTTCCATAATCATTACTACGATGCAGTAGCTCGAGTCAAGTGTTCACTATCCAGTGAACGATGGCGATTCGAATCGATTATTAACCAGCTGGTAAGTTATTCCTCACACAAACCTCACTCACCCGCTAAAGTGAGGTGTTGGTCACCGAGTCAACCATTCAGGTAAAGTCGCGAGCTTGCCAGGAACCACTTGTACCCGGGGGCCGCCCGACTGCTCTTTGGCCTTATCATCGCGCCCCCGTATCCTGCCACTACCACTCCGGTACAGTGCGTTGCGGGCAATCCACTCGGCCCGAATAATCTCCCAGCTTCGCGGTCGAAAGGTACCTTATTCGGCAAGCTAAATGTGAGGCATGCGTTCAACATGACCCGAGGGACAACAACGGACGGTCCTTAATCGACACAGACGGAAACTACAAGCACCCTAGAACCCTGTCTGGTTGCCCAATACTTATTCCGTCCGGTCTCCAATTATCCATCAACACTTGGTTATTTCCAGGATATCATCCATTCCTTAGCTAAAATATTCCAGTAACCACCTATAATTTCAGGTGACAGGAAATCACCGATCACTACCGGTCTAAGCAGGGCTAAGCAATATTTTCGATCCTGAACTAAAATAGGATTCCAGGCATATTTACGGGACAAGGAAAGGATATATATGCAGCAAGTGTTTTCAATCAACTCCTATAACTTAATGCAACAATACATATATAACATATATATATATACTCAATTGCTTTTGTAAAGTAGAAGGCTTAGAATGCTCCGGGGCTTGCCTGGGATCCGACACAAGTCAGTAGTTGTCAGATGACACTCGCTGAGTACTTCCATCTTCGGGATAGTTCCACCAAACACCGTCTTCGGGTTTGGCTTCAACATCTCATTCTTCACGTGGTGCATCTAGCGAACCTAAATGAGATGCAAGATGCATGCGTATGAATATGATGAATGGTAACAAGAGATGCATCACATAATCAATTAAAGAGGGCAAGCACATTAAGCATAACACAAGTTTAACAAGATCACAAGTATCTTAACTTGACCATCATCAAGGGTATAAGCCACACTTAGCAACACATGGAGTAAACAACCATAACTAGCATCTGATAATTTCTAAACTGCAAACAACATCTACATGTTTGGATCATAACTGGAGTTATACAAATCCAATAGCCATGCAACAAGACATTCTGGAAAGCTTATGAAATTGTCTATAATTCATCTTTAATCATCTTAGCATGATTCTCAAGTTAACCAAGTCAAACATGCATAATTACAGAATCTGGTCCAGAGATTCCAGAGAACAACTATTTCTAGAACCCAACTTGAAACAGTCATTACTCACAAACTATAAGGCCAAATACCACCAAAATTTAACACAAGCTAGATTAATGAGTTATCTACAACTTTGTTATAAGCATGTTTCTCAGCAAACATCATTTTCATGGTGCAATTACCAAAGTCCCAGAAACTGTCCAGGAAAGCATCAATTGCAAGAATAAATATTAACTTACATTCCAAACATACATTTGGCCACAACCAATGTAACCATCATAAAGTGCATGTTAAATGATCACCAAAAAGCATAGTGCTCATCATTAAATAATTTCTTTTAATGCATTTCTTAATTTATTTAAATAGCAAGGTGAAATAATAAACATATATCAAAAGTCCATAATAAAATCTATAAAAATTACAGTAGCTCTTACATACACCCAATAGTCTACTGTACAAATTTCAAGCCATTTGGACATGTATATCAACATCTATGAAAAAGATAAATTGCTATTGCAAGAATTCACGTGAGAGAAAGATACACTAATAAATCACTCATATTGCAACCAAAATTCATGAAATAATTACCACACATTAAAAATCATATGAATAGCATGCCACAAAAATTTCACTTCATTTGGAGCCCTAGATCTACAGTTATGAAAATGACAAATACATCTAGCATTAAAAACCTAGCTGCACAAATCCATTTTTACAGAGAAAACTTTAAACTAAAATATGCCATATTATAGATCTACTGCATAGAGAATTTTACAAGGATTCCAAAAAGTACTCATTTTCTATTTTACGATTTTTCTACGATTTACTATGAATTTCCAAAGATTCAGCAAAATCATTACAAACCAGTCCTTACGGCACTATTCACATGAGTCTATGACAGTTCAGTTAGGCCCCTGGAGTTAGTCGAATTCTCGGACGAGGTCCCTGGTCGCGAGCAAGAACAGAGAAGGGCGATGAAGCTCTCGGTTCCGGCCGTTGGGGGGCTCGACGACGGCGACAAGGCGGTGGCGGAGCACCAGTGGGCTTGCGCGCACTCGCTGGTGCCTCCAGCTTGGCTTGAGGTGGCCCGAGGCCGATTGGCCACGACAGCACGACGGGCCGGGCTGCGGCTGCGCCGGCGACAGTCGACGGCAGCGGCTGGACGGCCGGCGAGGCGCGCGGGGCAGCGGCGGCCCTGGGCGCAGGTGTAGGAAGCCGCAATTGGGCAGGGCACGGCCGGTGGTGGAAGAAGCAGCGGCACAGTAGGGAGCTTTGCTCCGCTCGGCGGCCATGGTGCTCGGCACTGCCATGGCGAGCAGCGAGCGGGAAGGAGAGCTAAGGCGAGTGAGGGAGGAGCGTCTGGGGCAGCTCAGCATCCATAAAGAAGCAGCAGCGACCAGCAGAGGACGTGGGGCGCGTGGCGGAGGTGGGAGCACGCGGCAGCAATGGAGGGCGCGCTCTGCTGCATGGTTGACGCGTCGGCCTGCCGTCGAACACCTGGCGTGCGTCGGTGAGGGCAAGGTGGGGAGCCGATTTGGGCCACTTCCAAGCCGAATTAGTCCTTGGGCCAAAAACAAAGTTTGTAGCCCACATGAAACTCTACGTTTTTCATTAAGGAGCCAAGGTCATTAGAGCAATGGATTAGCGTTTAACTGGTTGCCAAAATAGCAGTGTCAACACCTTGATGGCAGTCACGGAAACTTGCATTCGATGGTCAAAACTTCGTCAAACTGAACTCAAATTTTTGTATGCTCTTCATCAAGATGTAAGCTCCAACTTTTATTTTTGGCTCAACTCAAGTTGCTTAACAAAAGCACGAGAACGCGACATGCCAACGTCGACGACGATGAATTCCAGACTTAGAAAAATTTCTAAGTGCTGAAAAACAGCAGCTAATCCAATCTTTGAGCCTCTATTTGACTAGGTTAGAGACCAAACTAGCTCTTGACCATTAAACAAAGTTTGTTCTACATGATATAGACTACAACTTTCATTTAAGGTCCAACCTCAAAACTGGTATAGAACCTACTATTCTACTTTGACCAAAGTAGGATCACGATGAAGCTTAAATTATCCTTTTTGATCAATTGGAGCATTTTCTGGGCATTTGCTCAACACGAACCTTTCTTGACTTTTGTTGTAGAGTCCATCTAGAGTCATTTGGGCAAGATTGCAAGGTTTGGTTGATGACCTATATTTCCATCCACTTAATAATGCAATTCCAGCACTTAGCAAAGTCATTCCAACAAGCATATAACTTATCATTTCATGTGACTTTTTGATTCCAAACGTCATGAAACTTTTCCAGGGATCAATATAGATAGGTACTAAGGTGAGACACATGAAGATATTACAATAACACCACCCAAGAATATATTTTGAAAACTGCATATATGCAAAGCAAGGTGCAACATCCAAGTTTAGATTGAGGCTCACTTCCATAGGTTTGACCTTGACATCTTCATCACCACTTAAACTACCATGTTTGAGCTCAAACCCACTACTTAACTGGTGGTAAACACCTGGGGTGTTACATATCCCTCAAATCTGTCAGAAAGATAGGGGCCTCCTTGTGTGGGCTGGACCCCATGGAGCTCCCGGACGAAATCCTTCTGAAGAAGATGAAGACTGCCCCTGTGGGGAAGACTTTTGTTGGAAAGGCTGCAAGCAATGAAGATGATGATGCAGACAAGGACTGAGCACAAAGGCTTCATCGGTGGAGGCTCTAGCGGCACCTTCGGGGATTTTGCTTTTCCTGCTTGCTGGCTTAATAACATTTGCTTTTGGTTGTTGACAGTATGTTCCAATGTGTGGCCTAACTTTGTACGTATGTTATGCATATCTGTACGAGGCATATTCCCTTCATTTTGTCTTCCCAATGAATTCTACAACTGATAGCAAAACATGGAATGTGCTCCGCTGGAACATTAGGGGAATTAATGGGGAGCAGAAATGGGAGTCTCTCAAAAACAAGATCCTAGAGTGTCAATGTGATATTGTCTATGTTCAGAAAACTAAGAGAGTCGTTTGATTTGCCTTTTGTTAAGCTTTTCTGCCCTCCGTCTTTTGATCAATTTGTCGTTCTACCGTCAATAGGTGCCTCAGGGGGCATGATCATTGTTTGGAAAAGCTCCCTCCTAGTGGGCTCACAAATTTTCAGCAACTCCTATTCCATTTCTGTAGAATTCACCTCACTTCATAACAATGAGCCTTGAATTCTGACAAGTGTTTATGGGCCCTGCGATGCTGATGGAAAGAGAAACTTTCTAGAATGGCTCTCAAATGTCCAAATGCCAAATGATATCAACTGGTTGCTTGTAGGTGACTTCAATCTAACGAGAAAACCTGAAGATAGGAACAGACCGGGTGGGAATGCTGCTGAAATGTTGCTTTTTAATGAAACCATCAGCAATCTAGGGCTGGTGGAAGTACCCTTGCATGGAAGAAGATTCACCTGGACTAATAAGCAGCATCCCCCACTTCTGGAGAGGTTAGACTAGTTCTTCACCTCCAATGCTTGGACACTCTCGTACCCCCACACAATTACCAAAGCTTCAGTCATGGAAGTGTCTGACCACTGGCCCTGTGTTATTGAGATCAAAACAAACATCCTAAAAGGAAAAGTGTTTAGATTTGAAAACTTTTGGATGGAGCATGAAAGCTTCCTCCCCCTAGTCGCAGCCTGCTGGAATGGTAGCTTCCCTCAAGTGGACCCTGCTCTTCGGTTAACGGCAAAGTTCAAAGCCTTGAGAGCTGCTCTCAGAAGTTGGCAGTCACAGCTCTCAAATCTCAAGACAACTATTAGATCCCTAAAAGTTGTGATCTCTTTCCTGGACTGTGTGGAAGAATGGAGGGATCTAGCAATGCATGAATGGAACTTCAGGAAAATTATCAGTGACAAGCTTTCAAATCTACTACATCAGCAGAAACTTTACTGGAGGCAGAGAGGTACTATAAAATGGGTAAAGTTGGGAGATGAAAACACTAAGTTTTTCCATGCTAATGTCTCAATCAAACATAGAAGGAACTTGATCACCTCCTTAGTGGATAATTCAAACAATGCAATCTATACTCATGCACAGAAAGCTGACTTGCTGTGGGCTGACTTCAAGGATAGACTGGGCACAAGCAATTTTGAAAGTATGGCCTTTGACCTCAACTCATCCTCTCTGGTGATGCTGACCTTTCATCCTTGGAAGAGCCTTTCTCTGAAGAAGAAATGAATGCATTGATTAAGGCTTTGCCATTTGACAAATCCCCTAGACCAGATGGTTTCAATAATGAATTCACCAAAAAATGTTGGGCCATCATCAAGCAGGATTTCTATGACCTTGGGTATGCCTTATCCCAGAGCAATGTCTATCTTAGAAGTATTAATAGTTCCTTCATCACCCTTATCCCCAAAGTTGATGGGCCAACAAGGGTCTCTGAGTACAGGCCGATTTCTCTTCTGAACACCTTAGTGAAAGTCTTAACCAAGATCCTAGCGAATAGGCTGCAACCTTTGATCACCGGTCTTGTGCATAAAAACCAATATGGGTTTATCAGAACCCGAACAATTCAGGATTGCTTAGCTTGGACATTTGAGTATCTGCATATCTGCCACCAGTCCAGGAAGGAACTCATCATACTCAAATTGGACTTTGAGAAAGCATTTGACAAAATCGAGCACAAAGCCATGATTGATATAATGAGAGCAAAAGGTTTTGGGCACAAATGGATGTCCTAGATGCAAGCTATCTTCAGTTCAGGAACTTCATCTATCTTGCTCAATGGTGTGCCTGGCAAGGTCCTGCACTGCAGAAGGGGAGTGAGACAGAGGGATCCCCTATCTCCTCTCCTTTTGTCTTGGTAGCGGACTTACTGCAATCCATCATCAACAAAAGCAAAAGATCAAGGCCTGCTCAGATTGCCAATCCATCTACAGCACTCAAGTGATTTCCCTATCCTTCAATATGCTGATGACACTCTCATTATTATAGAAGGGTGTGGAAAGCAGTTATTCATTCTCAGAGCCCTCCTGCAGTCTTTTGCTTCATCAACAGGTCTTAGGGTGAACTTCCACAAATCAATGATGACCCCAATCAATGTCAGTGAAGAAAGATTGAAACACTTGGCTGCAACCTTTGGATGTGCAATTGGCAGCCTGCCATTCACATACTTAGGCCTTCCCCTAGGCCTCACAAAGCCAAGAGTAGAAGACTTTTGGCCAATTCACAGTAAGTGTGAAAGAAGGCTGGTGAGCACATCCTTGTATCTTACTCAAGCTGGAAGACTGCAACTAACAAACTCGGTTTTCACTGCCTTACCAACTTTCTACATGTGCACCTTCTCTCTCCATGTCACCATCAGAGAGCAGATTGACAAATACCACAAACATTGTCTATGGAGAGGTTCAGATGAAAGCAACAGGGTGAATGCAAAGGCTGCATGGACTATGGTAACAACTGCAAAGGAAGATGGAGGCCTGGGGGTGCTGGATCTAAAAACTCAGAATGAAGCCTTATTAATCAAGAACTTGCATAAGTTTTTCAACAGGGTTGACATCCCTTGGGTCAATCTCATTTGGGAAAAGTACTATAGCAATGGAAGGTTGCCAAATCATACTAGGAAATGCTCCTTTTGGTGGAAAGATATCTTGAAGCTATTACATAAGTTCAAGGGCATGGCCTCTGTCAATGTCCAAAATGGAAAGTCCTGTCTCTTTTGGGATGATCTCTGGCTAGGAAAAATACCTAAGATGGAATTCCCAGAGCTATAATCCTTCTCCAAGAAACCCAATACGACGCTTGCTGAGGCCAAGCTGAGCCAGTCTCTCATAAACTCTTTCAATCTGCCTTTGTCAGTTGAGGCATATGAACAGTTTCTACAGCTGCAGGACATGGTGCTCAACTTCACTCAAACTGAAACGGAAGACACCTGGTCTTACATCTGGAGATGCAATGACTTTTCCTCTAAGAAGGCTTACATGCAGCTCGCTGGCTCAAGGCAGGTTCACTCTATTTTCAGATGGCTCTAGAAATCCTCTTGTCAACACAATCACAAAGTGTTTTTCTGGCTCCTGATTCAGGACAGGCTCAGCACCAAAAACATCCTAAAAAGGAAACATATGTTCCTCCAGTCGTACAACTGTGTTCTGTGTAATGCCCTGCTGGAAGAGACAGTTGAGCACCTCTTTCTGCATTGTGATTTTGCTAAGGAATGCTGGAGCATCATTGGCCTAGCCATACCGTTTGGATATGAGCCATTTCAGATTTTTGATTATTTCAGAAGGCAGCTAAATGTCCAGTTCTTCATGAAAATCATCATCCTCCTTTGTTGGAGCATTTGGATGTCAAGGAACAACCTCATCTTTAGAAATGAGGAGGCCTCCAAGGACAAATGCAAGGCCATCTTCAGGAATGTCTTTGCCTTAGTTATTCTAAGAGCTAAGAAGAATTACCTCCCTAATATCAGTCTATGGCTAGAATAGCTTGTGTAATTTCTTCTATTTTTTTGTTTCTTTCTTTGTTTCTTAAGTTTGCTTCCTGTACGAGTTGTTACACAGTGTTTTTTTAAATAAAATTCCAGTAGGGGCGCAAGCTCCTCCTGTTCCCTCAAAAAAAAACAAACTAGCTATTGTAATGATAGCCAGTGGCACACCACTACATTTTTTTCAAAATTCTTTCACATTCCTCAGTCGAAGGACTATCAAAACACTTCCCCTCAACATCAACTATTCTTGCATATTCTAACTCTTTAGAGTAGTTATGAGAAAGCGGCTGTATTTTGTAAGCTTCACCAACATATGTGGCAACTTCAGAAATACTAGTAGTGATCACAATTCTACTTCCACAATTACATTCTTGCATAGCACATTTGACTAATTTCTAGGTCTCCTTGTCCCATATATCATCAATAACAATCAGACACCTATACATTTGACTAATTTCCAGGTCTTCCATGTCGTAGGATGCCTCCCTGACTTCACTCGCCCAGAGGCTGACCTGCTTGTCGAGCTGGTCCACTGGCACATCGCCGATCTTACTGAGGACGGTGTGCGCCGCCTCGAGCTCCCATGAGAGTTTCTCGATCTTCTGCTTCACGCCCTTCTGCAGGCCGTACTCCTGCTTGACCAGCTCGCCTAGCTTGAGAAGGAGGCTCCCCATGGCCCCCGTCGCCAGCTCCATATGTGGCCTGCAAGCTCGATGGGTATGGTGGCTCCTGCACGCAGTAGTTTGTGTTGGTGAGTAGCTGAGCAGCAATGTCATGGACAGAGAGGATCGACAAAGGCCTACCCAGATCGAGATCAGCAGCCGCCTGCTCTTGGCTTGAAGCAGGGCGAAGGTCGGTGTCGTCGGGGAAGCAACGCAATAGTGGGACTATGGGAGCTTCACGACATCGCCGTGCAGATCTAGCCCCTGCGCCCCTGACTGGCTTCTGTGAGGCCGGAATGGGATGCCACCACTCCAGATGCGGAATCAAAGGCGCTTGACAAGCAGGGCCGTCCCAGCAATTTCAAGGGCTCTTGGACAAGTAAAACAAAAGAGTCTAATGACAACTTTCTTATATGATGATTATATATTATATATATTATACTACTAATAAGAGTTATTAATTAACCAATATATAATTAGATCATAAAAAATAGCGACGGTATAAAAATTTCATATAATATGAAATGATTTCAGTTTAGAAAGAAATTACTTGCAGCCACTCGCCACTATGAATTGATTAATAGATTAACTTCTCGCATGATGTCTGGTTGCCTATATGGTCATATGGACTGGATTGGAAAGACGAAAAGTAAAATGTTAGCTCAAGCAAAAACTGCACTACTGCAGTCAGGAGGTGCAGGCCTAGCTCTATAAGGCTGTAACTAAAATCACTGCAGCAGCGAAGATTACGCGACGAACGGCCACAGTCAGCAGATCACGCTAGTCAGGAAGTCGTGAGGAACGGCTACAGAGTCGCGAGGAAGGGCTGCTGCAGACAGCCACCTACGGCGGCACAGAGCCGCGGACTAGTCGCCCGTGCAGAGTGAACTGTCCCTAGACCTTTACGCCAATACATACACATATACATATACATATACATATACATATACTATGACACACATATACTCCTGGCCCCCCACCAGCAATGGGCCCATGGGCGTCGCACTGCCTGCCCCCCTCTGAGACGGGCCTGTTGACAAGGGCATCGACAATGGTTGGCACCCAAAATTAAATATGCTAGTTAGCAGTGTTCTACCGGAGCAATGTGCAGTGCCGGAGCTAAGTTGGCTCTACGTTATTTTTAGAGTAAAATACACCAGCGGTGCTTGAACTATGCAGGGGGTGTCATCTAGGTCTTCAAATTATCAAAATGCATATCTAGATCCTTAAACTTTTCAGAGTGTGTCATCTATGTCTCTAAACTTTGTGGGGGTGTCATCTACGTCCCCAAACTATCAAATGCATATCTAGGTCCTTGAACTTTTTAGAGTGTGTCATTTAGGTCCCTAAACTTAGCAGAGTGTGTCATCTAGGTCCCAGACTCAGATCATCGAGTGCTCCCAGACTCAGATCACTGTAGATCTGCAGTACTGGACCCCACACAACAGTTAGTTTGGGGATCTAGATGACACCCCCCGCAAAGTTTAGGGACCTAGATGACACACTCTGAAAAGTTTAAGGATCTAGATGTGTATTTTGATAGTTTGAGGACCTAGATGACACCCCCTAGATAGTTCAGGGACCGCTGGTGTATTTTACTCTTATTTTTATCTGCTTGAGCAACCTGTGTCATCATGCAGTGCTCAGCGACGCACTCTGTCTCATCAGTTAGGCCAGTCTCAGTGGGGAGTTTTGTTACGTTGTTTCCAAGACGGCCATGTCATGTGAAATGAAATAAAACTTAAATGAAACAACCACTCTCAATGGAGAGTTTCATTCCATGGTTTTGTAGACATTTAATTTCAAGACTCATAGAGAGTTGGTAATCGTGCCGTAAGAGTTTCATCTAGGTGAAACACATTTCTTCTCTCTTCTTAAATACACTGCCATGTCATAAAAATATCTATGTAGCAACCCATTTAATGTAAATGAAACTCACATGAAACTCCAATTGAGACTGGCCTTATGTATCGCTAACCTCGAAAACTTCAAAAGTCAAACAATCAGTTTAAGGCAACTGCTCCGCTACTCCCACTTTCAAAGTGAGCACGGATCTTAAAGGAAATTGGTAATTAATTTTTTTAGGAAATGGTAGTTAATTAACCAAACAACAATTAATTACGGTTCTGGGCCTACCCTCGCCTGCCATACCCAATTGCCCATTCTCAACTCATCCGTCCTCCCCGTTCTCTTTCTTCGCAAGTGAGGACAGTACCTTTGGCATATTAGCGAAGGTCGTCGGGGAAGCATCGGAACAGTGGGAGCTTCACGCCTTCTCCCGCCGTTCAGATCCAGTCCCTGCTCTTGACTCCGGATTAAGGCCAGACGAAAAACTCGAAGCTCGTTAGCTCGCTCGGCTCGTGGCTAGCTCGGCTCAGCTTGGCTCGGCTCGTTACCATAACGAGCCGAGCCGAGCTAAGATTTTAGTTCGTTAGCTATAACGAGTCAACTCGGGCTAGCTCGCAAGCCAAATGAGCCATAGTTTTAGGAAAAAAATCATTATAACTTATATTATGTTTGTATTACTTCATGTCTTGCACTTTGCAAATGGTTGATATGTTAGCTCATACGAATATTTTATTCAATTTAAAGCTATTAGATATATTATTTTTGTATTATTACTATTTTTAAGCTTTTGATAAATGCAAATATTAAATTTTGTATATTTTTTATAACTGGCTCGCGAGCCTAACGAGCCAGCTCGAGCTTTTAACGAGTCGAGCCGAGCTGGCTTTTTAGCTCATTAAGATAACGAGCCGAGCCGAGCTAGCTCGTTATCCTAACGAGCCATAACGAGCCGAGCCGAGCCGAGCCGAGCTGGCTCGTTATCCAGCCTTACTCCGGATGTGGAATGACAGGCACATGACAAGGGCATCCGTAGTGGTTGGTACCCAAAGAAAAATATAGTTGCTAGGGTAGTCTCAATGCTAGAAACTACCATGATTTCAAATTTCAGTGAAATTTCGGCCGAATTTCGTGAAATTCAGTAATTTCGGTGGTGGCCGAAAGAAAACTCTGAAATTTTATAATACTCTCATACATGTGATGTATAACTCTAGACTTGTATTTTTCTATTGATTATATTGTATATTCTTCTATTTAATAGATGTATAGTCATAAATCATACTAATATTTATTTGAATCTAAACTTTTTTTAGAAACAACATACTTCATATCCTAATCTCTAAAAAAATTTCGGCGAAATTTTGGCCAAATTTCACGAAATTCGGTAATTTCGGTGATGACCGAATTTTTTACGATAATGAAATTAAAATCCTTGGAAACTACATGTAGTTCCTATAGTTTCTATACCTATTAATTTTCATAGATACTATATATATAGAAACCATGGTTCCAATGAATAGTTTCTACGGAACAATTTTTTATCCAATCAAATGCATTCTCTCTTCATTGTCTACCAATCACATCCATTCATATCTTAGTTCTCGTGTAGACATGGTTTCTAACTTAGACTCAGTTTCTATGATTTTTGCTCTTTCTTTTCAATAACTACCTTGCCACATCCGCAAAACGCTTAGATGATAGTACAATTAATGTAGAAATTATGGTGATTTCTGCATTAGAAGTGCCCCAGTGTTCTACCGGAGCAAGCTGCAGAGCCAGAGCTAAGGTGGTGTTTAAATTCAGGGGCTAAAGTTTAGAGGTGTCACATCGAATGTCACATCGGGTGTCATATGAGAGTGTTCGGATAGTAATAATAAAACAAATTACACAAGTCCTCAGTAATCCGCGAGACGAATTTATTAAGCCTAATTAATCCATCATTAGCACATATGTTACTATAGCACCACATTGCCAAATCATGGATTAATTAAGCTTAAAAAATTCGTCTCGCAAAGTAGTCGCAAATTATGTAATTAGTTATTTTTTAATCTATATTTAATACTCTATGCATGTATCAATTATCTGTTGTGATAGTGACTAAATTTTAAGAGAAACTAAACAAGGCCTAAGTTTAACTCTGCATTCTTTTTGTCTGCTTGAACAATGTGTCCAACTGTCCATCGTCATGCAGTGCACAGCGGCGTAACAATGGTCTTGTTTAGTTTTTTTTCCTAAAATTTAATTCATATCTCATCAAATGTTTGGACATATATACGAAATATTAAATATAGATTAAAAAATAATTAATTACATAGATTGCAACTAATTTGCGAGACGAATCTTTTAAGCCTAATTAGTCCATGATTTGACAATGTGATGCTATAGTAAACATATGCTAATGATACATTAATTAAGGTTAATAAATTCGTCTCGCAGAGTACTAAGAACTTATATAATTTATTTTATTATTACTATTTAAATACTCCTCTATGATATCCTGACATGACAGCCGATGTGATATCCAAAATTTTAACCATTATATTTAAACACCACCTAAAAACTCTGCCTCCTCGGTGATATATGGTTGACCTCGACAACTGCAAAAGTGGTACGATCGGTTTAAATTGCAAGTACCTTTTATAAGTAAAATAAATGGCGGTTGTGGTGTGATAGCTGTTTTGACATTCTAGGCCTCGTTCACTTTGAAAAAAAAAAAAAGTGAACCTGATGAATAGTACCCCTTTTGTCTTATTTAACAAATATTGTTTAATCATTAAAAAATTCATCTCGTGATTTCTAACTAAACTATGTAATTAATTATTTTTTTACCTATATTTAATACTCCATGCAAGCGGCTAAAAATTGATATGATGGAGAGAGTGAAAAAATTCTAACTTTTAAGGTGCATCTAAACAAGGCGCTAGTAACAATACGTGAGTGCTTGATATATATCATTTAAAAAGGAATTATGTCATTATTTGTTTATTACTTTATGAACACAGCATTAATATGTGCCTTTCGGTGTCGAATTGTGCCGAGTGATTGTCATGAAATGACTACCTTTGATTGAGTTTGGAGATTAACCATTTCGTGTGTGCGTGCACCATATCTCTTGGCTGTGTTGGTATGTAGGTGTGGAGCACAGAGACGATCGACGGCCACGAAGAAGGTCAAGTAAAGACGGGCCGTGCCGATGGACTAGGAGCGGTGAAGAGTGGACATGAGGCTTGAAACGAGAGACCATGACCGGAAAACTAACCGTGAGTGACTGACACTTGAACATGGACAAGCAAGAGTACGTGAGGAGAACACAACTACAGAAAACATAGTTACTAGCAGTCATCTGTGTGGCCGAAACGCGAATGCGGAATAACAGGCACATGACAAGGGCATCAGGAGTGGTTGTTAGGCTATCCGCACTCATGGACGTTTATATTCATCCTCTATACGTCCTAATACCATCCTCTATCCACTCTATCCACTGTGGGACCCACTTGTCACTTTATGTAAATATATCCATGCGTGATCTAGTTTTGAAGGATTTATTGAGACGAATTTAATGGTGCAATTGAAATTTAATTTGGATTTTTGGTTTGTGAGTTATATCATTTTTTTTCTTTGTTTAGCTAGTGGGGCCCGCCACTGCCTATTATAGAGTAAGCACTGTACTACTCTAAATATAGAGTGAGAGAAATAATAGAGTATCGTTTTAGAGTACCCAGTACAGCAGTTTTTACTCTATATTCATACTTTAAATCTTTAGAGTATCCTTTAGAGTATCCCAAGTCTTAGCAGTGTTCTAGCGGAGCATGCAAGCTGGAGAGCCGAGCTAAAGTTGACTCTGCATTACTTTTTGTGCTTGAATAAGGGACTGTTTGGTTTTATTTTTGTTAAAGTTTAACTCACATCACAATAATGTTTTCTCAAATGCATGGAGTACTAAATATAGACTAATTGCATGCATGTCGGCACTGATTAGGAGTAATTTACGAGACGAATCTATTAAGCCTAATTAGTCCCAGATTGAAAACTTTTTGTCAAATAAGACAAAAATACTACAGTGTTTATTAAACTTTAACTCCTCAAACCAAACACCCCCTAACCTGTGTCCAACTGTCCATCATGCAGTGCACAGCGACGCAACAAGAGGCAGCACGCTCCACGCAAAGAGCCTGTTTAGTTTGCAAAAAGCAAACCCAAAAAGTGCTACAGTATCTGTCACATCGAATCTTACGACATATGCATGGAGTACTAAATATATGCGAAAGAAAAAACTAATTACACAGTTTGGTTGTAAATCACGAGACAAATCTTTTGAGCCTAATTAGTCCATGATTAGACATAATTTGCCAAATAAAACGAAAAGTGCTACAGTAGCCGAAGCCAAACTTTTTCACCGACTAAACAACCCCAAAGAAAAAAAAAATCTCTGGCTCCTCGGTGATGTATCGTTGACCTCGAAAACTGCTGAAGTCGTACGATCGGTTTAAGTTGCAAGTACCTTTATTAGTAATAAAAAGAATTGTATCTAACATTGGCCGTGTTCAGTTCCTGACTTGGTCCCCCGATTCGGGTACTGTAGCAACTTTTGTTTTTTATGTAAAAAATTATCCAAAAATTGATTAATTAGACTCAAAATGTTCGTCTCGCAAAGTACAACAAAACTGTGCAATTAGTTTTTTATTTCATCTACATTTAGTACTCCATACATTTGCCGATATTTTAATGTGATGAGGAATCTCCTTTTTGCATAGTGAATTTTTGGGGTGGAATTGGGGCCTTGTTTAGATTCCAGAATTCACCCCAAATTCTACTATGCAAAAAGAAGATTCCCCATCATATCAAAATGCCGGCAAATGTATGGAGTACTAAATGTAGATGGAATCATAAACTAATTGCACAGTTTTGTTGTACTTTGCGAGATAAACATTTTAAGTCTAATTAATCAATTTTTGGACAATTTTTTACACTAAAAAACAAAAGTGTTACAGTGCTCGGGGGTGGCACTGTGCAGATTCGGCCACCCCCGAGTCCGCGATCTAAACAAGGGGTGGGAACTAAAAAGGCCATTACAAAATTGAATGTTTTTGGTTCTGGAGGAAAGAAACGCTACATATGTTTGGAACGGAGGACATGTCGATTTTGGGTAAGAAAAAAAAGTGTGGCTTGAGCTAGCTAGGATAAATCTCATGAGCTTACCTGGAGTTCTTCCTCATCAATCATCAATGTGGTACACTTTAGGACTTGTTCAGAACAGCTTTAGCTATACAAAAATAGTGAGAGTGCGAACTCCACCCTAGAGTTAGCCTCCTCCCACCGTACCATGAAGCTGGGACACCTATTTAGCTTGCAACTCAGCTCTAAATCTAGGAATAGGTGGTTGTTTTCACTACAAGAAACTTGTTAATCTGTGAAGGATTTATAAACCGTCACTGTCAGACGCAATCCGTGACAAAAAAAAATTCCGTCATGGATATGCACCCGTGAATATTCTTGGTCCATTAACTTGTGACGGTTTTATGTGCATCGTCACAATGTATGATTTTAAATTCATCATACTCTAGTTAGCTCAGAACATTAAGCCCGCTATCATATATTTAGTGCAAAGAAAATTTAAAAATGTGATTGCGAAAAGAATCAAACCCAAAAGTTGATTTGTTAGATTATTTGAACCAAATAATTTTATTACTTTGTTGCATGTATATGGTGCATATGGTAAAACTAAAAATATTCTGCATATATATATATATATATATATATATATGTTGCGGAAGGAAAAAAAATGCTTGGAAACACATATATATGGTGCATAAGGGAAAAAATGCTTCGGAACAAAAAATCTGCCTCACATGGGATTTGATCCAAGCACATGCTGCTAAGTAACATCATATCTTACCACTGAGATATTAGTTCTATTTCATTACATGTGCAATTAAGCTTTTTTTTTCTTTCTGGACGTGTGTGCCGTATTTCTTTCTTTGAAACTTCTCTGTTTCAAAAAAATTGCTGCGAGGACTCAAGCTGGGGCGCTTAGGCCACAAGCAACAGCAGCAACAAGTCCAAGTCGAGCAGCAGGCGCACCAAGGCCCGCGAGGTGGCCCAAGGCAGGCGCACGGGCGGAAATTAGCAAAAAGACATGTGTATTCGAACCCAGGCAACACTGGTTTACAAGTGATAGCTCTACCACTGAGCTACGTGAGCTCTTATGCTGAATGTCGGGGTGTGCACTATATATTCTATATATTGTGTTTTTATTTGGAATACATTAGCCTATGTGTAGCTTTGAGAAAATGCTGGTCTATAATCTTACCAAAAAAAGTAAATGGTTTTAACAAAACGGTAATATAGAATTGGAGAATCCTCTGTTCTCACCATCAAAGTTTCGTTTCTTTTCTACTTCATTTGCCCTTATATTGTACAATTTTGTAACCGTGGTCTATATAGTAGAGTTGAGTTGAGAATTAATTATAATGTCTATTTTTTGGTATTTGTTTGACATGAGTGTTCAGCTCAACGCAAAAAATCCTAGCCACATTCGGCACGCATTGAGTGTTCAGCCCAACTGCCCTACGAACAAGAAAAAAAAATTCAAAGCGAACGTTCCCTAATAAGAGGATGGAGAAAAGGAAAACCAAAAAAAAGTAAAGCGACCGTCCAGTCGGACAAAAAAATCAAAGAAAATGAAAACGAACGTGTCCTAATCCAAACGGATGAAAATATGGAAAACGAAAAAAAAGACACAAAAAACTACTCCCCTTGTGTTTGATCTGGCCCCGCGTGTGATACAAGCAGCCTGGTGATTGGCTCGGACGGGAAGCCACGGATTGAGGCCCCCACCACTGAACCGGCCACGCCCCTAGTGGCACGTTCCGACCTGCGATAGGTTGGTCAAACAAGCAGCCTGCACACGATTACCCTAGCGCGGGAATGCGAACGACCCCAGGCCGCGCTCGAGATTCCAATTTTCACGTCCCGCTCTCTGCGTTCCTTCAATATTCCCTTAAATACATGGAGTACCAAATGTAGACTAATTGTATGCATGTCGATACAGTTTAGGAGTAATTTACGAGACGAATCTATTAAGCCTAATTAGTTCAAAATTGAAAACTTTTTATCAAATAAGACAAAAGTGCTATAGTATTTTGTTAAACTTTAACTCCTCCAATCAAACACCCCCTTACTGATGGACGTGTGCATGTTAGAATTAGTAGACTGTAGTGCCAAATGAATTAATTTTTTTCATGCTCCTCTAATTAGTTTAGATTTTTTTTAAAAATAATAGTTATGGAGAACTTTACCGTTCATGCATTTGTTTTGATACTCTCATCAAGCTCCTCTAATTAGTTTGGTTTTTTTTAAAAAAATAGTTATGGACAACTTTACCGGTCATGTATTTGTTTTGATATTCTCATCATGCTCCTCTAATTAGTTTGGTTTTTTTTAAAAAACAATTATGGATAACTTTACCGGTCATCACTACTAACAGTACCGTGACACTCAGTTTTTGGTGTGCAGATGCTTGCAGTGAAGCAGCTTGCTCAAGATCTGTACATGTCGTTCGGAAGCCTGGAAAGCCATTTGCTCAAGTAATATTTATTCTTCATCAAACTTTTCAACTTTTCGTGGTTCTTGGTTGGTGTAGCAGCAGCTAATGGCGCACTGCAGTGTTCTCGTGGAGTCGATATAGGTTAGGAGTAGCTAATGGATTTGTTATTGAATGTAATAATATTGATATTTGATGGAAGACCTATGTATTGATTATGTTATTGGAAATCATATGTTGGGCCTTTTTTTTTCTAATTAGTGTTTGGACCGGCCGAAGAAAATTGTGGCCTTGAAAAGAATATAGGACATGGGCTGGCCAAGATAAAATGCAACGTGGTTGGCCCAAAAAGTATTCTGTGGGCTGAGCATGTAAATGGTTGCTGAAAATGGAATAAAAATTGGCCCATCTTTGATTTTGGCCTGTTAATAAATGGGCTAACGTAGTGTCCACGTCATTATCCACGTAAGCAACCATATAAGCATCCATGATGATGTGGCAATCAATCCGTGACGGTTATTTTTCGTCACAGGAAATGGACTTGGGCTGGGCTAACTAGGCCTCGGGCTCTATCGTGACGGTTTAAAACCACCACCGATTTCGTTAATCCGTGACAGTTTTCGGTAAACCGTTACGGGTGTTAATTCTTGACGCTCAATCCGTGACGATCTTTAAAACCATCACAGATATTGTATAGTGACGGTTTTTTGTTGATTCATGACAGAAATTTTTCATCACGGATTAACAGGTTCCTTGTAGTGTTTGAGATAACATATGTGAGTGATTGATATTGTTTAAAATGGAATTATGTCATTTTATTTTAATTACTGTACTAAATGCAACATAAGCTGTTGCAAGTGTTTTAGTCGCATTGGTGACTTGTTGCATGCAACATTTTGCTTACGCAAAGTGACGGGTAAGTCATCATCAAGACATGACAAACCAATGGAATTAAGCAAAACTGGATGGCTTCATAAAATGGATTAGTAATCACAAGGAGGTATAAAACCCAGCACATTAGCTTGCGAACGTTTTTTTATTATAATGCAAAAAAATCTGGTTTCATCCCCCAAAAGAGACGAGACTATAACTTATTATAGAAATACCACCGCAACGACCGCACTGAGGTTACAAAACAAAACCTACTCTAAACTCAATTCTTAGAAGAAAGGGCCATCCAAAGAACGCAAAAAGAAACACATAGTTGCATTCTCCTACTTGTGGCATGCCTCCTACATAGAGATGGATGTGAATGTCCAGATATCCGAAAGATCCGATATTCGTATCTGTTTAGTGTAAATATGGATATCCATATTCATATTTGATTTAAACATGCATGCTAAAGGGATGTATCCACATTCATTTTGAAGATTATTCTCTACCCGATCCCACATATGTATTCGACAAAGTTGTGAAATATCAGATATTATCCATATCTGTGAAGTATAAATTATTTTGAAACCATCTAAATCTTATAACTATGATTAATTAACTATGTAAATGAAAATGATTTTAATATAACAGATGATATGTAAAATTATTAAAAAGTTATTTATGTCTAATGTAATTTTAATATTATTAACAATATATAAATCTTAAGTTTAATTAATTACAATATGGCTAATCATATTAACTACTCCCTCCATCCCAGATTAAATGTCATTCTAGGTGATGGCATAGCTACTGAGGTTCAAGACAAATGACCTCAATGCCCCTATAGGAATCCTAGCACACGACCATCAGCAACCTCCGCAATCTGACGCCTCTCATTGCTGCGCGGCCCTCTTCCAGGCGTAGGCGGCATCTCCGGCCCTAATCCGCACGACCGCGCCCATCCTCGCCGGTCGAGAAGAGAAGCAGGCCGACGGAGATGGAGAGGGGGGCTGTCGGTGGAGGAGAAGAGGAGAGAGTGCGCTATAGATCTCGAAGATCTCGGTTGAGAAGAGTTGGGAGGGTGCCGGCCTCATCGGCATGCGGGTCACACCCATCCCGCCGGCCTCCTCGTCGATGCGATGGTCGTGCCCTTCTCACTTGGCTCCTCGTCAGCACGCGGAGGATGCCCATCCTGCCGCCCTCTCATCGATGCGCAGGCCGCACCCGTCCCACCGGCTGCCTCATCGGTGGAGCGCTCCTCCACACCGACGCGCCGCTCTCTCCTAGCGCGGCGCCATCTCTGACCCTAGGGCCGTGCTTGTCCTCACCGGTGAAGAAGAAGAGCAGGAGGGCTGCTAGTGCTGGAGATGGGAAGGGGGCTGCTGATGGAGAAGATGAGGGAGGGGCTAGACTCCCACGGACGGAGGAGAAAGATGAGGGAGGGGCCACCATCTCCAGCTGCGGCTAAACTTGCGACTCGCGCTAGGATGTGGGAGGGAGGGGATGGAGGCAAGCCGACAGGGAGCAAAGCACATGGGAGGTGGCAGGGGATAGTCCATGGGACCCATATATATGCTAAAACGACTAGCTTTCTAGGACAAACGTTGAGCGCCAGAACGACTAGCTTTATGGGATAGAGGGAGTAATATTTTTGTTTATTTATATACTTCGAGAATTTATGGGACAAACGTTGAGTGGAAGCAGGGCATGCAACAGGAGATGAACTCCATCGTCACCAATGGCACCTCGTCCCTCACTAATCTTCCCGCAGGCCATGCATCAAGTAATTGGCCTCAAGTGGGTTTACAAGGTGAAACCAGACCAACGTGGCGTTGTCGTCCAGCACAAGTCGCGGCTAGAAACAAGAAGTAATACGAGAGAAGAGCTTCGAGTGATTATACCACCGTAAATAGAAGAGAAATACCAATCAATCAATCATACAAGAGAAATCCTCGGGAAGAGAATGACACAAGAATTTATCCTGAGGTTCACTTGCTTCCCGGCAAGTTACTCCCCGTTGTGGCGATACACCCACTTGTCGGTTCACGAGCTAATCGACTATCAAGAGTCGAGCCCTCGGCGGGCGCCGCACAACCGCACACAAGATGGGGATCCTCCAAGCCACGAGCTCCACTAGAGTATCCAATTTGCGAACTCCCGCGGGGAAGGATCAAGAACCCCTTACAACACTTGGTGAAGGCTCCAACAATCTCCAATTACGAGCTCAATCACCTCCGCTGCTCCAAGCCGTCTACCGTATCGGGAAACACGGAAGAGTAACAAGAAATCCGCAGCAACTCGAAGATCAAGTGCCTCTAGAATGCAACTCTCAAGCAATGCACTTGAATCTCACTCAATCTCACTCAAGATGTGCAACTATGCAAAGAGATGAGTGGAGGGGTTGTTCTCTAGCTCAAAGGATGTCTCTAGGTCTCAAAATGTGCAAGAGTTGCCCTCAAACCTCGGCCAACGTCTATTTATAACGAAGGGGTACGCAGCTAGCCGTTACCGGACGACGCAGTTCAAATCGGGATGACCGGACGCGCCGGTCAGGGTGACCGGACGCGTTCGGTCACTACATGACAAGTGTGAACAGTACACGTCAGAAGTTACCGTTGCTATGACCGGACGCGCTCTAGCGTATGACCAGACGCGCTGGTCAACTGACCGGACGCGCCGATCGCTCAGCACCGCGAGCCCACGAAGCAACGACCGGACGCGCCCTAGCGAATGACCGGACGCGACAGTGCCAGCGTCCGATTTGAGTCCAGTAAGCTCCCTCAATGACCGGACGTGTCCGATCGTACATGACCGGACGCGCCTCGTGTCCGATCGTACATGACCGGACGCGCCTCGCGTCCGATCATCACTTCGCTGCTCTCTGCCCCTCTAGACGCCTGACCGGACGCACCGGTCCCGTGAGGGACCGGACGCGCCGGTCGCGCGCTCTGCTTTTGCGCACCGGTGAACTGACCGGACGCGCTGGTCAGGCCAGACCAGCGTCCAGTCATCAACCCTAGGCGCGCTGACCGGATTGAACTGACCGGACGCGCTGGTCAAGCCGTGACCACGTCCGGTGCAGCGTCCGGTCACCACAGTGATCTCCGTTCGCCTCCATTTCTTTTCTGACTTTCGGCGCAGTAGAAAATAGGCGTTTCACTTCTCCAAAAAGCACCGAATCCCACCTCGCAAGCTTGGCGGGAGGGAGAGAGGAACCCAAACCCCTCTCTACCGCTTAAACTCCACCGCCTTCACAAGTGTGCTACACACCACCAAGTGTACACCACCATGTGCATGTGTGTTAGCATTTCACAATCATTTTCCAAGGCGTTATGTTAGCTCTTTACTAGATCCTAATGCATATGCTCAAGATAATGATCTAGTGGCACTTGATTCCCGAGCTAACCGTGATTGCCCCTCTTGATAGTTGGCTATGTATCCTAAACCCGGTCAATCACTTCTCTACTCATCTTAGACCGGCAAAAGAAAAACTCTATGGTTATACCTTTGCCTTTCGCTCTTAGATCCTTCTCTTTCACTTGATCATCATGTTCATCATATTATGTGCATCTCCACCATGATCATCCTTTCATGTCCATGCACTATCTCTTTGTGATCTTGTGGCTACCACTCCTTGCCACATACACCTTCATCACATGTGTTGCTTATGCCTAACTCAAAACACTTAACACATGACATTAGCAACTTAGTGTCATTAATTACCAAAACCAAACTTGGGCTTTCAACGAGG
Source organism: Saccharum hybrid cultivar R570 (assembly GCA_038087645.1). NCBI lineage: Eukaryota > Viridiplantae > Streptophyta > Magnoliopsida > Poales > Poaceae > Saccharum > Saccharum hybrid cultivar. Next base: position 2,195,061 of record JAQSUU010000426.1, read on the forward strand.
CGCTCTATGGTCTACGTCATGCTCCATGCGCCTAGAATGCCATGTTGGACTCCACTTTGCTCTACCTCGGCTTCAGGTGTGCAGCGAGAACGAGCACAGTGTGTACATGCGTGGAAAGGGCCAGAAGCAGTTGATCATTGACGTCTGGCAGTGATGACGCGGAGCTCCGGGCAATCAAGGAGAACATGAAGGGGTGGTTCCTGATGAGCGACCAGGGCACGTTCTTCTACTACCTCGGCATTGAGGTGCGCTAGGTGAAATCGGGGATCGCCATCTCCCATGAGGGCTATGCTCAGAAGCTGTTGGAGAGGGCCGGCATGCTTAAGTGTATGTTAGGAATTTAGGCATTTTCATATTAAATTTAATCCAGAAAATCCATAGCAAATCGGTGACAACATGTATGTGCACGTGTGTGATATTACTACTTGCACTAGTAGCAGATATGAACATGAACGACATACAGATCATAGCAGAAAAGATATTGAATTTAACAAATTCAAGAATAGAATTATATCCAATGGAGGGACCCATGCTCAAGCCACCGGTGGCTTCACGCACACTAGTCGACATAGTGCGTCGATGTCGCGGATCACAGTTAATGCAGGATGATGTTCGCAGTGCAGTTGATCGAACGTCCTCTGGGAAGTAGACGATCTGAGGAAGAAGAAGACGACGTTGGCAGTCACCACGAAGAAGCGAGCAGTCGCGAAGATGCTCCCAAAAAACTGATCGCCCGCACACCTGAGCAGGTGTCACAGATGCAGACGGCGGTTCCGGAAGCCTACTCTCCCAATTCTCCGTGCACGCAGAGGATCGGGACGGGAAAACTTAGAAGGCAACAAGTAGTCAGAAGTGGAAAACACTAATTGACTATCTTAGAATTTTTCAAACTAGGAACTCCCAATAATAGTTCTATTATTGTTGTTTCTTTTCGCAGGAGGATATATATATATATATATATATATATATATATATATATATATATATATATATATATATATATATATATATATATATATATATATATATATATATATATATATATATATATATATATATATATAGGGAGGAGAACTCCCTACCTCCATATCAACTAGCAATATGGTACTAATTGACGTTGCACCTTCCACCTTTACTCATGGGCTTAAACAATAAAGCCTATTAAGGAACACAAATATTGGCCTTTGAGATTTATTATAATTTCTTCATATGAATTTAGAGAATTTTATCCATATAAATTCTAACAATCCTCACCAGATCTCAAAAGCCCAATATAGATATTTTCATTCTCCCACTACTGTTTATATATTAGTGTTTTTTAGTAGAGACTGTTAAGGTCGAACATACGCCTAGAGCTTCAAGCTACACTCATCTACAACTTGAACAATGGACTACGCTTGAATTTCAAGTTTTGTGTGAATGAGTTTCACCTAAACTCTTTACTAATACTTGGTTGCCAAAAGCATCCTCTCTGGTTAGAGCACATAAGTCATACTCTTAGGCCTTTCATGAGTATCTAGAGATCACCTAAATCTCATAGACTGTGATTAGTAGTTGAACTCATATAGGTGTATTCCTTAAAATATGTTCTGTAGGACAACATCTTTGCTTCAACAAGCCACTTGGAACACATTAAGGTAAAAACCGACCTGCCTTACAACAAAGGAAAGACGTGCATCTGACTTGGGCCAAGTTAAGGGTCTTTCCTCACAGTCTACCACTAACTTGTTTCACCATCCTACTTCACGGGATCCCCGATCACATAGAACAAGTTACCACCATGATAGAATTCATGTGGGTCTCAAGCCCATCTCACTAAATGCACTATCTATCACATTACGTGAAGTAGGATCTCCCCCTTTTTGGTAATTGATGACAACCATCACAAAGATATTAAATGAAATCAATTTTCAATTTCGATAGTATTAGCTCCCCCTACATATGTGCTTCCATGAGTTTGGTTCAATTGTGCACATATGTATGGATTTGAATTTTGGGAGAGTTACTACTATCAAATTGATGCTAAGGTATATAGAATGGACCTTTGAAGCGTGATACCAATCGGAGTTGCCTTTATATACCATCCTTAGCATCGATGTAGCTAGACACCACTTGTAATACATCACTTGTAAAAGATCTCAAACACTAAAGTACACCGTGAGATCAACATTATAAGCAAAGGTGTCTAGATACCGCTTGTAAAGCTACTCTCAACAAATCATCATTCAAGTTCTATTTCTAGCAAACACCATACAATCATGAATATGAATTTAAGCTTTGCAATGCAACAATTCATCATGTTAATGCATATACAAATGCAACAAATAATTCATGAGCTTGCTCCCCCTTTGTAACTTAACTTTTTATCTTTGTGACTTTTCTCTTCCCCTTATTATATCTTATTTCCTCTTTGCAATATCTTTGTGACTTTTCTCTTCCCCTTTGTCAATAATCACCAAAAAGGTGTCAATTTTAGTGAGAGATAAGTCAATCAATATGAGGGAGCCCAAATTATGGTTCAATCTAGATCACTTGCCTAGAATATGTAGTTCGGTTTGATCCAAGGACAAGCTTTTTCACACCTCATAAAGTATAAGGGTTATCTTGACCATGTTGAATTACACATCATGAGCTCATTTACTAGATTTAACACTAGGTTTGCAAGCCCACAAACATGTCATATGCTACCACTAGATCAATCAAACATAGAAGCACTAGTGGTACCATATATACATCAAAATCATTTGATTTATATGAATGAGCTTATTTGTCACGCAAATATGTCTATATGTTCTAACCATGTCCTTAGCAAAGTATGAATGATATGCCAAACAACTTTACCTTGCTATGTTGGAGGAGAGGCATGTCATATAAGAATGTGGGGGTGCACTCATTTCAAGTTGGAGAAGTCAAGTATGTTCAATTCATTCTTTAACTTGTAAAATCTCTTTTCATCAAGTGGCTTTGTAAAGATGTCGGCTAGTTGATCTTTGGTGCCAATGCTCTCAATACTAATATCACCCTTTTGTTGATGGTCTCTTATGAAGTGATGCCTTATGTCAATGTGCTTGGTTCTTGAATGTTGAACCGGATTTTGTGTCTTCTTGATAACACTTTCATTATCATAAAACAAAGGCACATTCTTGAATTTGATTCCAAAGTCATTCAAGGTGGCTTTCATCCAAAGCAATTGTGCACAACAACTATCGGCACTAATGTATTCGGCCTCGGCGGTAGATAGTGCAACACTATTTTGTTTCTTTGATGACCATGAAACAAGAGACCTTCCAAGCAATTGACAAGTGCCACTTGTGCTCATTCTATCAATCTTGCAACCACCATAGTCAGAGTCCGAATATCCAATCAACTCAAAGTTAGACCCCTTTGGAAACCATAATCTAACATCATGAGTGCCCTTAAGATATCTCAATATCCTCTTGGTTGCTTTCAAGTGACTTTCTCTAGGTGAAGCTTGATATCTTGCACACTTGCACACACTAAACATCACATCCGGCCTAGAAGCGGTGACATAGAGCAAACTTCCAATCATAGACCGGTATTGCTTTTGATCTACCATGTTTCCACTATCATCAATACCCAATTGATCATTAGTGCCCATTGGTGTGCTCATTGGCTTAGCATCTTGCAATCCAAACTTCTTGATCATGTCCTTGATGTACTTGCCTTGACTTACAAAAGTGCCATTCTTCATTTGCTTGATTTGAAGTCCAAGGAAGTAACTAAGCTCTCCAATCATAGACATCTAAAACTCATTAGCCATCATATTTCCAAACTCTTCACAAAAGTCTTGGTTAGTTGATCCAAAGATAATGTCATCCACATATATTTGCAACACAAACAAGTTATTTCCAAGTTTCTTGGTGAAGAGAGTGGTGTCAACCTTTCCCATCTTGAACCCTTTAGAGAGAAGAAAGTCTCTCAATCTCTCATACCATGCTCTAGGTGCTTGCTTTAAACCATACAATGCCTTCTTTAGCTTGTAAACATGATCGGGCTTCTTGTCATCTTCAAAACCGGGAGGTTGCTCAACATAAACTTCTTCATTGATGTAGCCATTGAGAAATGCACTCTTGACATCCATTTGATAGAGCTTGATATTGTGTGCACAAGCATATGCTAATAAGATTCTAATAGCCTCCAATCTTGCAACGGGTGCATATGTCTCTCCAAAGTCAAGACCCTCAACTTGTGTGTAACCTTGTGCTACCAATCTTGCTTTGTTTCTTACAACTACACCATCTTGATCTTGCTTGTTTCTAAAGACCCACTTAGTACCAATCACATTGTAGTTCTTTGGCCTCTTAACAAGTTTCCAAACTTGATTTCTAGCAAAGTTGTTTAGTCTTCATGCATGGCATTTACCCAATCGGAATCCTTCAAAGCATCTTCTAATTTCTTAGGTTCTTCAAGTGACACAAATGAGTAGTGCTCACAAAAGGATGCTAGTCTTGATCTAGTTTGAACACCACTTTGAATTCCACCAATGATTTGGTCCAATGGATGATCTCTTGCAATGCTAGTAGGTTGGAGTATTGGGAGTTGATTGCTTCCACTTGTTTGACCTTGAACTTGAGCTTCATCATGAGAATCACTAGAGCTTGCTTGATTTGTATCAATTTGCACACTTTGGTTGATCACATGAATATCATCATCATCAACTTGCATCGGCCTTATATCACCAATGTCCATGTTCTTCATTGCATTTGACAATTGATCTCCTCTCACATCATCAAGGTTTTCAGCTTCATTTTGAGACCCTTGGGTTTAATCAAACTCAACATCATGAACTTCTTCTAAGGTGCCATTTGTGAGATTCCAAACTCTACATGCTTTGCTTGTGGTAGAATAACCAAGTAAGAATCCTTCATCACATTTCTTTTCAAACTTGCTTAATCTAGTGCCTTTCTTGAGAATATAGCATTTACAACCAAACACTCTAAAGTATGCAATGTTGGGCTTTCTTCCATTCAATAGCTCATATGGTGTCTTCCCAAGCTTCCCATGGCAATAGAGACGATTGCTACAACAGCAAGCCGTGTTGATAGCTTCACTCCAAAATGAATAACTCACATTGTATTCACTAAGCATTGATCTAGCCATATCAATCAAGGTTCTATTTTTCCTTTCAACTACACCATTGGATTGAGTAGTGTATGTTGGTGAGAATTGATGTCCAATACCAAGATCATCACACAAATCTTCAATTCTTGTGTTCTTGAACTCACTACCATTGTCACTTCTAATCTTCTTGATAGTTGTCTCAAACTCATTTTGCACTCTCTTGACAAAAGACTTAAATAGATCATAAACATCACTCTTGTCATAGAGAAAGAACACCCAAGTGTATCTAGTGTAGTCATCAACAATCACAAAACCATACTTGTTGCCACCAATGCTAGTGTATGTTGTTGGCCCAAACAAGTCCATGTGCAATAGCTCAAATGCTTTTGATGTGCTCATTTCACTTTTACTAGGATGTGAATTTCCAACTTGTTTGCCGGCTTGACAAGCACTACAAGGTTTATCCTTCTCAAAAGTGACATCCTTCAAGCCTCTAACTAAGTCATGCCTCAAAAGTTTGTTCAATTGTTTCATTCCAATATGACCAAGCCTTCTATGCCATAACCATCCCATACTAGATTTACTAAGCAAGCATGATGTCAATTGTGTCTCACTATCATTGAAGTCAACCAAGTATAAGCTTCCATGTCTAAATCCTTTGAATATCAAATTTGATCCATCAACACTTATGACTTCAACATCATCACTACCAAATATGCACTTGAAGCCAAGATCAAAAAGTTGTGCCACCGATAAAAGATTGAAATCCAAGCTCTCAACTAGCAATACATTAGAAATGCTCAAGTCATTTGAGATAGCAATTTTACCAAGCCCCTTGACCTTGCCTTTCTTGTTGTTGCCAAAAGTGATAGCATCAAAACCACCATTTTGACTTGTATCAATTGAATTGAACATACAAGAGTCTCCGGTCATATGTTGAGTGCACCCACTATCAAGCACCCAATGCCTTCCTCCGGCTTTGTAATTGACCTACAAGACAAGATAAATTCCTTTTAGGTACCCAAACTTGTTTGGGTCCTCCAAAGTTAGAGACTAAGCTCTTTGGTACCCAAATGGCTTTCTTCTTTGAGCCCATCCATGGTGCACCATTGAACTTAGCATGAACACCATTTGTACCCTTGGTAAGCATATAGAAAGAATCAAATTTAATTGAGGATATATTTGCATTAGATTTCTTGTTCATGCAATGTTGCTCTATATGACCAACTTGCTTGCAACTTTTGCAATAACTACCATTGTTCTTCACAAAATGAGTCTTGTGAGGAGCAAAAGCGGCCTTGCCTTTCTTGGGGTTATAGCCCAATCCCTCTTTGTAGAGAGAAGCTCTTTGGCTACCCAAGCACATAAGCAAGCGGTCCTCACCACCATAAGCCTTAGCTAATATGTGATTGAACTCTTTTACCTCCTTCTTGAGATTTTCATTCTCAACTATAAGTGTGGAGTCACAAGTGAAACCATCACTACTAGATAAGGATGATGTAGATGCGCTACATGAAGAGTTAGTGGGAGCAACAACAATAGGCTTATGAAAGGATTCATCAATTATATCACATGATATGCCTATGTTACAAGTTTTAGCTTTCTCAACATTAGTTGGCATGTTTTTACATTTTTCAACTAGAGAGGAATGAGCTTCTTCAAGCTTAGTGTGAGACTTTTGAAGCTTCTTATGGTCTACCTTTAGACTCTCATAAGATGCCCTAAGCTCATCAAGTTCTTGCATAAGGTTTTTCTTTTCTTTAAGCAAACCCTTGCACTCCTTTCTAGATTCTTTAAAATGTTGAGTGCAATCTTCTAGCATAGTGATTAGTTCATCTTTAGTGAATTCTTCTTCATCACTATCACTATCACTATCATTATTATAATCATTCTCATCATCGAATGATACCTTAGCGTCCTTAGCCATGAAGCACAATGGAGTGTCGAAGAGGGAGACCTTCTCTTGGATGGCAATGCTAGCATGTCCCTTCTTCTTACTCTTGTTGTCATCCTCATCATCACTTGAGGAATCATCACTATCCCATGTAGCAACATGAGAATCATTCTTTTTCTTATAAGAGCTCTCCTTCTTCTCTTGCTTCTTCTTTTGCTTCTTTCTCTCCTTCTTGATAGCATCTTCATCATCACTATCATAAGGACATTTTGCAATGAGATGGTCCTTGCTATGGCATCTAAAGCATCTCATGGTATGCTCATTCTTCTTGGATGAGTTCTTCCTCCTTCTTGCACGAAAGCCTTTCTTCTTCATGAATTTGCCAAATTGCTTGACAAAGAGAGCCATATTCTCATCAATGTCATCACTATCACAAGAGCTTGAGTCTTCATCACTTGATGATTCAATCTTAGATTTACCCTTGGATGTGGTGGCTTTGAATGCCACACTCTTCTTCTTTTCATCATCTTTCTTCTCATTTTCTTTCTTCTTCTTCTTGACCAACTCATCCTTCTCATCATCTTCTCTATATGAATCATCGGTCATCACTTCTTGAAATATTTGTTGAGGAGTTGAATCCTTCAATGTAGTCCTCACTAGCACGGTGATCAATGTATCAAATCTCTTAGGCAAGCTTCTCAAGAACTTCATAGAGAATTGATTGTCCTTGACCTCCTCACCAAGTGCCTTGAGCTCATTGACAATGACTTGCAACCTATGAAACATCTCCGGTACACTCTCATCATCTTGCATCTTGAAGCTTGAAAATTTTTCTTGCAAGATATATGTTTTAGCGGTCTTTGTGCCTTCGGTGCCCTCAAATGTTTCTTCTAGCTTGGCCCAAGCATCATGAGCAATCTCTATGTTCTTTACTTGTTCAAATGTCTTGTCATCTAATGCCTCATGAAGAGCACTAATGGCAATATCATTGCATTGGAGCTTCTTCTCTTCCACCGGTGTAGGTGCTTCCGGATTAGCAACCTCAAATTTTATTTCGGTGACCTTCCACACTTCTCTATTGATTGACTTTAGGTGTGCGGTCATCTTAACCTTCCAATATGCATAATTTGTGCCATCAAAGTGAGGTGCCTTCTTGGTGTTGTTGATGTGCAAGCTTAATTGAGCCATTTCTTTTTCACCGTAGGTTGTTAAGCCTTAAATAAATGGTGCCTCGGCTCCGATACCACTTGTAAGGTCCAAATAGGCTAGAGGGGGGGGGGGTGAATAGCCTATTTAAAACTTCTACAAGAATTACTTAACCACAAGTTAGTACGAAAGGTGGCGAAGCAAATGCACTAGCTCTAACTAATTAAGCAAGCCACCTACACAAGTCTAGTACAAGGCTATTCACTAAACACAACAACAACTACAAGCTAGAAACAAGAAGTAATACAAGAGAAGAGCTTCGAGTGATTATACCGCCGTGAAGAGAAGAGAAATACCAATCAATCAATCATACAAGAGAAATCCTCGAGAAGAGAATGACACAAGAATTTATCCCGAGGTTCACTTGCTTCCCGGTAAGCTACTCCCCATTGTGGTGATACACTCACTTGTCGGTTCACGAGCTAATCGACTATCAAGAGTCGAGCCCTCGGCGGGCGCCGCACAACCGCACACAAGATGGGGATCCTCCAAGCCACGAGCTCCACTAGAGTATCCAATTTGCGAACTCCCACGGGGAAGGATCAATAACCCCTTACAACACTTGGTGAAGGCTCCAATAATCTCCAATTGCGAGCTCAATCACCTACGCTGCTCCAAGCCATCTACCGTGTCGGGAAACACGGAAGAGTAACAAGAAATCCGCAGCAACTCGAAGATCAAGTGCCTCTAGAATGCAACTCTCAAGCAATGCACTTGAATCTCACTCAATCTCATTCAAGATGTGCAACTATGCAAAGAGATGAGTGGAGGGGTTGTTCTCTAGCTCAAAGGATGTCTCTAGGTCTCAAAATGTGCAAGAGTTGCCCTCAAACCCCGGCCAACGTCTATTTATAACGAAGGGGTACGCAGCTAGCCATTACCGGATGACGCAGTTCAAATCGGGATGACCGGACACGCCGGTTAGGGTGACCGGACGCGTCCGGTCACTACAGGACAAGCATGAATAGTGCATGTTAGAAGTTACCGTTGCTATGACCGGACGCGCTCTAGCGTATGACCGGACGCGCTGGTCAACTGACCGGACGCGCCGATCGCTCAGCACCACGAGCCCACGAAGCAACGACCGGACGCGCCCTAGCGAATGACCGGACGCGACAGTGCCAGCGTCCGGTTTGAGTCCAGTAAGCTCCCTCAACGACCGGACGTGTCCGATCGTACATGACCGGACGCGCCTCACGTCCGATCATCACTTCGCTGCTCTCTGCCCCTCTGGACGCCTGACTGGATGCACCGGTCCCGTGAGGGACCGGACGCGCCGGTCGCGCGCTCTGCTTTTGCGCACCGGTGAACTGACCGAATGCGCTGGTCAGGCTAGACCAGCGTCCGGTCATCAACCCTAGGCGCGCTGACCGGATTGAACTGACTGGACGCGCTGGTCAAGCCGTGACCGCGTCCGGTGCAGCGTCCGGTCACCACAGTGACCTCCGTTCGCCTCTGTTTCTTTTCTGACTTTCGGCACAGTAGAAAATAGGCGTTTCACTTCTCCAAAAAGCACCGAATCCCGCCTCGCAAGCTCGGCGGGAGGGAGAGAGGAACCCAAACCCCTCTCTACCGCTTAAACTCCACCACCTTCACAAGTGTGCTAACACCACCAAGTGTACACCACCATGTGCATGTGTGTTAGCATTTCACAATCATTTTCCAAGGCGTTATGTTAGCTCTTTACTAGATCCTAATGCATATGCTCAAGATAATGATCTAGTGGCACTTGATTCCCGAGCTAACCATGATTGCCCCTCTTGATAGTTGGCTATGTATCCTAAACCCGGTCAATCACTTCTCTACTCATCTTAGACCGGCAAAAGGAAAACCCTATGGTTATACCTTTGCCTTTCGCTCTTAGATCCTTCTCTTTCACTTGATCATCATGTTCATCATATTATGTGCATCTCCACCATGATCATCCTTTCATGTCCATGCACTATCTCTTTGTGATCTTGTGGCTACCACTCCTTGCCACATACACCTTCATCACATGTGTTGCTTATGCCTAACTCAAAACACTTAACACATGGCATTAGCAACTTGGTGTCATTAATTACCAAAACCAAACTTGGGCTTTCAACGAGGCGCTCTATGGTCTGTGTCATGCTCCATGCGCCTAGAATGCCATGTTGGACTCCACTTTGCTCTACCTCGGCTTCAGGTGTGCAGCGAGAACGAGCACAGTGTGTACATGCGTGGAAAGGGCTAGAAGCAGTTGATCATTGACGTCCATTAGTGATGACGCGGTGCTCCGGGCGTTCAAGGAGAACATGAAGGGGCGGTTCCTGATGAGCGACCAGGGCACGTTCTTCTACTACCTCGGCATTGAGGTGCGCTAGGTGAAATCAGGGATTGCCATCTCCCATGAGGGCTATGCTCAGAAGCTGTTGGAGAGGGCCGGCATGCTTAGGTGTATGTTAGGAATTTAGGCATTTTCATATTAAATTTAATCCAGAAAATCCATAGCAAATCGGTGACAACATGTATGTGCACGTGTGTGATATTACTACTTGCACTAGTAGTAGATATGAACATGAACGACATACAGATCATAGCAGAAAAGATATTGAATTTAACAAATTCAAGAATTGAATTATATCCAATGGAGGGACCCATGCTCAAGCCACCGGCGGCTTCACGCACACTAGTCGACATAGTGCGTCGATGTCGCAGATCACAGTTGATGCAGGACGATGTTCGCAGTGCAGTTGATCGAACGTCCTCTGGGAAGTAGACGATCTGAGGAAGAAGAAGACGACGTTGGCAGTCACCACGAAGAAGCGAGCAGTCGTGAAGATGCTCCCAAAAAACTGATCGCCCGCACACCTGAGCAGGTGTCACAGATGCAGACGGCGGTTCCAGAAGCCTACTCTCCCAATTCTCCGTGCACGCAGAGGATCGGGACAGGAAAGCTTAGAAGGCAACAAGTAGTCAGAAGTGGAAAACACTAATTGACTATCTTAGAATTTTTCAAACTAGGAACTTCCAATAATAGTTCTATTATTGTTGTTTCTTTTCGCAGGAGGATTGGTGTATATATATATATATATATATAGGGAGGAGAACTCCCTACCTCCATATCAACTAGCAATATGGTACTAATTGACGTTGCACCTTCCACCTTTACTCATGGGCTTAAACAATAAAGCCTATTAAGGAACACAAATATTGGCCTTTGAGATTTATTATAATTTCTTCATATGAATGTAGAGAATTTTATCCATATAAATTCTAACAATCCTCACCAGATCTCAAAAGCCCAATATAGATATTTTCATTCTCCCACTGCTGTTTATATATTAGTGTTTTTCAGTAGAGACTGTTAAGGTCGAACATACGCCTAGAGCTTCAAGCTACACTCATCTACAACTTGAACAATGGACTACGCCTTGAATTTCAAGTTTTGTGTGAATGAGTTTCACCTAAACTCTTTACTAATACTAGGTTGCCAAAAGCATCCTCTCTGGTTAGAGCACATAAGTCATACTCTTAGGCCTTTCATGAGTATCTAGAGATCACCCAAATCTCATAGACTGTGATTAGTAGTTGAACTCATATAGGTGTATTCCTTAAAAGATGTTCTGTAGGACAACATCTTTGCTTCAACAAGCCACTTGGAACACATTAAGGTAAAAACCGACCTGCCTTACAACAAAGGAAAGACGTGCATCTGACATGGGCCAAGTTAAGGGTCTTTCCTCACAGTCTACCACTAACTTGTTTCACCATCCTACTTCACGGGATCCCCGATCACATAGAACAAGTTACCACCATGATAGAATTCATGTGGGTCTCAAGCCCATCTCACTAAATGCACTATCTATCACATTACGTGACAGTCCCTTAGTGAATTGATCTGCTAGATTTTTAGACGTATGGACATAATCCAACGCTATCACTCCGGAGTTTCTCAATTTTCTGATAGATTTTAACCGCCTCTTTACATGTCTCATAGACTTCATGTTATCCTTAGAACTATTCACCTTGATTATCATAGTCTGATTATCACAGTTTATAGAAATAGCCGATATATATTTTCTACTACCGGTAAATCCATAAGGAGTTCACGAAGCCACTTGGCCTCAACAGTGACGGTATCTAAGGCTATGAGTTCTGCTTCCATGGTTGACCTCATTAAGATGGTCTGCTTGCAAGATTTCCATGAAACAGCGTCACCTCCAAGTAAAAACACATATCCACTTGTGGCATGAACCTCATCTGCATCAGATATCTAGTTCGCATCACAATAACCCTCTAGTACCTTTGGGTACCTAGTATAGTAAATGTCATAGCTCAGTACCTTTGTGATAGTGCATTACTCTTTCAAGAGCACGCCAGTGATTATCTCCCGGATTTGACAGAAATCAACTTAGTTTGCTCACAGCAAATGAGATATCAGACCTCATAGCGCTAGCTAGATACATAAGTGAACCAATGATTTGGGAGTATCTCAATTGATTGCTTACTATTCTTCGATTTTTCTTCAATAGCACACTAGGGTCATAAGACGTAGGAGCAAGCTGACAGTCACTAAACCCAAAGCGACTTAAAACATTTTCCACATAGTAGGATTGTAGAAGTGTAACCCCACCATTGCCTTCTCTTAATAGCTTGATATTAAGAATAACATCAGCCTCCCCCAAATCTTTCATCTTGAAATTATTAGACAAAAATTCTTTAACCCCCTTGATCACATCAAGGCTGGTTCCAAAGATCAATATGTCATCAACGTACAAACATAAGGTCACACCTTTGCCCCCGCCATACCGATAGTACACACATTTATTAGCTTCATTCACAACAAAGTCGGCAGATGTCAAAGTTTTGTCGAACTTCTCATGCCATTGCTTAGGAGCCTGTTTCAGACCATATAAGGACCTCAATAATCTACACACCTTGCTTTCTTGACCGTTTGCTACAAACCCATTTAGTTGATCCATATAGATCTCCTCCTCTAACTCTCTATTTAGCAAAGCTGTCTTAACATCCATTTGATGAACGAGAAGACCATGTGAGGCGGCTAGGGAAAGTAACACTCGAATTGTAGTTAATCGAGCAACAGGTGAATAAGTATCGAAGAAATCTTCACCTTCTTTTTAGGTATAACCCTTGGCTACAAGCCTTGACTTGTACTTCTCAATAGTACCATCAGGCCTAAGCTTTTTCTTAAACAACTATTTGCATCCTAGAGGTTTACACCTATAAGGATGTTCATCAACTTCCCAAGTTCCATTAGACATAATTGAATCCATCTCTCTCCGTACTTCTTCCTTCCAAAGGTCAGCATCAGGAGAGAAATATGCCTCTTCAATGGTTCTTGGTGTATCATCCACAAGGTACACAATATAGTCATCATCAAATGACTTTGCAGTCCTTTGTCTCTTACTCTTTCGAGTAACTATAATGTCATCCTCCTCAGGATTTTGCACATGTGGTTCCTCAATATGTTCTATCGGAATAAATTACTTATGGGGTATTATAGGTTCTTGACTAGATGTGCTAGGTGCATTTTTCATAGGAAATTCACTTTCAAAAAATATAGCATCTCTGGACTCCATTATAGTACCAACATGCATATCGGGTACTCTAAAATTTATTATTAAGAACCTATATCCAATGTTGTGAATAGCATAACTAAGGAATACATAGTCAACGGGTTTTAGGCCTAAGTTTGAGCTTCTTGTTAATTGACACATTCACCTTGGCCAAACAACCCCAAGTGCGCAAATAAGAGAGATTTAATCTTTTCTTCTTCCATTCCTCGAATGGTGTGATTTCTTTATTTTTTTGTAGAAACTCTATTTAGGACATGACATGCTATCAAAATAGCCTCACCCTACCATTCCTTAGATAGTCCCGCTGTCTCTAACATGGTGTTAACCAACTCAGTTAGAGTGCGATTCTTTCTTTTGGCAATCCTATTGGATTGTGGTGAGTATGGCGGTGTCCTCTCATAAATAATTTCATGTTCTATGCAGAATTCAGAAAACTCACTTGAAAAGTATTCTCCACCATGATAAGACCTTAATCGTTTAATTTTTCTCTCAAGTTGATTTTTTACCTTAGCTTTATAGGTCTTAAAATAATGCAACGCTTCATCTTTTGATTTTAGCAAGTACACATAGCAAAATCTAGTACAATCATCTATAAATGTCATGAAGTATCTTTTGCAACATTTAGTCAACTCACCATTCATCTCGGACAGATCGGAATGAATTAGTTCTAATGGTGCCAAGTTCCTCGCCTCTGTAGCCTTGTGAGGCGTGTGAGGTTGCTTAGATTGTAGACATACATGGAACTTAGATCTTTGACTAAATTAAATTTTGGGATTAAATTCAGAATTGCTAGCCGCGATAGACAACCAAAATTAACATGACAAAGCCATGAATGCCAAATATTTGACTCATCAAGAATAATACGTTGTTCACAACCTTACTACACGCATCATCATGCAAAGATAAGTGGAACAAGCCTCCCTAATCATAACCTATACCAACAAATGTCCCATACTTTGATATACACATTTATTTGACTCAAAGACAATTTTATAACCATCTCGACATAATTGAGAGCCGCTAACTAGATTTTTTTTGATGGAGAGGACATGATGCACGTTCTTCAATAGCACCATCTTTCCCGAAGTAAACTTCAGAATGACTATACCAACACCAAGAACGCGCGCATGGGACCCGTTCTCCATTAGTAAGGCTCCAGTCCCACCGCCCTGATAAGAAGAAAACAAAGAAGTATCAGCACACACATTTATTTAGACCTAGTATCCATCCACCACTCAGGTGAATGACAGATTGAAAGAACAACGTATAGAATTACCGTACCTAGATGCTCCTCCTTCAGTCATGCTAACAACCATGTTTGCGGCCTTCTTTTCTTGCTTGAATTTGCGGTCTAGGTACGCACTTGCCCAATGCTCTTCGCTTCCGCAAATAAAGCAACAACCATCTTTGTTTTTTTCTTAAAATTAGTTGTTTGCTTAGGCTTTGAGCTATTCTCTTACTTGTTCTTCTTCTTTTTATTACGAGTTGCATTCTTGTTTTCCTCTGCACCATATTGGCAGCAGAAGTCTCAACTCTTTTTTCATGGTTGTCTTTTGCTCTCGCCCTCTCCTCAACATCAAGAGACCCAATAAGTTCAGCTACACTAAACTCTTGTCTCTTGTGCTTTAGAGAAGTAGCAAAATCCCTCCAAGAAGGTGACAGCTTAGCGATAATACCGCCGGCCACAAACTTATCGAGTAACACACATGAAAACTGTTCGAGTTCCTTAGCCAGTGCCTGTATCTCATGAGCTTGTTCCACTAACGAACGGTTATCAACCATTTTTAATCATACAACTGCTCCATGATGTACAGCTCGCTACTAGCATCATAAACACTGAACTGAGCATCAAGTGCATCCCATAATTCTTTGCTTGTCGTGCATATTATGTAATTATCCTTGAATTTGCCATGAACCTTTGCTCCTCCTCAGGAGTAAATTGTTCGGGCTCCCTGTGCGGCGTGATAGCAATTCATAGCAGTTAACCACAGGACCATCTTAGCACGCCATCTCTTATAGTTTGTGCCATCAAAATCATCCGGCCTCAATACAACAGCAAAACCACTAACAGAAAATTGCCTAATATCAGGTTTTTGGATTGTTAGGAATTTAGGCATTTTCATATTAAATTTAATCGATAAAATACATAGCAAATTAGTGACACATGTATGTGTATGTGTGTGATATTGCTACTTGCACTAGTAGCAGATATGAACATGAGCGACATACAGATCATAGCGTAAACGACATTGAATTTAACAAATTCAAGAATAGAATTATACCCAGCGGAGGGACCCATGCTCAAGGCACCGGCGGCTCCACGCACACTAGTCGACATAGTGCGACATAGTGCGTTGCTCGATGTCACGGACCATAGTTGATACAGGATGATATTCGCATAGCAGTCCCTCGAACGTCCTCTGAGAGGTAGACGATCTGAGGAAGAAGAAGACGCTGGCAGTCACCAGGAAGAAGCGAACAGTCGTGAAGACACTCCCTAAAAACCTGATTGCCCTCACACCCGAGTAGGTGTGACAGATGAAGATGGCGGTTGCGGAGGCCAGCTCTCCCAACTCTCCATGCGCGCAGAGGATCGGGACGGAAAAACTTAGAAGGCAATGTAGTAGTGAGAAGTGAAAAACACTAATTGACTATCTTAGAATTTTCCAAACTAGGAACTTCCAATGATAGTTCTATTATTGCTGTTTCTTTTCCCAAGAGGATCGGTACATATGTAAAGGGAGGAGAACTCCCTACCTCTATATCAACTAGCAATATGATACTAATTGACGTTGCACCTTCCACCTCTACTCATCGGCTTAAATAATAAAGCCCATTAAGAAACACAAATATTAGACCTTTGAGATTTATTAGAATTTCTTCTTATGGATTTAGGAAATTTTATCCATATAAATTCTAACAGTGTAACTCGAGCTCGACGCCCACGGAACCCCAACTGAAGCTCCTCAAGGCGAGCACTGCACCCAGTGTTGACGCCACTGCCTATCGAAGCATCGTCGGCGGCCTAAGGTAACTCTTGCACACGCGTCCATATCTGTCCTACAACGTTGGCTACGTGAGTCGATTCATGGAGGCGCCCATGGAGGAGGGACCAAGCTGCTGTCAACCGCATCCTGCGCTACGCGGCATGGACGGCGAGTTTGGGCACCCACTACAAGCTGGGGAACAAGGAGGAGCTGCCACGGCTGCACGGCTACAGCGCAATAATCTCGCTGATGATGTCAACGACCGCAAAAGCACTGGCGAGCTTATCTACTTCCTCAACGAAGGGTGTACTCAAAAAGAATTTCAAAAAATTCGTATAGTTTCACAACATATGAATTACAGACTATGAAAGTATTTCTCCTAGTGAATCTAAAAACATAAATATCATGTCATGAATTTATATAATATTTTCTGAAATCGATGGTCAAACATGTAAATGTTTGATTTAGGACAAAGCTAATACGACATATAAAATAAAACCAGAGGGAGTATTCACAAGGAGGTATAAAACCCAGCACATTAGCTTGCAAAGGTTAAGTAATTAGATGTGTACATAATTCGAGTATAATCAATCACGTGGTTATTAAATGGCGAAGATTAAGGTACTATGGCAATAATACTGGTACTGTGAATTTTTTCCTTTGTGGTACTGTGAGATGTTTTGGGCAGGTTTGGCCATATAGGTCCAGCAGACCAGCACATCTACAGGATGGCTCAGATTCAGTAGCACAGGACAACATTCAGCAGCAGGCTGCTAACTGACCAACAGATGGAATAGTAATGTTTGGGCCCACCATCGAGAGGCCCAAGTACAGGTGAAGGACCAATCGCAAATGATTTTCCCAACCCAGGCCTTAATTTGAATGACCTGCCAGAAGATGAAGCACGAGAAATCCAGACAGGTCCAGGAAGCCCGACAGCGCAGCTGGATCTTCTCACGCCCTCGCAATGGTGGCTCCAAATTAATTAAAAGAGAAATATATATAATTACTGTTCCGTGTTCTTGAGATTGCAGCAAGCTGAGATAATAAGAATAACCAGACAGCAGGCAGACAAATTTTCCAGTACTCGACAAGAGAAAAGGTGAGCTAGGAGGTTGCACACAAGAGAGAAAAGAAAAACAACTCTCCTTCCTCTGTGATGTGCTGCTAGTGAACTGATTTAGATGCAAACCAGCTCATCACTACCGTTCAAACCAGATGCAAACCCTGAAACCCAGCTCGCATCACATGCTTGATGAAGTTGATGGCTGAAAACGCTGTGCGGGCCATTGACCAGCTGCGCCGCGAAGGACCAGCTGCCGAGCGTCCATCAGGTTGCATCAACGGTGCTGCATGGCAGCTCATCTACATCACGCGCGCGGCGTGCATAAATTTGTTTTCCGGTATCATCGATTAGACATCGGTGCTTGAAAAAACTTTGGTGGGCACGGTATTGATGGAACAACCATGGGCACCACCCCACTCGGTACCTACTACCAGGGGAACACGATGGAACACATGAGGCACCGGGGAGGCCGGAACCGAGCAAGCGGCATCGTCGGCCAAACCTAAAGCTGACTAGGCCTAACATGAATATGATTCTCCTGATCTAAAGTACTGTGGTGGAGCTTAATTAGGACTAAAAAGAGTCCCCCCTCCTAATCTAGACAAATTGATAATATACTCCATCCTTTCAAATTTTTAGACATTTTGGCTTTTCTAGGTCCTTTTGTATGCTATTTATCTAGAACAGTGTATATCTAAGTACATAGTAAAAGCTATATATGTATCTAGAAAAGGTAAAATATCTTATAATTTAGAATAGAGTGAGTAGTACTTAATTTCATCGCTTCAAATGGTAGGCTATAGAGAGGATGGTGCTCTCCTCCCCCCTCCTCATCTCAGGCAATCATGGCTGCCCCTAAAGGTTTTTCCTTCAGGTGCTCGTCTCTTTAAATAGCTGCAACATAAAATAATTTATAACTTTTTCATATAGACCTGGATGAAAACAAATTCTATATCAAAATTATAGCTCAAGATATGATCTACAACGAGTAGTTGAAAAGTTTTTAATTTGAAACTATATAGAGTCCCAAAAAATTGTTCTAAGTTCATGGATTTTGAAATTTAAATTTAAAATTTTCAAACAAACTCTGATGTCGACAGGATCTATACCAAAGTTGTAGGTATCAATATCTACAACTTTATAGTTGAAAAGATTTTTATTTGAAGTTGTTTAGAGTCCCAAATATGTGTCGTTAGTCTAAAATTTTTTAAAGAATTCAAAATTTAGAATTCCTAAATGGCCTTGAATGTTTACGTAGTTAATAAAAAAGTTGTAGTGTCGACCGATGTAGATGTTTGTTGTTGGTAAGTTTTTGATTTGAAGCTTTTTAGGGTCTCAAATATTTATTTTAAATTCATATGTTTTGAGATACAAATTTTTTAATTTTTTATATAACCTTGAATGGAGGCACATCCTTCACCAAAGTTGCAGTGCTTGACAATATTTAAAACTTTGTAGTTGAAACTTTTTTTATTTGAGTTCATTTAGTAGCCAAAATATTCACAATAAGATTACAAAATATTTATATAAAAAGATATAATCTATATATACTCACAAGTGATTAGTGTTGTAGTGGTAAGGCAGCATATGTGTTTGAGTTATAGGTCTCAGGATCGAGTCCAAGGAATGACATAAAAGACTAGCATTTCGACCACTCCATCTTTGGTGTTTGGTTTGCTCACACTAGAAGGCTTGGGTGAAGTGATTTTAGTAAAGTTGGGAGTGGTTATAAAAAGGAGGCTTCTCACTGTGTTTCAAACCTCTACACTCACCTATCTTGCCATAGAGTTTGTCACCACCTACACCAGCACTATGAAAACCAACACCCGGTCCACCACCCCGCTTAAACCGGTGGATCATCATCCCCAATTGGGGCTCACCACACGACACTCAACTCAAGATGGTCGGAAGGTATGTGTTTTCTTCCTCGGACTCCTTCTTGGCAGCACAACAAGCTTCTACTTCGTGAATCAAGCCGGGGCAGAGCATACAACTATTGCAGCTAGTTTTATCAAAAGCAATGATCCTGGGTTTTTTCTTAGGCAGCTCTTAAGTGCAAAGTAGGACAAGATTTGGAAGCACCCAAGAGACTCGGCCTAGACTTAACCTCATCAATCAAATAGGCATACTTTGATTGCAGGGTAGCTGGATTAGACATATGAACTACACAGCTATCTCACTCCATCTCTTAGACATAACTGGATCCGTAGCAACCTCAAGATCCTTAAGAGCAGTTTCAAGTCTAGCCTTAAAGTCATTCCTCTCATCAACAACATGCTTCATCAAACAATCCTGACTACGCTAGTCATTGTTGTCGTCATCCACCATCTCGTCACCGAGAGCCATGACACAGTACCCATCCTTTGTGCTGTCGGCGAGGAAGAAAACCCATTCAGCTTGTCCTCAAGCTTCTTCTCGCACTTGTCATCACTCGAGGAAGAGGAGTCGTTATCACTCGATTAAAAGCCGAGATCACCAAGGGAGGCAAGGAAGGAACACTCCTAAGCCTTGGCATTCTTGATGTACCTCTTCTTGAGCACCTCATTGTTCATCTACCTCCCCTTAGGCTTGTGCTTGGTGTAGGTGTACTCGTGCTTGTCCTTGTGCTTGCTGCAGTCCACCTTGCCATTGTCCTTGGGGTAGTAAGCGATAAAGTGACTGGGGTCCCCACACCCGAAGCATCCATCCTTTTGTGCACCACACCGTCAATGGTTGTTGTAGAACTATTTCAACTTGTTGACGATTAACACGACCTCCTCGTCACCAAGTGCCTTCACTTGGTGCTTTGTAATCGAGATGAAAGATGACAAAGCAAAGAACACATGTGAGGAATTAGCCGAAGATCCACCTAGACTTGACATGAGAGCCATGGTTTCTATGGATGGGTCTTCTGTTCTAGCTCTAGACTAGAGGTCAATCTCAATGCACTTGAGCTTTGCTAAAGAGCTCATCAAAGGTGAGAGTCTCGTAGTTGGAGGATTTAGAAATGGTTGCCACCTTTACTTCCCACACCAGCCGATCTAGGGCATGTAGAAGCTTGAGAGCCCTGTCATGATTGTCACAAGGTACCCGAGGCTTGTTTTCCCTCTTTCTATTCACAATAGATTGGAAGCGACTGGACATCAAATCAATGCTTTCACCAGAAAGTAGCAAGAAATTCTCATACTCGCGATGGTAAGTCTCAAAGAATCTAGTCTTGACATTAGAAGAGCCGACATGACATTTCTTGAGAGTGGACCAGATCTCAAGAGCCATATCAAAAATCGAACCACGCTCAAACTCAGGAAGAGAAAGACGGGCAAACAAAGCATTGGTGGCCTTACTGTTGGTGTCGTGTTGGTCATTCTAGTCCTGACCATCTTGAGTAGCGAAAACTGCGTAATCCTGGTGCAAGCAAATGTCCCAAACTTGAGATCCAATACTCTGCAAGTAGGGGGACATGCGAATATTCCAATACACATAGTTAGTTCCATCAAACCAAGGGGTTTTCTTCTAGCACGCACCATTATTGCCTTCATGGATCATAAAGTCTATTAAGGTGGTATGATCCTTAACTCGTTCTAATACCAACTAAAGGATCGAGCAAGCGACAAAAGGGGGGGGGGTGAATGGGACACTAGTAGAAAAGAGCTCTAAGCCGGCGGTCCTCTTTTTTTTACTGGTGGTTTCACTTTAGGGCCGGCTATGTAAAGAAATGGGTGGGCCACGACTTTGTAACCGCCTATGGAAATCCATATGACAACCGCCTATGGACATCCATTTTCACAGGCGGTTGTCATATTCCACAGGCGGTTGTCATATGACAACCATTTGTGGAAATGGATTTCCACAAGCGGTTACTAAAGGCAACCGCCAGTGATGTTTCTGGTATATATACCCCTCATTCTTCCCCGAGCAGAACTGTTCATCGCAGCCACCTTCCATTGGAGGGCATTTTGGAGGTCTAGATCTCTCAAAATATAAGAGGAGAGGTTTTGATCTTGATTTTTTGGAAGGAGGTTGATAAGAAAGGTTAGTTTATGTCCCTGTACCATCATTTTGTTCATTCTTGTTTAATTTGAGCTACTTTTTGGATCTAGGGTTTCACCATGAGTTAGAGAGAAGAAAATCTAGCTTCTTGTTTTTATTTCTTCTAATGAGGTTGCTTAAGATGGTTACATAATGTCTCTCCTCTCTCCCTTTTCATTTTAGCTTCTCAATTTAGCTAGTTTATGCAAGATATATATTCCATCAATGGTGTGTTCTTGTGTATTTATGTAGAGAGAGAAATGTAGTTTTTTTGTTATTTTTTTAAATTATGCTCATTAGGTTTTTTACTTTAATATCTCTCTTTATTTCTTAATTTATTTTATCCACATGTATCTATTTTAATTATGCTACTTAGGTTTTGTAATTATGCAACTTAGGTTTTTTAATTATGCTACTTATTAGGTTTTTTACTTTAATCCCTAGCTACCCTACCTAAACCCTAGCTAAAACCTCATAAATCGTAAACCCTAGCTAATAAACCATAGCTATACCCTACCTCACATCAAAAGGTGCTAATAAATATCTCTAGATATATATATGGTTACTTGTTTTGCATTGATTACAATACCTGAGGTCCATAGTATCATGATTTTTATAGGTAATGATGGAGAGGTCCTTTTGGATGTATAAGTTATCAAGACTAGATCCATCATACATACCCGAGGTCCATAGGTTTATTGATGCCGCTAAGAACCATGAAAGAAGAACAAAGAAGACGCACATACAATGTCCATGCATGGACTGCAGAGATGTTGTTGTATTTGATGACACTCAACAAATCCTTTCTCATCTGGTCCGCCGAGGATTTATGAAGGATTACTTGATTTGAACAAAGCATGGAGAGGGTAGCTCTGTGCCTTATACAACTGGAAACCCTATGAACATTGACGTCGATGGTCCAGATATGCTTGTTGGCAGGTTTTAGTTCATACACGAGACACAACAACCTGACACCGATGGTCCAGATGCCAAACAT
This sequence comes from Saccharum hybrid cultivar R570, assembly GCA_038087645.1. Taxonomy (NCBI): domain Eukaryota; kingdom Viridiplantae; phylum Streptophyta; class Magnoliopsida; order Poales; family Poaceae; genus Saccharum; species Saccharum hybrid cultivar. The sequence goes on from JAQSUU010000426.1 coordinate 2,217,862, forward strand.
GTTGTGCCAAATGTTCTTGATCATGGTTTCGCTAGAGGAAATGAAGGTGTCAGAACTAATGTCCTGCCAAATAATATGGTTGCGGAAGATACAAAATTCCTAGAGGCAATGTTGCGTCATCATGCAGAAGATCCATCAATGTTCTTCATGAAAGGTATGGAGGCCCTGATGAAGGCAGTAGAAGAGCCTTTGTACGATGAGTCTAAGGGTTGCACCAAAGAGTTCACGATGCTGCGGTCTGTGCTAAAGTTGTTGGGGGTGCAAAGCTAGGTATGGTCTTTCTGATGCTGGCTTCAATGCGTTCTTGAGTATTATCGCAGACATGCTTCCAAAGGAGAACAAAGTACCTGCTAACACGTACTATGCAAAAAAGCTAATCAGTCCACTGACGATGGGTGTTGAGAAGATCCACGCGTGTAGAAATCATTGTATCCTATATCGAGGTGCTGATTATAAGGACTTGGATAGCTGTTCAAATTGTGGTGCAAGTAGGTACAAGATGAATAAAGACTACAGAGAGGAAGAGTGTGCTGCCTCCTTGTGTAAAGGAAAGAAGTGAAAGAGGACCCAATAGAAGACCCAGAAGAGTAGTTCAAAACCCACCAGCAAAGAAAAACAAGAAGTATACTATTATGCGCAGAATAAGATTCCTGCTTTGGTGATGTGGTACCTACCTGTGGTCGATTGATTAAGGTGTTTGTTCGCTAACCCAAAGGATGCCAAACTTATGAGCTAGCATGCTTCTGATGAGCACAAAGACGATGGGAAGCTTTGGCACCCAGCCGATGGCCAGCAGTGAAAGATTTCAATGAAAACCACAAGGACTTTGCAAAGGAACTAAGAAATGTTAGGTTCGCACTGAGTACTGATGGAATGAATCCATTTGCTGAGAGGAGCAGCAAGCACAACACATGGCCGGTGATCCTCACCATCTACAACCTTCCTCCATGGTTGATGCTAAAGCGAAAGTACCTTTTGCTAACCATCCTTATCTCTGGACCTACACAGCCTGGAGTTGACATGGATGTTTTCTTGGAGCCCTTAATGGAGGACATGAAAGTATTATGGGAAACATGTGTTCAAATATTGGACGAGTACCGTAAAGAATCATTCACGCTGAGAGCAATTATCTTTGTTACGATCAACGATTACCCTGCTCTTTTCACTTTATCAGGGCAGTTCAAGGGAAAGGTTGGTTGCGTGGTATGCATAGATGGAACCGCTTACATGTCCCTTACTACATCTAAGAAGATAGTGTATATGAGGCACAGATGCTTCTTATCGAAAGGACACAGGTACCACCAGAAAAAGATGGATAAGTACTTCGACAATAACGTTGAACTACAGTCTACTGCTCTATTGGGTAACAGTAAAGGCAAAAGAGTTTTCAACATAGTTAGCAAACTCAAATTTGTTTTCGGGAAGAAGACAAAAGATGGAAAACCAAGAAAGGATGTCAAACCAACTCTAGGGGCTACATTCAAGAAGTCTATTTTCTTCAAGTATTTGTCATACTGGCCAGAGTTAGACGTCTACCATATGATCGATGGTATGCACGTTCAGAAGAACGTGTTTGAAATCCTAATTGGATCCTTGCTATACATGAAGGGCAAGACAAAGGAATGACTAAATTCACACATTGACATGGTATAGTTAGACATAAAAAAACTTCACCCTGTTCTTCAAGAAAATGGGAAGTACCACCTCCCAGCAGCAAGCTACAACCTCAACAATGATGAGAAACATGTGATGTGTGTGTGGTTGAAGAATTTGAAAGTCCTATCTGGATTCTGCTCTAGCATATGGACTATTGTGTCAATGAAAGACCTTACACTCACCAACTACAACTCACATGATTGTCATGTCATGCTGACTACTTTCCTCCCTATTGCCATCAGAGCTATAAATCTAGTGTGGATAAAGATTGCAGTCACACGGTTGTGCTACTTCTTTAACAGGATCTCATAGAAGGTGATTGACCATGATGAGTTGGCGTCTCTTAAGGAATTCACAGTGGAGACAGTGTCATAGTTTGAGATGTGTTTTCCCCCAGCATTCTTCGATATTATGGTTCACCTTATGGTGCACTTGGTTCCACAAATAGAGGCACAGGGTCCCATGTACTTTTATGAGATGTGGACGTATGAGCATTTCATGTCAATACTAAATGACTATGTATCAACTCGTGCTCGTCCTGAGGCGTCCATGGTAGAGGGGTACTTAACCGAAGAGGCAATTGAGTTGGAAGATCCATTCTGCAACAGGGTCCTAAAAGACCAGGTTGCAATAGGTTTGCCTCAGTCATGACACGAGGGTAGGCTAAATGTAAGAGGGAGGATGAGAAAGAAATCATTCATCCCGCAAGATTACAATACAGTCCCTGAGGCACATCATAGCATCCTACATCAGCTCTCGATAATGGAGCCTTTGATCGAGGAACACATTGATGAGCTTCGCGAACATAATCATGGGCACACGGATGAATGGTTAATGAAGAAACACAAGAATCAGTTCACCTCGTGGCTAAGGGAGCATGACATTCTAGATAGGGAAACAATTGAGGAACACACCATCAAGGTGTTGGCTTCTAGACCATCACGCCAGGTCACGACATGGCAAACCTATGATATTAGTGGCTTCACATACTGTACCAAATCCAAGGACAAAAAGAGCATGTCATAGAATAGTGGAGTTTGATGTGACGCCTTACACTCTGAAACTGGTGAGGAAACTACATATTTTGGCTTCGCTGAAGATATATGAGAACTAGACTATGGTACATTTCAAATCCCTGTGTTTCGATGTCAATGGGTTGAAGACAAACATGTCACAGTGGACAACTATGGGGTCAGAGTTCTTGATCTAAGTAAGGTAGGCTACAAAGATGATCCGTGGATAATGGCTAACCGTGCTGCACAGGTATTCTTTCCTAATGAGAAGAAAAGTACTGACAAGCCGAAGCATGTAGTTTTTTCTGGAAAGCAACAAGCTATAGGAGTTGATGGTGTATCTGACCTGGATGAATTTAACAAGTTCAGCGACATGTCTCTCTTTGTGGATGACCATCTAGTAAAGATAAGAATTTTTGAAGCTTTTAAACAATTTCTGCAAATTCATTTAAAAAACAGAAACAAATTTGGAAATACATTACTACAGGTGGTGCTCAATGCCACCTACAAACATGTTTCTACAGGCCGTGGTCAATACTTTCTACAGGCGGTGGTCAATACCAACCGCCTGTAGAAATGTGCATCCTATATAAGAAAGCGCAAGAGCCTTGAAATTTTCTAAGTGTCTTAGCAGGCCAGTTTTTCGAATCGACGCTGTCAGGCTGCCAAAATCACCCCCTGCTGCTGCCTCCGCTGCGTCACGCCGCCTCGCCATCGTCATTGCGTCGGTGAGTTCTCTGCACCTCCTCTCTCCTCTCTCTCTACGCATTGGGGTGGTGGCGGTGGATGCGGTCAGTGCCGGTGGCGGAGCCGGCGGCGGCCGGTGGCGGTGGCGGAGGGGAGGCAGGTGGCAGAGGTGGACGGTGGGGGTGGCTGGTGGAGGAGGTGGACAGTGGCAGTAGCCGGTGGCCGGTGGCGGTGGCAGAGGTGATGGAGGTGGCGGGCGCTGGGGCGGCGCAGGTGTGGCGGAGGTGGCGGGAGCAGGCCGAGCAGTTGGGCCGGCCTGCGAGCTAGTGGGCCGGCCCAATTGCTTGGCATCCTTTTTCTTTTATTTTGCTTTGTTTGATAAATATGCATGATGTAATTATTATTTCTTTATAAATAGGAGTATATGTTTGATGTAATTATTATTTCTTTATAAATATATATGATGTAATTATTATTTCTTTATAAATATATATGTATGATGTAATTATTATTTCTTTATAAATATGCATGATGTAATTATTATTTCTTTATAAATATGTATGATGTAATTATTATTTCTTTATAAATATATATGTATGATGTAATTATTATTTATTTATAAATTAATTTTTGCCTATGCTTTATAAATAAGTATTATTTTTTATGTATGTAATGATGTAATGATTTTTTTTCATGTAATGATGTAGTTATTATTACAAACTCTACTAAATAGGGTTTAGGGTCCTTATGATATCATTATATATTTATATGTTAGATTTTCACGATGAGTTCTCCGCGCAAGGACCAAGCACAAGGGTCCGAACACACAGAACAAGCCCCAGGGTCCGAACACACGAAACAAGCCCTAGGGTTCAACCCCACGGAGCAAGCACAAGGGACTGAAAGGTCTTGATGGCTAGAGGGGGGTGAATAGCCTTTTAAAATTTTCTACAAAGACAAGCTAAACAAGTTTTATCAATATAACAAGTAGCGAGATGCGAGTTTTGCTTAGCCTACGGGGTGTTTGCAAGCCACCTAACCAATTCACAATTCTAGTATATTTGCACTCAACCACACAAGTCAAACCGAGAAGGTAACTATAACTACAACTAGCAAGCTACACAAAGGAGTTACTCTAGGAAAGCTAACTAGCTAGCAAAGATAACTAAGAAGGTAATGCGGAGTTGAGTTAGGAGAGTTTCACCGAGGGGCGAAGTATTGAGCCAACCAATATGATCAACAATGAATACCAAGACAACCGAACACCGGGATCAATCAATCACAATATGAAGGTGATGACACGAAGATTTATCCCGAGGTTCACGTGCTTGCCGGCACGCTAGTCCCCGTTGTGTCCCTCTTCACCACGTGGTTCGGTGGCTAATCGGTCTCACACCGAGCCTCTCAAAAGGCGCCACAAGAACCTACCAAATGGCAAAAGGTTGCAATGACACGAGCAATTTACAAACGTTGCCTTTGGCGCTTCGCCGAGGTAGGCACAAACCCTTCATAATCACCGGAGGTGGCCAAGAACAATCACCAACTCTTGCCAACGCCTCTGAGCTGCTCCAAGCCATCTAGGTGGCGGCAACCTCCAAGAGAAACAAGAATCTCACAGCAAATCAACCACCAAGTGCCAACTAGATGCAATCTCACAATGCAAATGCACTTGGATCACTCAATCTCACTTTGAATATGCAAAGAAGCAAGAGAGATGAGTGGGAGGGGAGTTGCTTAGCTCAAAGTGCTCACAAGTATGTCAAAATGTTCAAGAGAGAGAGAGCCTTGAGCTGGCCAACGAGTATTCATAGACGTACCCCTTCGAATATAGCCGTTAGAAACTTGAAACAGCCGAAGTCGCGCTGACCAGATGCGCTGGTCAAACTGACCGGACGCACTGATCGCACAACGGCTATGCCGCGAAGCACCGACTGGACGCGCTCATTGCGTGGACCGGACGCGCTGGGATCAACCGAACGTGCAAGTCCCGTAACTGACCGGACGCGCTGGTCAAGCCTGAGTAGCGCACAATGAAACAGCAACCGGACGCGCTGCAGAACTGACCGGACGCCACAGTGCTAGCGTCCGGTTGGAGTCCAGTAAGCTCCCTGAACGATCGGACGCGTCCGATCGACAATAACCGGACGCGCTGCGTGCCCGATCAACAAACTGAAACAAGCGCAGACACTGAACGTTGATCGGACGCGTCCAGTCAAATAGAAACCGCGGCCGGTCCAGCGTCCGGTCACCTATGTGACCTCCGTTCGCCTTTGTTTCTTTTTCGACTTCCAGCGTAGTAGAAAATAGTCGTTTCAACTCCTCAAAAACGCCTGAATTCCGCCTCGCAAGCTCGGTGGGAGGGAGAGAGGACCCCAAACCCTCTCTACCACTCAAACTCCACCGCCTTTGCAATTGTGCTAACACCACCAAGTGATCTCGTCATGTGAGAGTGTGTTAGCATTTTCACAATTATTTTCTGAGGCATTATTAGTTCTATCCAAATGCATATGATTATGAAATGCACACCTAGAGGCACTTTGGAGTTCAATAGCCGCGTCATTCCCCTCTTTATAGTACGGCTATCTATCCTATAATGTAACCACACCCACTAGGTGTCTTGGTTACTAAAACACAACCCTTAAGCATATACCTTTGCCTTGATCACGTAGGGTTGCATCCAAATCCAAGTGTGGCCATCATGATCACCATGTCCATATTGCCACCAACCTTGGAATGTACTAATCCTCATATGCTACATACAACTTAGGCATAGGATTAGTACTTAGGTATTGTCACTAATTACCAACACCAAACATAGGACTTTCAATCTCTCCCTTGTTGGTAATTGGTGACAAACCTTTCACAAAGTTATTATGATAAAATTTTGATTGAACCCATGTCACATTGTCCAAGTATATTACCATGTGTAAGAATTATGGACATGTGATCATGAATTCAAATTGATAGCAATGGCTCCCCCTACATGTATGCTATATGTTTGGATTTTGGAAGCATACATGTTAGATAGGAAAGATTAGGAGCATTGACTACCAATAGGTGCTAAGTGTTTTAGATTATAGACCTTTGAAGCATGATACCATCGAAGTAGCGATAAACACCATCTTAGCACCTTGTGTAGTTAGATAACACTTGGAAAAGCACAAACATAACTAGAAACCTCGTGAGATCAACATTATAAGCAAGGCTCTAGTACCACTTTGAAAAACATGAAGCAAGAAAAATCTAACTACTTCCTATTCATGCTAGTACCTCAATATATCATTCAAATTAAACTAGCAAGTCACCACACAAGCAAAGTATCGATAAAAGAAATGCATAACTATGCATCATACATATGAAGTGCACATGGAAATGCAACAATCATGCTTAAGAGCTTTCTCCCCCTACTTGTGTGCTCGAAATTTTAGTTGATCCCCTTCTTTTATCAATTCTCCCCTTTAGATTTTTCTCACCCTTTAGAATCTATCTTTGTGAACAACATTTTTCTCCCCCTTTTTGCTTCTCCCCCTTTGAGTTCTATCTTTGTGAACAACATCTTCTCCCCCTTTGGCACCAATGACCACAAGGGACCAATTTTAGATAGAATATCATGTCATGTTATGGAGTGAGGATCAAGTTTGTGAATCAACCTAGATTGCTTGCATAAGTGAAATGCTTCGGTTTGATCCAAGGGCAAGCTTCTTCACACCTCACTAGAAGGGTTATCATGCACCATGTTGAAGCAAATATTTAGACAAGTTTTCTAGATTAAACACTTAGGATCACAAGCTACTTAAATAAGTTATATGCTACCACTAGATCATACAAGTCATGGAAACAATAGTGGCACCATATAAACTTCAAATTCATTTGATTTTCATGAATGAGCCTAGAACATGTAAATTATGACTAGATGCACTAAACAAGTCCTTAGCATAGAATGTATGACATCTCAACCAATTGTACCTTGGGGCTCGAAGGAGAGGCATGTCATATATGGGGTGCGTCAACTCATGTTGGAGAAGTCAAGTATGTTCAACTCATTCTTTAGCTTGTGAAATCTCTTCTCATCAAGTGGCTTGGTGAATAGATCGGCTAATTGATCTTCGGTGCCCACACTCTCAATAGTAATGTCACCCTTTTGTTGATGATTTCTAATAAAGTGATGGCGAACATCAATATGCTTTATTCTTTGATGTTGAACTGGATTGTTGGTTAGCTTCACGACACTTTCATTGTCACATAGCAATGGCACATTCTTGAAATTGATTCCAAAATCCTTCAATGTTGCCTTCATCCACAAGATTTGTGCACAACAACTACCCGTGGCGATGTATTCGGCCTCGGCGGTAGATAATGCAATACTATTTTGCTTCTTGGATGACCATGAGACAAGTGATTTTCCCAACAATTGACAAGTCCCGGAGGTGCTCTTTCTCTCAACTTTGTCACCGGCATAGTCAGAATCCGAATATCCAACTAGCTCAAAGCTTGCACCTTTGGGATACCATAATCCAATATCTTGTGTATGCTTTAAGTACCTCAATATTCTCTTTGTTGCCTTCAAATGACTTTCTCTTGGTGAGGCTTGAAATCTTGCACACATGCATACACTAAACATCACATCGGGCCTTGATGCCGTCACATAGAGTAGGCTACCAATCATTGATCTATATAGCTTTTGATCTACCATGTTGCCATTCTTGTCACTATCTAAGCTTCCACTAGTGCTCATTGGAGTAGTGATTCCTTTTGCATCTTCCATACCAAACTTCTTTAGCATATCCTTTATGTATTTGGTTTGGCTTACAAATGTTCCTTCCTTTATTTGTTTAATTTGAAGTCCAAGAAAGAAACTAAGTTCACCAATCATTGACATTTCAAATTCCTTTGCCATCATTTTCCCAAACTCATCACAATAATCTTGATTGGTTGAATCGAATATGATATCATCAACATATATTTGCAACACAAATAAGTCTTTCCCAATCTTCTTAGTGAATAGTGTTGTATCAACTTTGCCCATGACAAATCCTTTGGATAGCAAGAAGTCCCTCAATCTTTCATACCTTGCTCTAGGTGCTTGCTTCAATCCATACAAAGCCTTCCTTAACTTGTATACATGATTGGGTTCCTTATCATCTTCAAAACCGGGAGGTTGCTCCACATACACCTCCTCTTGGATGTACCCATTGAAAAATGCACTCTTCACATCCATTTGATATAGCTTGATATTGTGAGCACAAGCATAGGCAAGTAAGATCCTAATTGCTTCCAATCTTGCAACCGGGGAATACGTTTCACCAAAGTCAAGACCCTCTATTTGTGTGTAACCTTGAGCCACTAGTCTTGCTTTGTTCCTTACTACTATCCCATCTTGATCTTGCTTGTTACGAAAGACCCATCTTGTTCCAATGACATTGTGATCCTTAGGCCTCTCAACTAATTCCCACACTTCATTTCTCTTAAAGTTGTTGAGCTCTTCATGCATTGCATTTACCCAATTCGGATCTCTTAATGCTTTATCAATGTCCTTGGGTTCTTCCATTAACACAAAAGAAGAGTGAGCACAAAAAGATGTCAATCTTGATCTAGTTTGAACTCCCCTTTGTATGTAACCAATGATGGAATCCAATGGATGGTCTCTTGCAATGTTAGTTTGTTGAAGCACTTGGACTTGATTGCTTGGATGTCGATGTTGATTATGAGTTGGAGATGATGAACTAGCCACTTGTTGATCTTGTTGCACTTGAGATGATGTACTAGCTTGATTTTGCATTAGAGAACCACTAGCTTGAGTGATTGGACTTTGGAGCACTTGATCTTTGTAGTCATCCACATCAATCACTTGCTTTGGTCTAATGTCACCAATATCCATTCCCTTTATAGCATTACTCAATTGAGTTTCTCTCACATCATCCAAGTTTTCTTCTTCATCTTGAGAGCCATTTGTTTCATCAAACTCAACATCATGTACTTCTTCAAGTTGTCCACTAGCTAGGTTCCATACTCTATAAGCTTTGCTAGTAGTTGAGTAACCAAGTAGGAATCCTTCATCACATTTCTTCTCAAACTTGCTCAATCTAGTGCCCTTCTTTAAGATGTAGCATTTGCAACCAAATACCCGAAAGTATGCAATGTTAGGCTTTCTTCCATTTAAGATCTCATATGATGTCTTCTCTAGAAACTTGTGGCAATAGAGGCGGTTGCTATAGAAGCAAGCCGTGTTGATTGCTTTGGCCCAAAATGAATGACTCACATTATACTCATTCAACATTGATCTTGCCATATCAACTAAGGTTCTATTCTTCCTCTCAACTAGGCCATTGGATTGAGGTGTATACTTGGCCGAGAATTGATGCTTGATTCCAAGCTCCTCACATAGCTCATCAACTCTTGTGTTTCTAAACTCACTTCCATTGTCACTTCTCACTTTATTGATTGTGGTCTCAAACTCATTTTGCACCCTCTTGATAAACTTCTTGAATATGTCAAATACATCACTCTTATCCACAAGAAAGAATACCCATGTGTATCTAGTGAAATCATCCACAATCACAAAGTCATACTTGTTGCCACCAATGCTTGTGTATGTAGTTGGCCCAAATAGATCCATGTGCAACAACTCAAATGCCTTGGAAGTACTCATAATGCTCTTCAATGGATGAGTGTTGCCCACTTGCTTTCCGCTTGACATGCACTACATAGCTTATCCTTCTCAAATGTGACATCCTTCAAGCCTCTAACTAAGTCATGCTTCACTAACTTGTTCAATTGCTTCATGCCAACATGACCAAGTCTTCTATGCCATAACCAACCCATACTTGATTTGGTGAGCAATCATGTTGAAAGTTGAGTGTAACTAGCATTAAAATCAACCAAGTATAGATTCTCATATCTAAAGCCTTTGAAGATCAAGTTAGAGCCATCAACACTAACTATCTCCATATCATCAACACCAAATATGCACTTGAAACCAAGATCTCACAATTGAGCAACCGAGAGAAGATTGAAGTTCAATTTTTCAACTAAGAGCACATTAGAAATGCTATGATCATTTGAGATTGCAATCCTTCCAAGAGCCTTGACATCACCCTTGCTATTGTCACCAAATGTGATTCTATCAATGCCACTATCATTTGATTTGAGAGAGTTGAACATTCTTGAATCACCGGTCATATGTTGAGAGCACCCACTATCAAGTATCTAATGCCTTCCTCCAGCCTTGTAATTTACCTACAAAACAATTTAATGTCTTTTAGGTACCCATACTTGCTTGGGTCCTTGGAGGTTAGTAACTAAGTTCTTTGGTACCCAAATGGCCTTCTTCTTTGGGCCCACAATTGGTGTACCAACAAACCTAGCATGCACACCTTTATCACCCCTGGTAAGCACATAACAAGAATCAAAAGGAATGCAATCCATTTTAGCATGAAACTTGTTATTGTTCTTATTCATTTTATTACAATTAATCTCTAGATGCCCAACTTGCTTGCATCTATTGCAATAACGACCATTGCTCTTCACAAAGCAAGGCTTTGGAGTAGCAAAGGCCGCCTTGCCCTTCTTGGGAGTATAGCCCAAACCCTCTTTATTGAGAGAGAACCTTTGGCTACCCAAGCATTTTAGCAAGCGGGTATCCCCACCGTAGGCATTGCCTAATGCGCGGGTAAGATCATCCACCTCTCTATTGAGAGTCTCATTCTCAACCACAAGTGATGAATCACTAGTAGTAGAGATAGAGTTGGTTGTTGTGGATGATGATGAGCTACATGAAGCATTAGTAGGACCAACAAATAAAGAATCATCAATAATATCACATGTTAGTCCAATATCACAAGTGACAATCACTTGCTCCTCCTTAGCTTCCTTCATGAGCTTCTCCAACTTGAGGTCCTTTTCCTTGATTAGCTCAAGTAGAGTGGAGTGGGCTTCCTCAAGCCTAGTGTGAGCAACTTCAAGATCCTCGTGGTCTTCCTTTAGACACTCACGAGAGGCCTCTAGCTCATCAAAGGATTTTCTAAGAGCTTTGAGCTCTTGTTCAATTCCTTTGCACTCCTTACTCTTTTTGAGAGCAACAAGTTCCTCCATCAAGGCATCATTTTCATTGCTCTTGGCAATGAGCTCTTGCTCCAAGATCTTGCACTTCTTGGTTGTCCTCTTGTAGCCCTTGCTCATTTGATCTATTATGCCTAATAGATCATCCTTGGAGTAGTCCTCATCCTCCTCATCATCACTCCTACAACCATCACTAGCACAAGAATCATCATCACTATCATCATATTTTACCTTGGTAGGCTTGGCCATAAGGCATGTCGATGTAGTGTCGAAGATGGATGGCTTGTTGGAGAGGGCGATGCTTGCAATGGCTCGCCGAGTGGTCCTCTCATCATCACTAGAGCTATCATCATCACTATCAGAGTTATCACTATCCCAAGTGACCACATAGCCACCACCCTTCTTCTTGTTGTTGATAGTGAAGCTCTTCTTCTCTTTCTTCTCCTTCTTGTCCTTCTTGTTCTTCTTCAACTTCAACTCCCCATCATGATATATTTTATCTTCATAGGGGCACTTTGCCACTACATGATCGGGGCTATTGCAATTGTAGCAAAGCACCTCCTTTGCCTTCATGAAGTCCCTTCTCTTTCTTGCACCATATCCTTTCTTCTTCATGAATCTCCCCATCTTGTGCACTAGGAGGGCCATGGTCTCATCATCGAATGGATCATCATCATCGCTCTCCACCTTGCTCTTGCCCTTAGAAGATGAAGCCTTGAATGCAATGGGCTTCTCTTGCTTGACCTTAGTCTCCTTCTTCTCATCTACCTCATGTTCATCATCATTGTATTGGGCATCGGTCATTATATCTCCAAGCACATCGGTTGGTTTGACCTTGTCCAATCCCTCTCTAAAGATCATTCTTCTTAAGGTGGCAAACTTCTTGGGTAAGCACATCAAGAACTTGTGTGAGAAGTCCTTGTCCTCAACCTTCTCTCCAAGCCCCTTGAGATCATTGACAATGACTTGGAGCCTATAGAACATCTCCGGGATGGATTCATCATCTTTCATCTTAAAAGTGGAGAACTTGTCCTTGAGCATATATAGTTTGGTACTTTTTACCATTAAAGTGCCTTTATATGTTTCTTCAAGCCTTATCCAAAGCTCATTTGCCTTTTCAAGATCTTTGATTTGCTCAAATACTTTGTCATCAATGGCATGGTAGATTATGTCAAGTGCCGCCGTGTTGCATTGTTTGTTGATGCGGTCATTTGGAGTGAGATTTTCCTCATCAAGAATGATGTATCCTTCTTTGGTCACATCCCAAACCTTCTCATGTATATTGCCTAGATATTGCTTCATCTTCCTTTTCCAATGATCAAAGGAAGAGACACCATCAAAGAATGGAGGCTTGCCATTAACATGATTGAACATAACTTGAGCCATCTTACACCGAGGTTGTTAAGCCTTACAAACGGTGACCACAGCTCTGATACCACTTGAAAGGTCTTAATGGCTAGAGGGGGGGTGAATAGCCTTTTAAAATTTTGTACAAAGATAAGCTAAATAAGTTTATCAATATAACAAGTAGCGAGATGCGAGTTTTGCTTAGCCTACGGGGTGTTTGCAAGCCACCTAACCAATTCATAATTCTAGTCTATTTGCACTCAACCACACAAGTCAAACCGAGAAGGTAACTACAACTATAACTAGCAAGCTACACAAAGGAGTTACTCTAGCAAAGCTAACTAGCTAGCAAAGATAACTAAGAAGGTAATGCAGAGTTGAGTTAGGAGAGTTTCACCGAGGGGCGAAGTATTGAGCCAACCAATATGATCAACAATGAATACCAAGACAACCGAACACCGGGATCAATCAATCACAATATGAAGGTGATGACACGAAGATTTATCCTGAGGTTCACGTGCTTGCCGGCACGCTAGTCCCCGTTGTGTCCCTCTTCACCACGTGGTTCGGTGGCTAATCGGTCTCACACCGAGCCTCTCAAAAGGTGTCATAAGAACCTACCAAATGGCAAAAGGTTGCAATGACACGAGCAATTTACTAATGTTGCCTTTGGCGCTTCGCCGAGGTAGGCACAAACCCCTCACAATCACCGGAGGTGGCCAAGAACAATCACCAACTCTTGCCAATGCCTCTAAGCTGCTCTAAGCTGTCTAGGTGGCGGCAACGACCAAGAGAAACAAGAATCCCATAACAAATCAACCACCAAGTGCCAACGAGATGCAATCTCACAATACAAATGCACTTGGATCACTCAATCTCACTTCGAATATGTAAAGAAGCAAGAGAGATGAGTGGGAGGGGAGTTGCTTAGCTCAAAGTGCTCACAAGTATGTCAAAATGTTCAAGAGAGAGAGCCTTGTGCTGGCCAACGAGTATTTATAGACGTACTCCTTCGAATATAGCCGTTAGAAACTTGAAACATCCGAAGTCACGCTGACCGGACGCGCTGGTCAAACTGACCGGAGGCGCTGATCGCACAACGGCTATGCCACGAAGCACCGACCGGACACGCTCGTTGCGTGGACCGGACGCGCTAGGATCAACCGGACGCGCTGGTCCCGTAACTGACCAGACGCGCTGGTCAAGCCTGAGTAGCGCACAACGAAACAGCGACCGGACACGCTACAGAACTGACCGGACGCCATAGTGCCAGCGTCTGGTTGGAGTCCAGTAAGCTCCCTGAACGACCGGACGCGTCCGGTCGATAGTGACCGGACGCGCTGCGCGTCCGATCAACAAACTGAAACAAGCGCAGACACTGAACGCTGACCGGACACGTCAAGTCAAATAGAGACCGCGTCCGGTCCAGCGTCCAGTCACCTCTGTGACCTCCGTTCGCCTTCGTTTCTTTTTTAACTTCTGGCATAGTGGAAAATAGTCGTTTCAACTCCTCAAAAACGCCTTTGCAAATGTGCTAACACCACCAAGTGATCTCGTCATGTGAGAGTGTGTTAGCATTTTCACAATCATTTTTCGAGGCATTATTAGTTCTATCCAAATGCATATGATTATGAAATGCACACCTAGAGGCACTTTGGAGTTCAATAGCCGCGTCATTCCCCTCTTTATAGTATGGCTATCTATCCTATAATGTAACCACACCCACTAGGTGTCTTGGTTACTAAAACACAACCCTTAAGCATATATCTTTGCCTTGATCACGTAGGGTTGCGTCCAAATCCAAGTGTGGCTATCATGATCACCATGTCCATCTTGCCACCAACCTTGGAATGTACTAATCCTCATATGCTACATACAACTTAGGCATAGGATCAGTACTTAGGCATTGTCACTAATTACCAACACCAAACATAGGACTTTCAGGGACCCACCAAACATGCCAGGCTCTAGGGTCGTCCCACCCCACGGAGCATGTAGAAGGGACCCACGAAATGGGCCAAGCATCAGGGGCGTCATGCCTTCATACGAAAGCATTAGCGACGACATGGAGGCTCCCGAAGTAAGGAAGGCTCGTCATGAATTGGCACGTGACCCTGATGAGAATCCATAAGATGATGAGGTAAATTACACATCCATGATTTTCATGTTTATATCTATATGTACCAATCGATAATTTGTTGTGTGTACCTTTTTTCATGAATAGGAGGTGTTGTCTCAGTTCAAAGAGATTGTAGCTCAAGAAGAAGTGGCACACGAAGACGCACCAAACCCGACTGAGACGACCGCTGAGAGTTCAAGGAAAAGGAAGCGGAGTGACCGAAAATGAGGTGACAGAGGACTGAACAGGTGGCCAGATGATACATATAGAATCTCAGAAGTGAGCCCAAAAGGACAACCCCTAGCTCCTGAGGAAGCCCTACCTAACTTTCAGAACACCCTTGGTTTCTTAGTTAGGGACAATCTTGACATCACAGTTTGACAGTGGAAAGATGTGTCAGATGATGACAAGAAAAACATTTGGGATAAGCTGGTGACCAGGTTCATTTTTCCTCGGGGCTCAGACAAACTCATGAAGGAATATGCCATAAAGCAGTGGGCGATCATGTTCCAAAACCAGAGGTCTGAGATGAATACTAAGTGAGCAAAGAAAGGGTTGGACCCAACAAAAAGGTACAAGATTACGGTCAGGCAGTGGGCGGTTTTTCTAGAGCAAAGGAGAGAGCTAGAGTTCTTAGCTCGGAGTGAAGCCAATACCGAGCTCACAAAGAATAACAAGTACCACCACCACCTAGGCACAGGTGGTTACCAACGCTAGGTTTCCAAGTGGAGGAAAGAAGAGGCTGCCAAGAAAGCAGCAGGGTTGCCGACGCTGTCTAAGCAACTTGAAGAAAGGACCGCAAATTGGATTCGTGCTCAAAAACCGAGGGAAATTGAGACCAGTGTGTCCTTTGATGACCCAATGCTTGATGGAGCAGCAAAGAGCATATTTGCGGTGGCAGCTAAGCAGCACGAAGGATTATTTAAGCCATAAAGAGAGAGGGACATCCTTACTGCTGGCCTAGGTAACCTCGAGCACCCTAGTCATGTTCGAGGCATCTCATCGAAAAAGAAGGATGGAAAGAAGGATTCAGACCGGAATGGGAGGGTGAGTACAAGAAACGTGATCGATACAAGGAAGAAATGGAAAGTTATTTTAAGGAGGAGGCAAAGAAAGACTTCCAAGAGATGATGTCTAAAATTCTATCCGATCGTCCTCCAGAGTTGATGCAGTGTTTGGCGAGTGCGATGTCTGCTCAACATATGAGCACTCAGGCTCCCTAGATGCAGCTAGTCCCAACAACACAACCGTTGGTGACATAGTGTACCACAACCATTCCAAGCAGTGTTGCGTCAATGTCAAACAAGGTTCACTATCCAGTTGACGACATTGATAGGCCGGTGGCTTGCTCCCTAGTCATAAGATATGGTATTAACAATCATCGTACAAGGGAAGTAGCCGTAGGCCTTGTGATCCTAAGACGCAAGTACCATGAGAGCGACATTCCAAAAGACTACTACAAGGTAGAAGTGTCGACGGTCGTCCAAGGATACGAGGATGAAATGCTCGACATCCCCAGTCCCGAGGGCATTGAGAAACTCGGACAGGCTATCAAGAACTTCATCCTTTGGCCTCGACGAGACGTCCAGTTGAGTGAGCCACCACCATCCTCTCAAGCCCTGCCACTCACTCAGGACTTGTCAGCACCTGCCGATCCTCTTCCTAACCCACCATCATCGCCGATCGTGGCTCCTATTGACCTCCCATCATCTCTGCCACCATTCAATTCTTCACCTTCTCTACCACCCAAAGATCCTGAACAAACACGAGAGACACAAGAGCCGCCAAAGAAGAAATGTCTAGTACCCAAATTGGTTTCCCCTTCGAGCCAAAGAAAATGAGTGTCGACACAACCA
Source organism: Saccharum hybrid cultivar R570 (assembly GCA_038087645.1). Classification (NCBI taxonomy): domain Eukaryota; kingdom Viridiplantae; phylum Streptophyta; class Magnoliopsida; order Poales; family Poaceae; genus Saccharum; species Saccharum hybrid cultivar. The sequence goes on from JAQSUU010000426.1 coordinate 2,234,598, forward strand.
TATTTTTGTCAGGAATTGCACTAAGCCACACTACACGTACCCTTGACTTGGCTAAGCATGAGAAGTTAGCAAAAAAGTCTAAGGTAATTACCATAAGTATCAGGAAACCAACAATGGACGATTACAAAAATATCCATGATAAATACGTGCCTAGAAGGCCTCTACTCAAGTGGGATACACTCAAAAAGATCCCAGCTGGTGTTAAAAGGCTGCATGACTGGTACATGAGAGCATCCTCTGTTGGCATCGACACCATCAATGTGTCTATACAACTAGCTGCATTTGTTAGTGGCAGACAAACGACTGTTATTTCCTTTGAGGACATGTGGTTGATGATGAACCTCTAGAGACTCGATGTACAGCTCGTAACGGTGTTTGCATTGTAAGTATCACTCATACTAACACATGCATGTGTTATTATTAGTGAGTTGTATCAATTTTCAATATCTTACATGTACGTGTGCCTTGCAGAATGCAATATGATCAGCAGGAGATGCGTTACAATCCGAATCCTAATTCTAATGCCAGTCAAAGGGTTGGGTATTTGAACCCAATGAAAATATGTGAGGAGCAACACACATTCAGAATCGGGGATCTTCACGAAGACTTACATGGTTTACAAGGTGAAGAACGGAGAAGAAAATAGCGGACCGTATGAAGGAGTTTGAAGCCAGATACGTCTTCTACTTAGGACATGCAATGCTTCAGTTTCAACACTGGGAATCCATAGTGGCCCCCTACAACTTTGGGTTAGTGTGAGTTTGCATATATCAAATTAATTATTTTAGTACACACATGCATCACAAATTTGATTCGTGCAGGGACCACTAGATCTGCTTCATGATTTTCCTAGGTCTGGAAAGGTGTTAGTATGTGACTTTGCAGATTACCCGACTACAAGCTATGGAACATTCGTGAGGCACTTAGAGCTCTAAGTCGAGATTTTGCATGCATACTTTAATTGATGAGATGTTGAGAATAACAAGGTGATTCTATTTGAGATTGTAGGGCATATAGGTATTACAAGATTAAAGGTGGAAGGTGCGAGTCATCAACACAAGGGCAGCCATTGAAAATATATCATAACTAGCCGGTACGTATGGAAATTTATGAATACATATCATACATGTACAATACATAGGACGATGTTGCAAGTAAATAACCACTTTCCCATTATATAGTGCCACAAGCAACCACCCGGATCGGTCCACTGTGGATTCTACGTGTGCGAGTTCATGAGAGAGAACGGATGATACATCAAGAACCCTTCTAAGATAATATATGTAATAGTCATGTATATATTTTTGACATTAAATTTGCAAATGTATTATCAAGTGTAAATATATGATGTTTATAAACCTTCTTTTTAGAAATTTAATGTGAAAAAGGCTAAGCACATGACCGAACGTGCTTTATACAACATAGTTGAGGACCTGTGCTCATTCATCCTGAAAGAAGTCATTCCATGCGATGGGAAATATCACGATGCTACCAGCGTCTTAGCACGCCCATAGTATAGAATGCTCATAGAGATTAGTAGGCTTCAACTTAGTCGAGACAATTATTAGACAACGGGTGAAAACTTTGATGTATATAATGTGTGATGTATAGATACTCTTGTAACTTTATGTTTGTGAGCGCGAAACTTTGATGTATATAAATGTATGTATGTAATATTTAAATCGCATGTTGCTATATTTGAACACCATTCAATAAGGTTTAGTAGTTCTAATATCAATGTATATGTATATATTTAATAATATAAAAATATCCAACATCACAGGCGGTTACTTTTGAACCGCCTGTGGAAATTTATTTCCACAGGACAGACGGTTCAGTGAGTGAGCCGCCTGTGGAAATAGATTTTCACAGGCGGTTCAAAAGCAACCGTCTGTGCTGTGGTCCCATTTCCACTGGCCTCCAGCGCAGGCGGTGCTGGAAAACGCCAGTGGAAATGGATATAGACCCGCCTGTATAATATGTGTCTGTACTAGTGGGAGACAAATAAATTTATCATCAAGAACTTGGCCTATATCCCAAAATCAATCCGAGTGTTTTCTTACCCCAAGCCTAGATCACACAAGCCTACAGGTGACAAGATGACCTAGATAAGTTTAGAGATGGCACAGAAACAATCACGCAAGCACACGAAGATCAAACACAAGCAAACTACAAAAACCGGGTAGAGCCAGTTTGCAGGATCGGCCTAAGCCAGTTTTTTCAAAACATAGCTCATAAAATTCAAAAACTGATCAAACGACCATCAAGGATCATGAAGTTTTGTGAAGAAGTTTGTAACACCATAGAGAAGACCTCCACCAAAATAAGCTGAATTGGAGGAAGATGAAAAGACGGCCTAAGCCAATTTCCACAATCAGCATGTGCGAGTTTTTGCTGTTTATTTCACGAGAATCCTCTCTAAGGAAAATTTGAAATATAATCAAATGAGCTCAAAAAATTCTGAAACTTGGCACACAATTTGAATAACCCATTTAGAATCTATCCCCAAGAGATCAACTCAAAAAGATCAAACTCGAACAGGAATTTGAAAATCCCTATCTCAAATTTGGGTTTTGTCAAGAAACATCGAAACGATGATTTCTAGATGCTCGTAGGAAATAAGTTAAACCAGTGACTAAATAAGTGCCCAGGGGGTCACGGCACCTAAAGATCAACAACGAACAAGTCAAAACTTTCAGATCAAAGATGTCCAAGAAAATCACCGAAAGGGGCTTGAAATGGAGACTTTTGGGAAGGGAAATTTGTGAATTGAGAGTAGGGCTTCAAGCCATGGTTTGAACAACTTCCAGGAATCCTAAAACACTCCGAAGTTGAGCTTACAACCCAACCAAATCAGCAGATCAAAAATCACCGACAAATGACCACGAAAATCACCAAAAAAAGGAAAACCGGAGGAGGGAAAGAGGGAACTCACGATTTCAGCCGGTAACTTGATTAGATAGCCACGAACTATTCTTTACAAGATTAGGCCTAGCCACCTCCATTCATCCTCCCTAGAGAAATGGAAAACTAGAGCAACAGGAGCTCACCATCTATACTTCTAATCTTCTCTAAACACAAAACACTTGGCTAGCCTAAGGAAATGACTTGGGTTGCGAGAGATGTCTGTCTTGGGCAGGTACTATCCTTATTTGTAGGGGTATTACACATTCCATGATTACCCCTAGTGTAACACCCTAAAATAATAATTAAAAAAACAACCAGAATTCTTGTTGCTTTGTTTCTGGCCCAATTCTGCAGCCCACCTTAAGCCCTACTCGTGAGAGCAAATAACCTATCGATCCCTTCCTCTTCTGTCTCTTCTTCTACCGTGCGCCGTCTCCCATCGTCCGGCTCCTGCTTCTGGGGGAAAACCAACGTGGGAATCTCCTCCAGTGCCCAACAGCAGCCAACCGTGGAGGAGGCAGGGGAAAGATAAAAGAGGAGAAGCGGGAACTAGAAGAGATGCCTGTTCTCATCTAGGTATGGACTGATTAATTCTTCCCTGTTCTACAGGTTGAACAGCAGGTTTAGGCCTTGAACTCTAAGTGTCGCTGAACGTGAGATGGGTTTCAACGTTTTCCTTCTCTCCATGTACAGCAGTAGCTTCGGTCTGTTTTTGAGGTCTTTACCTGCCGAACTAGAGAACCCCATATGAACGGAAGTTGTAGAGCTTTTGAAGACCTTTCCATCGAGCGTTTAAACATATATTTTCGTCGAGTATAGCAAAAGTTATGGCTTTCTGAACATTACTGAACATTACTGTCAGTTTTGTCAGGTCGGGTTCAGTTTGGATCTCCAGTTTTCAGTGTCGTTTAGAAGTCCTTCAAGACGGAACTGGTCAGCATACTATGGAGCATTTTTATAGTGCTTTGAATGGTCTTTCCATAGGGTATCTGTTTTTCATTGGATGAATTAGAGGATATGAATTGTTGATGTTGGGTGTCTGGCTGTTGTAAACAGACCAAGTCTGTTGTGTTGTAGACAATATTATAGGTAGTACATGCCAAAGTTAAATTTTGTAATGACTACTAGAGATACAGGTTGTTCACTGTAGGCTCATAACTTTTTGTTTTGCTGCTTCTGCTGTCATGGTTTTAGAGTTATAAAAAAAATCAAGCAGCTCTGCAGCTGTTTATGGGGGTCAAGTTGGGGATGTTTTCACCGATTGTTGTTTGGACATAGGAGCACCGCTGACCCGCTGTACATCGCTTGTAAGTGATATTTGGAGTATTTGTACTGAGTTATTTGTTCTAAAACAGGTGGCAGTGCTTCGGATCGCCCTAGGCCTTTTTGACCTTCTTCGGTAAAAAGGCAAGTGAAAGTAGCGGCTGTTTGCTACTGTTTGATTTGTTATTTTTTCATCACCCACATTTGAATAATCAGAACCATACCACCTTGATTGTAACTTGAATATTATGGTAAATTAAGGTTTATTTATATCTTGTTGTATGTCTATCTACTTATTCTTTTATATCTTGTTATACCCTTATTTTGGATGAAGTGGAAGTGGTGGAGGCAACTCTTTCATAAATGTGGCATATCAGAGGCATGATCATCTCATTTGCATTGGAAGTTTTGTCGCTAACCTATGGTTGCAACTGTACCAGTACACATCGTACGTTGCCCGAGGAGGGGTGCAATGTAAAAGTGGTCATGGCATTGCATTCATATGCATTCTAACATTTATATTTTTATTGTGGTAGTGATCTTATATTCACCCTTGGAAGTGTTTGAATTCTTAGTTGATTTCGCCGTTATATACCAGATTAACTTAACATGTGGTTTAATATGAAGTTTTATTTATGCTATATTTGTGGATTCTTTTAAATTGGTGCTTAAGTCAACTTGAGCTTTAAATAGCTTAACAAAATATCTTCTTTGCTTGCTGAGATGTTTTCATCTCACCCTTGCATTACTTTTTTCCCAGGTACTTTGATGTTTCTTGGAGGGGGGTGGAGGTTTTAGCTGCACGTCCTACACTTCTTCACTCTACGACTATGCTTCAGTCTAATTAGTGTAGTTTGATGTTAGATTTGGTAATAATGGTTAAAGTGTGGTCATTTGACTTTCTTTTGGAGTAACCTATATCTTTGCTAGGATGTTCTTTAATGCTAGCGAGGTTGCTTATCGGGTTTATCTTTCAATCTTGTTTCCTTAATGCTTATGAATGCTAAATAGTTGTTGTCGGTGTTTTAGTGTGTTTAGTTGTTGGTTGTGTAGTACTGTTGGAGTAGTGTGTTCCAGCAAGGATAGTGGTGTAGTGTGACCCCTGCTCGGTCGATGCCCCGGGCAGAGGTCTGCTATGGGAGTGAGGCCGGACGACAGACAAACTAGGGTTCCATTAATGCATTCACCAACCTCCCCCTTCACAGCCACAGCTCCCCCTTTTTATAGGACATTGTTGCCTTCCGATCTATTTTACAAAAATGCCCCGTGACGGAGGCGAGATATCCTTGGAATACTCTGATCTCCAAACCACCTTCCTTCCATGGGCCGAGGTTTGAGGCCCATCTCTAGCCCACGGCCTCGTCGAGTCGATCGCCCAGTCCACGAAGCAGGAACACCCTCCGACCGTTGTTCCCGATCGCTCATGGGCGGGCCTCCGCCAGAGACGCCGGAGGCTGTGCCACCGCCATCTCCGGCCTTCGCCTGCCCTTATTTCAAGGCAAGCTGGCCAGGGCTAGAGCAGTTCTCATGGGGCCTCGCCTACAAAAACATGCAGGGGAGCTCACTCCCAGTCAGTCATCATGACCTCCGCCTAGACCCAGCCTTGGGCCTCCACCTTAGCTTGTCAAAGGTCTCTCCTGTTCCTGCAAAAAACCCCCTTTGAAAGAGTTAATCTGTCTACGACAATGGAGACACGGACCTTCGCTCTCCTGGGGCCCTGTAGTCTCGCATTTACCGCTAGGGGGGCGGGGTGGAGTCCCCCCACCTGACTTGCATCGCTTTCACGCTCACGCTTGCGCCCACACCCCTGTTCACGTTTGCGTTGCGTGTCCTAGCCAGTTGCCTTCGCTCTACTGTGTTGTCTGCGCTCTGTGCCCTTTCCTCTGCTTTCGTTCTTTGCGCTTTCTTTGGTGGTGGCTTCTTCTTATCCTTACTCCGTCCCATGCCAGATTATCTTATACGGTCTCTACTGCCATCTTCTTGGCATTAGGGCGAGTGGGTGGTCTGCACTCTTTGAGGATTATATGGTGGCGAGCGCCCTTGCTCAAGATCTGGAGGAGGACCTTGGTAGCGTGGAAGCCTCTGTTGGCGATCTGGTTGGAGCTAGCGAAGGCACAGGTATGTCTGGCAAGACTTGGGATTTCGGCCCTTCATCTGTTACTACGGAGGCTATTGCGGAGATGCTGGATGATGGCTTCTTCAAGGTTGGACGCGCTATGCCTCCGCCAGTGGGTGAGACCGTCCCTCACCCTCTGGAAGGTTATGCGGTCGTGTTCCAGGATTACTTTACTTGTGGCCTCCGCCTCCCCTCCATCAGTTTTCTACACCAAGTTCTTGAGGTGTTTCAGCTCTAGATTCACCACTTGACTCCCAATGGCTTTTGACGCTCAGCAAGTTTTGTTGGGCCTGCGAATCATATGGTGTTATCCCCAATGTTGATACGTTTTGCACCTACTATGAGCTGCAGAAGCTACCGAAGAAGGTGAAGGTAGGTGGGGTTGATCTTGTAGTACAGTATGGAAGCTGTGCTTTCATGGCAAAGAGGTCGTGGGAGGGTGATCGCTTGGAGATTTCTTGGTGCCAGAAGAATAAGTGGGATCATGACTGGATGAAGCACTGGTTTTATGTGAAGACGTCTAGCATGACGCGTACATACGTGGACGGGACGTCGGAGGTGCTTTGGCCGCTGGCCTCTGTCATGTCTGAGATGGCCCCTTATCGAAGGTGAATCCACCGGCGGAGATTATGCCTGAGAGGGAGGCTTGCGATAGAGCCATTGCCCTTGCTTGCCGCTACTCCGACGGCCAAGATTTAGTTGAAGAGATGGTCGTCTCCAACTTTTGGCCCCTTCAAAAAAGCAATGAAGGCTTTCACACTGAGATGGTCTAGGTTCCCGTGTTTGGTCCGGCGGAGGGTCTCCCTTTCCCTCGATTCGATCGGGCGCTGTCATCAGACCAAGACAAGGATGCTTTCATCTTGGAGATCGAAGAGGCCACTCACCAAATCGTTGGCAAGATGAGTGCAAGGAGTACCTTACTTGGAGGTCTGTTAGCGGCACTATGCCGCATCTTAATAGGGTCTGGAAGAGTTTGGGATCCACCATGAGGAGTATGTGGTCCCTCCCGATGTGTTGTCCGCGATCGAGGAGAAGAAGAGGAAGGCCACTGTCAAGAACGCAATCGCAGCAACTGAGTCGAAGAAGAGGAAGTGAATGGCTAGCCCGAAGGTGCTGGCCAAGAGAATGAAGACTTCTGCGGCCGTCATCGCGCCCGCTGTTTCTACCGTGAGCTCTGCTTAGACCTCCACTAGTGTGGAGGGGGGTCTACAGACAGTGCTGGAGAGGCCAAGGATGATTCTATTCTGAAGGTGGAGAGGCCCGCTGCTTTGGGATTTAGCGGCAGCGACCACGGGCAAGAGGGCTTGGAGCGCCCGAAGGCCTATGTTGCTGACCCACTTCCTAACGTGATGGGTGGCGACTCTAGCTTTGAGGATGTGGATGTTGCTGGTCGGGTTGTCCCCTCTCCACCCCAAGAGATAGAGGCTCATGAAATGAGCCAACGTCGTTCGATCACCACAGAGGATGTGTCGGACGACAAAGCCGACTCGGAGCCAATAGCCCGGCTCTAGAGTGCTACGTACCAATAGCTACAGACCTCCGCTACCGGTGGTAGTGCGGAGGTAGTGGCATACGGTATGCAGATGGGTAAGATGCCTTCACCATCTTTTCTCTTATGGATAAATCAAGTTAGCTCTTGTTGCCTTATTCTGACTTTTGGCATTTTCAGGGTCTGTGTTGAACATCCTAGCGAGCCCGGAGGAACTTGCCATCGGTGCAAGCATTGCCCATGCTGGTTTGGGCCTACCTCCGCACCCGCCAATGGTTGGCACATCGTGGCAGTCGGTGGCACCAGGATTGGAGTCTGGTCCTTGTAAGTTGTTTTTGGTCTTGTTTTTGTAAACTTTCTTTGCCTTTGCTGCTTTTTCGGACCAGCTAATGTTCCCGTTGATCTCAGTGGCCTCCAATGACGCCATAGCGGGTTGGGCCCAATCCATGCATAGTGTCAATACTACCGTCGGAGGTTATCTTATTTCCCCTGGTCTATATTAGGTTTTTGATGCTCATGTGCCTTATGTCTTCATTTCCTCTTAGATCACTTCCAGCAAAGCTTGAAGACTATGGACTACTGGAAGCTACTACACATCCAGTTGGAGCATCATAGCCTTGTGTGTTTTGGCCATCTTTTTGTTCTATGATGTGCTACCCCTTTTTTTCTTATTGCTTCTCTCTTTTTAGGGCCACCACATGGCTTTGGCACTCGAGGAGCGTAGCACAACCGAGCTACTTGGTCAAAACGATGCAATCAAGGCACTTAAGAAGGAGAATGAGCTCCTTGAAACTGAGAAGGACAAGCTCTCGGAGAAGGTTTGCGCATCTCAAGGCTATGGAGGAGCTAGCGCTGGCTACCGCCTGGGCTTATTCAGTCACACCGGGGGAGTTTGGTGGAAGTACTCCGCCCTGCCAGTGGAGCCAAGTGCCTTCAACTTGCTATCCTAGTTGAAGGCGCATGTTGAGAAGCTACCATCCTTCATCGGAGGCACCGTTGATTTTGGAGCTCTGGCCAGAGCCACCAATTTTGCCAAAATGCTGGCCCATAGAGGTTGTCCCCATGCCAAGGGGTTCTAGAAGGAGAAGCTTGTGGAGCCGTCTGTGCTTGGTGACACCTCAGATTCATTGCAGAAATCCATCTGTAACTTTATGAGCACATTCTGGGTCTTCTTCGGGAGAGCGGCGGCTAGGCAAATGGCGGAGGACCATTGCGCAGAGGTTCATGCTCTTCTTTATCCTCTGGCTATTTCTGTATTGATGACTCTAGATTCGTTTTCATGTGTTATCTAGTTGGTTTACTAATGGTTGTTTGCCTTTGCACCTCGCAGGATCTATAGAAGGCTGCTAAAGGTGTTGCTGGCCCGCGGCCGTCTCGGACCTCAGTGCTTCGGCCGCCGAAGGCTCCTTCTACCGGCCTAGCTTTGACACTGGTGGCTGGTGAGGCAATGGCTTCTCCCCAAGTCCCTGAAAACAGAGGCTGCTAAGGAGAAAGGACCTTCAGCTTATGGGGATGCTGACGCTCAAAAAGATGGAGGCACCACCACCCAGTCGAGGGAGAAGATGCCTTCGCCCAGCCATGCCGATCCTAAGGTGTATAGGGCAGGGCCTAGAATGTTAGCTTTAGTTTAGGATGCTACTTTTGTTGTTGGATGCGTCCTTTGTATATATTGTGAATCTAAAGACTTTATGAAATTTAAACCTGCGCAGGTTTCCAATCCTAGGCCTGCGCAGGATGTTGCCCCGTTATCATTTTACCATGATGGGATATATGTGAGTGGAGAATTTTAGGGTTACTGGCGGAGGACTTTCCCTAGATGCTCGGCTAGTGATATGTTCGAGAGCATGAAGTATGACATTGATGACGAGCGTGCTAAGTTCACACGATCGCTAGCACATCGGGAGCCTCCGTCCCCCATCTTAGGCCTTTTATCTTTGTGTAAATAGTGGGGATCGCCAAAGCCTTCGGCTTTATAAAAATGTTTTGTTTAACTATGACTTTTGAATTGTGTTTAATAAGTATTGGCATACCCTAGTTGTATTATATTCGAAATGTTAGCCGGAGGTTGCATTTTATGACTTGCTTACATATCATGTTCTTAGGCTCTTACTGTTCATGACCATGCTGGTGTTGAATACTAGTTCACCATTTATTTGTTTGCTGTTGAAGCACTGATCTTTGTCGTTGCGCTTATTCTGAGAGTCAGACCTCTGCTTCTTTCTTCTTTGGCTCCTTATGAAGATGAACCTGCATGTCACAGTGGATGTGCTCAGGTTCTTTCAAGTGTTGGGAGGGCCTTCGCCTGTTCTGGTCTCCTTCTCTTTGCTTGCTTGCAAGATCTGGAGTCTTCCTTGTGCCCTGAGTCAGAGGTCGAGTAGTGCTCGTATTCAATCTTGCTGATGTCATGGAGGCTGTGGCGCAATTTGAGCGGTCATCAGATGCTTCTCAAGGGGCCGCTGCACAGCTTGTATAGCTGGCGGTCCTCGGAGAAGTATTCTTTGACCGCTGCCTTTGTTGGCATGTGGTGTGTACCTCCGCCGTCTTGGTCCACACTTTGGTAGTAGCGCTCCCGTTGAACATGGATGATGCAGGACTACGCCCGCTTGTACCTTCGGTTGTGGAGGGACATTACAAGATTTCGTACCATACCCTCCATCAACTTCTGATATTGGCTTGGTGCATTCAAGTTGCAACTACATAACATGCTCCAGTTGCTGTTCATCGCAATGCTAGAGGCCTACTTTGCCTTCTTGCTGCCTTCGCCGGGTAGCACCAGCTACTAGTATTACTAGTCTTCGTACTGTACCGTATTTGGCTTTGGTAGCTAAGGATATTCCTGCTTCCATGCTGCTTGTGGTTTGCATGCTAGTACGACTGCTAAGCTGCTAGGCGATCCCCCTCCTTTTTATTATGCTCTGATTGGGGGTGGGGGTGGTTCGTGCTTGGTTTATATAGCCTGGGGTTGGCTTGTCTATTAAATTTTGTTAGGTCTGTGAGCCTTAATTACTTGATTTGCTTTAAATGCTTCCGGGATATTGCGATTTGTATAGTGATTGCGTATCTTTCGTATCAAAGGCCGATGGTACTTAGAGTTTTTGAGGACCATCACACCTGGAGACTGAGTATTGTCAGGTCTTTGTCGGGTCTTTGATACCCCTGATGCCTATGGTGGAGGTAAGTCTTTTTTCAGGGTTTATTCTTGGCATTTTTTCCAGTTTGTGACTGCTTTCTTGATGCCTGATTTTGGATAGGTCTTTGTCAAGGTTTCTTTGCCTTTTGGTTGCGGAGGTCATCCCGCACTATAAAGCCTTCGGCTTAGGTGTAGGGAGGTCCTCATTTTTTGCAAGCTTTGTCGAATGTTGTGGCTCCTTTGCTAGCCACTTTCGACCTTCGTATGGATGTCTCCTGTGGGGAAGTACCTCTTTATATTTTAGAGGTTTTTTACATGGGTCCTACCTCGTTAAAAACCTCACCTTCGGAAGGAGTTTCCCCTGTGAGGAAAAGAGTACATGCCCTCTTTCGACGCTAATAAACTGAAAAGAAAAAGGGAAAAAGGATAGGGCCTCCGCTTATAGTTCGCGGTGGTTGCCTTTTTACAATTTTTAAACATAGAATCTACACAAGTTGTCCATGTTCCAAGTTGAAAGGATCAAGATGTCCAAGAGGGGGGGTGAATTGGACTTTTCTAAAAAATTAATTGCAAGAATTAAATCCAATAAGCCAAACTTCACCCCTAGTGTCTACTAGTGTTCCTTGTGATTCTACCGATAAAAGTTTTGCACCCTAAGTTCCAATCCTAGTCTAGCAAGGCAATTCTAGGAAAGTAAACAAGCAATGAAAGTAATGCAAGAAAGTAAATGCTTGAAAGTAAGGGTTAGGAACACGATGATGTTTTCCCGAGGTATCGGAGAGTCGCCACTCCCCACTAGTCCTCGTTGGAGCACCCACGCAAGGGTGTAGCCCCCCCTTGATCCGCGCAAGGATCAAGTGCTCTCTATGGGTTGATTCTTCGACACTCCATCACAGTGAATTACCCAAAACCGCTCACAACATGAGTTGGGGGTCACCCACAAGCTCGCCGGATGATCACCAAACTCCTAATCACCACCAAACCGTCTAGGTGATGGTGATCACCAAGAGTATCAAGCTAGAACTCTCACTTGACCACAACAAGCCTAATGAGAAGATGGATGCACACTTGCTACACTCTTATCACTAGTGAGGAATCTCAAACTTTGATTCTCAAATCACTATCCTCACTAGGGCTCTTGCACTCCCTTACACTCCAAAGGTGTTTCTCAGCTGAACAAATGAGCAAGAGACCTCTAAAAGAGGTGGAGGGGATGTATTTATACACCCCTCAGACAAATCCAACCGTTACCGGCCAAATCAGCAAAACTTGTACTGACCGGACGCGCTGGTCGACGTGATCGGACACGCCGGTCGAGTGTAACGGTCGAAAACCAAAAGTCAGTGCTGAGTGACCGGACGCGCCAGTCAGGGATGACCGGACGCATCTGATCATGCAAGAACCTTACTGGAAACTAACCTGACGCTCGACCGCGTCCGATCATAGATGACCGGACATGTCAGGTCAGCTTAGGACCTTACTAGAACATGACCGGACACGTCCGATCACTTCACAGTCGCGTCCGATTACACCTTTACCCTCTGAAACATGTGTCAGACTGACCACCGCGTCCGGTCCTCTCAGGGACCGCGTCCGGTCGATCAGTAAACGACGCAGTGACTTGTTAGTACTGACCAGACGCGTCCAGTCATGACAAAGACCGCGTCCGGTCAAGGGTAAACTGCTCAAACGACTTCTAAACGCAACGCAACTTGAACCAAGTTGCTTCCAACTGAACTTTGAGCTTTTCTAGAGCTACCTAGTGCTAAGTTTGACAAGTGTGCACCATACCTAAACAAAAGACTCACCTAGGTCAAGCTACTCGCTCTTGCCCCCCTTTATAGTATAGTCAAAGGAAGAAACAAATTTCCTAATGACTATTCCGGATGTAACTCAACACATTGACATCCAGAACTAACTGTCCTTAATCTTGTCATTGATCCTTTGAAAACCGAAATGATTTCTATCAAGGGACATGAATACCATAGTGCCCAAAGTAGTTATCAACTCCATGACCTAACTTACCAACGCTTCTGCAAAACACATGTTAGTCATGGTAATAATGTGTTGTCATCAATTGCCGAAACCAACACTGGGGCCTAGATGCTTTCAATCTCCCCCTTTTTGGTGATTGATGACAACACTTAGATTCAGAAGTTATAAGTTGAGGTTTTTGATCATGCTTGGTTCACATAAGCATAAAGCTGTAAGCACAAGGGGTTAGTAATTGCTTATGTGTTCTAAGCCAACTGAGTGTACTCATAAGATAAAACATGAAGAGTTAGTACACATAAAACATAGCTCATATGAAATCGGAGTAAGGCATGGAAGCACAACCTTATGAGCTAAACACCATTAAGTGACATAATAATTATGAAATAAAGTCTCACAAACTCATAGTCACACAATGCAAGGCGAGAAAATAAACATGATGCATGAAAGTAGCACACATGGAAAAACGAAACCCTCTATCAACACTCCCCCTGAATCTACGCTCTCTCCTCCTTTGGCATCAAACACCAAAAAGAAACCTAAGGATCTGACGGGGGAACAGAAGCGGTCGTGTTGGGTGCCGAGGAGCGTGGAGTGATCACGAACTGCGAAGTATCCTCCTCAGACTCTAAACTATCAGGCTAACCCTCTGAAGATGGATGTGGTAGTGAAGCGGTCTGGGTCTGTAGAGCAGGTGCAGCAACTGAAGGTATAGTAGCAACTATAGGAGCAGTTACTGTCGCCTGAGCCTGAAAGACACCAAGAGTAGGAGGATCTGTCGATACTACTGACGAAGGTAAAGTCTCTATAGTCCCAGCCCCTGACACTGGAGGAAAAGCATGCTCTGAAGCTGACATCCCTGAAGTGGTCACAAAAGTGGTGTACGAGGGTGTCGGCTGTCCAGTCAGCTCACTGTAGGTGGCACTCAAGTCAGTGAAAGGAGTGCCTGAGAGGAGGTGAGGTCTCGGCTGAGCTAGTGGAGTAAACCCCGTCTGTATAGGAGTGTATCTCGGGGACTGAAATGTCTGAGGCACCTGCTGCTAGGGTGAGGTGAACTAAAAGCTCGGATGTCCCTAACTCTGAGGTCCACTAGACTGTAATGCCGGAGTCAGAATAGATGGTGGTGGAGGTACCCCAATAGTGACAAGATGTCACAGGAGCTCTAGGTACTGCTGCTGGGTGGCTGCCTGCTGCCTCTGCATCTCGAACTGCTGTCTCTGAAACTCTAGCTGCTGCCTCTGGAACTCGTCCTGACGAGCCTGAATCTGGGCAAATGCTGCAGCTGTGTCCTGAGCCTGTCTCTACATCTGAATCTCCTGTCTCTCCTGGGCCTAGGTCAGCCTCTCAAGGATAGCCACCATGGCTGGGTCTGAGCGGGAGGCTGAGCCTGAACCACCGGCCTCATGGTCGTGAGGCCAAGGAGAGCAGTACCGGGGGATGGGCTGATAGTCCTCATCTATGCTATCAGTGGCAACATCCTCGACTGGATCAGTTGGCTGAGCATCAAGATCTGCTAGCTCTACCTCAGCAAGACCCTCAACGGTCTCGTCCTGCTCAGCAGCTGTCTCTGGTACCTCTGGCCTCTGACGCTGTCCTAGGCAAGGTGCCTGCTCTCTGATAACTGATGCCCACAACTTTTAGATATCATACTCTGGAAAGGCTGTAGTGGTATCAAAAATCTCTGCTCGAATCTCTGCAGGCAGTTCACACGCAGATCTGATGATAAAACATATCCAATGAGCATATGGAAGCTGCCTGTGACCCTTGAAGCCCTCTGCTAAGGTATCCTCTATCTCACATAGCATCAGATCCCAAAGATTGAACGGTGTCTGTGAGATGAGGTGATGTACTACCCATAACTGCATACGGGTCAGTCCCTCTCTATATCCAAGCCTCGGAAGTAGTGTCCTCCTCACAATAGCATCAAGGACTCTGGCTAGGGGTGTTAGGCTGGCAGGTGTATGTCTAGAACCCTCGCCAAAAGGCTCATGGAAACAGGTCTGATCATATCTGTAGGGGGCACTATCTCGCCATGAGGACATCTCAGAGGTGCAGTCTGTCTAAAACACAGCTAATGTATCTTTGTCTCGGAAGCTAGGAGTCTGAGAATCTCCCGAACCCTAGTGCTGTAGAGTCTGCGATCACAGCCTCTGAATGCAAAGTGAATAAACTCGTGTGCTGGGTCAATCCAAAGTGAAGAATAGAACTCTCTGATCCAGGTCCCGCAGTATGCTCCCGTCCGTCCAAGAAGATTTAACAAGCCTGGTAGAAAGGACAGATGCAGATGAAGCTACTCACCAACCACCTCAACTAAGGCCTCCAGTCGACAGACTCTCTGAGGTCTGAAAGCAATCCCGCTGTCGACATAGGCTCTGTAAAAGTCCTCGTGCAGAGGAGTGTAGAAACCCTCTGAAGCCCGGGGATCCCGCTGAGGTGGGAACCACCGAGTGACTTCAACGAAACTGAGGGCCTGGACCTAACTAGCTGTAGCTCCCCTGAGGTCAAAGTGCTCAACTGGGGGGGTGACCTCGAGCCCTAGTAGGTGGACGACCTCCACGACGCTGACCCTCTGGCCTGGGAGTTACCTGAGCTCGTGTACGTCCTGAGCGACGACGCTGTGGAGAGTGAACTGTTTGCTCCTCAGTCTCCTCTAGGTCCTCTGTAGGCTGCTCTGCAGGTGCATCCACTGTCTCTTCGGTAGCCTCAGTACCGAGCTATCGACCTTCAAGGTGAAAGCGACTCTCGCTAATACGTATACCACTACTCCCGCACCTCTCTCTGCTGCCTCTGCTACATCTACAACTGCCTGAGCCACCTCTGCCTCTGTAAGTGTCCTCTTTCTCTTCTTGGTAGCAATCTTCACTCGCTTGCCGTGAGCTACCTCTGTCCTCCTGGGAGGACTCTCGTCCCCGTCACTAGGTGCACCACCAGCATTCTTGCAGCGAACCATACTGACAAAGTGCTGTATCTGAGAAAAAACTGGATAGTAACAGATGATGAACTGACACTCGTGAGGCTTGGCCTCAATCCGTATCTGCAGGCTTGGACTCGGATTCACAGCTGATCACCTGACACACATAGCACCGACAGGACGAACTAAAACGATAGAATAGATGGATCTACTATAAGCAACATATATTATCTAATAGATGAGTAAGATCCTAATGAAAGCAAGCATATTAGATAAGATATGAAAGGACCGCGATAGCTACCTCGGATGAGCGAAGTTCCGATGAACGGAAGATGATCTCGACGTGCTAGGATTACCCAGAAACGGCGATCGAAACCCTGGTGTACGGATGAGATCAAGGATTGTATTAGTAATTCACCGGAAAATCAATGGCAAACCCTAATCCAAGACAAAGAAGTCACCTTGCGGAGATGGAGACGTTCGCGGAGACGAAAACTCGCGAACAACCCTTCGACGAAGAGCGACTCTTCGCAAGGCTAGGGTTAGGTCTCCTAGGATTAGGTCTTCACGGCAGCGGGCGCGGGCCTCGGTGCGGTGGCACGCGTGCGGCAGAGAACACGGGCACGAGGCGGTGGGGCTCGGGCGCGGTGGCGCGTGGAGCGGCTCCGGTGCGGCAGCGCAGGGCTACGGGCAGCTCCGGTGGCGCGTGAGATTCCGGCGAGGTGGCTAGGGTTCGGAGCGGCTGTGGATCGGGAAGAAAGAAGAAAACGCGAGATCCGAACATACGGTTAAAAAGGGTGAGATCCGCTTTTCACGCGATGACCGGACGCGGTGGTCGTGTGACCGGACGCGGTGGAGGCAGCATCTAGTCACAGTCCAGTAAGCTCCTAGAACGACCGAACGCGTCCGATTATGCACGATCGGACACAGACAGAGTCCGATCATATTTTGCCCAGAAAACTAAAATGGATGACCGGACATGGTGGTGGTGGTCGGGACCGAACGCGGTGGTCAGCAACGACGTGTCCGATGCAGCGTCTAGTCATAGATCTTGGAGAAGATCTTCGGGAATGACCGGACGCACTGGTGGACGCTGTGACCGGACGCGGTGGTGAAGCAACACCACGTTCGATGCAGCGTCTGGTCCAGCGTCTGGTCACTGTTTAACGCCTTTCTTCAATCCGATTTTCAACGCGACTTCTCCCAATCAAGTTCCAATTCAAAGAGATTCAAATAAACACCAATTGGAACCTGATATGAGTGACCTCACTCAAACCCTCAAGTTTTTCAAAGTATTTTGCCTTAGGCTAGTATTATTTTTTTAAGAAAATACGCAATAAACACCCGAGGAGCAACGTATGGCCATGCAATAGAGTTTATGAACCCTTGGGAGCTTCAAATGCTCTCTCTATTCATGGACGAACACAGAGGTTACTCAAAGCTAAACCGAAAAGAAACGACAAAGCAACAACCATGCATATGCAATGCAAAGCGAGAAAGGAAGACTAGTTTGCTTGTCAAGTTTGATCCACGGTTAGGCTTCTTCACTCCTCCAAAGGAGGGTTATCGTAACCGTGTTAGACAAGTTCTAGATGCATTGCAGGGGAATTAAACATGACATATAATACAATGCAATGCAAGGGACAACACAAGCTCATTTTTTAAAGTTACTAGAATCAAGCACATTTAGTTCACTTCTCAACCTACAAAAGGTACCCTCATCTAAAGGTTTAGTGAAGATATCCGCTAATTGATTTTCACTTCTTACACCTTCTAGTGATATATCATTTTTAGCAACATGATCTCTTAGAAAGTGGTGACGGATATCGATGTGCTTGGTGCGTGAGTGTTGTACCGGATTATTAGTAATTTAACGACACTTTCATTGTCACATAAAAGCGGCACCTTTTCAAGAACAACTCCATAGTCTAGGAGGGTTTGTTTCATGTATAAGATTTGTGCACAACAAGCCCCCGCGGCAATGTATTCCGCCTCGGCGATGGATAAAGCCACACTATTTTGCTTCTTAGATGACCATGATACTAAGGACCTCCCAAGCAAATGGCATCCTCCGGATGTGCTTTTTCTATCAATTTTGCAACCGGCATAATCCGAATCAGAATTGCCAACTAGTTGGAGTCTAGCTCATTTGGGGTACCAAAGACCGATGCTTGGGGTGTACTTAAGATATCTTAAAATTCTTTTCACGGCACTTAGGTGAGGTTCTTTAGGGCACGCTTGAAAGCGAGCACACATGCACACACTAAACATGATATCGGGCCTAGATGCGGTAAGGTACAACAAGCTATCAATCATAGAACGGTAAAGAGTTTGATCAATTGGTTTATCTCCCTCATCTAGGTCGAGATGTCCATTAGATGGCATTGGGGTCTTGATTGGCTTGCATTCTTCCATCTTGAATCTTTTGAGAAGATCCTTGGTATACTTTTCTTGAGAGATAAAAATCCCTTCTCTCATTTGCTTGACTTGAAAACCAAGGAAGAATGTTAGCTCACCAATCATTGACATCTCGAACTCTTTCAACATCAATTCACCAAATTCTTTGCAATAATATTCATTTGTTGACCCGAAGATGATATCATCAACATAGACTTGACAAATGAAGATTTCTTCATTAAGCTTCTTGGTGAATAGTGTAGTGTCAACCTTCTCAATAGTGAAGCCCTTCTCAATGAGGAAGTCCCGGAGGCGCTCATACCATGCTCTAGGGGCTTGCTTGAGCCCATATAGCGCCTTGGACAACCTATAAACATGATTAGGATATCTAGAGTCTTCAAACCCAGGAGGTTGTTCAACATAGACTAGTTCATTTATGAAGACATTTAAAAATGCACTTTTCATATCCATTTGATATAGTTTCATTTCATGATGTGATGCATATGCAAGAAGGATACGAATGGCTTCAAGTCTTGCAACGGGTGCAAAGGTCTCTCCAAAATCAAGACCTTCAACTTGAGAGAACCCCTTTGCAACTAGCCTTGCCTTGTTCCTCACTACTACGCCTTGATCATCTTGCTTGTTGCGGAACACCCACTTGGTTCCAATGACTCTTGCACCTTTTGGATGCTCTTCAAGTGTCCAAACTTGATTACGGGCGAAATTGTTCAATTCTTCATGCATAGCATTCATCTAATCCGGATCTTGAAGAGCTTCTTCTACATTCTTAGGTTCAAGACAAGAGACAAAAGAGTGATGTTCAACAAAAGAAGTAAGATTTTGAGATCGAGTCATTACACCCTTTGTAGGACTCCCTATGATGAGATCTTGTGGATGTGCTTGAAGTAGAGGTGAGTTTCTTCTATCAACCACTATAGGAGTGGGATGGGGAGCATCAACATCTTGAGCTTGTGCCTCGGCTTGTTGATGAGAGACATGAGTATCTTCATTTTCAACTCTCATTCTTGTCATCATTTTGAGGCACATGTGATGAAGATGGTGGATTGACAATTTGTACATCGTCTTCATCATCTTTAGGCTTGATGTCTCCCACCGGCATGTTCTTTATGGCCTCTCTCAATGGTTCATCACCTACATCATCACAATTCTCAATTGCTCCTTGGGAGCCATTAGATTCATCAAATTCCACATCATATGTTTCTTCAACCAAACCAGTGGCATGGTTAAATACTCTATATGCTTTGGACTTTGATGAGTAACCAACAAGAAAACCAATATCACAACGTCTTTGGAACTTCCCTAGGTGTTGACACTTCTTGTAGATATAGCATTTGCAACCAAACACCCGAAAGAATGAGACATTCGGTTTCTTCCCATTTAGCAACTCATAGGGGGTCTTGCCAAGGAACTTTTGTAGAAAGAGGCGATTTGAAGCATAGCATGCGGTGTTGATTGCCTCGGCCCACAATTTCTCTGGTGTGTTGTACTCATCTAGCATTGTTCTTGCAAGGGTGATCAAGGTCCGGTTCTTTCTCTCAACTACACCATTTTGTTGAGGAGTGTAGGTTGATGAAACTTCATGCTTGATTCCAATTTCATCACAATAAGCTTCAATGTTGGTGTTGTCAAACTCTTTGTCATTGTCACTTCTAATCTTCTTTATCTTGACTTCAAATTCATTTTGAGCTCTCTTTGCAAACTTCTTGAAGCAATTTGCCACTTTGGATTTGTCATGAAGGAAGAAAGTCTAAGTGTATCTTGAGTAGTCATCCACAATCACTAGGCAATAAAGATTTCCACCCAAGCTCTTGTAAGTTGTAGGACTTAACAAATCCATGTGTAGAAGTTCAAGTACTCTTGATGTTGACATGTAAGCTTTGGTTGGATGAGTATTTGCAACTTGTTTGCCAGCTTGAAATGCACTACAAGGTTTGTCCTTCTCAAATTTTACATCTTTCAAACCTCTCACTAATTCTTTCTTCAATAGCTTGTTGAGAGTGTTCATTCCAACATGAGCAAGCCTCCTATGCCAAAGCCATCCAAGTGTAGTTTTGGTGAACAAACATGTCATCAAGTTTGCATCTTCAGAAGTGAAGTCAACAAGATAGAGATTGTTGTATCTAAAGCCTTTGAAAATCATTTGCTTGTCATCTATCTTTGTAACTACCACTTCATTTGGAGTGAACAAGCATTGGTAGCCAAGGTCACAAAGTTGCCCAACGGATAATAAGTTGAAACTCAATGAAGCAACATAGAGCACATTTGAGAGAGAGTGATCATTTGATATTGCAATCTTGCCTATACCCTTGACTTTGCTCTTTGAATTGTCTCCAAATGTGATCTTCTCTTGACATTCCCCATTCTCTTCAAGTGAGATGAACATATGAGGATCACCGGTCATATGTTGAGTGCAACCACTATCAATCACCCAATGAGATCCATCGGTCTTGTAGTTCACCTACACACAAGAGATCAATCCTTTTGTTTAGGGACCCAAACTTGAGAGGGACCCTTGACTTTCTCAACTAGTGACTTGGCAACCCATATTTTGTTTGGCCTATTTTTGTTAGGGGGACCCAAGAACATGACTTTCATCTTTCCACTAGAATCTTTTCTAAGCATGTAATGAGAATTGAAGGCAAAGGGTCTAGCATGCTTGGGCAAGAGTTGTGGTGGTGGAGTTTTGCACTCATGAGCAAAATGACCTTCTTGTCCACACTCAACACATCTCTTTGGCTTGGGCTTTGACTTGCTTTGTTGTTGTTGAGCTTTGGCCTTCTTCTCTTGATTTGACAAGTAACCAATGCCACTTCTATCCATCTTCATGATGGTGTTCATGAGTAGCTCACTTTGTAAATATTGGCCTCTTGTGAACTTGCTTAGGCCGGTCTTGAGATGCTCTTTTTCTTGCTTGAGCTTTTTGTTTTCTTCAATGAGTGACTCATTTGATGTTTGCTTTTCAAGAGCCATCAACTTCTTATTCTCAATCTTAAGCATCTCATTTTCACTCTTGAGCTTGACATACTCATCATAGTTGTCGGACTCAACCACACTCTTGCCTTTGCCGCTAGAGCCTTGCTCAAAGTTCTCAAAAATCAATTCATCACATGATGTAGCTATATCAATCTTAATAACTTGGTTAGTAGCATCATGTGTCTCAAGCGCAAGCTCATTAGCAACAATAAGACTATCATAATCAATTTTCAATATAGTATATTTGTCTTTTAACAAATTGTGCCTAGTGTTGAGCTCATCATGCTTCCTCTCAAGTTTATCATGTTCATCTCTAAGCTTTTTGTTAGAAATTTTAAGCTCCTTGAGAGTAGAAGACATAATTTCATTTTAATCTTTGAGCTCTTCACTAGTCTTTTGTGCATTTTCAAGCTTAGATGAGAGTGAGTCATTTTCATTTTGAAGCACATCATTTTTATTTCTAGTTCTTCTTATGATTTTAGAATATTTGTTCAACAATTTTACTAGTTCATCATAAGAAGGTGCATCATATTCATCATCACTATCACTATCATCATCATCATCACTCTCATTGTTTTGTATCTTTCGTTCACCCTTGGCCATAAGGCATAGGTGAGAAGTAGACGATAATGGTGAAGGTGGTGATGAATATGTCGGCGAAGATGATGATGGCCCAATCACAAATGCGGCGATCTTCTCTTTCTCATCATCGCTCTCATCACCGGAGGACTCACATGATGACTCAATGTCGGTGAGCCAATCACCAACAATGTAAGCTTTGCCTCCCTTCTTCTTATAAAACTCTCTTTTCTTGCCATCTTTCTTTTTGTATGGCTTGTTCTTCCTTTTCTCATCTTCTTCATCACTTGAATCATCTTTCTTGCCCTTGTACTTGTTTTTGTACTTGTCTTTTGGAGGCTTCGGACATTGATGAGCTAGGTGCCCAAGTTCACCACAATTGAAGCAATCCATCTTGGATATTGGCTTCCTTTTGCTACTTGTGAAGAATTTCTTCTTCTTGCCATCGAACTTGATGCCACTCTTGTTGAGCTTCTTTAGCATCTTGGTGGTCTTCCTCACCATGAGTGCAAGTGATGCATCATCAATATCACTTTCACTTGAGCTTTCTTGCACCATCATGGCTTGGCCCTTCTTCTTTTTCTTTTCATGGCTAGCTTTGAAGGCCAAGTCTTTCTTCTTGGAAGATGATGAGCCCTCTTCTGGAGTGATATGCATGTACATCTCATGAGCATTGATCTTTCCCAATACTTGTGTCCATACTTATCAACGGGAAGAACACTCAAGATCCTCCTTGCAACATCCGATTGACTCATTTGAGTGAGTCCAAGAGCATTGAGATCCTCTACAAGAACATTCAATCGAGTGTACATTTCATTAGCACTTTCTTTGGGAAGCATCTCAAAAGAATTAATTTTCTTTAAAGCAATATGATAGTGTTCCTCACGCTCACTCTTAGTTCCCTCATAGAGAGCACAAAGATTTTCCCACAATTCATGAGCGTTTTTGGCATTACGCACACGATTGAAGATATCCTTGCCTAGGGCCCGGTAGAGTGCATTTTTTGCCTTTGCATTCCACCGGTCATACTTCTCCTCGTCACCACTTGGGTTGGTGGGATCCCTAATAGGGGGAAGCCCTTCGGTTGTGGCTCTAAGGCACCCAACATCTATGGCTTCGAGGTACGCCTCCATACGAATTTTCTAATATGGAAAATCGTCTCCCTCAAAAGTGGGAGGTGGTCCTTCCTCATTAGACATCTTGCTCTAGGCGGTGAAGCCTAAATAAAGAGCAACACGGCTCCGATACCAATTAAAAGGATCAAGATGCCCAAGAGGGGGGGTGAATTGGGCTTTTCTAAAAAATTAATTGCAATAATTAAATCCTATAAGCCAAACTTCACCCCTAGTGCCTACTAGTGTTCCTTGTGATTCTATCGATAAAAGTTTTGCACCCTAAGTTCTAATCCTAGTCTAGCAAGGCAATTCTAGGAAAGTAAACAAGCAATAAAAGTAATGCAAGAAAGTAAATGCTTGAAAGTAAGGGTTAGAAACACAGCGATGTTTTCCCGAGGTATCGGAGAGTCGCCACTCCCCACTAGTCCTCGTTGGAGCACCCGCGCAAGGGTGTAGCTCCCCTTGATCCGCGCAAGGATCAAGTGCTCTCTACGGGTTGATTCTTTGACACTCTGTTGCGGCGAATCACCCAAAACCGCTCACAACATGAGTTGGGTCACCCACAAGCTCGCCAGATGATCACCAAACTCCCAATCACCACCAAACCGTCTAGGTGATAGCGATCACCAAGAGTAACAAGCTAGAACTCTCACTTGACCACAACAAGCCTAATGAGAAGATGGATGCACACTTGCTACACTCTTGTCACTAGTGAGGAATCTCAAACTTTGATTCTCAAATCACTATCCTCACTAGGGCTCTTGCACTCCCTTGCACTCCAAAGGTGTTTCTCAGCTAAACAAATGAGCAAGAGACCTCTAAAAGAGGTGGAGGGGATGTATTTATACACCCCTCAGACAAATCCAAACGTTACCTGCCAAATCAGCAAAACTCGTACTGACCGGACGCGCTGGTCGACGTGACCGGACGCGCCGGTCGAGTGTAACGGTCGAAAACCGAAAGTCGGCGCTGAGTGACCGGACGCGCCGGTCAGGGATGACCAGATGTGTCCGATCATGCAAGAACCTTACTGGAAACTAACCTGATGCTCGATCGGGTCCAATCATAGATGACCGGACACGTCAGGTCAGCTTAGGACCTTACTGGAAGATGACCGGACGTGTCCGATCACTTCACAGTTGCGTCTGATTACACCTTTACCCTCTGAAACACTTGTCAGACTGACCACCGTGTCCGGTCCTCTCAGGGACCGCGTCTGGTCAATCAGTTAACAACGTAGTGACTTGTTAGTACTGACCGGACGCGTCCGGTCATGACAAAGACCGCGTCCGGTCAAGGGTAAACTGCTCAAACGACTTCTAAAAGCAACACAACTTGAACCAAGTTGCTTCCAACTGAACTTTGAGCTTTTCTAGAGCTACCTAGTGCTAAGTTTGACAAGTGTGCACTACACCTAAACAAAAGACTCACCTAGGTCAAGCTACTCGCTCATGCCCCCCTTTATAGTACGGTCAAAGGAAGAAACAAAGATCCTAACGACTATTCCGGATGTAACTCAACACCTTGACATCCGAAACTAATCGTCCTTAATCTTGTCGTTGATACTTTGAAAACCAAAACGATTTCCATCAAGGGACATGAATATCATAGTGCCCAAAGCAGTTATCAACTCCATGACCTAACTTACCAACGCTTCTGCAAAACACATGTTAGTCATGGTAATAATGCGTTGTCGTCAATTGCTAAAACCAACACCGGGGCCTAGATGCTTTCACAAGTATGGACTGTGGTTTTTCCTTCACCATCCGTTTGGTAAAATGATCCTATTCTTTCCGCTGCCTTCACTATATAGGGGCCTTCCCATTTTGACTGGAGTTTTCCAGCATTTGTTGCATTTGGTTTTCGCTTGAGGACCAAGTCCCCGTCTTGTATGTTTTTCCTTACAACTTGGTTGTCTCTCCAATTCTTGGTCTGCTGCTAGTATTTTGCGATATTCTCTACAGTTTCCAATCTTGTTGCTTCAATTGTTTCCTTTGAGTATTCTTCATCTTCGGCCATTGCCTGCCTTACCGTGTGGAGGCTTTTGTGTTTTATCTCTTCTGGAAGCATTGCCTCTTCACTATATAGGAGCTTGAATGGGGTGAAGCCTATGGTTCTTGATACCATTGTGTTGTGAGACCACATGACCTTCGGAAGTTCTTCTATCCACTTTCCCTTGCGAAGGTTGAATAGTGTCTTGCATGTTGCGGAGAAGACTATTTTGTTCGCTCTTTCCACGGCGCCATTTGACTCTAGGTGGTAGACTAAGGCGAAGGCTATTTTGGTGCCTATGCTTTTGCAGAAACTTTTGAAGTTATCAAAGTCGAACTGCTTTCCATTATCTACTGTCAGTGATCGAGGTACACCAAATCTGCACACGATGTTTTGCCAAAAGAACTTTCCATTATCACAAGTTTTGACTATGTGCTTTGCATCCTTGATGTGAGTAGGCCAATAAAACCCTTTCTTGATGTGAGTACTGCCAGCTCAACGGCTTCCGAGTTTTCTGACCTTGGGATGTGTTTTAAGATGAAACCTTGGCACCTCCACTCCAATGCCCTTACCATTGCCAAGTATTTTACTAGCTCGGGCTCTCGCGCCATGTATTCTTTTTCGACTTGCCCTGCTACAACTTGAGAGTTTGTCTTGATCAGCAGTGTTCGTGCTCCAAGTGCCTTCACCTTGTTGAGCCCTAAAATAAGGCCTTCGTATTCAACTATGTTGTTTGTGGCCCTGAATTCTAGCCTTGCTGCATACTTTGATCGGAGGCCTGATGGTGCTGCTAGTATGGTGGAGGCTCCTATGCCTGACTAGCCCCATGCCCCATCGGTGAACATAGTCCAAGCTTGACTGCTGGCAGTATCTTGTTGTGGAGGTTCTCTCATGAATACACTGTGTTTGGTTTGAGCATGGAGTACTAGGCTAGGGTATCACCTTTGGCTGTGATGACGAAGGATTTGGCTAGGATTGTCTCGTTCCCCCCTACGGAAGCTACAACTGCTTTGAAGCTCATAATGAATTGGTGCGGGTCTAATTTCCTGTTGAACTTGGGAAGTGTGATTGACTTGTAGGAAGCTGGCCATGGCGATTTTGAATGCCTTCGGATAGTGGGGATTTAGGATCTATGGTTCTTCGTGCTTGTGGGGTTGTGCCGAAGGTTGTTTGAGCTATTGGGGGTGGCAGAGGATTGAGCTGGTTTTGACTTACTGAGTAAACCTAGGGGGTGTGCTTGAAGGTGGTTGTGTAGGCCGCAAGCTATGTATCTCCACCTACAAGATGGCAAGCTGTTACCTGATTTCTTCCGCCTGGGCTGAAGTTTGGGCCGCTTGCTGGCTTGCAGCAAATGGCGCCGCAACTCTATCCCTTTCTTGCTGCATGCTCTGCAACTGAGCTTGTAACTACTGGAGCTCTTGCTTAGGTGTTTGGCCTGGCACTTGCTGTACCTCCGGGGCCGGAGGTTGCTCTTGGACTGCATCTTCCTCAACTTGGTCCTCCTGGACTAGGGCGTATGTGCTACGGGTATTGCGCCTAGGCCTTCCTCTCGGGGCGGAGGCTGTCGCCACTCTTGTGGAGGCTTTTCTCTTTCCTGCCATCATGAGTTTTTCTTGGCCAACATGTGGTGGGTGCCAATGTTGGAGTAGCATGTTCCAGCAAGGATAGTGGTGTAGTGTGACCCCCGCTCGGTCGATGCCCTGGGCGGAGGTTTGCTATTGGAGTGAGGCCGGACGACAGACATACTAGGGTTCCATTAATGCATTCACCAACCTCCCCCTTCACAACCACAGCTCCCCCTTTTTATAGGACATTGTTCCCTTTCGATCTATTTTACAAAAATGCCCCATGACAGCGGCGAGATATCCTTGGAATATTCTTGCTACAGATGACCTAGCCTAGGGTAGTCAGGTACTTTGATCTCCAAACCACCTTCCTTTTGTGGGCTGAGGTTCGAGGCCCATCTCTAGCCCACAACCTCGTCGAATCAATCGCCCAGTCCACAAAGCAGGAACCCTCCGATCGTTGTTCCCAATCGCTCCTGGGCGGGCCTCCGCCAGAGACACCGAAGGCTGTGCCACCGCCATCTCTAGCCTCTGCCTGCCCTCATTTTAGGGTGAGCCGACCAGGGCCAGAGCAGCTCTCACGGGGCCTCTCCAGCAAAAACATGCGGCTCCCAGTTAGTCATCATGACCTCCGCCTAGACCTAGCCTTGGGCCTCCGCCCTAGCTCATCAAAGGTCTCTCCTGTTCCTACAAAAAACCCCTTTGAAAGAGTTAATTTGTCTACGACAATGGAGACACGGACCTCCACTCTCCTAGGGGCCTGTGGTCTCGCATTTACCGGTGGACCTCCGCCAATGTTGCCGGAGGTCCCACCTTCCTCCGCGGGCGTCCTCCTATGGGAGCCAGCTCGCGGCCAAGCAACAGAGTTGCAGGCCTCCGTCGCTATGGGGATGCATGTTCCAACATGTATAGTAGCATCCTGGGTATTTTTGTGGTTTCCATGGTGTTATACCTAGGTATTTGCCTTGAACCACATAGCCACAGAGGCGAAATGCTCTAGATTGGATTCTAAGCATCCGACAACCACGAGCCCTTCAAGAAGACGCTTTGCCTCGACGCAAGCTCTCCGATGGTGCCACATTCCGCCCAGAGATCCTTCCCCGGGTTTTGAGGCCCAAACCCGACAAACCTGTCGCCTATGGTTTTGAGGCCAAACTACCAAACCCACTTGGAGTCGCACAGCCGCTATGCCTCCACCATGTCAACATGTGTCTCGCTTGTCCTTGACCGCCCGATCACGAAGTGCTTGCGCACCCGCCTTGACTTGGTCTAATCGCCGTCTTGACTTCGGTCAACATTGTCTTCACCTACATCCTAGCATGTACACTTGCCTGTGGACGTGCCCAAGTGCTAGCCATCCACGGTCCATCCTCTAGCCTTCGATCCCTTGGTCAAGCCTCCATGTCCGCCCTTCATCGCTCTTGGTCCTTCGCACACTGACTCCTCGCTTGACCATCTCTAATGTCGTCAATTGTCTCATGCTCAAAAACTACACATAACAAAGCCAATAGACATGCACTACTCACTCATGCCATGGTTAGTCCCAACACACTAAACCAAAGCACCGATCAGCTCTTGTGTTTGTAACTTGTTTCCCTTTTTCGTGCCTACAAGCTTTAAGACGTTTCATAGCATTACGGTGGTGCATCAAAAATATCAGGAGATGAACACCTTAAGATGCCCTTGTTATTTGTACTAGCAGCTGATCTTCTACAACCAATCATCAACAAGGCAACTCAAACTGGGCACCTGAACTTACCAGTTCTAGCTCCAGCCAATGACTTTCCTATGATCCAGTGTGCTAATGATACTCTTATCATCCTAGAAGCTTTAGCTACCCAATTGTTCTTCCTAAAAGGAATTCTTCAATCCTTCAGTGATTCAACTGGTTTAAGAATCAACTTCTCCAAGTCAAGGATGGTCCCTATCAATATAAGCAATGAAAACTTGAACACCTTGCAAGGACATTTGGATGTGCTTCTGGATCATTTCCATTTACTTACTTGGGTTTGCCCATGGGCATAAGTAGACCAAGAGTGGATGACTTTCTCCCACTTATAAATAAATATGAAAGAAGATTAAGCTATGTCTCCCCCTTCCTGAGTCAGGCTAGTAGATTGGAGCTTACAAACTCAGTCTTGACAGCATTGCCAACACACACCATGTGCTCAATAGCTTTTCCAAAGACAGTGATCAAGCAAATTGACAAAGCCAGAAAACACTACCTCTGGAGAGGTGCAGAAGCCAATGCTAGGAAAATTGCCAAGGCATCATGGCCAATGGTTTTTGTCTCAAAAGGAGAAGGAGCATTGGGGGTCCTTAATTTGCAAACCCAAAATGAAGCTTTATTACTTAAGTACCTTCACAAATTATTCAACAGAAGTGACCTTCCATGGGTAAAGCTAATATGGGAAAAGCATTACAGAAATGACAAACTACCAAACTCTGTTGTCCCAAAGGGATCATTCTGGTGGTGAGATGTTTTGAAGTTACTTGATAAATACAAGGGAATGGCATCAGTCCTCATTTCTGATGGGAAGTCTTGTTTGCTCTGGGAGGATCTCTGGAATGGCCAAGTCAGAAAATTTCAGTTCTCTCCATTCATATGCAAGGAACAAGTGGATCAGCCTAAGCAAAGCTCATGCCAGTGACACACTGTCTGATCTTTTTAATCTACCATTCTCAGTGGAAGCCTTGATGAATTGCAAGAATTGGAGACTGGATTCTCTACTCTAACACTCACCTCTTCAAGTGACAATTGGACTTATATATGGGGATCCTCACAATTCTCTGCATCCAAGGTATACAATCTGCTCTCAGGACACACACAAGCTGACCCAATCTTTAAAATGCTTTGGAAAACCTCTTGTCAAGGTAAACACAAAGTGTTCTTTTGGCTAGTACTAAAAGATAGATTAAGTACAAGGAATATGCTGAGAAGGAAAAGAATGCATTTAGAGAACTACAATTGTGTTCTCTGTCAACAGCATAATGAAGAAACATTGATGCACCTACTGTTCTACTGTCCTTTTGCCAAGAATTGTTGGGGAACCCTGAACTTTGTATATGCAGACAACATGTCAGTCATTCAGATCTTTGAGGCTTGGAGAGCCTTGGTAAATGTCCCCTTTGCACTAGACATCTTCATCCTTACATGCTGGTCCATTTGGAAGATGAGAAATGATATCATCTTCAGAAACAGAAATGTTTCAGTTCGAGACTGCAAAAGAAATCTCACAACAGAGGCGCTCATGTTGTTACACAGGACGAAAGCAAGGATTACACCAACTTTAGAATCATGGATTCAGTCTCATTTGTAATCTTTATGATCTTTTTTCTCTCTTTCTTCGTTTCTTGATTTCCCTCCTCCCCTTCCTCCCTCCTTCTTTCCCTCTGTTTTTTTTGTGTGTAACCCCTGAACTTGTTTTTTCTGTTTGTTAATAAATTACAGTAGGAGCTTTTTGCTCCTCCTGATTCCTCAAAAAAAAAACATCGATCAGGAAAACATGGAACATCGGCTAGAAAGGGCTCAGGACAATTGAGCAAGGAGGAGAAACATATCAATGGGAAAAATAGAGATGCCAACTTTGATACAGTACACTTATATTCATCAAATTTTCAACTGTTCAATCGACCTATAATCTTTATATTAATTATTAAGACAGTGACAGGTATGATATTCTGAAGAAATGATTCATCTCCATCACATTTCATTACTGACTAATTAATCACATTTCAGTACAGTGATAGTGACAGGTATGATATTCTGACGAAATATATATTTAATATATTACCTACTAGGAGGTAATAGGTGACGATCAAAATAAATGAATGACTTACAGTCGTTTGAGAGTACCGCAATAAAGCTATATATATATATATATATATATATATATATATATATATATATATATATATATATATATATATATATAATAAGGTGCGTCTGGAAAACAATAATAATTTCAAACAAAAAGGTGTACTACATCTAGATGTACAGTAGAGACATTATTTAAAAGGACTTAGTAGGTACTAGCTAGACAGTTCCTGATTAACCTGGAGTGAACTGACTGTGGCCGCAATGTTCTTGCGGATGGTGTTAGCATGTAGGTGGATAAGCCCAAGCTGAAAGGTTGTGCCGGAGGCGCAGTCGCAGGGAGGACAAAGACAGTTCAACAGGCGCCGGAATGTGATCAAGCTTCCTGCATCGTGAAGCTCGCTGCAGATGGCCGCAGTCCTCAATCATCAAGCTGCACAGTGCAAATAGCGTGTACTGAATACTGATTAGCTATGGGCGGTAATAAAAAAAACTTCTGCACAATGCATACATAAGACCAAAGAACCACTCCCATGTTTTTTGCAATTATTATAGTGTCCTCTAACTTCCATTGCTTCGACATACCATCATCGACTATATTGTGTTTTGTTTTGACAAACACGAATGTCTTCTTCGAAATAGTTGTCTTACAATATTCTGTTTTCAACGGAATCTCCTGGTGGTATTGCAATTGTTTAATTTAGGTGTTCTAACTAACTAATCCCTGCGAGAGAGTTGAGCTTCTGAGTGACTTGTCCTCCTGCTGTAATTTTGGCCTGCTTTTTGTATTAAGCAAGTAAAATAAAGTATTGCGTGAAGAGCATGGAAACAAAGAGCACCGTATGTATATGTGTGTGTATAACAAAAAAACATGGAAGGGTGAAAACAGATTTAGTGCAGTTCGGCAGTGAACTTACTTGAACGTTTATGTGAGCGAGCTTTTCCTTGTTCTCTTCTGATTCACACCACTCCTTCAGGTCCTGGTTAGATCTAATCTCTATCTTCTGGAGCTTGGTGAGTTGCTGTATACTTGGAGGCAATGACTTGATGCCGTGACATCCATAGATGGCAAGGCTTTTTAGAGAGGAGAGGTCGCTCAGCCATTCAAGCGATGCTGATATGCCTTTGCACCATCCCAACGTCAACGACTCAAGGGAAGTGAGGCACATCATGCTTTCCTCCACACTCATAAGGGGATATCCAGAGATGCTCAACTCTCGGAGTACAGGATAGTGGTGAAATAGCCTTATGTTCTGGCCGGAGTTGCCCTCTGTAGTCAAATCTAATTTGATCGCTCGACTAGAGGCGTGATGGTTTATCTTGTCAGACTCCTCCAATGAAGCAATAACTTGGTCGCTGTTCAATATTGTGCAGTGACGAAATGTAGGTGAGCATGGTTTCAACCTCAATCCTGCACAACCTTGTATAACGAGACGGTCTAGCACAGGGAACATGAACTCCTCCACACCATCCTCAACAGTATATGTTGTTCTCCAGTCCATGCCTCCCATGTCTGAGATGAAGAACGATGACAATAGACGGAATGCGCCTTTGCCACCACAAAAATCCTTGTCGATTTTTTTAATGCTGGGCAACATTGAGAGACCCAGCCTTTCTAGGTGTGGTAACTGTCCAAGTGGTGGCAAGTTGATACATGTAGGCAGATTTCTCAGGTAAACAAAAACAAGATTTGTGAGATGATGAGAGATGCTCATGATCCAGCCAGGAAAGCTTGTGCTGCTATAACCTTCGAGCCATATGTGGTTCAGGCCCCTTGGTGGCATCAGTTGTCCCAACAAATCCTTGTCCTCTAGAACTCGATCCGCATCCACAGTCCAAGCCAACGTTAACTTCAAAAGATTATGTTTCTCCAACAACTTGACTCTATTTGCTTCTTCTAAAGACCTTACATTTTCAAGAGAACGTATTTTTAACTCAGTAACATGGATGCCATCGAGCAGATGAAGATTGCTGCAACCATTCACATCATCAGCACGAACCCTGAAGATTGGAAGTGTTTGTGAATAGTGCACTAGGGAACTGGCCTGGTCGATTAGTTCATCCGAGCACTTGTCCAGCAATAAAGACTTCAGCCCAAGTATGCCTATACTCTTGGGTAGGGACTTAAGCTTAACGCAATATGAAAGATCCAGTGTATGCAATCTTTTGAGGTTACCAATACTTTCCGGTAAACATGCTAAACCAGTATTCAGGGATAGGTTCAGGTGCTCCAGATCTGTAAGGCCACCGATCCAGTCAGGGACATAATTATCACTTCCTTCCGTGCTGCTTGTGATTAAATTAATTAAGCTCAAGTACTTGAGATTGGTGAGGTTTGCCAAAACATCTGACAAATATTGAATACCAATATGCCTTAACCGTGACATATCCAGGTGCTGTAGTGCAGTGAGGCCACGCATACCTCCCAGGTGTTGCATGCTGCTGCAGCCTGACAGATCTAGATGGAACAAATTTTGCAGCTTCATCATTGATTCTGGCAGTTCTCTGATTTGGTGACAGGATGACATGTTTAGATATTGTAAATCCTTGAGGCTGCCAATACCTTCTGGTAGCCGATCAAGAAATTCACAAGATGATAAGTTCAAGTATTGGAGCTGTGTGAGGCCGCACAGCGAACCAGGTATTGCTTGGACAATGGAGCATCCAGATAAGTCAAGTGTTTGCAAATTCATGAGATTACCAAGCAAGTCTGGCAGTTTCGACATACCAGAACATTCTGACAAACCCAGATATTTCAGACACCCGAGTTTACCAATTGATTCTTCTAGTGCGCACATTTGAGAAGATCCAACTAAGTTTAGGTACTGCAGTTTTGATAGTGCAGTGATACACTCAGGGAGACTCTCATTTTGCATTCTTGGGGCAATAAGACACCTCAACTGCTTCAGTTGGCCAATACAGGCTGGCAAGAATATGCCAGAGCATTCACTGAAATCCAAAGTACGAAGACACTTCGCAAATGAAAATGCACCACTGGGGATATCCAATATGCCTCTATCTGAAAACCGAAGTGCCCTCGTCTTTGAAGGCAAAATATCTGCCAATTTCGTGGTCCGGTCATATTGTCTAAGCAATGAATATCGACAATATTTCAGGCCATGTGTATTTCTCTCCTGTGCATCGGAAACTAATAGCTCCTCAGCCATTGTCAATCTTGCAAGGTCATGCACCAGGTCATGCATGGTGTATCGCACCACATGCTTTTCAGAAGTCTGAAATGATAAGGATACAGGAACATTCATTAGAGATGTCAACTAATACCCTACACACGCTTAGGAACTGACGTTACTAATCAGTAGAGATAATACTGTGTGTGAATGTTGCTTCTGTTTTGAATATGTATATAAATTAAAGTCTGTTAGAGATTTGGACAATCGAATCTACCATCACCTGCTTGAGTTTGTATTAGGTAGCTAGAAGTACAATAATAGGCACTGCTGTATATCAGATTATAGTCATTATCAGTACAATAATAGGCAATTCATGGTCATCCTATGGTACGCTGCTTTTACGCTGGGTAACGAACTGGCAATGCAAATTATTGTCACCAATGAGTTTTGCACTTATGTACCGATGTGTTGATAATGGTTCCAAACTATTTCTATCAAAATCCATTTTAGATAATAAAAATGAAAATATTCATTTTACACTGTATTCACCAAAAAAAAGTCACAATGTCAAAGGTCACTGTGATGATGCCTTCAAACAGATTGAAAAAATACCTTTTCTTGATGCCATTCATTCAATTAAGCCATTGACATAGTCACATCATCAAAATCTAAGTCATGCAATTTTTCATGCTTGTGCGGTTTGTAAGGTTTGAACCTCTAACATCTACCCATAAATGCCTTGCTTATATCCCACCTATGACATATTTCCATGGAATATGTCAAATTTTGGCAATCGAACTATCGCTGAAGTTTGATTTTGACCATCAAATTCAAAAACCAGAAATCTTTGTAGGTGGTTATTAATTAACCATCTGGCTGCTTTGTAGTTGGTTTTCGCTGATGTGGACAACAGTGGGGCCCACTAGTCTGTGTCCACATGTTTCTCCTGTCACTTATTACTCTCTCTTCTCTCTTGCCTATCCAAATTGTGTCGTCGCCGCCTCTTCCTATGCTCCCACCACCACCACCTCTCATCTCAGCTCATCCTCTCCTCCCCATGCTACTTCCTCTGCCAGCACCATTCCCCACCCCGCGCATCCCCCACATGCTTAGCACTGGCTTCTCTCCTCATCCCACCCCATCACTCTGCCCCGCCGCCTCTACTCCACGCCATAGCCTCCACTCGAGATCCCATACTAGTCATTTTCCCCGCCTCGTCCATGTCCCTCCTCTTTACCTCTAGGTCGAGACCTCCATCCCATGGCCCTCCCATCCACCTCCGCCTCTACCAGGGGCGGAGGGTAGTGGTGGCCAAACTGGGCTGCCACCCCCTTGTCGTGTGAAGTTTTCTATTGATTAACTCTTATATGCTTGCTACTTCACTGTAATCTACATGTTACCGTGCATGCTGGCAGACA
This sequence comes from Saccharum hybrid cultivar R570, assembly GCA_038087645.1. Taxonomy (NCBI): domain Eukaryota; kingdom Viridiplantae; phylum Streptophyta; class Magnoliopsida; order Poales; family Poaceae; genus Saccharum; species Saccharum hybrid cultivar. Next base: position 2,269,414 of record JAQSUU010000426.1, read on the forward strand.
TTTCCCTATCCACCACTGGCCTCTACCTCCACCGCCGCCTTGCTCATGCACCAGCCTAAATCACTCAACGTCTACAACGCCTTCGTCGGCATGTAGCGCCTCTTGTCCGTGCTTTGAAATCGCATGGGCGCACCATGGCACTGTCCTCACCAACCCTGGTTGGCATGATGCTCATCCTCGCTGAGCAAGCCTCGCTGTCCTACATCCTCTATAGATCCAACAAGTGGATGAAGCATCCCCTCTCTTAGCCATCAAAGCGATGGAGCCTCATACTAGCCTTTGTTGCCACTGCCGTCTTCGCCCTTAGCAATGTCAGCACCATGTAGTGCCAACTAGTGGAAGCTCTTCTTCTACCCTGTTGCCATGCTCACTAGGAGCTAGATGCCGCCCATGGAAGTCGCCACCCTAATCTCCTTATACTAGCCACCTCCCATCCTTTTCCCCGTGCTAGCTTTGTAGCAACATATCGCAGCCCCTACACCACTCCTAGACGAGAAACTAAGTTAGCACCCCATCCATTGACCTCGTCGTGCCTCCCTTGTTGTTGAGCTCTGCCTCTCATCAAGCTCCCCGTCATTGAGTTCACTATGATCGTCGTCACTATCTGCGCAAGGGGAAGGGAGAGAGAGACGACACTGGCTAAGGAAGGGGAAGGGGGGAGGAGGTGGCGGCAGGAGGAGGGAAGCAGGTGGTGGCGGTGGTGCAATATGGATATGAGAGAGAGAGAGAGAGGACAAACACGTGACACAAACTAGTGTGCCCCAGTGTAAGGTGTTGTCTATGCCAATGAAAACAACCTACAAAACATCTAGATGGTTATTTAAGAACTGTTTGAATAGTTGAATGGCTAAATGTTTCTAGTTTTTGAGTTTGATGGTTAAAATCAAACACTGGCGATAGTTCGTTGGCCACAATGGACTTATCCATATTTATGACATGACATGCAAATTGTTTCTTTCCTCTCGACCCTTTTCAATTGAAACTTAATATAATTATTAGCGTAAATAAATTCAATTAAAAACTTGTAAGTTAGAAAAATATGATGGTGATCTAGTGTTGTTCCTGGCCCTTTTGATCCAAATTCTCAACTACAAAAGCTATCCTATGTTTAAGGTCAGTAATACTCCCACTATCCCAAAAGAAGTTTCCATCTTGCCTTTTGAGGAGTTAAATAATTTCAACTTTTACCAAAAATATATAAAAAAACATTAATATTTTTTATACTAGATAAGCATCATTAGATTAATCATGTCATATTTTTTATAGTAAACTTGTTTGGAGATACAAATGTTGATAATGTTTTCTATAAACCTAGTCAAAGTTGAGATTAGTTGACTTCTCGAAATGCGATGTGGAGACTTATTTTGGGACATAGAGAGTAATCCACAATATAAGTGAACTTTTGATGCTCCGCTTTGATTATTCCAATTCAAATTTCAGCATCCATGTAATATTTTTATAATTAATGGAGGCATTATGACATTAATATACCATTTGAAATAATTAATAAATTGATCACACAACCAATTCCTTAAGCATATTAAAAATATATACTGTACATGGTACTGAACTATCAATTTTCTGAAGTAAACATATACTTACTTTATATTCATATTGTGAAATAAAAATATAGCACGTCACTCAGTTTTTATTTCAAAATATGAAATTATTACAATGTAATATTTCAAATTTTCAAACTTTTGTTTGTAATTGAATCTCACTTGTGAAATTTTCACCTTCTGAAGAAATTATTTTAGCATGTGTGTGATACTGATATGTAGATTAAAACTTCACCAGAAAATATATATAATTTTCAGCTAACATCAATGTCACCTTCCGGTAAGTAGCAGTCTATTTTAAATATGTGTAAAATTGACAATAGTATGTTAAGACACTAAAATTTCTTACTAAATTTACCTCTCAATTTTTATGATTTGTACTTTTAGGTACAGAAATAACAAACATATAAAAATAAAATCAGAGTTAATTATTCTCCAAAAGCATAATAAGTCCAATTTAGCCCGCTGACACTTTCTAGAAATCAATCTTACTGGTTATAAAACTGATTAAAAGATGACGATATACCTTGACATAGTTTATGTAGTGAAGTTTTACTAATTTGGATTGTATTTCTTAGTATTTTTGCTGAATTGTGAAATGACTGTACCATGGTAGTACTTATCTTTTTCCCAATGCAATCACAGTTCTTTGCCGCACAATTTGGAATTTTATATATGGTTCAAAGAAGATTTATACAAAAATACATGAAATGCTATACTTAATAGGGCAAAGTTTACAAAGTCTTTGTTCTCTGGTTTAGGTAAGGTGTGATGACTCCCCAAATAAATGAATTTGATACCTAAAATGTAAGGAATTTGGTACCTAGGTACCAAATATTGGTACATACTCCCTCTGTCACCGTTTATCTGTCATGAACAAATCTCTGAATAAGGACACACGTAACATCCAGATACGTAAAAGGTGCTTGAACCTGGACAGCCAGAACCATAGCCAAAACGACTAATAAATAGGGATGGAGGGAGTATCTAGTTATAAATTTTGGTACCCCTCCAATGGCAGTAAGAAACCTAGGATAAAAAAGTGCTTTAGGCCACCCTAATAATTTTTTATGCAGTTTTAAGACAACTGGAATTACATAAGGACGAAACCTGTACTAACCATATGCTTTATGTGAACAAATATGAGAACCTACATATAGTCAGCAAGGAAAAAAAGTAGTGTTCTGGCAGTTATATTGTAACATACCAAACGCAACTTTGAAACTTGAAGGAAGGACATTCCCAAAAGTTGCTTGATGTATTCCTTCCCCTTCGATGGCTCGATGAAATCCATAGCACTCCATTGGTAAATCAAGTCATCTTCAACAATATTGTGACCTTTTGAGAATATGGCACAATAGGAAAAACATATCCTCAATTGTTGTGGCATCCTTTGATAACTTAACTTCAACGATGGAAGCACACTGTCCTCAGAAGTTGCATTCCAAATATGGCTGTAGTTAATTTTTTTCCATTCGGACAGATCTCTGGATTGTAGCATGCATCCAAGTGCTTGAGCTGCTAATGGTAGACCTCCACACTTCTTCGCAAGATCCAGTCCTATCTGCTCCAATTCGTTTTTGTTAGATTTACCTTCATACTTACAGTACCTCTTAATTATTTCCCAACATGTATCATCCCCCAAAGGCTGTAGCTTGTATGGTTCACTGGTTGAAACTTCCCTTGCAATGCCTTCCTCGCGTGTGGTTACTATGACATCTATCATACTGCCCTTCCTGCCCACACGGAGCATACTTTTCAGTTTCCTCAACTCAGTGTAGCCTTTTTCCCATAAGTCATCTAAAACAATCAGAACCTTCTTGCCACAGAGTAGATTATCAAGGCACTGCTTTATCCCCTGCAGATCCCTACTCTGGTAATCCCCATTTTGTTGACCTACTTTTAGTTGTGAAATTATTGATGTTCCTATCTTCAATAAATTATATTCTTGGGACACATAAACCCATATACGATGATCATACTTCTTGAAATTTTCATCGTTGTAAACTAATTGTGCCAAAGTGCTCTTGCCCATGCCTCCAAGGGCATAGATAGGAACAATCACTGTCTCACTATCATCATTGTTCGTACATGCATGTAATAATAAGTGTATGATTTCCTTCTTTTCTACATCCCTCCCTTTTACTTCAGGGAAAAAGTCTGATGTTGTTTCACGTTTGTCATAACACTGGACAATAGTAGGGACAGTATCCTGTGTAATGATGAACTTAAACTTCTCAAATTCCCTACTAATTTTGTTCAGTTTTTCTCTCAGACTCTTCATCCTATTAGCCACAGCAATCTTCTTGTATGCAACTGGGAGACATGAAAGCACCCCTGGCTTCTGCAAGAATATAATGTCATTTATTTTTCAGTTATAGGATACCAAAAGAAATAAACGCTGCATTATAAAAACTTGAATTTATTTTTTATCCAAGTACCAAAAATTTGTACCGCAGGTACCATATTTTGGTTGTATCTCATGCATAGTGTAATTGGTGGTGCCACAAAATTGTCTGAAATATATAAGAACTTAATAGATATTTGAACTCTCTGTAATGTAGTAAAGAACCAGATAGAATCGAATTGTAATATCCATAAGGACTATTGGAAACAAGGGAAAATATTGCTTCTAGTTGCATGCGGACCTCTCCAAAACATGCTTTAAAACTGCTTCCTTAACATCACTAGGCCTAAAGACCAGTTTGCAACTCCTACTCATTACACCCTAAACTATCAATGTGATCAACCAGATGACACTTGAACAAATTTAATCGTAATTAAATTATTTTGTTACCATTTTCATAAAAACATGCATGCAGTAAACTACGCATTTCATTGAGAGGAAAATAACGTAGACAGAGATACTCAACGTTGAGATACGATACCAGCATTACACATGCTACACTATAATCCAAGACCTGAAACTTGGTTATGTTATGCCTACTATTTCTTAAGAAATAACAACCATCATGAGAAAAGAAAACATCATAGGGCACAAACACCAGAGTGACACTAGCTGCAATCTTGATAGGATGCCCACCATAAGGATCTGATCGAACCACCAAGTTGAGATGTGTCCTAGTCTAGAGTTCTGATGAGTAACTGACAAGATGATTTTAGGCTTTCTGGTAGAGTTCATGTTATGCTTGATTATAGTTATTGTTAACCAAAGTCCATTCAGATGGTTTGTCAAGGTGGTGGAGGAAGCATGTCTCTTGGTGGAGGATGCCTATTTAGTTTGGATTTTGGTGTTTGATGATCAACATGACCAAGTTGGACTAATGAATTTGCAAGTGTTTATTTTATAGTGCAATAGTGTGCAAACATGGATTGGACCAAAATTAAAACGTGAAGAATAGGATCAACACTCAAACGAAGACGCTAGAGGATGTGAGATCAACCTAAAAGTGAAGCTAGCAAGAGTCCAAGACACGAAGATAAAGAAGCCTGGAAGAAGGATCATGAACGAATGAACAATGGGCAAAGCTGCCGTTGGCACCAGACAGCACTGTGTGCACCGGACAAGGTGCACCGGACAAGTACTGTGCACCGGACAGGGCACCACCCTACTTTTTCAGCAGCGACACACTTTCTTATTTTGGGCATAACTTTTAGCTCCGACCTCCGATTTTGATGATCTTGAACTTTTCGGAAAGCTAATGTAAAGCTCTACAGCTTGGAACTGGTGGAAATCAAGTTGGAGCAGCCCAGGGGAACCGGACTGTCCGGTGACCATGGCGGTGGCACCGCCATATAATTCTAGAGAGGGAGGTTTTTGTGGACCTGGTCACCGCCCTAGGGTGCTGGTGCACCGCCTAGGGGTCACGGTGCCCAGCCCAATAATGGCTAGTTCAAAAACTAGCCATTGGGGTGTCACCACCATAGGGTGGCGCTGTGACACATTGGTGTCTGGTAACCCTACAGAAAAGTACAACTCGTCCACAACGGCTAGTTCTCCACTTGGGGGCTATAAAAGGGATCCCAACCAGCCATTTGGAGTGTGAGGGAGCAAGGGAAGGATAGTGGGGTGTTGCTACACCACTTTTGTGCTCTCCACATGCATAGGGCTTAAAAATCACTTGGTGATTAGTGTAGATGCTTTGCGAAGTGATTAGGTTAGTTAGACCACACTCATATGCGCTTGCTCTAGGCTTAGGTCTAGTTGCTAGTGAGGTTTGCATACCTCTTAACCAAAGGTGCTTGCGCGCACCGTGCTTGTACTCGGCAGGGCTTGTAGTCTTGCGAGACCACACCAATTGTGCTTGTAGTGTGGCCGCCACCGTGTACCGAAGGGACAAGGTCTGCGGTGTTTTGGCCGGAAGCTTGATAGTGAAGACGGCAGGGAGCGATCCGGGAGAGGCTTGTTGGAAGGCACACCGGACACCCACTTGGGCGTGGGGAAGGCCCGGGGCTATCCACGTAGTTACCCGACCGGGAGCTTGGCCCTTGCGAGAGATTCCTTGCGAGGGGCTCCAACGAGAACTAGGCGGAAGTTTGAGCGCTTCTTGATACCTCGGTAAAAATACCGGAGTCATCGACGGGAGTTTGCATCTCTACCTCATCTTTACATTCCGCATTTATATTATGTATCTTGGTTATATGCTTACTTTCTAGCTTAGTTTAATAGGCTAGTTGATAGGATTGGAACTTAGGGTGCATAACTCTTTTGCGGCAGAGATAGCAACACACTTAGCAAAACTGTAGTTGCACATTTAGATAGTTTATTTTTTTCATAGGTTTTGCTAAGGTGAAATTAGAGGCCATATAGTTAGGAGTAGAATTTTAAGTTGCCTAATTCACCCACCCCTCTTAGGCGTCACGGTCCTTACAAATGTGACATGGTGGTCGATAGCATGTGGTGAAGGTTAATCTAGTGGCTATGGCGCGGGGTGCGTTCATAGACGCGATGAGCTGATGCCCTCTGTTTCTTAATATTATTTGTGTGTCTGTTTGTGTGTTTCTATTTTTGTTTTGTGAAAATGTGCATCACTTCACTGCCACTTGGTAGTGAAACGCCAAGCCTATCACTGCCTATTACCCATTTGCAGTTCAAAATCCGGAAGTGAGAGCCGGTTTTAAACCGTCAGCAATTACTGGTACTACGCACCTTTGAAGTTGCTTGGTCACTGGTGTCTTGGTAGTCTTCAAGCACGTCAGAGATGTCTAAGGCGACGTCCTTGAGCCTCTGCAGGCATAGCTGCACCAGTTTCTCCTTGACTGACCGCCTCTTGGCGTCCTCGAGCGCTGCTGAGATGGTCTCCAAGACATCCTTCATGTCCTCCAGGTCGCCACCAAATTTCCAGAGCAAATTAGCCTGCTCCGCGATGGCAGAGCTCAGCTTATCTTTTGCAATGTTGACGAAAGCGGACGTGAGCAAGCCAGCTACTGCTTCTGCCATGGCTAGGTGCTGAAGAGCTCACGGTTTTGTGTAGAATGGTATGCGCAGAGGAACCACGAACAAAGGTGACCAACATATATTAAGTCGATCTCTCCTAGCAGAGGGTGAATAAAGAAATGACAGGACCCACATAGAAATTTTAAGTGGGAAACGACGGAAAGCATGGCGTCCAGCTGGTGCCTGTGATGAGTGGAGGTCGATGCGGTTCTCCACCAACGCAAAGAAAATGGAAGAAAGCGATGCTCTCTGAGAGGCAATGAAGATGCTCGGGACCGAGGAGGTGCCGTCGGAAGAGACACGATGATGTGGAGAAGCAGTATTTTTTTCCTTTTGTATAGCTGCTAGGGCCACTATTACAGAATAATTGATCCCCTTTCGTTTCTTTTCATCGACCACTTTTATTTCCCATCGGACATGTTCCAATGAGAGGCCGCGCGTGGCATCCAACTGATGAATGGTATTAAAATAATCAGCTTTTATTCAGGGTTCTTGGAAATGAGTCTCTCTAACTGGCTTTCGGGTATTTCACCCTGTTCCAGCACACGATTTTTTTTTTGACCGTACGATGAAGATCCAACGGCCTCCACCTCTTCTTCTACCTCCCGTCACACCCAGCTCTGCTCCGCTGCCCAGCGAGCGCTCCGCTGCCGCCGCTCACCCAACCACCGGCGCGCGGCCCACCTCTCCCCTGGTTACTCCTTGGCACAAATCATAGATCACAGATCACAAATCACAGATCACAAGAAACAATTTTTTTTCTATAGAAGGACAAGGCCAAAGGTTGGGGGAGAGGCTTGCCAGAACCCTAGCCACTGCTGCCGTTGTCTTCGGCTCCGGTTGACACAGATCTAGGAGGAGGAAGAAGAAGAGGAGGAGAAAGAGGAGGGAGCAGGGCCCGACCTGGGGGAGGTGGCAGAGGGAGCAGCGGCCGGCCTGCGGGAGGCGGCCAGGCTGGGGGCGGCGGCGGAGGGAGCAGCGGCCGGCAGGAAGCAACGGCCGGGCGGGGTTCCTTCGAGGCGACGGCGGCGGCGGGCGCGTGCTTGTACGGGTGCGAGCCATGCAGCTGGGTGGGTGGGTGAGATGCAAGCGACGTAAGATCCAACGGCCAGAAATTCGTGTGTCACCGGACTCTAAAACACTCGGTCATCCATTAGCATTTCTCTTTGGAAATAATATGCGATTTATTAGATAACATATTGGACATACTCTCCGAGGAGATTCCGCTGGATGGAGCAATAGGTTTTTGCCTTTTTTCCTTGTAGCTGCCCTTGGGCTACTGCTACAGAATTGATCCGATCTTATCCCGTTTTGTTTCATTCCAATCCATGGACCACCACTCCCATCGGACCTGTTCCAAGGAGATGCCATGGTGTGTGGAAAACGTGGATGCTGTTTAAATAAAAAATAATGAATAAGCTTTTATGCTTTTTCTAACGGAACATGTAAGCTTTTGTATTATTGAAATAATATTCGTTTTAGATAATTAGGAACAATACTCTATCGCATAGCAAAGCTGAAGATCAGTTTTCCAAACCCCGCCCTTGGAAAGCCAACGATTTCCCTTCCTTCAGAAAAATCCCCGATTGATCCTAAGGAAAGCCGAAGATGATGTATTGCGCCACAACTTTGCTACAGATTATAGGATGGTTTCACTTTCATCACTGGTTGGACATTTCAAGAATGGTTTGACCGTACCATCGGGGTTTACATGGGTGCAGTCTGACTGGAGTCGGTGACTCGATTCCAAAGGTTAAAGTGTTGGCCTGAACCCGAGTTTTGGCGCACGAAATTCACCCGATTCTATGCAGTGACTTGTTGATTTGTTGAACTAAGATTTGTAGTAGAGGCTATATAGAGCTCTGGCTTTCCTCGCAGCCTTACGTTTATATAGCTAATAGCTAATGGACGTTAGCGAGGCGCCCTTCGCCAATGGCGCTGCTGAGCATGGTGGCGAGGGTCCCATCGACGACAACCCTTGGGCCATGACAGTCAAAGCCTCGCCGGCTGCTTCCTTGGGTGCTGGGGAGACAAGGCTACGACGGGGTGGCGCTCCAAAGGCGTCGTCACCCCAACACTGTCCAAGCAAGTCGGGGAACAGCTAGTTGAAGGCCGGCTAGCGTGTGATGGTTTACCACCATGGTCACTACACACACTTGCACCGTCGCACGGATCAGATGACAGTCTTTTTGTTTTGTTGGCAGCTTTAATTTCATATATGCAATAGTTTTTGGAGGTGGTTCCTGTAAATAGAAAGAAATTATACCTTCAACCAACAATTTGAATGATACAACACCATAGACATACAGACCTTGTGAGCTCTTGCCACCAAAAAGCGAGGAAAATGAAGATGACGATGATGTATTAAATAGTTTACACACCTTTATTCGTGATATTGCGAACACAAGGTTGACAAGTACACATGTGTGTTCGTTTTGTGATGAGTGATTGTCAATATGATCCACGAAGTATGTTGAGTGGTAACTAACCCTACCATGACGAAAGCTATGTGTGCATGTCTCTTAGCTCGTGGTGTGCAGGTGTGGAGCAAGGAGGCGGTAGTCGACGGCGAGGTGAAGGTCAAGGAGGACGTGTCGTGCCGACGTACTGGGAGTGGTGAAGGCAGACGTGAGGCTTGGACCGAGAGACCAAGAGGCCGGGTAACTAGCCCCGGTGGCTGACACTTGGGATATCGACGAGTACAATTGTATATGGTGATGAAGACAGCGTCGGCCAAGTCAAGATGGAGACGATGGCGTCGTGGCACTTGGCGGAGGCCGGTGGGCCGAGTCAAGGAGGAAGGCGAAGGCGTCATGCTTGGCGGGAGGTCGGACACGCGTCGACATCGGGGCTTTGGTGGTTTCATCCTCAAAACCATCGGCGGGGGACGCGTATGGAGTATGCTACTCGCGAGCGGTTTGATGGTTTGGGCCTCAAAACCATCGGTGACGGGTTTACGGGTTTGAGCCTCAAAACCTGGGTGGAGGTTTCGAGGAGGAATGGACAGCACGTGGCGGCATCGGGGAGTTCGCGTCGAGGCGAAGCTACTGGTGAGGAGGCGCGGTGGCCGTCGGATGAAGATGACACCGTGTTGGACCATAACGCCCTTGGGCTAAGTGGTTTGACTCAATTATATCCAGGGGCGAAACTAGGATTGTGTAATAGCCCTGTTAAATAGGATGAGGGAGCCCCCATCTCTCTCACCTCCTCCATTTTTATTTTCTCATTTAGGGTTTCTTCCTCTAGGTGCTTGTGAGAGTGAGGTCCACTAATCCACCGATTAGTGTAAGAACCATGAATCTTTGAGGGAATGAGGTCTCGAATCCTCCAGTGTCCTCCGGTGTTCGGCGGGTGAAGCATTTTTTGTGTTCTTGATGTGTTCTTCGCGAGCTCCTCCCTTTCCCCTCTAGTTCTTCCTTTGATTCGTCGTTTCTAGCTCGTTTTGATTTGTTTTTATTGCATGGCCTTGATCAATGACGTGAGTTGAGACTTTCCATCGAAGGATTTGCATCAATTCCTCACGAGATCATAGATTGGGGTGAATCAGGAGCTAGGGTTCATTTTTGGGTGATTTTCGTTTTCCTTCGATTTCCCGTTGATTGGCTTCAAATTGGGTGATGACCTCTTAGAGGTAGCTCCCCTACTGCCTTGTGATCATGTCCACCAAGTTTCGTGGCAGTTGGTGAAGATTTGGCTGCAAAACCTTGGATTGAAGTGAGAGGCGATTTTTTGGAACTGATGTTCTGTTCTGGTTCGCGATTCGCGAACAGTCGGCCATCTAAACCGCGGACAGTCCGCCGATCGGGGTTCATCCAGTCCAGAACCAAGTTCTCACTATGGTTTTGAGTTTTGACCGGCGGACAGTCCAAGGTTCCAGTGCGGATAGTCCACGACCCCTGTCCAGTCGAGTCCAGAACACTTTTCTCACGTTGTGTTTTCTGGAGTTTAGCCTGTGGACAGTCCGGCCCAGGTCACGGACAGTCCACTAGTGTCCAACGAACTATGTCCAGAACTAGTTCGATTCTGTTTGTTTCCTGAGACTTGAACTGTGGACAGTCCGCCCCCATGAGCTGGACAGTCCACCCCCATGAGCTGGACAGTCCGCTGTTGTCTTTTGTGACTTGGACAGTCACTGTTGTCCTTCAAGCGCATGCCACCAGACAGTCCGCCAGGGTGACCCGGATAGTCCGAGAGCTGTCCTGCGGACAGTCCGCCACCCATGCCCGGACAGTCCGGTACAGCGCAGAGAAGGCATTTCATGTCTTTTTCTTTGAGGGTTTGTTTCTAGCATCTCTCGAAGGTGTTCCAGTGTGCCTAACACTTTGCTTGGGATATCTTGCTACCGGTTAGCACGTGTATCTCTTTCTTCTTGTGTGAGTTTGCTTTTGGGGTTGTGGATCGAGCCGAGGACCAAAGTTTTCAAAAGAAATTTGAGGCTCCCATTCACCCCCCCTCTAGTCGCTATTTCTGGTCCTTCAATTGGTATTAGAGCCGGTTAAGGATCATTCCACCTTAATCGGTCCGTGATCCACAAAGGTGACATGGAGCGTGGTTCCGGCAAACCACCGTTCTTCGATGAAACAAACTCCCCCTATTGGAAGATCTGCATGTCCACGTATCTCCAGGGGATTGATTGGCTTGTTTGGGAGATTTGCAAGGATGCTCGTGTCACACAAGATCAAAAAGATCGGCACAACTAATAGCAGAGCTCGTGCAGTTCTTTTCTCGAGTCTTTCTCTTCAGGAATTCGAAAGAGTCTGAAGGGTTGAGATGGTGGACTAGAGGGGGGGTGAATAGTCCTTTCTAAAATTAATCGCGTCAGCAAACCGAAACAAATGCGGAATTAAAACTATCGGTATAGCCAAGACTACACCCCTCTATCTAAGTTCACAAGCACCTCACAAAGATCCTAATTATGTAACTAAGGTACTTTCCTTAGCAAGAGCTCTCCTAAACAATTCTAGAGCAAGGTCACACAAACCTATGCATTAGTACTTTAGCAAAACCGGGAAGCCCCTACACAATTCTAGTAAGCAAAAGTACAAAGCCACCTATGTTCACTAGCAATGCTCAATAGCTAGGCAACTAATGCCAAACTAGAGAGCGCAAATTACTTAGCTACACAAACTAAGCAATATGACTAACAAGGTTACAAAAACCAAATTAGCCACGCAACGGGAGCTACTTCTATGCTACACAATCAAGAAGGTAATTAGCAAACTACACAAGTAAACTAGTTACAAGAGCAACTACACAAGCACAAATATATGAATGTAAATACAAGCTTGTGAATCGAAAGCAAACCACCGAGAAGATGTACACAATGTTGACACGTTGGTTTTTCACCGAGGTTCACTTGGTTGCCACCAAGCTAGTCCCCATTGTGGCGATACACCCACATGATGGATCACGAGCTAATTGACTATCAAGAGTCAAACCCTCAGCGGGTGCCGCACATCCACTCTCAAGATGGGGGTCCTCTAAGCCACGAGCTTTACTAGAGTTGCTCTTCATGATCCCCGCGGGGTGAGCACAATCCCCCTCACAAATCCTCCTCCGGAGCTACGCACAATCTCCACGTGTGCTTCAATGGAGTCGCAAGCCACCAAGCCGTCTAGGAGGTGGCAACCTCCAAGAGTAACAAGCACCACCGGTTTGCAACTCGATCACCTAGTGCCAGTCGATGCAATCCTCACGATGCAACACACTAGAATCGCTCTCTTACTCGATCGGATGATCACTATCAAGCTCAAGTGAGTTAGAGGGCTCCCAAGCACACCAACACAAGCCGCCAAGGCCTAAGGGTGCAAAGCTACCAGCTAAGGCCGGCCAATGGGCTATTTATAAGCCCCTCCGTGAAAAGAGCCGCTGTACCCCTTCACTGGGCACAACACGCAATGACCGAACGCACTGGTCGAACTAACCGGACACGCTGCACCGCGTCTGATCGCTCAGCGCTGTCCACGTGTCCTCCTGAAAATAACCGCGATAGCTTGATCCTCCAACGGTCACTGCGCACCAACAGTCAAACGCAATCGACCGGACGCCCCGATCGCATAGCCTGCGCACGCGATGCACCGACCGGACGCGCTCCACGCAACGACCGGACGTGACAGTGCCAGCGTCCGGTCGTGGTCCAGAGAGCTCCCATCGCGACCAGACGCGTCCGATCGCGTGTGACCGAATGCGTCGCGCATCCGATCAGCTCTTCGCCATGCTCTACTCCTCTGGGTGCCCGACTGGACGCTCCGGTTCCACGATGGACCGGACGCGCTGGTTGCAAACCCTAACACCCACGCGCCTGACTGTTGCGTTGAACTGACCGAACACGTCCGGTTCAGCGTCCGATCACCTTGGTGACCTTCGTTTGCCTCCGTTTTTTTTCTGACTTCTGGCGTAGTGGAAAATAGTCGTTTCAACTCCTCGAAAATGCCTGAATCCCGCCTCACAAGCTCGGCGGGAGGGAGAGAGGGACCTAAACCCTCTCTATCGCTCAAACTCCATCGCCTTCGTAAATGTGCCAACACCATCATGTGATCAACAACATGTGCAAGTGTGTTAGCATTTTCACAAACATTTTCTTCGAAGGAATTAGGCACTCAACTTGCCTCGCCACTCGATCCTAACATGTATGCAAGGTTAGATCGCTCAAGTGGCACTAGATGACCGATATGCAAACAAGTTTGCCCCTCTTAATAGTACGGCCATCTATCCTAAACCTGATCATCATCTTCTCTACACACTTATGACTGGTGAAATGGAAATGCCCTAGGTTATACCTTTGCCTTGCACATTCCACTCCATCTCCTCTGACATTGATGCAACACATGCACCAACCATATTACAAATGATATGATCCACTCATACCATCACGTGACCGTATTGGTTCATCGATCTTGACCTCACTTTATCTTCACCGTTGCCTCGGTCCATCGGCACCAAGTCTTGCTCAAGCTTCACCGTCTCATGGTCTATCGCTTCAAAGCCTCCGACTTGCCCTTCACACTTGCAACCGGTCCATCAAGCCAAGCCTCATCTTGATCTTCGCCACCTTGGTCACATGACTCCGTGTCATGTCTCATATGCAATGAGCTCCTTCATGACACAATCATCTGTGGACTAATTCCCTGTGTATCTCACATAAACACAATTAGTCCACCTAAGATTGTCACTCAATTACCAAAACCAAACAAGGATATTTCAATCTCCCCCTTTTTGGTAATTGATGACAACTCTACAAAGTTCTTTTGGACTTTATGCCACTTATCTAATATTTTAAGCTCTATGTTAGGATTTGGATAAGCACCATAAAATCCGACTTGGTAGTGATAACTCTCCCTACATATGTGCTCAAATGGTTTGGTTTCAGGCTTGCACATATGCATAAATATGAAATTTGTGGGAGGGTTAGCTCTACTAAGTGATGCTAAGGTGTATAGAATAAACCTTTGTAGTTCAATACCATTTGATAGCTCGATACCATTTGAAAATCACAAGTTTTCCATCATTCTTAGCATCATGAGTAGCTAGACATCAAAAATACTAGAAACCCCATGAGATCAACATTATAAGCAAGGTTCTAGTACCACGTGTAGAAATACAAGTCTAGCTATCATCCTATGCATGCTAGTTATCATATCATCATTCAAGTTCTATAACTAGCATACAACACACAAGCATGCATATTAAATATAAAACTTATGCAATGCAAGCAAGCACATGAATATGCACATATCAAATGCAACCAATCAACATTCATGACCTTGCTCCCCCTACTTGTGTGCTTCTTTTGTCTAAGAATTTTGATCCTTCTCATTTCTTCAATGTTGCTCCCTCTTTGTCCATGTCCATCTTTTATCTTCTATCTCGCCCCCACATATCTTTGTACAATCTCTCCCTCTTTGTCATCAATTTCCATAAAAGGTGTTCTTCTCAATTGATACAAAGACTTGCATTGGGGTAGATGGTTGAGACTTGAATATTGCATTTTTATGGACATCACCACACATGTTGGAATGTCATACTTGTATGTTGCTCTTGAGATACCACTTAGGATCTTTGACCTTGATACCATTAGGTGGAGCTCCTCCCCCTATGTCATAGCATGGGTTATTCACTTGATAATCTTGAGCTCTTGTGTGTGAGGGAACTTTCTTTATTTGATGATCACTTAAAGTTGAGGATCACTTGTGGAACCACCATCTTGTATAAATGATATCATGTGTATAAATACCACGAATAAGGGTGTGATACCAATTTGAAGAATCCTCTATCATGGAACCACTTGTAGGATTTGTCAATATGATCTTTTCTTTGAATATTTGCTATCTTTATGAGTGCCACTTGTAGGATATCATTTGTAGATCATGATCTAGACACCACTTGTAAATACCAATTGAAGAAATACTTTGAGTCTAGATACCATTTAAAACACCCTAGATATCCATTTGCATTGTTGTCTTGTGCTTGTACCCATATCATTGTCATGAGCTTCTAGTCAAACAAACTAGATCAAGTACTTGGGTTCACTAGCTCATGAACAAATTCATACACATACCACTAGATCATTTAAACAATTCAAGCAATAGTGGTAGGCTATGAATTTAAACATTTCATTTGTTATGCATGATCCTAGTAAGCATGTACTATATGCACTAATCGCATACTAGTAAGGGATGAAATGATCATGCCCATTGCAATTATATCTTTGTTATGTTGGAGTAGAGGATAGTCACATAGATTCTAATTCATTACTCCAATAGCAATGTGAAGTCGAATTTATAAGCTTGGTGAAGACCAATCATTATAGAGAAATCAATTCTTCACCCATATGAAATGAAAACCACTAATAATCAAGTGCATTATCTCTTATTGTGGTTGGCTTGCTTTTTCTCTTTGATCAATGCTTGCATGAGAGAAGTACTTATGATACCAATTTTATAACCATGACTAGCTCTCTTTTGGGTGTTGCTTGCTTTTCTTGATCAACCCTATTGATTGCTTCAATTAAGCATCTCAAATGTCCCTTGAATTCATCACTTCCATGTTAGCCTTCCAAGCCGGTGCTCGGTTTACCCACCCATGGTGGCAAGCCCCCTCAGCAGGGAGAAGTGACCTCTCTCCAAAGAACCATCCTTGACACTTACTTCAATTGCCCTTGATTGATTGATCTATGGACTTAACTTGATCTTCGCCACCTTGGTCACATGACTCCGTGTCATGTCTCATATGCAATGAGCTCCTTCATAACATAATCATCTATGGACTAATTCCCTGTGTATCTCACATAAACACAATTAGTACACCTAAGGTTGTCACTCAATTACCAAAACCAAATAAGGACCTTTCAGAGTCTCCAATTGTACTACTGCTCGAGAGATCTGGATGAGGCTTTAGAGCTATCACGAGGGGACCGCACAGGTCAAAACCAGACTCTACGAGATGTTCAAGAGGGAGTACGAGAACTTCACCCAGCTTGATGGCGAGTCCATCAATGCCATATTTTCTCGCTTTCAGACCATCATCAACAAGATGCGAGCAAACAAGGCACATTTACCTTATGACGATCATGAGAGGGCACTCAAGCTTCTATATGCCCTTGATCGAAAGGTATGGGATGTGAAGATGACTGCCATCATTGAGTCTTCGGGGTATGAGACCCTCACCGTGGATGAGCTTTTCAGTAAGCTCAAGTCCACCGAAATCGACTACCAGACCCAAGCCAAGCTCAAGAATCCCTCTGCACCAACTATGGCTTTAGTCTCAGGTAATGACTCAAGTTCTTTGGCTAACTCTTCACAGGTGTCTTTTGTCTTGTCTTCTTTGGTGTCTGTCATAGAGGAGCAGATGGAGAGTCTTGGGGATGACGAGCTGGCGTTGATCATCAGCCGGTTCTCACAGTTTCACAACAACTGCTTGAATCGCCGGCATGGTGGTGGTCCGAAGGAAGGATGCTACGGCTGTGGTGATCCCGAACACTTCGTCACCCACTGCCCCAAGAAGAACAAACACTCCTCCAACAAGTATGACTCTAGCAAGCGCAAGGACAAGTGTAGGCACACCTCCGGCAAGCACAAGTCAAAGGGAGGTTTTGACAAGGAGGCGATCAAGGAGTTCCTCAAGAAGGCCAAGGCTCACAAGCGTGCCTTCTTCGACTGCCTCAGCGACCTTGAGAAGGAATCCACCAACAGTGACTCCTCTACCTCCAGCGACAACGAGTCCAAGCGCAAGATCAAGGACAAGTTGAGTGGACTCTGCTTCCACATCGACACCACCAAGCAAGGCCTCTGCACCATGACACTTGGTGATGAGGTGGAGGTCGGCAAGGGCGAGGTGGAGACCAGCAAGGACGAGGCTTCCGGCGACGACGACACCTCTTAGGTATCACTTTCCGCCGATGAGCTTGCTGTTGAGGTTGAGACTTTGAGCGCCGCTTTGATTAATTAGGACAAGTTGCATAAGCGTGCTGCTCGTGAGAGGAATGACTTTAAGGCCAAGTTAGAGACTATGCTTAGAGAGCTTTAGTTTGCTAATGCTGCTGTGGTAGTGTCTGACGAGACCGAGTGTGAAGCCTGTGCTATTCACATGCAAACCTTTCCAACCTACAAACCAAGTATGCCTCTTTGCTTGATGAGAATGATAAGCTGAAGTCTAGGCATGTCTTGTTGGGTGCATGCAAGTCTTGTTCAAGCTTGCAATCTGAGCTGGTAGAGAAGAATGCCAAGATTCTTGTTCTTGAGAAGGTCAGTTCAGATAGCACGATTGTTGAGTGTGCACATTGTGAGAGCTTGGTGTTAGAGCTTGAGTCTTGCAGGCATGACAAGATGAGATCCGAGGAAGACAACACATACCTTCGGTCCATCTTGAATTAAGTATCTTGTAGTGTGCCACAATTGGGCATGATGATGAGCCAGTTCAGGCAGGGAACTAGGACATCGGGAGTAGGCTTTGCTCTAGGTGGGAAGGGTGAACATGTCTATGGCAAAGTTGGTGACTTCAATGGTTTGAGCCCAAGTGAGAAAGCTTCCACTACTCCCAAATTGATAAAGATCAATCCACCTAAGCTTACCGAACTCACTGTGAAAGATGGAGTGTTTGAAGAACCTCCAAAAGCTCCACCCTAGAAACAAGTTTGGGTTCCAAAACCGAACTATCTTAGGAACTCACTTGATACTCTACTGAATAGTTCTGAGGATCCCCTTCCTAAAGCTAAAAAGCCATCAAGAGTGACACATACACACAAGAAAGTGAGCCAACAACCACCCAAGAGAGAGGTGAGGTATCATTGTGACTATTGCCATAGGGATGGTCACCTTGTTGAGTTTTGCTTTAGGAGGAAGAGAGATGAGCGGCGAGAGTATGAGTTGAACAACCGGAACATGTACCGCTCGCCCCATGGCATACATGTGCCACCTGTTCAGAGGTGCAGTGCTAGGCCTAGAGGTGCAATGCCTCAAGGTGCTAGGCCTCAGGTTGCAAGACCACGTGGTGGTCATGGTGGTCGTGCCCAACGTGGTTCAGGTCATGATCAATATGACTTTGGACCTCGTGGCAGTGGCTTTCAGTCCTACCCCCTAGCGGACCACATTTTCCTTGTGGTGATCGCTTTCCCCCCAGCGGACCACGTTTTCCCTTTCGTGGTGATCGCTTTGCTTCTTGGCCTAGGATGAGTGGTTTTTCAGCTGACCCTTTTCTAAGCAAATGGCCCAACACTGGTATGCTTCATAGTTTACTAACCCTAGTGTTGAGTCATTTGCCTATCCTATGGCTTTTTATTGAGCAGGTCGGAGGAATGGAGAACATGTAGCTCATTGACTCCGGATGTTTGTGCCACATGATCGGATGTTGTAACACCTCTGGGTGTTAAGCATGCATTCACATCCTAATTCATGAGCATTTGCATTTCATACATGATCATCATCACATGTAAATTGAGTTAGAATTTATTTAAAACTGTGATAATCATGTTTGAACTCTGAATTGGTAAAAGTCCTAGTTAAAAGTGGTAAAAATTTGTGGAGCTATAACTTTAAATAACTTAGAAATAAGTAGCATGAATTTTGGAGCAAGTTTTGTATTCAAAATCTTTCCAAATTTTGCTTCTAAAAATATTTCAGAAAAATGAGTTATCATTTAAAAATTTGACTTTAAATCATCAATTCAAAATCTATTTGGAATTTTGAAAAGTGCCCTAAATGAAAGTTCTATAGAATAAAATTTTGAATAACTTTTGTTTTGGGAGCAATTTGTGAAAATATCTTTTTCATCTTCAAAAATTTGAATTTGAATCAAATATAAAATCTGAAAATATATTTAGAAAAGAAAAAGGAATTTCTTACCTTAGCGGGCCGCCGCCCCATTTCCGGCCCAGCGGCCGAAGCTGGCCCGGCCTGCTTCACGCCCGCGCTCACGCCCGCGCCTGCCTCGCCCGCGCGCGCGCGACGCCGTGGCGCCGCGGCAGAAGACGGCCGCCGTGTGGCCGTACACCACCGACCCGCGCGCCACGCGCCCTCCGGTGGCCCACGTGTCCCTCCGCGCCCGCCTACTTTCTCCGCGCGCTCGCCCGCCGTCCCTGCTGCCTCCATTTCTAGCTCCTCACCTCACAGTTGCGCTCGGCCGCAGTCCCGTCTCCGCCACCGCACGCGCCATCGCCGGAGACGGCGTTCCGGCCGTTCCGCCTCACAATCGATGCCTCCATCTTGCCCCGAGCTCCGCCTTTCCCTCGCGCAGCTCGTGCTCGCTCTAGTTGGCCGTGGTAAGCCTCCCCTCCGCGTGAATTGCTCACTAGAGTTCTGGCCGAGCTCGCTGAAGTTTTCCGCTCCGTAGACCGCTCTCTTCCGCCCCACCTTTTTCACTTCTAGCACGCGCATCTTGCTCGCCATGGCTCACCGTTGCTCGAGCACCTTTCCAGCGACCGTGGCATGGTCGGGGATGGCCGGCCGGCGACCACCCGCGCCGCCGCTCCGCCATTGGCGACGATGAGCCTATTTCCGAGCTCCTCCGGTCATGCCGTTTACACCAACGTTGATCGCCTTGGCACGGGGATCACGATGGTGGTGACCTCACCGCCGGCGAGCTCACCGGCGGCGAGAACCGCGCAGTCAGCGCCTCTCTCTTCTTTGTGTAGCTGACATGTGGGGTCACGGGCCCACCTGTCTGCCTCAGCTCGCGCTCGCGTGTGCACTGCACCGGGTGTATCCAGCATTTTCAGCGGCGGCAGTTAAATGGACTTTTGAAAATGATTTTTCAGAAATTGTTAAAAGGGTTTCTAAAATCCATAACTTGCTCATTTTAGCTCTAAAAATTGTGAAACAAATTTTGTAGTGTTCCTCTGGACTAGATCTACAGTTTAAAAATATTGCATGTCAAGTTTGAAATACTTTTCTGTAGAGTTTTTATTTAATCACTAAAACTGCTGTTTTCTTGTTAAATATGTAGTAAATCACAGAAAGCTCAGAAAAATATGGTTCCACTTGCTATAATTTTCTTTTGGGATGTACTTGCTAGGAAAAATATATGACATTCATATTTTGTGGAAAAATCTTGAGTGGTAGCACAAGTGTTTAATATTGCTAATAATTGTTGTTTTTGCGAGAGAGAAAAATATGAATAAAACATACATGTAATAATTTTTCTATAGTGATTATTTATTGGGAAGAATGTAGGAAAAATGTTAAATCTATTGTTTGATACTTTTCATAGTATAAAGTATTTTTATGCTCATTTTTAGGCCCTAGCTTGTTATTTTTGTGTAGGCAGTTTTATTAATTCAAATGCAATGAAATTTTTGTGGTATGCTAGATTAGATGATATAAAGCTACTGTAATTTTCTCAGATTTTTCTGTGCTACTAAAATAGGTGTTGTTGTTCAAACCTAGTTGCAATTAGGGTTTTATTTAACCTTGTTAATGCATGACTAGTGAATAGGATTTTGCTTTGGTGTATCTTTGAAGCATTTAATAAAATGTGTTGGCTTAGCATGGTAGTGATAGAAGAGAATGCAGTAGATGACATATGCTTGTAGTCTGTATTCTTGGACGATGTTGACTACCTTGTAGAAGAAATATATTCCTACCTTATGAAATAAAGTGAACCTAATTATCTGCATTTCATTTAGCAAGACCCTTACATGTCATTTTCACAATGCATCTAGGCATAAACACTTATACAATTGCATCATACAGGATCACAGGAAGTAACGTCGGTAGCAGTTCCCGAGGAGCCGAAAGAGCAGCTCGAGGAGCAGGAAGTGCCCGACGCCGATGAGGAGGTCGGTGAGGATCTTCCGGAGTGCCCAGACCACCGTCCGAGCTCTTTCGAGAGAGGCAAGCCCCGGAGCATTTCTCTCCACCGGTTTGCAAATATTTTATTAATGCTTTACTTAAACTGCTGCATTAAGTTTAGGAGTTGTTTGCAACCGTTGCTGCATTATACCTTGTTTCACCTTGCTTTACCGATCCTTGTCACCCTGGTGTTCGCAGTCAAGTAATTGCTTAGACTGCTTAGACCGGTAGAAGTCGGGTGATTTCCTGTCACCTGCGAGCTATAGGTGTTTACCTGGATCTAATTGAGAAAAGATGTCATCATGGAATAACTAAGTGTTAATGTGAAATTGACACCGGACGGAAACTTGCAGGGTTTCGGACTATAGTGTTTTCCGTCTGTGTCGATTAAGGACCGTCCGTTGTTGGGCCTCGAGTCATGTTGAACGCATGCCTCACATTTAACTGGCCGGATAAAGTACCTTTCGACCGCGAAGCTAGGAGATTATTCGGGCCGAGTGGATTGCCCGCAACGCACTGTACCGGAGTAGTAGTGGCAGGATACGGGGGCGCGATGATAAGGCCAAAGAGCAGTCGGGCGGCCCCCGGGTACAAGTGGTTCCTAGCAAGCTCGCGACTTTACCTGAATGGTTGACTCGGTGACCAACACCTCACTTTAGCGGGTGAGTGAGGTTCGTGTGAGGAATAACTTACTAGTTGGTTAATAATCGATTCGAATCGCTATCGTTCACTGGATAGTGAGAACTTGACTTGAGCTACTTCATCGTAGTAATATTGATGGAACACTTGGACAGTTATACAGTTTTAGTAATTCAAATGCAATGAAATTTTTGTGGTATGCTAGATTAGATGATATAAAGCTACTGTAATTTTCTTAGATTTTTCTGTGCTACTAAAATAGGTGTTGCTGTTCAAACCTAGTTGCAATTAGGGTTTTATTTAACATTGTTAATGCATGACTAGTGAATAGGATTTTGCTTTAGTGTATCTTTGAAGCATTTAATAAAATGTGCTGGCTTAGCATGGTAGTGATAGAAGAGAATGCAGTAGATGACATATGCTTGTAGTCTGTATTCTTGGACGATGTTGACTACCTTGTAGAAGAAATGTATTCCTACCTTATGAAATAAAGTGAACCTAATTATCTGCATTTCATTCAGCAAGACCCTTACATGTCATTTTCACAATGCATCTAGGCATAAGCACTTATACAATTGCATCATACAGGATCGCAGGAAGTAACGTCGGTAGCAGTTCCCGAGGAGCCGAAAGAGCAGCTCGAGGAGCAGGAAGTGCCCGACGCCGATGAGGAGGTCGGTGAGGATCTTCCGGAGTGCCCAGACCACCGTCCGAGCTCTTTCGAGAGAGGCAAGCCCCGGAGCATTTCTCTCCACCGGTTTGCAAATATTTTATTAATGCTTTACTTAAACTGCTGCATTAAGTTTAGGAGTTGTTTGCAACCGTTGCTGCATTATACCTTGTTTCACCTTGCTTTACCGATCCTTGTCACCCTGGTGTTCGCAGTCAAGTAATTGCTTAGACTGCTTAGACCGGTAGAAGTCGGGTGATTTCCTGTCACCTGCGAGCTATAGGTGTTTACCTGGATCTAATTGAGAAAAGATGTCATCATGGAATAACTAAGTGTTAATGTGAAATTGACACCGGACGGAAACTTGCAGGGTTTCAGACTATAGTGTTTTCCGTCTGTGTCGATTAAGGACCGTCCGTTGTTGGGCCTCGAGTCATGTTGAACGCATGCCTCACATTTAACTGGCCGGATAAAGTACCTTCCGACCGCGAAGCTAGGAGATTATTCGGGCCGAGTGGATTGCCCGCAACGCACTGTACCGGAGTAGTAGTGGCAGGATACGGGGGCGCGATGATAAGGCCAAAGAGCAGTCGGGCGGCCCCCGGGTACAAGTGGTTCCTAGCAAGCTCGCGACTTTACCTGAATGGTTGACTCGGTGACCAACACCTCACTTTAGCGGGTGAGTGAGGTTCGTGTGAGGAATAACTTACTAGTTGGTTAATAATCGATTCGAATCGCTATCGTTCACTGGATAGTGAGAACTTGACTTGAGCTACTTCATCGTAGTAATATTGATGGAACACTTGGACAGTTATACAGTTTTAGTAATTCAAATGCAATGAAATTTTTGTGGTATGCTAGATTAGATGATATAAAGCTACTGTAATTTTCTCAGATTTTTCTGTGCTACTAAAATAGGTGTTGCTGTTCAAACCTAGTTGCAATTAGGGTTTTATTTAACATTGTTAATGCATGACTAGTGAATAGGATTTTGCTTTGGTGTATCTTTGAAGCATTTAATAAAATGTGCTGGCTTAGCATGGTAGTGATAGAAGAGAATGCAGTAGATGACATATGCTTGTAGTCTGTATTCTTGGACGATGTTGACTACCTTGTAGAAGAAATGTATTCCTACCTTATGAAATAAAGTGAACCTAATTATCTGCATTTCATTCAGCAAGACCCTTACATGTCATTTTCACAATGCATCTAGGCATAAGCACTTATACAATTGCATCATACAGGATCGCAGGAAGTAACGTCGGTAGCAGTTCCCGAGGAGCCGAAAGAGCAGCTCGAGGAGCAGGAAGTGCCCGACGCCGACGAGGAGGTCGGTGAGGATCTTCCGGAGTGCCCAGACCACCGTCCGAGCTCTTTCGAGAGAGGCAAGCCCCAGAGCATTTCTCTCCACCGGTTTGCAAATATTTTATTAATGCTTTACTTAAACTGCTGCATTAAGTTTAGGAGTTGTTTGCAACCGTTGCTGCATTATACCTTGTTTCACCTTGCTTTACCGATCCTTGTCACCCTAGTGTTCGCAGTCAAGTAATTGCTTAGCCTGCTTAGACCGGTAGAAGTCGGGTGATTTCCTGTCACCTGCGAGCTATAGGTGTTTACCTGGATCTAATTGAGAAAAGATGTCATCATGGAATAACTAAGTGTTAATGTGAAATTGAGATGACATAATGGAAGTTGTTAATGATCATTGGTTATCATTACCTGTTTATTTACATGTTACTTTAGTATAGGTGCAAATGTAGTTGACAGGTTAATAAAGATTTAACTTGATGCAAAGCTTTTGTAAAGATTCTCTAATTACTAAAAATGCCCTTTTGCAAATGAGTCAGCTACCCCACCAGACAGTCTGTCATGATTCCTTGGTGTCTTTTATTTCTGGTTTATGACGGGTAAGTCTAGCTGAGTATCTTCTCGTACTCAGGGCTTTATTCCCACTTGTTGCAGATAGGCAGATGTATTACGGCTACTGTATCAACTGCCTGTATCCTGCAATGTGAGAAGCTTAGGACCATGGACAATGGTCATTCACTACCTCTCGTCTGATGCTTTTGATGGAAGATGACCCTGAACTAGCAATGTATTTTGGAACTTTGGGTGCGTGTGTGATTTGAACTAAATGTTTCTGCTACTTTCAATTTGAAACTGATTTGTAATAACTATGTTTAAACTCCGATGTATTTGTGCTGCGAACTTTTATGTAACTTGTGATGGTGACCGTTGAACTTATTACGATCTTGGCTGGTATGCAAGTTGGTTTGAAATCCGTCGTGATTTCACGGACTACCGGGTTATACGGGCTTAAGTTTGCTAAATCGTCTGCTCGGTGGATGATTTTCTCACTTAATCTCGTATAATTGGTCGGTTCTGTTACAGATGTCTCAAATGGTTCTCCAACCTCAACCAAAGGTAAGTCCAGCGCTTTGAGTTTGGATTTTTGCTTTCCTTTTAGCTTGGGAAGCTTTGGATCTTGTATTCTAGTCTTGCTTTTCTTATAGTTTAGCTTTTGCTTTTGCTTTTGTATCATATTTGCATATCATATCATCATGTATCATATTGCATCTTGAGCTTCATCCTTATAGTAGCTAGATTGACACTATGCTCTTGTTGGGGATGTTCTAGATATACATGATGTGCTTTGCTTAGGCTCACTTTGATCTCTTGATATGAGCTAAAAATGCCTTTTTCAATTGTGAACTTGAATAACATTTGAAGAAACTTGAAACATGTTCACCACTACTTGTGGCAACTAGCATGTGTAGGTGTGTCGAGATCTCTTTTGCTTCATATATATGCTTAGTTGCTACAGCTCATACCTTGAGTTACACACTTGCTTGAGAAACTTGAATTTGTGCTAAAACTTAAAAAAACAAGGTATGAAAAGATTGGGATGGGTCTTTGTTGTCCCTTGTCAAAGTATCGAGACAGCTCCCTATTGCACTTAAGGGTGAACTTGAGCTCTGTAATGGATATCGAGATCACTGTCTTAAGCTTCTGATTGCTTTTGGCATAGGCTTGACATGATCGATAAGTCAGGTTTTGATGGCATTGATAACCTCCCGCACACATTTGTTTGACAAACTTTGGTGATAAGCTGCATAACTCAGATAAAATTCAATTGATATCTAAAAATTTGATCAAATCACAAGTTTATCTCGTGACATAATGTGTGAACTTTGTTTGGGGTAGTTCACTTCGCATACATATGTAGCACAAGGTCGATCTCCTGTCTATATTTGCTATGTGCTCATTTGGTGGTGAACCCTCTTTTAAATTGCTCAAACTTGATCAAACTTGCTTAAATATCATATTTCATCTCATTTGATCATCTTGAGCATTTGCTAGCACTTATACTTGTTAATATATATATATATACATGATAGCATCAGCTAGAGCATCTTTTCAATCTACTTGCTATAATCTTGAAGCTTCTGCATTTGTGCATTTCTGTATTCATAGCATGTTTTGAGAGGGAGTTGTAATCCTTGGGTTCTAGCTTGATAAGTGTATGTGTCAACAAGGGGGAGAGATATGTCACACTCACCATGTCAACAAGGGGGGCAAGTTGCCAACAAGGGGACAAGGGGGAGAAGTCATTGCACTTGTTTAGGGGGAGTTACACTTGAGTTGCTTTTGCTTGCTAGATGTGTTGAGCCTTTGCCTCTTCTGGAGGGTCTAGCAGTTTTTTGGATTTTAGAGCTTTGATAGTGGTGTTGAGCCCATTGCCTCTTCTTGAGGCTTAGCTTTGTTTTACTTGGTTGCGTCGAGCCGTTGTCCATGTCTTTGGGGACCAAGTTTTTTGCTCATTTCAAATGACCTCGTCTGGGCTTTTCTTTGGCTTTTGGTCATTTGGTTGAGCTCTTTGTTTTCTCTTATTCTTATTTTTCTTTTGCTTAAGCTATTCATGTATGGGTGTTGACAATGCACTCATCAAGGTGGAGATTATGAACACAAGGTTGACAAGTACCCTTGTGGTTCGTTTTGTGATGAGTGATTATCAATATGATCCATGAAGTAGGTTGAGTGGTAACTAACCCTACCATGGTGAAAGCTATGTGTGCATGTCTCTTGGCTCGTGGTGTGCAGGTGTGGAGCATGGAGGCGGTAGTCGACGGCGAGGTGAAGGTCAAGGAGGACGTGCCGTGCCGATGGACCGGGAGTGGTGAAGGGCGGACGTGAGGCTTGGACCGAGGGACCAAGAGGCTGGGTGACTAGCCTCGGTGGCTGACACTTGCGACATCGATGAGTGCAAGTGTACATGGTGATGAAGACGACATCAACCAAGTTAAGATGGAGACGATGGCATCATGGCACTTGGCGGAGGCGGGTGGGCCGAGTCAAGGAGGAAGGCAAAGGCGTCATGCTTGGCGGGAGGTCAGACACGCGTCGACATCCGGGGTTTGGTGGTTTCGTCCTCAAAACCATCGACGGGGGACGCGTATGGAGTACGCTACTCACGAGCAGTTTGGTGGTTTGGGCCTCAAAAACCATCGGTGGCGGGTTTACGGGTTTAGGCCTCAAAACCCAGGCGAAGGTTCCGAGGAGGAACGGACGACACGTGGCGGCATCGGGGAGTTCGCGTCGAGGCGAAGCTATCGGTGAGGAGGCGCGGTGGTCGTCGGATGAAGATGACACCGTGTTGGACCATAACGCCCTTGGTCTAAGTGGTTTGACTCAATTGTATCCAGGGGCAAAACTGGGATTATGTAATAGCCCTGTGAAATAGGATGAGGGAGCCCCCATCTCCCTCACCTCCTCCATTTTTATCTTCTCATTTAGGGTTTCTTCCTCTAGGTGCTTGTGAGAGTGAGGTCCACTAATCCACCGATTAGTGTAAGAACCATGAATCTTTGAGGGAATGAGGTCCTGAATCATCCGGTGTCCTCCGATGTTCGGCGGGTGAAGCATTTTGTGTGTTCTTGATGTGTTCTTCGCGAGCTCCTCCCTTTCCCCTCTAGTTCTTCATTTGATTCATCGTTTTGAGCTTGTTTTGATTCATTTTTGTTGCATGGCCTTGATCAATGACGCGAGTTGAGACTTTCCATCGAAGGATTTGCATCAATTCCTCACGAGATCATAGATCAGGGCGAATCAAGAGCTAGGGTTCGTTTTTGGGTGATTTTCGTTTTCCTTCGATTTCCCGTTGATTGGCTTCAAATTGGACGATGACCTCTTAGAGGTAGCTCCCCTACTGCCTTGTGATCATGCTCACCAAGTTTCGTCGCAGTTGGTGAAGATTTGGCCGAAAACCTTGGATCAAAGTGAGAGGCGATTTTTTAAAACTACTGTTCTGTTCTGGTTCACAATTCGCGGATAGTCCGCCGTCTAAACCGCGGACAGTCCACCGATCGGGGTTCGTCCAGTCCAGAACCAAGTTCTCACTGTGGTTTTGAGTTTGGACCGACGGACAGTCCGGGGTTCCAGTGCGGACAGTCCGTGACCCCTGTCCAGTCGAGTCCAGAACGCTTTTCCCACGTTGTGTTTTCTGGAGTTTAGCCTGCGGATAGTCCGGCCCAGGTCGTGGACAGTCCGCCAGCGTCCATCGAACTGTGTCTAGAACTAGTTCGATTCTGTTCGTTTCCTGAGACTTGAACTGCGGACAGTCCGCCCCCATGAGCCGGACAGTCCATTGTTGTCTTCTGTGACTTGGACGGTCACTGTTGTCCTTCAGGCACGTGCCACCGGATAGTTCGCCAGGGTGACCCGGATAGTCCGAGAGCTGTCATGCGCACAGTCCGCCACCTAAGCCCGGACAGTCCGATACAGCGCAGAGAAGGCATTTCGTGTCTGTTTCTTTGAGGGTTTGTTTCCAGCGTCTCTCGAAGGTGTTCCAGTGTGCCTAACACTTTGCTTGGGATATCTTGCTACCGGTTAGCACGTGTATCTTTTACTTCTTGTGTGAGTTTACTTTTGAGGTTGTGAATCGAGCCGAGGACCAAAGTTTTCGAAAAAAATTGAGGCTTCCATTCACACCCTCGTCGCCATTTCCAGTCCTTCAGATAATTACTAGCTTAGCTTGTTATGTCACTTGCATTTGTTACTTTTGCTGTTTCCTAATACTGTAGTATTATATTAGCTATGGGCCTCGCTAAGGTACAACTATTACTCCATAGGAGGTAAGATCTCAAATATATCTTAGCCCTTGATGTTTGAAGTGCATGCAATAATTAAGTAATTACTGATTAATTAAAATAATTAGAAAAAATAAAACAAAAAAGGCAACAAACTAACAAATGTGTACACGATATCTATTTCAAGAATAGCTCGTTTCTTACCATATATGGGTGCACGCGTGTACAGCATGAGCATATATGCATGCAACAGCGCCATATTCCAAATTGGTGGAGCGGCCTCGTGCCTGTGCCAGACGTGTGACACCATGGAGGTACATCACATACATGAACACATCTGATGGTATAAATCTAATAAATAAGAGCAACTCCAAGAGACTATCTAGAAACGTTTTCTAAATTTTTTGATTTAGCTATTCTCTAAAATGAAATCCACCTCAAAAAACTAAACCGATACAACAGCCTCTGTAAAAGTTTTCATTATGTATATTCAAAGCTGCCACATCATGTAGACTTTTTCGGATCATAGCTTCACGTAGGAATTTCTCCACCGCAGGGCTCCATCGCGCTGTTCACCGGCGGTCGTTCTTCGTGCATAGCATGCTTGCTTGAACGGCCGCCTTTGGTAGACAGCTTTGCATGCCTGTCTGCCATGCCCATACGTACATGCATGCAGGGAGCCAAGGAGGTGGTTGCAGAGGTACAAGACGAAGAGGCCACGCCATGGATGCCACTGCTCCGAATCGAGTGAGAAGAAGCTACGAAGCACCGATGGCTGCTTTCCGGCTTGCCAGGGAGGCCTAGGAGCGATCGTATGTAATAACCAGTTCAGCGTGCGATCAAGGCGCGTTCGCGTGGGAACGGGCTGCCAAGCGCACGCAGAGTTCGCGATGGCGAGAAACATTGGTTAGCCAATCCTAGCGACCGAAATTTCCGGGAAAGAGAGCGAGGTATTTTGGAGAGGCATTTGCACATTCTGTTGGAGAAGCTTTTTCCTCAATAATATCTATATTTAGCTTTATAAAATGTTTTAACTAGTCTCTTGGAGTTGCTCTAAGTGTCAAAAGCTAATGACTGATTATAAAAATACCAATGTCAGAATTATAAAAAATACTAATGTCGGGATTATAAAAATACTAATGTTACCAACATACATTTGCAATATACTAAGTCATAAAAATACTAATGTCAGGATTATAAATAAATAAATAAATAATTTAAATGCCAACAAGTTCCAATTTCTTTGAATAAACAACTAAAACACACCTCTACTTTTGTTACATCCGTACAAAAAATACAGCTGACGTTTAGATACAAATAACCTTGACATCCATTGCAACTGCACATAAGTCAATTAATTAAAAAGGCATCACATGTCACGTTAGGACTTCAAAAGAAATGGAACCAACTATACACACGCATGCGGTTGCATGTACGTTAGATCCAATTGATAGATATTTTACATAAAATTTTGCTTACTTTCCTATTTCTCAAAATAAATAAATATATTTATCTTATTACCTCTTAGGAGGTAATATGTAATTATAGCCATCAAGATCAATGGTCTACAGTTACTTGGAGGTACCATAGCAAAGCTCACTAGAGTAACTAGTGAGATCAGTATCAGATAACTCAAATCCAAACAAGAATCAGCCTGCCCCTAACCAAAGATTGATGATGAAGATAATGGGCAGTACTAGTAGTAGTAAGATTTATGCACCTGAATTTTTCCAAAAGAAAAAGAGTTGTCAATTTGATAGCAGGAGCAAATGGTGTTGTCATTTTTTAAAGAATGTCAGGTGTTGTCATTTTTTTAAAGAATGTTATTGTTGCATCAGTGGAGGAAAATTTCAGTGATTAGTTGATATCATACTGTGCCTCTGACATTCTCAATATCTTCCTAGTTTCTCTTTCTAAGCTGGTATACTCGGACAGAGCCCTGGGAAGGCGCTGCGGTGGTGTTCTGCCACACCCCAAAAATTCTATTTTGAGTTGTGAATAGAAAACACTAAATAAAATAAATGATTTTATAATTTTGTACATTTCCAAGATTTAATAAGGTTGTTACAATTTAAATAATGCAAAATGCGACTTTCTCAAACTTTTGGAATTTAATTTAAATGGTTTGCGGCATTCATTCTGATGCATTTATTTTAATTGTGTTAAAAATGTGTTACAAAATTCGATTAAGCCTCGGGTAAGTTTTTGTTATATTTTCAAATTTTAAATCAAGTTTCAAATTTATTTTATCAAATCAAGTTTCAAAACTCTCATTTATTTATTTATTTATAAAACAAACTTAAAAATTCGTTTTGCTTCAAATGTCTTCGTGGCCTAATCTTTATTCTATCTAATAATATCACCAAATCCAACCCAATTTTTTCTATTCTTTTTTCTCTATAAAAAATTCTTTGGCCTTTTCTCCATTCCTTCTATTCCTTTTCGTTGAGCTTTTTTTTCCTTTGCACCTGGAGAGCCCAAAGCACTAATAACCACCCAGCTATCCTTTACACATTCGTACATGCCAGCTGACCCGCTCTTCAACACACCGTAGGACCAACCTGCGAGGAATACTCCCCTGAAGTTTCTGTCGCTCGCCACCATTCAATACAGTGAGAAAATTTTGTTCACTCGATAATTGATGTATCAAATCAAGAACCATATCGTGAACCGAGCATGCATCAACGCACCCTTCATATTTTGTCTCTTGTGCCTGGATCATGTTTCTATTTATCGATTCATTAAAGTACTTCTCCCCGAGCTCAAATAATCCTACCCCTGCTGCTGCTTGTTCCTTAGAGATGAAATCTTCAGCTATCCACTTCCATATCAAACTATTTTTCTCTATCACATGATCTTCTGGAAATACACCTAGATACAATAAGCGAACCTTTAGATGTTAAAACAGATCATAGTAGCTAGCGTTTGGTCGGAAGACAAGGTGGAGTGGGATGATCCCATCTCTGTTTTGAGGGATGGAATGGTTTCGTTTCCTATTTTGTTGAGAGCCGTTCCTGTCTTGTTTTTGGTTTGAGGACCTAAAAAATGGGATGAGACTATGACAAGTATGACCCACATGTCATCATCTTTTTTATGTTTTCTTTTCCCCTTCTCTGTTTTTTCTTTCCGCTTGGAGCTTGTCAGTCGGCCCCACGCGGCGGGGCTGGCCACGGATCGAGGTAGCCACACAGCTGCACACGGCATGGCTGCCGGCGGCGGAGGTCGCCCGCATGGTCGCATGCATGCAGTGGGGCTGCCGGCTAACCTTGCCAGCACGACCTGCATCCGCATCTCCCACGCGAGGCGGCTGGGCACAAAGGCCCTCTCTCGCGACACCACGCGCCGCTGCTGCCCGCCCACAGCCCCTCGCGCCACAGCCGCCCGCCCGCGTCACTGCACGCCGTGGTCATCTGCTCGTGTCCGGATCGTCGCCGTCCCCCCACAGGCCGCAGCAGGCAGCACCGTGCGCCGCCGCTCTCCGCACACCACCAGGTCCGTGCTCCTCTTCTTCGCGCGCGCTCTTCCCACGAGGGACGACCCCGTCAGTTGCTTTTCAGGGGCGAGGTAAGCCCGAATCTAATGAGCATATTCCGTAGTGGGATGATCCTGCCCCCTGGCTGAACCAAACACCAACTCAAGGTGGGATATCCCACCTGGAATTAATCATCCCGTCCTAGAACCAAACGCTACCTAAAAGATAATATTCTTCTAGTATTAGTGACATCACCATTGTCTTCATGCCCAAACCAAATAAAGTTGTAGACCTCAGACCAATCCTCTCCTGGTTTATTGGCCAACAAACTTGCTATTGTAATGATAGCTAGTGCCACACCACCATATTTCTTCAAAAATTTTACACATGCCTCAGCCAAAGCACTATCAGAATAGTTCGCTTCACCATCTATCCTTGCGTACAATAATTTTTTAGAGTTATCATGAGAAAGGGGCTGTATTTTGTAAGGTTCGTCAGCATATGTGGCAACTTCAGAAATACGGTAGCGACTACAAGTTTACTTCAACAATTACTTTCTTGTAGAGCACATCTGACTAATTTCTAGGTCTCCTTGTCCCATATATATATATATATATATATATATATATATATATATATATATATATATATATATATATCATCAGTAACAATTGAATACCTATGTATTCAGAAGACATCGGAAGCAATGCTGAATAAAAATAATAAGAGACACCATATATAGAGATTTTGCTTTATTCCTACACCACCATTTCGTTGTGTACCTCCTATATTTAGAATTAGATCATAATTAAATTAAACACCGGAGAACCCCATGGTCATGTCTCGCACATCAAAGCCATGCGGTTTTTCTAGGATTCTAACCCGCAACCCTATTTTACCATCCTACTACATAGCTGTTGATAAGAGTCACATGACAACCATTCCTTAATATTTAACGGTTGGTGGAAACAACTACAAACTCTGGCAAGGGCACACACTTCGACTAGTTTTAAAGTTATGTGATTTTTCAGCTTTGGATTTAATAACCCAAGGAAAAAAAGAGAAGAATGAAGTTATGTGATTTTTCTGTCAAAGCATGCTACTTTTAAAGTTGTTTTATTAGTACGATTGAGTGGCTAAATACTAACTAGCACACATCTAAGTGTGAAAATAGATTTGTATTTTATACAATGCTTATGCTTCTTGCTAAAAGTACTATTTTACTGCTCATTTAGATCATTCCACATCATTTAATTATTAACTTCGTAATTTGTAGACTTTATTAGTGGAATGTGGTAGCTCCTTTCATCCTTTATCTAATAAAATAAATAAGATATAAAGAATGAATTGTGCAGATACATAATCTGAAAGCGGCTATAATTATTAGGAGTGAGCCAGTGATGAGTAGCAATGAAGCGGAGATTATATTAGCTCGTACCTCTTTTCCTTAACGAAATCGTTGAGTTTGGCTATGAGCTGATTTTCGTCCAAACCCGTTAATTCTGAATAAGTGCGAGTTTCCTCATGAAGGGCTATGAGGATGTCTCTAAAGACTTTCGTAACTATTAAGTGCAAATCATGCTACTTTTAAAGTTGTTTTAGTAATATGACCCGCTGGATTTTTGAAGGAACCTCTCATGACTTTGAAGGAACCTCTCATGATAAAAGCAGTCGTCACAGAGGGTGGGCAACCTTTGGTTTGGTTTGGTTTGGTCTTCGGTGGATGAAATGATGATGTGCACCAGCACCACGCGCTCTTGCATGCAAAAAGGCTCCACCTCCGATCGACGACCTCTCCAGGAGTGGACAAAGGCAAAAACCCACCACCCACTGTCCCAGCAAGGAAACAACCTCCTCATTTCCATCCATGGACCTGGACTCTGCCCATCCGTTCTCTCTCGACTCAAAGTCAAGGCCAGTTGTTGCCAGTTTCGTCTTGCGTTCTCGCTCTAGGCAGGTGCAGGGGACCTGTGGTGGGCATTGTCACTTTGTTACAGCATCTCTATAGCACTGCACTAGCATCCAAGTTATGCTCTCTATGTTTGAGAGTTTTTCTTTTACTTTTTAGTATATTTTTATAGTTTTTATGGCTCAATTCCAGCAGGAGCCCTAATAAATCAGCTCCTATTCTTCTTTCTTTTCTTATTTACTTTACTCTCTATGTTCTATCTATTTGACACATTATAAATTGAAACAAAAAATATTATGACTTCATACAGAAGACTAACATTTAGATCAGCAAATTCTAACATGCCAATTCAAAACTAAATTCAAAACTTAAAAAAAGGAGAAAACATGCCTGAGTCATACACCCTCCCTGCGGTTATGCCGGCTTTCAAAGCGGCTAGGCTGGGTTCTTCTATTTCATTGTTCAAAACATAAACCTGTCCAAAGTCACGTTTGCCCAATCTAAATAAAAAACTATAAAACCTAGATTTTAATTTGGATATGTTTTCTAGTGGCATAAGACAACCACCTCTATATATATACAAGAGACTCGTTTTTTTATTTTTCATCCTTTTTTAATCAATATTTTAACAATAACTGCTAGAAAAATGAATCACTTGAAAAATGAATTTGCAAGATCTGACCCGTTTGGCACCCTGTCGCACCACATGTGTTGGCGTGACAAGGGGAGCTACGGTGGCATCGACCTTTGACCCAAGCTAGCGTGGCGCATGACGGGGCCCACTCTATCGTGCTAGCGACTCGGGCGCAACAAGCATTGTCACGCCAGGCGGGCTAGCACGACAGAGGGATTGGCATCACGGCCCAGCCCATTTCTCCCTTCCCACTTTGTTCTCCCACTCCCACCCGGTCGCATCAAGTTGCTGCCGCCGCCTCTGCCTGGTCGTGCTCGTCCGTTCGTCGGTGGATCCGTGGTGCCCCTCGCGCGGCTTCCTCCTCTGTGCCTCGTCCATGCCCCGCCGCCAGCCCCCCCTTCGCTGCCAGGAGAGCAGGGGCACGGACGTCCCTGTGCGTCGGTGGCGGGCGCCCACTCCATGCTGTGCTTTCGTCATCCACTCTGCAAGGTATACTGGAGTCGTCGTTGCTTTGTTCATCGATGGTTTGGGTTGTGCTTTGCTTGATTTGATTGGAAGCGTAGATTATGTTTATTGTAGTTTTTATATGTGGATTGGACATAAAGGATGAGTTGCATAAAGGAT
Source organism: Saccharum hybrid cultivar R570 (assembly GCA_038087645.1). Lineage (NCBI taxonomy): Eukaryota > Viridiplantae > Streptophyta > Magnoliopsida > Poales > Poaceae > Saccharum > Saccharum hybrid cultivar. The sequence continues at coordinate 2,304,687 of JAQSUU010000426.1, forward strand.
ACTGCGTTTCTTATTTTATTCATTTCAACCGATGAAAATGAATAAAATAAGAGACGCAGTGTCCTGTAGCAAAATTGCTAGCAAGCAAAGTGTCTTACAACAAATAACTCCACTTTCGGTGTTCACCGACAAACGACCACCACTTGCGGTGTCCGCTAGCAAATTTAGCCTAAAATAAACTATAGTTTTTAAATTTTATAAAAAAACTAAAATATAAATAGATATATACTGTTCCTATGACCGGTTTTCATGAATATTTGATAACCTCTTTTTCTTTCCATTGTAATGCACAGACATATTTGCTAGTCTTATAAAAATATTGAATCAGCTGTTACAAAAATATCCAATCAACGAAAACTAATAATAAAAGAATGCAGAATAAATTTTCTTGTAAAACGTTGAATCAACAAAAATAAATAAAGGAATGCTGCATCAACTCTTCTATTAAAATGATGATTCAAAAAACAATGTCCAAAAAAAATCTGTTCGGTGAACATGTCATGAAAATGCTGAACCAACACCTAAATTTCTTTTTATGCATGTGACGTTTCGCATGCATAAGAAAAATAGTGTTGTATATATGGCATCAACTTTTCTTTAGGTACAATTTATTATACCCCTCTGTTTCAAATTATAATTTACTTTGACTTTTTTTTACGTATTTTGTTATGTATATAGACATACATTATATCTCAACACAACAAAATTAATGTACCAAAAATGTCAATATGACTTATAATTTAGAACGGAGCGAGTTAAAATTTATAAACGTGCCACGTGTGGTGAATATAATTCTAGTTTTCAACTATTACTAGTCGTCATGAGAACATGAACATGGTCTTATTGCATCCCGTATATACGTGCCAAAGATCGAGGTCCGGTGGTCCGTGCTCCACCACAGGAGGCCCCACTCCGTGGCTTCTCGTTTCGTCAGTGAACACCCACGACGATCCGTGACCACTGGCCCCTGTGTACTGACAGATTCAAAATGGTGACCGAACCCATCCCATGTGACTGAGACTGACTGGCTGCAGGGATTAGTGAATGGCCTCGGCACGCAGCATCTCCGATCCGTTTCATTCGTCTGTCACAAATTATCTGTCACTTTTTTTCTATAAATTTGACTTGATTTTTAAAAAATACGTACAATATTTGTATCTCTAAATAAATTTATTAAAAAACTAGATTCAAAGATTTTTTCAATAATACCAATCATATATCATAAATATTAATATTTTTTAATATATATTTTGTCAAAGTTATTTGTGAGAAAACGAAGGCGGAGGGAGTGCAAAGGAAGCTTCCACGAAAACGCCGAGCGCGAGCGGCACTGCTGCGTACTGATTGCGCTCCAGCTCAGTGGCGGATCCAGGATTGACACCCCAGGGGGGCTAATTAAGGAAGACGTTGATTTACAATTAAGATTTAATGGTGATTTAATACTATGCTACAGTGTTTTAGTGGAGATATCACCCTCCCGGGGGCTGCAGCCCCCCCTGGATCCGCCAATGCTCCAGCTGGCTCCGATCATTCTCAGCATCTCGATCGCCAGCACAAGGCAAAAGCCCACTCACGGCCCACCGGCCACACTCCGATGTCCGATACGATGGAGTCACAAGCACTTCTTGATATGTCCGAAACAATTCAATATATTCTTCCTCCGGAGAACTAGTAGTTCACCATCAGGCTGTAAGCTAATCTCAAAACAGGGTTAACAATTTCACTCAAAATGAATGCAACTCCTGTGCTTTCTCAACATGGCATTTTTGCATTGAGGTCAACAAGCACTGGGACCCTTTAAAAAACAGAAAAACAGCACTGTAACCTGTTCGTCATCTGACAGGTCACAAATCTTTCCAAGGGCCGAAATATACTAGAAAAGAGCAGTCCACAGGACCAACTACCGCTTCTAGCCGGGGAGTCTTTGTCAGCTCCATCAGATTCAACAGAAGAGACGACCCATTGATACTTACCGGAAGGGCACTGAAAATTTTATCTCCAACACTTCCGCGGAGCCTGACAGAAATTCCTTCAGTACGATTCCAAGTTATTCTAAGGTCTTGCTTAGATCAAAAACTTTTCACCCAAAACTATCACATCGAATCTTGCGACATATGTATGGAATATTAAATATGGACGAAATAAAAAAAAACTTATTACACAGTTTGCGTGTAAATTACGAGACGAACGTTTTTAGTCTAATTAGTCCGTGATTTGACACTGAAGTGCTACAGTAACAAATATGCTAATGATGGATTAATTAGGCTTAATAAATTCGTCTCGCGGTTTTCAGACAAGCTATATAATTAGTTTTTTATTAGTATTCAAAAACCCCTTCCGATATCGCACGGAACATCCGATATGATATTTTCACCAAAAACTTTTCGCATCTAAACAAGACCTAGGCTAGGCCTTGTTTAGATGCACCCAAAAGTTAGAATTTTTTCACTCTCTCTCCATCACATCAATTTTTAGCCGCTTGCATAGAGTATTAAATATAGGTAAAAAAATAACTAATTATACAGTTTAGTTGGAAATCACGAGATGAATCTTTTGAACCTAGTTGGTCCACGATTGGATAATATTTGTCAAATAAGACGAAAGTGGTACTATTCATCAGGTTAAAAAAAATTGCAAAGTGAACCAGGCCCTAATAGAGGGAGACAAGAAAACGGTGCAGCATCTGGTAATGACAGGAAGAGGTATGATTTGAAGTCCAGCCAAACTGCTTACGCTAGTAAGGCACGGTTGGTGCAGAATTCAGGAAACACACAGGAGAAGGAGAAAGTCACAGTTGGTTCAGAATCCAGGCCTAATATTTTGAGGAATGCTCCGATTCTAATCCAATCCACGGCTCAACTTTGTGTCCTGATCCATCTTGTGCCGTTGACCTTGGAATTCTAGTCCGATCCAGATCCTACTTACTCCCTCAGTTCCTATTTATCTGTCGCGGTTGGTGTTCGTGTCATAAGTTTAACTCGATTTGTATAAAATACGTGTAATATTTATATCTTTAAATAAATTTATTAAAAAACTAGATTCAAATATCTTTCTAATAATACTAATTATATACCATAAATATTAATATATTTTAATATATATTTAATTAAAGTTGTTTCTTGGAAGCGTAAACGACGAATATTTAAGGAGGGAGAGAGTATATCCAAGGGCTGGGTCCGTACACTAGCTGCACATCTCAGCTTTTGGATCCTATGTAGGCTGTTTGTTCCTACAGCCTATAGGCTAACGAGTTGCTTAATGGCATGCACATGTACGGATGTATATAGGAAAGCAAGCAAGCAAGCTAAATGGATTATTTTGAAATAAAAATAACAGCAACAAAGCTTATTATAGCCAAAGAGGACGGATTACAATGCTAAATTAGGTGAAACTAGCAGGGAGCCCGTGCAAAGCACATGTGTTTTATTTTGTCTTTTTAGCGGATGCGTACTGATAATGAGATTCGTTACGGTTGTTTACGGGGTCGAATGGTACTGTTCACGCAATCTGTTATCGTTGGTAACGGGTTTGTATTGTTTATTAACGGGTATGTACTGTTCATAGCAGGTAGGGACTATTCACACGGTAACAGGTTTGGACTGTTCATAACTGTTCACATGATCTGGTACTGTTACTAGAACAATGTGCTACAATTATCTGTGAGAGGGGGCGGTACCACCGCTTTTATATATATAGTTAGATTAGGTAAGACTTTGACGAATTAAGAAAACAAAAATTACAGCTCCAAACAAGTTTGGAAACCAGAAAATAATTTATACATCATTTTTTTAGAATGATGCTAGGGAAAAAAAGACTGAACATGCCAAGCATAACTCCATCCGGCTAAGCTTCAATGAAAGTTCAGTAATCTACTTCCTGAATTCAACATTATTCCTTTGTAGTGATACCAGCCACGACTTTATTATTCTGAGCTATATAATGGACAACTGATTTAGCCTGAAGATGAAAAGTATAACTGTAAAGACATTATGCGAGAAGAAAATAGTCTCTATATGACATAAAAATCTAGATTAAATTAATTTTTACTGAATGTGTATTATCAGTTCCTCTACCATGAGCAAATTCAGCAAGTACAATGTTAAAAACAGTGCTGCTGTGACAAAGTTGGACCGGCCAGCACTGATGAGTGAAATAGTAATTTAGGAATGCTAATAAGCTACACAAGCTGCTCGCTAACAAATAGATCTAGTACAATTTAATTAAAGAATTTATATCAAACTACACAAGCTTTGAAAATTCACATTATCAAACGACACAAGATTTAACAAATAGAAAGAAATGATAGATCCGAAGCAATAGTTAGGGTCTCTTTGGTAGAGTTGTGCTCCTTGATTCTCCAACTGTGCTCCCTGATTTTCTGGTGAAGTGATTTTAAGGCTGAAAATGATTCTCTTTGATTCTTTAGCATAAACTCTTAAAATCACTATGGAGAATCACTTCACAGAATCAGGAGAAGCTACTTTTTCAGCTCTCAGCCTCTTAGTTCATTTCAGATAATCACTTCATAAAATCAGCAGAGAATCACTCCACTCTAGAAAAAACCGTTTGGCAGCTTCGAAAATCCGCTCCATGGAGCGCTCCCGAACACACCCTTAATCAGAGCCAGTAGTATTTGAAAGCACGTTCACATGTGCGTGCGTGATCAGTTCGTCATACCTCATAGTAGCGCATCATATATCGTTCCTCTATACCCTCCTGCTTTTAGAAGAGTGGGATGTTTTGGATGGACTGCGGCCACGTGTTCCAACGCAGCCTCTGCTTCCTCCGCTTCCCGAGTACAGGCACCTCTACAGTTCACTTCTGCTGCTGACTCTCTGGAGCGAACTTGTTCCGAGGTTCTGGAAGCCAAGCATCTTGTCAAAACCAAGCTGCAGCTTCTCGTCTTTTAGGGACCGCACATGGACTTCAAACTCAAGGGAATCAAGACTTGGCATGACAGATGATGCTACCCTGCTGCTGTTCCACTCGCTGCCGCGCAGATCAAACCAGATAGATGGAACCATCTATCTTTAAGAATCTCAACTTGCGAAAGTAGCCAACACCTTCATCAGTACGAATCTTTATGCTAACTACTGACTTGGTGTCACTTTTCGAATGCAGTATGAGGCAACGGAGCTCTGGCAACTTTGCAAGGGTTTCCATGTCCTGGTCAGTCACAACTACCACTTGCACATCCAGATAGGAGAGATTTGGAGCAAGCGACGACTTAATCCACGCAGGCAGTCTAGAGAACCTGAAGCAGTCCAAATGCAGGAAACGGAGATGCCGACAGGAGATGGATCCTGCATCGCTGGCGCAGACCATACTTGGAATTAGAAGTTCTCTGAAAATTTGAAGTTCCTGGATATTGTGCAGATGGCCCAGGGACTCCAGCAAAGCACTCCTGATGCTCTCAGTCCTAACACCCACCACCGCAGCCTCGAGGGCAGCAGCAACGCAGGCTGCTATGAGCGTTCGCCTCAGAAAAGAACAATAGGCCATGTAGACGAGGCAGCACGTACTCTATCAACTCTCCCAACGCAATGAGTGCTCTCGTCGGTATGTCTGCTGCTCTTGCAGAGTTAAAAGCATGTCATACTGTAGTCTTTTTGGTTTAGGAAGCAGTGCTTCTGCCCTGCGTCAGTTGAAGCTGTGGGAGCTTCTGCAAGAGCCTCTGCACCTCTGCGAGGCCACCAGCGTCCATGACATGGACGTTTAACGCAGACGTGGAGTCCGGGGCAGCACTCCACGCTGTCGCGTTGGGGAAGCCCTGCACCCTCAGTTCCCTTAGCAGATCCAGCTACTTTACAAACTGCATTATAGCAACACTGTTACCTTCACACTTTATAGACAGCTCTTGCAATGACATCAGCTTACCGATCAAACCTGCCCGCACTCCTCTTGACGAATCACCAGCTCGTAGACAAACAAGTTGCGTCAGAAGTCCCACCTCCTCGGGCAGCTAATTTATACCGCTCCTCCACAAATCCAGTGTTTGCAGAAACCTCAGATATCTTACCTCCCTAGGCAGCTCAGTGATACTCACTAGTCTATGGTACCTCAAGCGAAGTAAACTCCCAAGAAGATACGACACAACTTTGCCGCAGTCATCGGATACAGAACATTCTACCATTTCTAGCCAGCCGAACGAGGCCTATATTTCTGAAAGATTGCTAGAAAATGTAAAATTGGTAGTACCAGTGAACAGCGTATCCTTGGGTGAATGTATGTGCTTGTGTATGGAGTAACTTCTTAAGCTGTTTAGCACTTTACACAGTGATATGTACACGGGGCGTGCCTACCATGTATGTTGTCCATGGTGTAGCTAAATACTCTTGCAAAAAAGTTAGATTGTTTGATGCCACACTGCTTGCCTAAGAATCACAGAAAAATTGCAAAACATTCCCCACTCAACGGCCTCTCAAGGGTCAAGAGTGTGGACACCTCTGGGAGAATGGGAGGTTAGGACCTAGCACTGGAAACAATCTGGTTCAACCAATTCATTATCGCGCGATAAGTGTGGAACTTGGCATGTAGGGCACTAGGCTGCTCACTTGCTGGTGTGATCAGCCCACGGTTCACACGATGCTACAGATGCCAGAATGCATGCAAGATGCAGGCAGCCAGGACCGCTCGAGCACAACGGACGGACATCAAATAAGCCCTAAAAAAGCCGAAAAGTTTCACAACGGGGCCAGAGAAGCAAAGGGGCTGTTTAGTTGGCAAAATTTTTGGCGAAACGCTACTGTAGCAGTTTCGTTGTTATTTGGTAAATATTGTTCAATCATGGTCTAATTAGGCTTAAAAGATTTGTCTCGTCCATTTCGTCTAAACTGTGTAATTAGTTTTATTTTTTATCTATATTTAATGCTTCATGCATGTATTCAAAGATTCGATGTGACGGTGAATCTAAAAATTTTAGCAAAATTTTTGGCATCTAAACGGTGCCAAAGATGCAACATCAGCATTCAGCAGCTACAACTACAAGGCTAGCAAGTCACAGATAAGTGGCGGTTTTCTCCCATCCCAACAGTATCAACATGTACACAAACGCCACCGCGACCTTTTTGGCGCTGCTGCCCACCCCACACCAGCAACATCAGCAGGACTTGCAGCTGATCCCCAGCCGCCTCGACCGCCACCAGTGCTATGGTTGCTGTCACCGCCAGCTTCACCCTATCCAGCAGCATTCCTACCTCCAGATCCTCCGCCAGTACCAACACCGCCCCAGGAAGAGCCACTATTGCCGCCTGTACTAATCTCATTACCAGAAAAAAGACCCTTAATTAAATGTTGAGCTAACATGTTTGCGTGCACATAGAAGTTCTTTTAATTTTTGGGGTCATACCACGAGGCAGCAATACTCTTCACTGTTTTGTCGGGAGATACCACAAATTAGGAATGAAATGCGTCTACCTTGTGGTACCTCCTCAAAGTCCCCAAGTTTCATATGTAAAAGAGAACATTTAAAATCTCATATTATCCTCATACGTAAGTAAGAGATGAGGAGATATATATAGTCTGAATTGGGAACATATTATTCTATGATGGGTACACTACTGCATGCACTTTCAGTGAGAATCATATACTGTTAGTTTTACCAACATTTTGGCATTCACCGAACCAGAGGACAACAGAATAATGTATAACACTCACCTCATTAGTATGGAAATTGTAGATTTCAATTGAAGAGTCCTCCTTTCCAACAACTGAGATTTTATTGTCTTGCGGGTAGAATGCCATGACAGTGGGAGCAGGCGGAGGTGGCATGAAAGTAGTCGTCACCTATGAGACATTCCACAAAACCAGCAATGTCAAAGAAAACCCATGGTGCAATTCTTAAATAAAAAATATATATTTTACGAAAATAGTCATGATCTGTGAGAGATCAATCATGGAGTCTACAGCTTATTGTTTTAGATGCCTCAAGATAGGTGCAACTCTTAAATAAAAAAAATTACGAAAATAGTCATGACCTGTGAGAGATCAATCATGGAATCTACAGCTTATTGTGTTAGATGACTAAAGACACTGGTGCAACTCTTAAATAAAAAAAATATTTCACGAAAATAGTCATGACCCTGTCAGAGATCAAGCATGAAAATAGTCATGTTGAAAAATCAGACCTGGCCACCAGATGCAGAATAGCTGTCATCTTTTGACAGTGCAGTGCAGGCAGATGCTTCTTCAGGGTACCCATTAGTAGTGTCATTTGTCATTGGACTGCCATTTTCCGGTTTCCACAGTTGAGGTGGAACAGATGTGATGGCCTAACAAAAAGTGTACATTGTTTTCAAAAAAAACAACCAACAAAACTGCAAGCAGAATTTTAAAAAAAAAATCAGTTTTCACATCTAACCTTGCCACGAGGATTATTTCCGCTGCACTCCCATTTCCACAGCTTTTCAACAGAATTAGAGCTGAGAGCCAAAAGTTCCCTCCCGTTATTTTTATACACCAGACCGATAATCTATGAAGAAATAAACACAATGCTTATCAGAACGCAGATAACCAAAGGAACATGGAGATTTAGATACACAGCCTTAATTTACAGAATAAATGCCCATTAAGTAAATGGTTTTTAAAATTATGCAATGAAGATGTTATTTGGCAAGATTTGCTAACAAATAAGTACATTATAAACAAAGACCTTGTCACAAGTTACACAAAAAATCTGGTGATTCTCATTTTTGGATGGGTCTTTTCGGAGTGAAGAACCAATTTATGAGTTTAAGGAAATTCAAATTAGGAGATGGTAATGAAATAATATTCTAGGAAACTAGATACCTGGTCTAGGTACACATCCTTGCAAGTCACAATATCCAAACTTGTACAATATAGCATGACATAATTAAACATCTACTGTAGAAAATACTCTAGGGGCAGTTCCTGTAGGTCTTTCCTTCAAAAGGGCTTTACTGGAAATTAAGCTAGTTAAGTGGAATAATTTAGTAGCAAGAATCATCAAAATTTACATGTTAGACAAGATAGGTTCTTTTGGATCCTTAAATAATGACGAGTTCACAATAAATTCCATGTATAAACAATTAAAACTTTGTCAATACAGACATTAAAGTCCAACACTATATTTGGTGTTTACAGATACCACTAAACATTAAAAGTTTTATATGGTTCATCATCAGGGGGCTGGGTTGATTTTAACTAAAGATAATTTATTAAAGAGGAATTGGATTAGAACAAATCTTGAGTGTTTTAGGTGCTAAGTTCCTACAGCGAGCAATACATCTTGTTTTGGGTGTCTGGCCCCCTTTGAATATAATGGATCTCTTTTAACATTGGCACAAACAAAGGAACGAAAAAATCTGCTTAACCCACCAACTATTAGAGATTATCTACTTAACCCCCTCACCTACGAAACTAGGTATTTACACCTCAAACTACTAAAAACCATCTAAATATAACCCTGTGAGGCAGTTTTGAAGGCGATTTCACTGACGTGGTATATTACATGGTTGTTGACATTGTGATGAGTTAGCAGACAGTAGAAAAAGCCTACATAAACCCCTAACATATCAAGGATATCCTGCTTAACTATAAAATCTGATGCCATAGCCCATATTCAAATGACCCCTCCTCATGATTCTGTATAGCTGTTTTGACACCATATCCTACCACAATGTCCTGTGTACTCATGCTTGCGTGTAGACCCATCTGTTCTTTCCCATTCCAAAAGCTACCTAGGGGGTTAAGTAGAATTTTCCAATAAAATGGGTAAATTAAATAAGTCGTTGTTGTTAACAAGTGAGGCAGTGTTGGGATTATGAGAACAGGATACCCCAAAGACCTCGGCGCAACCGGCGCACTAGTGAGGGCCCGACACGTCTTCGGTCAAATCTAGAAGGGTGAGGGAGAGACCGCGGTCTTACCTAGGGCCAGCCAAAATGTCACCGTGGCGGCCATGATCATGCTTTTAGCACTAGAGCCATCAAGCGATGAGGGCAAGCATATCCACAAGGAGCTCCAGGGGCTGCTAGAGGCCGCGACCATGCAGCAAGCCACGAGCTCAGCGGAACGGCGATGGCCCGATGCCAATGCCGGGCTAGGCTCATGTGGCCATGGCGCCTCAAGCGGGCCCCGAGCTGAAGTAGGAGCCCGTCCTGCAGGAAACGGAACAAGTCATGGGCGTGAGGTATCCCCCGCACATAGTCGCTTTTGTGGCAACTGCCAGGCTTGCTCAGCGTCAAACGTTCAGCACCGCGAGCTTGGACCGGTAGGCCGCGATTGGCCACGAGGGTCCTCCACTGAGCCCTGTGACCCCAAATGCCCCGGCAAGGCCAGGACGATAGACGCAGCCTGAGCCCGGATGCTTGCTGGCCACGAGCCTTCGCGAAAAAGATCCGATAGGACCCTTTTCCTGCGTGGTTCCGCACGCCACCCAACATCGTCAAGTACTTCGAGGATGCCAACCCTAGCGTGTGGCTCGAAGACTTCCGTCTCACGTGTCACGTGGGAAGAGCTGATGATAATACCTTCATCATCCAATACCTTCCCCTTTACCTGACGGAAAACGTACGAGCATGGGTCGAACACCTCCCAGTGGATTGCATCCATGCCTCACGGGCCGACCTTAAGAGCATTTTCATGGAGAACTTCCAAGGCACATACCTTCGCCCTGGAAACTCTTAGGACTCAAGAACTACACGCAGAAGCCCGGGAAGACTCTATGCGAGTACATTTGTCTCTTCTCCAGACAGTGCAACAATCTTCCCGACATCGTCGATGCAGATATGATCGGGGCGTTCATCTCTGGGACCACCAACGAGTCCCTTGTCCATGAGCTTGGGTGCAACAAGCCAAGGACTACAAGGGAGCTGCTTGACCTCGCAATCTGTCACGCCTTCGGCAAGGAGGCCGTCCACGCCAACTTTGGCAGGAGTAGGGGCAAGGCCCCTACCGAGCTAGCGGATAACGCCAAGGATTGTGACTGGCGAGGGAAGGGCAGGAAAGGCAAGAAGTGCTACGACGACGAAATCATCACGGCGGTCAACCGAATCAACAAATGAAAGATCGACAGGAGAAACCCCGTCAGCTTTGAAAAGCTGATGAAAAGCCTATGTCGCAACCATGGCTACCCCGTCAAGCACACCCTCGAGGACTGTGACCTCATGAAACGCTACCTCAAGGGTGAGTACGAGCCCGATGGCAAAAGAAAGCCTGACGAACCCGCCGATGAAAAGGAGAAGGCGGACACCTTCCCGACCCGAAAGGGTGCCTCATGATCAGGCCCACGGCTTACGAGTCCAAGCGCAGGCAGAGACTCACGGCCCGGGAGATCAACGCAACCATCTCTCTAGGGGAAGCAATCCCCACTTTCTTGAAATGGTCGGAGGCCACGATTACATTTGACAGACCCGACCACCCCGATTACATCCCTTAGCCGGGTCACTTTCCCCTTGTCGTCAACTAGATTGTCGGCAAGACGCACCTGACCAAGGTACTCATGGATGGCAGGAGTGGCCTAAACCTCCTATACACCAAGACGTATGATGCCATGGGACTGTCGCGATCCGCGGTACGGCCAAACGGTGCCCCATTCCACGAGGTTGTACCTGGGATCCAGGCCATACCCCTCGGTCAGGTCGACCTGCCCGGCGGTGCCATTCAGCCGGCGTGACAACTTCCACACAGAGGTGCTCACCTTTGAAATAGCGGATTTTCTAGGCGCGTATCTCGTGATACTAGGACGGTCATGCTACGCCAAGTTCATGGCTGTCCTCAACTATACTTACCTCAAGCTCAAGATCCTTGGGCCACAAGGGATCATCATTGTGGGTGGAGACGTCCACCAGACGCACCTCTGCGAGCAAGAGAATTGCGACATTGCGATAGCTGCGTGCCAATCCGCCAAGCCCGGAAAGACTCAGGCGGCCACGGCCAAGGTTCGAACTCTGCCCCCTAGGGGGTTCGAACTCTGGCCAGAATGTGGGCTCATTTTTTTCTGGTTGATATTGCATGGTCAACATTTAGATATGACTTAATTACAATACAACATGCTAATACCAAAAGATGTACATGAAAACATTGCTGAACATACTTTGCATGAAGATGATCCCGGATCTGGCATACGCAGTGCTCGAATATCTTCTGAGCTAACGATGGTCGCCAACTTCCATGCTTTATTAACTAACTCAGGGGTTCTTACATTCATACATGCCTGCAATTCCCAATACATATTTAGCAAATCCTGATAAACAAAAGCCACGTGTGAACATCGAGCCAAATCATGATGCTAAACACCATGCTTCGATACTCTATAATCGCTATCCAATTTTCTGATTACTCTGTATATATTTTCACTGTTTGCGTTGCACCTCCATTTCTAGTTGAAACCTTAGCTTAAGTAATATCTGCTCTTGTTGCATCATTTTTGTGATATAATGAATATATATTTTGGCTCAACTATTGATCTTATCAATAGTTGTTGCAATTTTTTATCTATGTGTTAAGTTCAAACTCTAGTACTTATTATATATTTTATCTTTTACTTTAGATTTTTTAAAAACGGATCCTAGGTCATAGAGTCTACTCTTTTACTACAATGACATAAACAGTTGTTACTTCTTCAAAAAAAAGACATAAACAGTTGTTTCATCACTCTCAAGATGTTGAATTTCCTCTATCAAAAGATTATATGTGTAGTAGTATTCTCCTATAAAAATACAGTGCTTATTACATTTAAACTATTAGCACAAAATTTATTGTCAAAGATATTTAAAATAATTTAAAATGAACCGTTAGTGTCATTGGCATGTGTTCTTAAGGAAACATTTTTTCATGGTTTATAATTTATTTTTATTGTTAATGAATTGTTACTGTCATTGGTATGTGATTTTTTAAGGCCCATGTTTTCACGGTTGATAAACTATAAAATTATAAACATAGTGGCACATGACAATTATGTTTGCTTTGAATTAATAGTGGCAAGGTAAACTAGAAACATATTAGATACTTTATAGTTATTTAATTCTTTTACATAATATCTTATATAGGTAATTTAATGTAAATTTGAGGGATATTTTAGTATTTCGTAATGGCAATGTGAATAATTTAGATCCGAATTAAAGCGGTTTCTTAATTTATATTATCTTTCATATTGGTAGAGGAGAGTAATTTAAAATACAATCTAACAGCTACTTTAATCATAAGTTCATAACCGTAGAGGTTAGAAGTTCAAATGTAGATTCAGGAGTTATGCATGTTTATCATAGTTGAAGCGGGTAGTTTTTTGAGGAAAAAACAGAACACATATCTTATGGCATAAAAGGCATGTGGATATGAAACAAACTAATATATTTTTAATAATAATATATTCGAAAGAAGGAAGTAATAATCATCTTTAGTGCTACACACGAACCAACGGTGGGTATGAAATGAAATAACCATTACATTTGCAAGAAGAAAAAAGGATAGCATGAATTCCTAGATCTATCAATGTGCATGCATGAGCTAGCAGTTCATACCTCTTCATAGGGTGAAATGATATCATTTTCTTCTAGCCATGTGGTCTGAAAAAAGGGACGTTTGGGATGGACCGTGGCTGCATGCACCAACGCAGCCTCCACTTCCTCTACCTCCAAAACACAGGCACCTCCACATTTAACTTGTGTGGTGACTCTCTGGAGCGAACTTCTTCCGAGGTTCTCCAAGCCAAGCAGCTTGTCAAAACCAAGCTGGGTTGCATCTTTTAGGTCCCGCACATGGACAGCAAACTCAAGGGATTCAAGACTTGGCATGATAGTATTAGAAGGCACCCTGCTGCTGCCGCTGCTATATTTGCACTCACTGCCCTGCAGATCAAACCAGATGGATGGACCAAATATCCGTAAGATTTTCAACTTCCGAAAGTAACCTTCGTGACGAACATTTATGCCTAATAACTTGGTGTCACTCGAATGGAGCTTAAGGCCACATAGCTCTGGCAATCTTGCAAGGGTTTCCATGTGCTGCTCTTTCACAACTAGCACCTGCACATCTAGATAAGAGAGGTTTGGAGCAAGCGATGAATTGATCTGCACTGGCAGTCTAGAGAACACGAAGCTTTTCAAACACAGATATCTGATACTCCGAGAGGAGAGGAATCCTGCATTGGTTGTTCCACCTTCATATAGCGTTATGCTCCCAAAGTTCAGGTCCCATATATCAGTCTTATGTACACACTCCAGCAAAGATCTCTCGCTGCTCTGCGTTAAGCCACTAATGTTCAGGTCCCTGATATGGTGCAGATTACCTAGCGACTCTAGCAAAGCTCTCTCCATGCTCCGACTAGTAACTTGAATATCAGTCCAGAGCACCCTCAGTTGGCTCAGCATGCCTAGCTCCTTCACAAACTGCATTGTAGCAGTTTCAGCAGTAGTGAAAGCAGCAGCAGCACCAGCATTAGGATCGAGAGCAGCAGCCAAAGCAGCAACAGTAGCAGCAGTAATAAAATCATCAACAAGGGGAGCTAAAGCCCTGCCAACAGCAGCAGCAGTAGAAGCACCTTTTTCAGCAGCTTGACAAAGAGGAATAGGAAGGGATATCCACAGCTCTTGCAGCGAGGTCAGCTTACCGATCAAACCAGCCGGCACTCTTGTCGGGTAACGGTAACCACACCGTAGGCAAACTAGTTGTGTCAGCAGCCCCACCTCGTCGGGAAGCTCCTTTACGCCACTTGTCCGTAAATCCAGTGTCTGCAGAAACTTGAGATATTTTACCTCCCTGGGCAGCTTGTTGATGTCTGTCCGTAGGTACCTCAGGTGAAGTGAACAACCAAGATGATCCAGCATCGTACCTTTGCCATCGCCTTCCACAAAAGAACAGTATGCTATGTCTAACACGCGTAAAACTGGGAAGCGTGTACAGAATAATGCACCAAACCTGCAGCCAGTGGCAATAAAGGATCTCGCTTTCTCCACAGTGATATTAGCTAGCTGATCACTTCTGTACTCTTGAACTCGTTGCATGGCTAACCTGCGAGTACAGCTCCCGGGAAGTAGTTTCTGCTGCTCATCACCATTCAGTACAGTCACAAAATTGTCTTTGCTGCACAACGAATGGATCAAATCATGGACCATATCATGAACACGGCAACCATTTACATACCCTTCAAATTCACCCTCCACTGGCTGGATCATGCTTCTATTTATTAACTCATTGAAGTACCTCTCCCCGAGCTCAAATAATTCTAATCCTGCTGCTTGTTCCTCATTGATGAAACCTTCAGCTATCCACTTCCATATCAAACTATTTTTCTCTATCACTTGATCTTCCAAAAATGTGTTTAGATACAATAAGCAAGCCTTTAGATGTGAAGGCAAATCATAATAGCTATAAGATAAAATCTTTCTGGTATTCTCTACATCGTCATTGTCTTCATGTCCAAAACCGATAGTGTTGTAGACCTCAGACCAATCCTCCACGGGTTTACTGGCCAACAAACTAGCTATTGTGATGATAGCTAATGGCACACCACCACATTTCTTTAAAACCTTTTCATATGCATCAGCCGATGGAATATTGGAATACTTCCCTTCATCATCAACTATTCTTGCATACAACAATTTTTTAGAGTTATCCCTAGATAGTGGCTGTATTTTGTAAGCTTGTCCAGCATATGTTGCAACTTTAGAAATACGAGTAGTTATGACAAGTCTGCTTCCACAGGTACTTTCTTTCAGAGCACATCTAATTAACTTCCATGATTCCTTGTCCCATATATCATCAATAACAATGAACCACCTACACATCCACATGACAGCTGAGCCATGAGACTGTACTTATATGAGAAAGTATATAAAGAAGAAGAATGGCATTGTCAGCCATAGAAAAGTTGGTGGTTGCTACATATACATATATTATTAAATGATTATAGAAAAATGCAATCTTCCATGCTATCACTTGGGTAGATATTGGTACATGCTATAGTTTGGCTGGATACTGGTACATATTTGTTAATATCAAAAGAACTGACATGTACATTTTTTGGGGATAACAATCTAGTATAAATTTGTTTAAATAATATGACTATAGCAGGATTTTGCATGCAATTGAGGGGCTATACTAATAACTAATACACACATGTTTGTGAAATTAAATAGATTTGTATCTTACACAACTGCTTATGCATCTTGATGATAATAATATATAGGCATTTACTTTTCTGTGACTGAAATTAAAAGTATCTATGTAAGATGTCACCTGCATTGGGTTGGTGATTATCACTACTGAAATCTGTTGCTTTGCCGAGTGGCTAGAACACTCGGCAAAGCCTCAAAAACACTTGGCAAAGGCTTTGCCGAGTGTAACACTCGGCAAAGAGCGCTCGGTAAAAATCCTGTCGGCAAAGGGCTCTTTGCCGAGTGTGTTTATCGGGCACTCGGCAAAGGCTTTGCTGAGTGCCCGACACTCGGCAAAGATCGAAACGAAAAAATCATCAAAAAATAGCAAAAAAAAAATTTACGAGGAGAGGCCCCCACCTAGGCCACACACAGCAGCCACAACATTTTTTTCCAAACTTTGCGCCCATCAGGATTCGAACCACATACCTCACGCATGGGTACGCACGCGAGCCCCTCTACCACTGCGTCCCTCTTTCATTTGTGTCTATAAGACGTTTTTTATTTTTCATATATTGTACTAAAATGAGTGTAAATTGCTTATTTGAGGCTCTAAACGAATTCAAATCAAAAAGTTGTCAACTACAAAGTTTTATAACTTTTTGAGATCTACAACTTTCATTTAGGAAGTTTTTCCATCCGAGGTTGTTTAAAAAATTTTGAATTTCAAATTTGAAAATTCAAACGTACTTTTGCATGACAAAATGATTTCAAATGAAAAACTTGTTAACTACAAAGTTTCATAACTTCTCGAGATCTATAACTTTTGTTTTTGGTGTTTTTCCATCTGAGGTCATTTGAAAAATTCGAATTTTAAAATTTTGAAATTCAAACGTAGTTTTGCATGACAAGATGAACTCAAATGAAAAAATTGTCAACTACAAAGTTTCATATCTTTTCGAGATCTACAACTTTTATTTAGATTGTTTTCCATTTGAGGTCTTTTGAAAAATTCAAATTTTAAATTTTAAAATTTAGATGCAGTTTTGTATGGCAAGATGATTTCAAATGAAAAAGTTTTTAACTACAAAGTTTCATAAATTTTCAAGATCTACAAAGTTTATTTTGGTTGTTTGATCATTTGTATATCCGACATGGTGATTCTAACATTATTTACAAATCGTATATATCTCTCTTGTAGTTTCATAAACTACAAGAGAGAGATCTAAAATTTATGAACAAATTTACTTTTATTTTCTCGTATGAAGAAATGACCTAAATAAAAAATATTCATCTTGATGAGTTCTACAACTTTCTAGTTGAAAACTTTTTCATTTGAGTTAATTTACTGCTTCAAATTTTAATTTGAAATTTATCTTTGCCAAGTGCATAAAAAAAGCACTCGGCAAAGACCTTCTTTGCCGAGTGTCAAGAAAAAATACTCGGCAAAGAAGGCTCTTTGCCGAGCGCCGAAAAAAACACTCGGCCGAGTGTTTTTTCGGCGCTCGGCAAAGAGCCTTCTTTGCCGAGTGTTTTTTTCGGCGCTCGGCAAAGAGCCTTCTTTGCCGAGTGTTTTGTTTTGCCGAGTGTTTTTTATCTGGCACTCGGCAAAGAGCTTCTTTGTCGAGTGCCCGAAAAAAAACACTCGGCAAATCATTTAGCACCCGGCAAAGTTCCATTCTCCGGTAGTGTATACTCATACCTCTTTTTCTCGGTGAATTCGTTGAGTTTGTCCATGAGCTGCTTTTCATCCAAACCCTCCAGTTTGGAAGGCTGTTCTTTGTCGTCAAGGCCAATGAGAATGTCTCTAAGGACCTTCTTCATGTCAGGATTCTTACCCACTGGAACAAAAGCCCCACATTCGAAACAAGGTTTCAGCCGGTCATAGACAGCTTTGGCAAGAGTTGTCTTGCCGATTCCTCCAAATCCAACGACAGAGACTATCTTCATCTTGTTATTATCCTCAGAAGACACATCACCATGGCCACCCGGCCCTAGGGACAGCATATCTATGAGCTCATCCCTTGGACCCTCAATGCCAACAAGATCCGCCGCCCTTTTGTATACGCGAGGATCGATGGTATTTGCAGCTTCATGGTTGACGACAATGCTGTCCAGTGTGTACCTTCCACGCCTTGCTGCTACCTCGTCGAGCTTCTCGTAGATGTCCTGGATCAAGGTAGAGATCTTGCGGCGAGCCTTGGTCTTCTTGAACAACTTTCCCACTTTTTTCCGGAGGCGCCGGACCATCTGTGGCTTGGTAGGCTCGGGTGCATCGACGTCGACACTCACCAAGAATGCGTCGGCGATGTCCTCCATGTCATAGGATGCCTCCCTGACATCGCGCGCCCAGAGCCTGACCAGCTCGTCGAGCTGCTCCGGTGGCACGTCGCAGATCTTGCGGAGGACGGCGTGCACCACCTCGAGCTCCCGCGAGAGAGACCTGATCTTCTCCCTCACGCCCTTCTGCAGGCCATACTCCTCCTTGAGCAGCTCAACCAGCTTGCGAAGCAGGCTCCCCATCACCCCCGTCACCAGCCCCATCCTTGTAAAGTTGCAAAGCTCGCTTGATCGTAGACAGCGAGGAAGGCTCACTCGCCCGGATTCGCCCCCTGCTGCTCTTGGCCGGCCTGAGGTCCGGCCGTCCGGGGAGTCCGGATCTTCACGCCGCTGCGGCCGGTACGGGTACTGCTGTCCCTGCGGATTGGATGGTGGCTCGCTCGCCGTCCAGGACTCGACTCAGGATGAGGAACGGCAAGCAGGTGATCGAGAAGGTGACAAGGGCATCAGCAATGGTGGTGGTGGATTAGCATTCTTGAATCTTGAGAGACAGAGCAAGATGAAGGAAGAGCCCGAGCCGGCCAACAAGCCAATAAAAGATAATGCCCATAGAAGCAGACAACTTTTCCGGTTGACGAGGCCTTTTTCATTTTCCAATCCCTTGATTAACGTCGTCTCTACGTTACGTGTGGACCACGCGCTCACGCAGAGCGAGGCGGCAAGAGATACTGTAGCACATTGCACGAAAAAGTCAACTCTGGCTCATTGGTCGACGTGTCCCTTAGAAACTTTAGGGCAGCCACAATAGTAAGAGCTGGTTACCAGCTCTACGACAATTTTTGTAATAGTACTAACTTTTAGCACATATGAGCTTATAAAATGAACTCACGTGACATTATCACATAATCTTGAAATGTGTGCAATAGCTTAACTCTTGATAAGAGCTAGTTTTTTTCTCTCTTTTTTTTAAATATAAAAAAATACTTAGAGCTAACTCAAAAGTCGATCGTTGGAGTTGCCTCTAGATCCTCGTCCCAGTGTTATAAAATCGGCTCAGCAAATCATTTCTAGAGAGGGGCCAGCTTTTTTTACATAATGAATAAAGTAATGTTTTACACTTGTTTGAAGGAGTATAAAGTCTAACAAATTGCATGCACCGAGTTTAACATTAATAGTCATTGCGAAAAATAAAAGATCATCCACAAGTGGTCCTTGAGTTTCTCGAAGTGCTATAAGGTCAGTCTCAGTGAGAGTTTCATAAGAGTTTCATTTGCATTTAATAACATACTACATATGCATTTTTTATGACATGTCACTATTTTAATAAAGAGATAGAATAAATGAGTTTCATGGGGATGAAACCTCTCGGCATGATTAGCAACTCTGTACGAGTCTTAGAATTAAATGTCTATGAAACTATGGAATGAAACTTTGCATTGAGCAGTGGTGGATCCAGGATTTTACCTCAAGGTATGCCATTCAAAAATTCTCATATACAATTTGGTAAAATCATTTGAAAATTCGGTGATAGTTGTAAAATTTGATGTAATTCGGTATACATATACTAAATTACTACACAATAAGTCTTAATTTGAAGATTAAGTTAAAAATATGCATTAAATTATAATGTAAATAGATCAAACTCTATACTGGTAGTTTAAAATATAGGCATAACGGAGAGTAAGTCTTACACTACTATACTTATCTAACTTTTTTAGCCAAGGCTTTCTAAGGGACACGATGAATGTCATGATTAGAAGGGCGGGTCCCCCAACCCTAGGCGGCCTCCTGACGACGCCACCACAGCCGCCGCCGTCGGCGTTGGCCTCCACCCCAGCGCCGGCGCCACCCGCCCTCTCATCCCCCTCCCCCTCCCCCTCCCCCTCCATCTCTCCTCCCCTCCCCACCCCCGGCACCGCCGCGGGAGGCTGCTCTGCTGCCTGTTGGTCGGAGCCCCGACGACCTGCGCAGACGCTGACGTCGGGCAACACCTCCGCGCCCGCCACCGTGGCCACCTGGGCCAGATCTGGCGTTGGAGCGCCATCCCTACCCCCGCCGATGCCGTCCCCAACGCCGCCGTCGTCGGGCCCCGCCGCGGCGGGCATCGCCCCCGGCATGGCTACGGGTGCCCGCGCTGCTGCGCCTCGGCCGGATCCCGACCGGCCCGCGCCTACACTGCCGTCGGGCGCCGCCCCCGCGGCCTCCACCGTGGCCACTCAGGCGGGGTTCAGCGCTGGAACGCCGTCTCCGCCGCCTCCGATGTCGTCCCCGCCGTCGTTGTCACCTGGCACCACCGCGGCGGCCAACAGTCAGGTACCAGCCACCCCCGGCTCACTTTCTCCGGACGCGACTCCTTTCTACCTGGCCTCAGGTGGGCGCACCAAACACCGCCGGTGGGCGGACGACGATGGTGACGAGTCCAACGACGACCACCCTGCATCTTACGTGGATGTCGCTCGTCGCCCAGCGAAGGCGGCCACTGCTTCCACCGCAAGCGCCCAGGTTTGCCCCGTCGTGGCCTTGGGTTGTGGTGGAGCTGACCCTGGCCGGATGCGTAGCCGGCCGCACCCGCGGCTGATGTGTTCTTGCGGCAGCGCCGCAGCTCAGCGGGGCTTGCGCCCCTCGGCTGGGCCTTCCTTCGTCGCCGGAGATGCGCACGGCGGGGCTTCTTGCGCAGGTGCGGTGCATGGGCGGCACAACCGCGGGACTCGCCGGCAGCGACTGCGCCCCGAGCTGGTGCACGGCCTGCCTGCCCAGCTCATGGAGGGCTGCATCCCCGCCCGTCAGCGACAGGGCTCCGCTCGCCAGCGCATCTCTGCTCCAGACGCCGACGGCTGGTGTGAGATCTTATCGTAGGAGTCGGTTCATGGTTCTGGTGGGGCACGCCCCACCCACCCCGCAACGGCTTGTCAGCGGCCCCCTATGCGCTATCCGGCGGATCTACAGGGGAAGTGCTTCAAGTGTCTCTCCACCGCGCATAGGGTAGCAACCTGCAAGCTACCACCACGCTGCCTCCGATGCAAGGGATTTCGGCACCTCGCGAGGGACTGTAAGCAGCGGCGGAGGGGGCCTCTTCACAGCTCCGGCACAGTTGGTGCCCCGGATGGCTGGCAACGACGCCCGGTCCGGGAGCTTATCTTTGACAGCCGCCCGCGTGCTTAGGGCGTGACTGTCGATCGGCAACGGCACTCGGCTCCTGGCTGCAGCCAACCGGCATCCCATGGCCCGTCGGGCACGGTGGAGGCCGAGCAAAGTACAGGGGCGGATGTTGGCAGAAGATGACGCCGACGGCGGCGCCGGAGTATGCCGGAAACGGCCATCATCATCGGTGGCGACGACTTTGCCGCGGCCGCTGCTGATGTATGCTATCTCCCCGAGCCTGGTCCGTTGGGGTTGGAGCCACGCGTGAGCACGGTTCCCCCCGCGTGGATCGACCCAATGCTGGAGGAGCTCGCCGCCTCGCAAGTCATGCATCGCGCTGCTGACGCGCCTACGCGTGTAGCCCCGACGGCGGAGGTCTACGACGGTGTGGTCACAGCTCACCGGCAAGCAGAGGTGGACTGGGCCCGGGTCGACACCGCCGCTGCCGACGACGACGTCGTGGTGTCGAGGATCAAGCAAGGGACGAGGAAGAGGCTGTACGAGCACGGCGAGGGCGAGCTGGACAGGGATATGGAAAAGATGTACAAGCGCGACTACTGGGAGGACCCGGCCTACGTGCCCCTGCTGGAGCTCTCCGGCCTGCTCCTCACGCGCGCCGAAGCCGTCCTCTGCTTCAGCGACCGCGCGCACAGGGCCTCCGATGCCATCGTCGCCGAGTGGCGGCAGGAGCGGGAGCGCCGCAGCAGGGCTGCTGATGAGCCGGAGCCGGCCCGGGCCGCGGCCGCCGGCGAAGGTCGTTTGTTCTTCTGTTTCTGGAGATCAATCGTGGACAACCTAGCTGCTCTGCTACGCTATTTTCTAGGATAGGATCTATTAGACTAGTCCTAGTAGTACATGCATGGGGGTGCTGCGCATGCGCATTGTACGTGTATGCCAAGGAGATTTAATTTACTACTGTTGTATTAGTAGTATTTTGACAGTTATTACGTTTTCATTTTGCATCCCTTTTTCATTGTAGTTGACCACTTTTTTATTTGAATTAATCTTGTCATGCAAAACTACGTTTGAAATTCAAAATTTTAAAATTTAAATTTTTCAAAAGACCTCGGATGGAAAAACTTTCTATATGAAAAATGTAGTGCTCGAAAAGTTATGAAACTTTGTAGTTGATAACTTTTTAATTTGAATTCGTTTAGGGCCTCAAACAATCAATTTTTACTTGGTTTAGTATAATATTTGATAACCGAAACGGCATATAGACGCATGTGAGTGTGTAGTGCAGGTGGTAGAGGAGGTATCGCGTGAGGGAGAGGTCACGAGTTCAAATCCCGCCGACAGCGTAGCCACGAATTTTGCGCAAAAAATGCCGCGACTTGCGACTTCGACGGAGGCGGGCGGGCGCGGGCGAGTGGGCCCCTCCCCCGATTAAAAAAATTCAGGTTTTTTCGTATTTTTTATTTCGCGCTTTGCCGAGCGTCGGGCTCTCGGCAAAGGCTTTGTCGAGTGCCCGATAAACGGCTCTCGGCAAAGAAGCCTTTGCCGATCGAATTTTTGCCGAGGGCGCTTTGCCGAGAGCTGCGCTCGGCAAAGGCTTTGCCGAGGGCCTTAGAGGCTTTGACGAGAGCCTGGGGCCCTCAGCAAAGCAGCCGGCTCCGGTAGTGCACGTTCGGTTGTTCCGGAACGGGCTTTTCCGAGCCTAGAACTATTCCTCCGTAGTATAAATTTGTGAAGGAAAGGTTCGGCTAGGAATCAACCCCAGATAACCTAACAGAGCCTTATGGTTTTCAATTCATGGCACATTTTAGTTCGCCAACAATGAAAGTGTCCACCTCATTAGTCCAACACAACTAAAACTTAATATATGCAATTAAAGGTGCTACAATTACGAAATACGGTTGTTGATGCTGTAACACCCCAGGTGTTTATCACCAATTAAGTAGTGGGTTTAAGCTCAAACATGATAGATTAATGGAGATGACAATGTCAAAGTCAAACCTATGGAAATAAGCCCTAACCTAAAGTTGGATATTGCACCCTCGCTTACATATAGGCTCAATTAAAAGATATATGCTTGGGTGTTGCTATCAAAGTATCTTCACATGTCTCACCTCAATAACTATCTATATTGATCCTTGGAAAAGTTTCATGAAGTTTGGAATCAAAAAGTCACATGAAATGATAAGTTATATGCTCGTTTGGATTATACCTAAAACCTACCTCACATCCCATGGGAACTAGTGTTTGTGCAACATACAATGCAACCTGTGCAACCCATCTTGGACACATATGGAACAACCTAGTGGAACATGTGTAGCATGTATCTTGAAACAACCACATGAAATGACTATAGCATTTCACTTGAGTTCTATGTTTCAGTGCATGTGAGGCCTACACTTTTGTGCAACATATGCATGGTGTGTATGTTTAGCCTCTACTACCCCTTAACTATACTTAGGACACTTAATGGAACAATGTTCATGTTGATCATTTTTCCTAAATATGCTTCTAAGTGATGGTTGACCATGCATGGACCCTAGAATACTTTTGTTTGACCATTTCCAAAGTGTGACCTAGAAGCTTTGCATGACTGTGCACCCTTTTATAAAGTTGTAGAGAATTTTATAAGGAACAAACTTTGTTTAAGAGTCAAGTCATGAAAATGTGTGGGGAGTGCTCATAAAGGGCCCACAAGTCAGATTGAGGGCTGTTTCCAGCACTTAGCATATTCTAAGTCCCCTAATCGGCAGCATCAAGTCAACTTGTTCACGACATTTTATCTTCCAATTTCATATAGTGGCTCAATTAGGTTCCTTAATATGAGTTGGAGTACTGTTCATGAGGGACGCAATGAATCCAGTGTCATCATAATTGGAGTATATTTGGATCTCCAAAATCAGTTGCTAAAACTGTATGTTTGCAACTTTGTCGCTCAAATGACCTTGAGTTTGGCATGTCGCGTTCCCCAAAATGTGTTAAGTAACTTGAGTTGGTCCAAAAATAAAAGTTGGAGCTTACCTGTTGGGGAAGAACATATAGGAAGATGGCACCAGTTGCAATTCATTTTTGACCCTCAAATTGGATTATTGCCGTTGCTTTCAAATCACTGACATTGGCAACTTTGAGGCCAATTATCTCCTAACCTGTTGCCCTAATAGCCTAAGTGTCTTAACAAAAATTGTAGAGCATAAGGAGTAGAGCAAACTTCATTTGGGGCCCAAGTCCAAACTCAGCCCGGAAATGGCCCAAAGTTTGCTCCCACGTTGGTCACTCGGTTGCCCGCCACGTGCTTGGAGGAATGACTCAACGGGTGCCGGGTGTCCTGGGCGTGGCAAGCATGCGCGCCGGTGTGCCCCCACCTCCTCGCCAGACGCCGGTGTCCCCTCTAGAGAGGATGCCAAGCATTCCATTCCTCCCAAGCGCTCACCCATTGCCCTTGCTCACCCTCGTCGCTCTCCGTCGTCTCTCCCTCACTCTATCGCGCGTGCCAGAGCGCGCCACCATGGGCGCCCGCCGAGCTCCATGGCCGCCGGCACAGCATGGTCACGTCCCATTCCTTTTCCTTCTCCCACCGCCAGCCGCACCACCACCTCTACCTCTCCTTGCTGTAACCACCACGCCTATCCCCGACCGCTCATCGCCATCGTGTCATCCGGCCACCGACGCCATGTCTGCCGCCGAGGGGCTCGCACGTGGCCAGGGGGCCAGGGGCCACCTCCGACCGAGCAGTGACTGCTTGAAGATGCGCCCGGAACCGGGGATGCTCACTGCCACTAATCATCCGTCGTCATGGACCACCGTGCCGGAAATCGAATTTTTTCGGAGTCCTCTGCTCCGTCCCGTCGTAGGCCGCCGCGAGCAGAACCGAGCCGCCACCGGCTGCGTGTGGTCGAGCAACACCGCCCCGGCATGCGCCTGACCCTCCTGTCCCCGCGCATCACCACTACGGCCGCCGGCGTCCACATCGCCGACGGGAGCGGCAGGAGCCCGGTCTCCCCTGCTCTGCCGACGGTATGGAGAAGAAGACCGCGCCTCTCCTCTCTGTCTCTCTCCGGTGGATGACAAGCGGGCCCAGCGAAACAGCAGGTCCCACATGACAGTTTAAGAAGTGGCTCAGTTGGGGTACACGTTCGGGTGCGCCTAGCGATTTCAATAGGGCTGAGTAATTCCGATTTTTTTAATTTCAGATTTTATATAAATCTTCTAAAATGCATATCTCTTGATAGGTAAATCTAAAAATAGCAAAAGTGGACTTTTTAGAAACCTTGAGAAAAGATCTATGCAGTGGAGTCATAATATGTTACATGTTTGTAGGTATTTTCTAATGTCTTTATTTAAGTTTTAAAAATGCTCTAAAAATGCCTTTAAACCTAACCAGAGCAAGATCTGGAGTTTTAGACATCCAAAAATAGTGATTCTTATTTTGTTAATTTTGTAATGACATGTACTTGCTAGGAAAAATATTAAACACACTATTTGTTCACTGTTTTCTTAAGATTGTGATTTGACCGTGATAAATAAGGAAAACTACATTTTATATCTTGAGTCATGCTATGGATGTACTGTGGTATAGAATTCATGGTCATTGCTTACTGTATGATCAAGTTATTGGTTTAACTTGTTTATGTCTTGATAACTAGCTTATAAATAATATATAAATGATAAAATGGAAAATGTTGTTCCATTACCTTAGTATGATGTTTATCTATCATATTGATTCATGCTATGGCCATGTGTTCATAGAAAATATTGAGTTTTAGGTTTAACTTGCTCTCACATGATTTATTGCAATAGCTATTTGCCTTTTTCATAGAGGTTGATATACTTGTCCAAATGGCTTGAAATTTGGACAGTAGACTTTTGGTAGCATTTGTATGACACTGTAATTTTGGTAGAAATTATTGCGCACTTTTGGTAGGTGTTCATAATTCCACCTAATTATCTAAATAAATTAAGAAAATGTATTAAAATAAATTATTTAAGAAAGGACACTATGTTTTCTGGTGTTCATTAGTCATGTGTGAAATGTTGATAAAATTAGTTTTGTCCAATTATATGTTTGCAACATAAGTTAATAATTATTTCTTGCAAATGAGATTTCTGGACAGATCTGGAAACTTGGCAAATTTCTTAATGATAATGTGCTTTGTTGTGAAACTTATTTATACAAAAGTTGTAGATAATTCATGTATCTAGCTGCTGTTAAAATTTGGTGGCATTTGGCCATATAGTTTAGAAACTACAGCTGTTCTAAGTTGGGTTCAGATTTATGTTGCTCTCTGTCCTTCCAGGACATATTCTGTACCTTCTATATTTCGACCTAGTAAATGTTAGAATCAGGTTTAGATGTTATTAAATGAAATGTAGATAATTTCATAAGCTTTTCAGAATGTCTTCTTTCAAGTCATTTGGAGTTGTAGATCTCCAGTTATGATTAAATTACTTAGCTGCTGTTTTGATATCCAGAATGTAGCAATTTCTAGCTCTAGTACTTTGATTAACTTTGTCATGCTAGGGTGTGGAAGTGTGGCTCTTATCCTTGATGGTACTTGGTTTAGTACCCTGTGATCTTGTGAGACTTGTTTCTTGATTGATGTGTTTGCAATCTTCTATGTTATGCCTTAGTGAGGATTAAGTTATTTAGCTCTAGATGTTTAGGAGAACTTTGGTATACTTGTTTGATTACTTTGTTTATTGCACTTCTATACATTCATACATATGCATTGTTACACCTCATTTAGGTACGTTAGCTGAAGCACGTGAAGGATCTAAGGTGGAGCCAAACCCGAAGATGAAGTTGGTGGATCCATCCCGAAGATCGAAGGACCGGACAAGTGGTAGATTGGAAGATGCTCGCCAAGCGGGTTTTATCTGACATACTCTAACTTGAGTCGGATCCCAGGCAAGCCCCGGAGCATTATAAGCCTCCTACCTTCAAAGCAATTAATTCTATATATGTTATAAGTATTGTTGCATTAAGTGGTAGGAGTTGGTTGAAAACCTTGTTGCATTATATCATTCCTTGTCCAGATAAATGAATCCTTGAATCCTATATAGACTAGGATCGAGTAGATGCTTAGCCCTGCTTTAAGCGGTAGAAGTCAGGTGATTTCCTATCACCTGCGAGATATAGGGATATTCATATATGGCACGGTTGGCTATATTTGCTATCGTGGAATGGAACCATGTGTTAATAAAATGAAATGAGACCGGGCAGGATGACGATAGTGAAGCAACAAGGCATGGAGGTCTTGGGTGTGAATCTATCCCCGTCTGAGTCGTTTAAGGACCGATTCGCTGTACGTCCTTGAGTCATGTTGAACGCAGTCTAACACTTAGTTAGCCGGATAAGCCGTTCCGACCGCGAAGCCGAGTAATGTGATTCAGGCCGGGAATCGAATGGTAGGTTGCTTCTTGGAGGAGAGAAAGGATGTGCTTGGGGACATTGGCGTGAGACCAAGGGGGGTTAGAGTCCCTATCACCTGGCAGAGTGTCACCCTTGGGGTCGCGACATCATTCGGACCCGCGATTCCTGAATCATATGAAAAGGTGGCCTGTGCGACCCTGGCAGGGGTCTGCACGGTGAGTGTTAGAAATACCCCTCCAGCTGGATAGGAATTCGATTCAAATCGCCGTCGCTCCCGGTTAGTGAGCACTTGACTTGAGCAGCGGCAACGTAGATTCCATTAAATTGAACGGATGGTTAATTGGATCACGATGGAAAGGTTGCCTCAATTTATACCTGCTATGGTTAATATTGTTTGCTCCTAATAAAGTGAGTGCTCTAGTATAGGTTCTAATATAGATGATAGGTTAATAATAATTAACTTGATGCTTAAGCATTAATGATTGATCATCTATATTAAGCTTTTATGCAAAATGTTGTCAAGCCAGCCCACTTTATATCAGCCTTGCATGATCCTTGGTGTCACCTTATTTCTGGTTTCTGACGGGTAAGTCTAGCTGAGTACCTTCTTGTACTCAGGGTTTTATCCCCACTTGTTGCAGGTTATGATGTATCATGGCGACTGCAAGAGTTGGTTGGCTCCTGCCTTGTGGCAGAGTGTGATCATGGGCATGATCCTTCTTATTTACCTTGTCTCTAATGCTTTTGTTGGAAGTCGACCGTGGTACTGGCATATAGTTGAAATAAGAATAATGTTAGTTTCAAATTATTTTGCTTCCGCTACTTTTGAACTTAAGTTGTAATAACTATGTTGAACTCTGATGTAAATTGATTTACTTGTGAAATGAATGTAACATGTGACTTGTTATGTTGAATTACTACGATCTTGGCTTGTATGTTGGTTGGTTTGAAATCCCTCGTGATTTCATTGGACTACCGGAGTTATATGGGCTCAAGTGCGAGAATTTGATCATTTCAGTGATTATTTTTGTACTTGTGCTCTTATAATTTGGACGGTTCTGTTACAGCTGGTATCGGAGCAAGATTCAACATTAAACTTGTCGTATGTGTATTTAAAATAAAGGATTTGTTTTATAAAATCAGTTTTATCAACTTATAGCTATATATAGGTTTGTGAAAACTGAATTCTAAATTTAAGTATGCCAGTGGTCAATTTCCTTATGCCCATATAAGGATTATTAGGTGGCTTATATAAGTACTAACTTGGGGGTTTTTCATTTATGCATCTACGCCCAGGCCAAGGTATGTATGTGTGATAACTCTCCCACACTATGCTACCCAATGTGTCAGATTAGAGATAGCCTTCATATATGAAATAGCCATATATATTGCTAGTTTACTTTTATGCAACGTCGCACCTACGCTCAGGTAAGTGTGAGTTGTGAGAGCATGACCGTACAACCTGCGGTCTAGGGGAGAGCTAGTTTTGGTTACTGGATTATTTACATGTTACACACATGTATATATGAAGGTACTTAATTGTGGGTGATTAATGATTCAGGTAGTTTTGGTGCTACATGTATATATACAGGGGTATATGTACATGGGAGTACTTAGAATTTTACTTCTCTGCTTTCATTGTGTGCTATATTAGGAAATGTTGGGCTACAATGAAAATTTTCTGCAGGTACGCTAACCACGAATGCGTAAGTCGAATGTAGTTGACGACTAGCTATATATCGAGAGAGTGTGTGTTATGACACCGACATAGAACGTGATTTCCATCTTAGGTTGGCAATCTTGTGAGGACGAATAGGACGAAGCATGCATCTTCATGATTATTGCATTATGCATGGCTATACTCTTCTCACCCTTGTTCTATAGTGTGTAACTTGTGATCAATGTGTTACACTATCTTTCTTGAGTGAAAAAAATGCCTTGTTCCATGTTGCTTGAGAAAAATGTGTGCTTAGCCTTACTAGAAATAAGTGTGGCTACATGCTTGAACTTAGAGATATCCTCTAGCTTAGCCAAGTGGTGAATACGTTGTTCATCCAAGCGTTTGCCAATGCTTTAGACCTCACTTAAGTAATTATGGATTCTCATGAATGAATTAAATTCGTGTTGGTCTAAGGTAACAAAATTTAGAGCTACTAGAATAACGTGTTTGTGTACTCTCTTGTTAAGTAGAACAAAGGCAAGCTTTATTTTGCTTGTCGAATGTTGGCTGCTAGAACATTTTCTGTTGCAGTGATGCTTTCGTGGTCATAATAGTGTTTTCTGTAGTTATAGAGAATACCAAAATTATAGCTAACTTACACATCTAGCTTGTCCAAAAATTTCATGACACTAGGCCTTATGGTTTGGAAGTTATGGCTTTTAGAAGTTTACTGTCAGGTTTTGCTTATGCCCTGAATAGATCTGAATGCTTGGTTTGTTTGACCTGTGTGCAATGGAATCAAGTCTTGGAGATAATAGAAGAAGTATAGTAATTTTTTTTCTAAGCTTTCCAAAATGCTCTATATCACTAATTGTGGTGGTCAAAATTTCTAGTTATGAGCTTGTCAAGTGGGATGACAGAATCTGTCCACATCTGGGCAGAGATGTCTTCTTTGTTTTGTTTGGCCTTGTTAGCTATAGAATCATCTTAATATGATAATAAGAAAGTTATAGACAACTTAATAAGCTTTACATAAAGTTAAGGCTCAGCCTGGTTGGGTCCCTAAAACTCTAATTATGCATTTTTGAAGTTCATGTTAGTTTTCTGTCCATATTGGTACAGATCTGAAACATTAGCATTTTTGGTCATGTTAAACTATGAATTAGCTGTTGGTATGAGTAACTAAAGTGTAGTCATCTTCCTAATCTTTCTAGAAAGTCTAGGATCACCTTTGTGGGATGTCTACAATCTTAGTTATGGTTGAAACAAGTAACTACTGTGCTGCTATCCAGATTCTATGCACATGCTAAGTTGGCTCCCTTAGCTAGCATTTGTTTAGAGCTAAACTTGTAGTTAGTTCATGCTTGAGATAAATGCTTATTTTGGGTGAGCCTTGTGCCTTGTATTGGTTGCTTAAGCCCATTCGTTTGAATTTTCTCAAATGATTGCTTGATTGTGAGGTTGTATGTATGATTGTTATCTAGGTAGTGCCTTAGTTGTCACCTCGTTTATCCTCGGTGAGCATACGAGTGTCGAATAGCTTTATCCTAGAACAACGTTCACGTTATGTAATTGTATGGTTGTTGTCTTCGATTAGGTTTTCTCTCTTAGGAGCTTGAGCCTGTGGACTTGGTGGTTAGTCCTTGAATGTTTGTATCCATGCCTTTGCTTAACCGAAAGTCCAAAGTTTAGTTCTCCTATATGTTTGCATAAGCCGCGGATGTTTGCAACCCTCTTTGTGAAGACCCTTGTCGACTGATCTACTAAGTTAACTTCTATCAATGCTAGCTTTTGACCATGGTTCGTACGTTGCCGGTTGTGGAGACTGTACCCAAATCCATGTTGGACCTTCTGATTACCTCTCTCAAAGGTTAGCCAGTGTGACGCAACGTCTCTCTATTATGGCCTCTAAATCGTATGCTTGCAAATTCATGCATCTACCTTATCAATCCAATCTGTGCCATTTGAAATTCCTCATCGGGTGAATGTTCAGTAATGGTGTTATGAGTAGCAACTAATGGTGTCGCGACGAAACCGAGAGCCTCCTGTGGGTGCACACACAAGGTTGTGCTGCTCGGCACGCGCTGGTATCATGGTTTCTAATCATAATCCATTGCAGAACAACACTGATGTGATTTTCACGTGATCTTCTTCCTTGATTGTTTTCCCATATCTTATCGAAAGACCCTTATATTGAACCAAAAGTAGTAAAACTTCCTCCTGAAGTTACTAAGAGGATAACTTTTGAAGAACCGAATACTGACCTAAACATTAACAGACTGCAATAGGTGGTAGACAAGTGACTTTGCTTAGTTGTCCCTGTATTGACGGCCACCATCTAGTGAGTAAAGTATCTCGTCTCTGTTGGATAAAAAGGACACACAATATTTAATGTTGGACAAGTCATCTGTTGGATAAGAATCGATTGTCACATTACGCAAGTCTTAACCTTTGTATGCATAATGGCCATACCGTCGAAATCAACCATCTCTGGTGTGACTCCTTATCTACTGACTTCGATGGCAACCATCTGATTTGTATCAACCACAATTATTGTGATCAAGAATGAAGATTTGGAACTTTTTAGTGTTGAGAGACCACTAATTAGTTACCAATAGGAAGGTTAATCTCTAGCTAGGTAACGACTCTTTGATAGCTATGAAGGCTATGTCTTACAGAGCAATAACCAACAAGAAGTTAATCAACTAGCCACAACTTGAGTGATACTCTATCTTTCAGAGCCATGGAGATCAAGTAAATTCCATCTTGGACAATCACACAGATAGTGCAAGGTGTTCTATCAGCTAAAGTAAAGAATTAGAGAAAGTATGCCCTAGTTCCGATCTGTATCCTTATGCCCTTAGGTGCCACAAACGGTTTGTTCATAACTTTACTGATCGAAGTGTTGAGGAATATTCGGAAGCGGTTCCTTATCCTTGTAGAAAGGTTCTCCAGGCAGAGTATGCGTTTTGCCCTGCAAAAGTAATCTGCCAGTTCAAAGCGTGTGCATCATCGGGTTGATATATGAATTAATGGTCGAGATCTGCTGTTGGATGGCTCTTTTGAGGTCTCACAGATACTAGTTTACACTCTCTCATTCGCTTTTGCTTTCTCGTATCCCCAATGTACGAGCAGCCTTGGTTTCTGCAAATCAGTTTATACCATCGCGAATCAAAAGCAATTTGAAAAGTGTCAAACAATAGATTTCCCATCTTAGAGCTGCTATATGACCCTAAAGAGAAAGTCTCATGGTGAAAGGTTGGCCTGACAAAGTTGTTATGCTACAAGTCAACTCAACTTACAGTACAACTAAGTCACTAAGGAAAATTTTATTCAATCGCCTGGTGGTAGACTACTCCCCGCGGTTAAGTGAATAATTACAACTTTTGTTGTCCTTAAGGCCTCATTACATCTTTCTTAGGGAATTATTTTCCTAAGATGACATACTTCGGTACCTTATAAATGTTTTTACCCAAGAGGTTGCATCTGATTCAACCCAGATAACTGTTGTCTTGGATAGAAGAATCTTCTTAGGTAACATTTGACAGAAATACGAAGCCGACAGAGTCAGCCATCACATTCACTAACCCCTCGATAGACTCAGATAATACAGTGTTGTCATCAGAAAAAGAGAACTGCATGCATGGAATAGTAAGTAGCTTTCCATTAGCTGATATATGAATATTTGAACATTTATGACCAACATAGACCCTGTCTATTGGTTAGTCAGTATCCTATAGCCTCAGAGTATATTTGTCGTCTATGATCTCATCCTTTTGGAAGGTTGTGCTCAAACCATTTTGGTAGAGGACTGCTTTTCAAACCATATGAACATAGAGTCATTTCAACGAGTATACTTCTGAAAATTTTGGTCTAGTGTCAAGTTCATATGGCCTATGTGGTGCTCTTTAGAGAGTCAGATACTTGTGAGTGGTTCACTCATGGACCAAATGATCTCTGTACACTGAGAATGCAGTACGTGCTATCTTGGATTCCTCCCAAAGTAACAATGCTTCATGGAAGTCAATGAAGGAAATTCTTCAGACAAATTTTACCATAAAGAGTAAGTATCAAAAAGTGCCTTTGACCAAATTGTTCACCGACGTTGAAGCTTTTAGCTGAATGCTATAGCAGATGTTGGGAACTAGATAACGTGTCTCTCTTCCTTAAAAGATCTTTCATTCTGAATCTCGGGACGCGATTCTTTTAAGGGGGGAGGGCTGTAACACCCCAGGTGTTTATCACCAATTAAGTAGTGGGTTTAAGCTCAAACATGATAGATTAATGGAGATGACAATGTCAAAGTCAAACCTATGGAAATAAGCCCTAACCTAAACTTGGATATTGCACCCTCGCTTACATATAGGCTCAATTAAAAGATATATGCTTGGGTGTTGCTATCAAAGTATCTTCACATGTCTCACCTTAATAACTATCTATATTGATCCTTGGAAAAGTTTCATGAAGTTTGGAATCAAAAAGTCACATGAAATGATAAGTTATATGCTCGTTTGGATTATACCTAAAACCTACCTCACATCCCATGGGAACTAGTGTTTGTGCAACATACAATGCAACCTGTGCAACCCATCTTGAACACATGTGGAACAACCTAGTGGAACATTTGTAGCATGTATCTTGAAACAACCACATGAAATGACTATAGCATTTCACTTGAGTTCTATGTTTCAGTGCATGTGAGGCCTACACTTTTGTGCAACATATGCATGGTGTGTATGTTTAGCCTCTACTACCCCTTAACTACACTTAGGACACTTAATGGAACAATGTTCATGTTGATCATTTTTCCTAAATATGCTTCTAAGTGATGGTTGACCATGCATGGACCCTAGAATACTTTTGTTTGACCATTTCCAAAGTGTGACCTAGAAGCTTTGCATGACTATGCACCCTTTTACAAAGTTGTAGAGAATTTTATAAGGAACAAACTTTGTTTAAGAGTCAAGTCATGAAAATGTGTGGGGAGTGCTCATAAAGGGCCCACAAGTCAGATTGAGGGCTGTTTCCAGCACTTAGCATATTCTAAGTCCCCTAATCGGCAGCATCAAGTCAACTTGTTCACGACATTTTATCTTCCAATTTCATATAGTGGCTCAATTAGGTTCCTTAATATGAGTTGGAGTACTGTTCATGAGGGACGCAATGAATCCAGTGTCATCATAATTGGAGTATATTTGGATCTCCAAAATCAGTTGCTAAAACTGTATGTTTGCAACTTTGTCGCTCAAATGACCTTGAGTTTGGCATGTCGCGTTCCCCAAAATGTGTTAAGTAACTTGAGTTGGTCCAAAAATAAAAGTTGGAGCTTACCTGTTGGGGAAGAACATATAGGAAGATGGCACCAGTTGCAATTCATTTTTGACCCTCAAATTGGATTATTGCCGTTGCTTTCAAATCACTGACATTGGCAACTTTGAGGCCAATTATCTCCTAACCTGTTGCCCTAATAGCCTAAGTGTCTTAACGAAAATTGTAGAGCATAAGGAGTAGAGCAAACTTCATTTGGGGCCCAAGTCCAAACTCAGCCCGGAAATGGCCCAAAGTTTGCTCCCACGTTGGTCACTCGGTTGCCCGCCACGTGCTTGGAGGAATGACTCAACGGGTGCCGGGTGTCCTGGGCGTGGCAAGCATGCGCGCCGGTGTGCCCCCACCTCCACGCCAGACGCCGGTGTCCCCTCCAGAGAGGATGCCAAGCATTCCATTCCTCCCAGGCGCTCACCCATTGCCCTTGCTCACCCTCATCGCTCTCCGTCGTCTCTCCCTCACTCTATCGCGCGTGCCAGAGCGCGCCACCATGGGCGCCCGCCGAGCTCCATGGCCGCCGGCACAGCATGGTCGCGCCCCATTCCTTTTCCTTCTCCCACCGCCGGCCGCACCACCACCTCTACCTCTCCTTGCTGTAACCACCACGCCTATCCCCGACCGCTCATCGCCACCGTGTCATCCGGCCACCGACGCCATGTCTGCCGCCGAGGGGCTCGCACGTGGCCAGGGGGCCAGGGGCCACCTCCGGCCGAGCTGTGACTGCTTGAAGATGCGCCCGGAACCGGGGATGCTCACTGCCACTAATCATCCGTCGTCATGGACCACCGTGTCGGAAATCGAATTTTTTTTGGAGTCCTCTGCTCCGTCCCATCGTAGGCCGCCGCGAGCAGAACCGAGCCGCCACCGGCTGCGTGTGGTCGAGCAACACCGCCCCGGCATGCGCCTGACCCTCCTGTCCCCGCGCATCACCACTACGGCCGCTGGCGTCCACCTCGCCGACGGGAGCGGAAGGAGCCTGGTCTCCCCTGCTCTGCCGACGGTATGGAGAAGAAGACCGCGCCTCTCCTCTCTGTCTCTCTCTGGTGGATGACAAGCGGGCCCAGCGAAACAGCAGGTCCCACATGACAGTTTAAGAAGTGGCTCAGTTGGGGTACACGTTCGGGTGCGCCTAGCGATTTCAATAGGGCTGAGTAATTCCGATTTTTTTTAATTTCAGATTTTATGTAAATCTTCTAAAATGCATATCTCTTGATAGGTAAATCTAAAAATAACAAAAGTGGACTTTTTGGAAACCTTGAGAAAAGATCTATACAGTGGAGTCATAATATGTTACATGTTTGTAGGTATTTTCTAATGTCTTTATTTAAGTTTTAAAAATGCTCTAAAAATGCCTTTAAACCTAACCAGAGCAAGATCTGGAGTTTTAGACATCCAAAAATAGTGATTCTTATTTTGTTAATTTTGTAATGACATGTACTTGCTGGGAAAAATATTAAACACACTATTTGTTCACTGTTTTCTTAAGATTGTGATTTGACCGTGATAAATAAGGAAAACTACATTTTATTAATTGTTACTTTATATCTTGAGTTGTGTTGCTCCAATTGATGTGAAATTTTTATGGTAGGCTTGTCATGCTATGGATGTACTGTGGTATAGAATTCATGGTCATTGCTTACTGTATGATCAAGTTATTGGTTTAACTTGTTTATGTCTTGATAACTAGCTTATAAATAATATATAAATGATAAAATGGAAAATGTTGTTCCATTACCTTAGTATGATTTTTATCTATCATATTGATTCATGCTATGGCCATGTGTTCATAGAAAATATTGAGTTTTAGGTTTAACTTACTCTCACATGATTTATTGCAATAGCTATTTGTCTTTTTCATAGAGGTTGATATACTTGTCCAAATGGCTTGAAATTTGGACAGTAGACTTTTGGTAGCATTTGTATGACACTGTAATTTTGGTAGAAATTATTGTGCACTTTTGGTAGGTGTTCATAATTCCACCTAATTATCTAAATAAATTAAGAAAATATATTAAAATAAATTATTTAGGAAAGGACACTATGTTTTCTGGTGTTCATTAGTAATGTGTGAAATGTTGGTAAAATTATTTTTATCCAATTATATGTTTGCAACATAAGTTAATAATTATTTCTTGCAAATGAGATTTCTGGACAGATCTGGAAACTTGGTAAATTTCTTAATGATAATGTGCTTTGTTGTGAAACTTATTTATACAAAAGTTGTAGATAATTCATGTATCTAGCTGCTGTTAAAATTTGGTGGCATTTGGCCATATAGTTTAGAAACTACAGCTGTTCTAAGTTGGGTTCAGATTTATGTTGCTCTCTGTCCTTCCAGGACATATTCTGTACCTTCTGTATTTCGACCTGGTAAATGTTAGAATCAGGTTTAGATGTTATTAAATGAAATGTGGATAATTTCATAAGCTTTTCAGAATGTCTTCTTGCAAGTCATTTGGAGTTGTAGATCTCCAGTTATGATTAAATTACTTAGCTGCTGTTTTGATGCCCAGAATGTAGCAATTTCTAGCTCCAGTACTTTAATTAACTTTGTCATGCTAGGGTGTGGAAGTGTGGCTCTTATCCTTGATGGTACTTGGTTTAGTACCCTGTGATCTTGTGAGACTTGTTTCTTGATTGATGTGTTTGCAATCTTCTATGTTATGCCTTAGTGAGGATTAAGTTATTTAGCTCTAGATGTTTAGGAGAACTTTGGTATACTTGTTTGATTACTTTGTTTATTGCACTTCTATGTATTCATACATATGCATTGTTGCACCTTATTTAGGTACGTTAGCTGAAGCACGTGAAGGATCTAAGGTGGAGCCAAACCCGAAGATGAAGTTGGTGGATCCATCCCGAAGATCGAAGGACCGGACAAGTGGTAGATTGGAAGATGCTCACCAAGCGGGTTTTATCTGACATACTCTAACTTGAGTCGGATCCCAGGCAAGCCCCGGAGCATTATAAGCCTCCTACCTTCAAAGCAATTAATTCTATATATGTTATAAGTATTGTTGCATTAAGTGGTAGGAGTTGGTTGAAAACCTTATTGCATTATATCATTCCTTGTCCAGATAAATAAATCCTTGAATCCTACATAGACTAGGATCGAGTAGATGCTTAGCCCTGCTTTAAGCGGTAGAAGTCAGGTGATTTTCTGTCACCTGCGAGATATAGGGATATTCATATATGGCACGGTTGGCTATATTTGCTATCGTGAAATGGAACCATGTGTTAATAAAATGAAATGAGACCGGGCGGGATGACGATAGTGAAGCAACAAGGCATGGAGGTCTTGGGTGTGAATCTATCCCCGTCTGAGTCATTTAAGGACCGATTCGCTGTACGTCCTTGAGTCATGTTGAACGCAGTCTAACACTTAGTTAGCCGGATAAGCCGTTCCGACCGCGAAGCCGAGTAATGTGATTCAGGCCAGGAATCGAATGGTAGGTTGCTTCTTGGAGGAGAGAAAGGATGTGCTTGGGGACATTGGCGTGAGACCAAGGGGGGTTAGAGTCCCTATCTCCTGACAGAGTGTCACCCTTGGGGTCGCGACATCATTCGGACCCGCGATTCCTGAATCATATGAAAAGGTGGCCTGTGCGACCCTGGCAGGGGTCTGCACGGTGAGTGTTAGAAATACCCATCCAGCTGGATAGGAATTCGATTCGAATCGCCGTCGCTCCCGGTTAGTGAGCACTTGACTTGAGCAGCGGCAACGTAGATTCCATTAAATTGAACGGATGGTTAATTGGATCACGATGGAAAGGTTGCCTCAATTTATACCTGCTATGGTTAATATTGTTTGCTCCTAATAAAGTGAGTGCTCTAGTACAGGTTCTAATATAGATGATAGGTTAATAATAATTAACTTGATGCTTAAGCATTAATGATTGATCATCTATATTAAGCTTTTTATGCAAAATGTTGTCAAGCCTGCCCACTTTATATCAGCCTTGCATGATCCTTGGTGTCACCTCTGGTTTCTGACGGGTAAGTCTAGCTGAGTACCTTCTTGTACTCAGGGTTTTATCCCCACTTGTTGCAGGTTATGATGTATCATGACGACTGCAAGAGTTGGTTGGCTCCTGCCTTGTGGCAGAGTGTGATCATGGGCATGATCCTTCTTATTTACCTTGTCTCTAATGCTTTTGTTGGAAGTCGACCGTGGTACTGGCATATAGTTGAAATAAGAATAATGTTAGTTTCAAATCATTTTGCTTCCGCTACTTTTGAACTTAAGTTGTAATAACTATGTTGAACTCCGATGTAAATTGATTTACTTGTGAAATGAATGTAACATGTGACTTGTTATGTTGAATCACTACGATCTTAGCTTGTATGTTGGTTGGTTTGAAATCCCTCGTGATTTCATTGGACTACCGGAGTTATATGGGCTCAAGTGCGAGAATTTGATCATTTCGGTGATTGTTTTTGTACTTGTACTCTTATAATTTGGACGGTTCTGTTACAGATGTCGAGTTAGGTCAATACACCGATAAGGTGCTAGATCGCTCGATGTAGGGTCTAGCAGACTTTTAGGTCAGCCGGTGCCAAGGCTTTGCCCACACCTAGACCTTGTACCTCCAACAATGATCGTGATACGCAAGACATGTCGCCGGAGAAGCCTCATTGGGAGCCCGATACGCAAGACACTCCAACGAGGTCTCTTGAAACCCGAAACCCCAAATGCCCTGGAGGGACCCTGTCGGGGCATGCAGCGGCTATGGGCTACCCTATCTGGCCTGACCGGTCATTGATCCTCTAGCCATGCAACACCGACGACGACAAAGAAGAATGAGAGAAGTAGATGGGAAAAGAGAGGGTGAAAGGAGGTAGTGGATGTGTTTTTGATGATTGGAAGTTGGGGTCCTCAATCAGCCGTGATCCTCTCATATATGTAGAGAAGGTGGTCTTATCTCAGTAGAAAACAAGTCCACAATGTGTTCTCCAAGTTTCCCACACCAAAATAGATCCAAAAACCAATTTGGAAACAAATCGGTTTCGTAATTAGCAGAAAAAATCGGCCTAGCCAACTTCGTAATAGGTTAGGTCGGGTTTCATGGGGCCAAGCGCTGTGACCGGCCCAGCAACACGCAAGCTAACCTGGCCGACTTTGGGCCCAACCTGGCCGGATATGGACACCCGGTTTGGCCGGCTTTGGTGGCCGGCCTGGATGGCTTAAGATAGGGCAGCGCCGTCTTCTTCTTCTTTTGAATTGCGTGCATTGTGCTTTGAATTGCATGCACAAAATATTTTCCAGCATGTCCTCAAATCAGGACCTTGATGGTGCAGCCCAATTTCCATGCCGGGACATTTTTGTGTGTCAACGTGTAACAATCTGGGGTTTTGTAACACAAAAATATGAACATTTTTTAAAAAAAATCCTGCAATGTGTGGAGCATGTAGCCGCTAGGTTAAACCTAGGCCAACATTTTTTCCTTCTCAACCTAACTTCAAATCACAACTTTAGAATTGTTTTTACAACAAGCCACTTATATTGAAGTTGACCAAGTCAACAACATGACAAAAGGTATTTTCCAACTAAAATGTTTTCAGAAGAAATAAAAACTTGGGTTCACTCACGATTTCTATTTTCCTAAAACAAAACTCTAAATCTCCTCTCATCTCATTAGAAGGAAGTTTATAGAAACTGGACACATCTTGTGCATTTAGTTGGATGCATGCGTTGAGTGTTTGGATTTAATTCGGGTTTTGCTTAGTGACTAGTCTCTTCTTTATTAACCTCTTAGGAAAATGGGAAAACCCTCCTCTTCCCTCTTGGCTTGAAACCCTAACTATTAAGGTACTAGCCCAAAATTATTTGGCCTTTCTTATGGCAGGAAGGTGTGGACGTCGAACGACAATGCCTAGTGCTACGTACGGCTGTAGAGATGGCAGGCGTGGACGAACGGTGGCAGAGACAGTAGGCATGTCCCGGAGGTGGCTAGCGGTGGTGAGACGGAAGGGGGAAAGGTAGGCTGCAGTGCAGACAGAAGGGAGGAGGTACGGAGAAAGCGAGTTGGTCGCATACGCATGCTAGGACAAGACGGATGGATAAGGTGGGTTGGGCTCTTTGATAGGCCTTTCTGTCTTTTTATTTTTTTTATTTTATTTAAGTAATATATACATGTACGTAAAACGCCTAGCAACCGCCTTGGAAAATCCCTAGGTGCGCCTAGGCTCCCCTACGCTCCTAGTGGAGGGTCCCCTACCTAGACAGCTCCTAGTGCCTAATGCAACCCTGAGTTGAATGGTAGAGAAGTGTTATATGTGTTGAAGGGTCTTAGCTAGGTTTTAACCCTCAAAGACACTAATTTCTGCCTCTGTTAATGGATTTATGGAGTGGGGAAATTAAATAGCTGATTAACAGTGATCATTTGCCAGAGGCGGGCGCGTTGTCCGTCTCTGAAAATAGATTTTACAGCTTCTGAAAATGGTTTCTCTAGTAGTGAGAGTTTCATCCTGTTGTTCTCTCTTTTTGACAAATTTCACACATTTGTTTTATGTGGATGGGGTTTTACTTCGTTTTGCATGAGCGACTATCTTTACTTACACTAGTGGTAAACTTGTAGTCCCTCAATCCCAAATTATAAGTGGTTTTGGCTTTTCTAACACTAGTACAACAGAGCTCACTACTGGCGGTTCCAAAGCTATTTCTATAGGCGTCTGTCAGTACCGCCAGTGGCAAAGCCAGTGAAAATCGTGAACTTCATAGGTTGACAACCACTACAAATTATTTTCAAAAATTGCAAATCGGGCTCAAAAAATAGCAAAAAAATTATAATCTGAGGAGGCCCCCACCAGTTAACAGCCACTACAAATGATTTTCACGCACTTTGCGGCCAGCAGGATTCAAACATGTGACCTCCTCCTCGCGCGATACTCCTCTAAGCACTGCACCTCACACTTAATTGTGTCTATAATGGATTTTCTTTCTCCCCGTATTATCCTCAACCGAGTTTAAATTAATTGTTTGAGACCCTAAACAAATTCAAATCAAAAGTTGTCAACTACAAAGTTACGTAACATTTCGAGGTCTACAACTTTCATTTTTTGCTGTTTCTTCATCCGAGGTCGTTTGAAAAATTCAAATTTCAAATTTAATAAATTTAAATGTAGTTTTCCTTGATAAGATGACTTTAAATGAAAAAGTTGTCAACTATAAAGTTGCATAACTTTTTGAGTTCTACAACTTTTATTTTGGTTGTTTCTCTATCCGAGGTCGTTTAAAAAATTCAAATTTTAAATTTTAGAAATTCAAACGTAGTTTTTCGTGATAAAATGATTTTAAATGAAAATATTGTCAACTGCAAAGTTCTAGAAATCATCAAGATCTACAACTTTCAGTGTTCATCTTTTCATGTGACTTAGTTTGAACAATTCAAATTTTAAATTTCAAAAAATGAGAACTTCAAACAAGATTTTAAAATAGCAAATGATTTTGGCTGCAAAAGTCATCAACAACAAAGTTGTAGAACTCATCAAGGTTTACAATTTTTATTTTAGTCATTTCTTCAACCGACAAAGTGATAGTCTACATTGTTCATAAATTCATAAATCTCTCACATAGTTTATGAAACTATATAAGAGATATGTCATTGGTGAACAATGTTTACTATGACTTTGTCGGACGAACAAATGACCAAAATAAAAGTAGTAGATCTTGATGAGTTCTACAACTTTTATGTTTATGATTTTTTCAGCTGAAATAATTTAATGTTTCAAAATACTGTTTGAAGTTGTCATTTTTAAAACTCAAATTTTGAAATGTTCACCAGAAATGATGACCAAAATATTAGATGTAAGAACACAATAAATTGATAGAGCATGATTTTACAAAATTTTAGAAAAAAAACAAGTAATTTGAAGATAGTACGAGGGAGAAAGACTAGTTACAAGTTTTAGCCAAAGATTAAAAAACGATATCAAAGTTCATCAGCTATTTAAAAATTTAATTTCAAACATCATTTTGAAACATCAAATGATTTCAAATGGAAATGTTGTAAACAACAAAGTTCTATAACTTTTCGAGATCTACAACTTTTATTTTGGTCATTTCTCTATCTGAGGTCATTTGAAAAATTCAAATTTAGTACTTAATTTTTAATATTCGGCGTCTATTTGTAGTGACGCTAGGTTATGAAAACAACTACTATAAATACATTTTTACTGGCGGTAAACTTAAGAAAACAGCCAGTAAAAATTGACGGTTCATGATGTGGACCCATAGTTTTATTTCTAGTAGCGCTTGCTCTTTCCGAACAGCTAGTGAAAAAAAAGGGTGGCACGAAGAGAAAGCACTGGTGTACTAGTGTAAGTGCATATCTTTATCTATGCACCTAGATAACGTTATGTCTAGATACATAGAAAAAAAATATGTATTTAAGAATGAAAGTGGCTATTGCACGCGCGTGCATGCATGAGCCTTCCAGCACGCACACCCCAATTAAAGTAAGAATCCAAAATCGATGCTTTCTGTTTTGGGCAAGTGAGGGACACACCACCGCACACACGGGAAGCAGGCAGGCTCACGCCCTGTCTGGATGCTTCTTTCCCTCTCTCCTGTTTTGCTTTTTCATGGTGTCTCCTGTTTTGCTTTTCCCTGATGTACCACCGGCACCATTGGACAGCCGGCCGATTCATCCAAACAAGGCAAGCCAATTCAATCCAAAAAAAAATAGGTACATACAAACAGCTAATTAACTTCTTCACAAACACCAAAACTATATAGTGATCACAAAAAATTGAACTAGCCAGATCTATTTCTAGAAGCAATTCACTGATATCAGATCTGCTACTAGAAGCAGATCTAACAAACTAATAAAGCAATTCAGTATTTTTACATAAACAATTCGGTTATTTTGCATACTCAATTCAGTTCACAAAAAAAATACTGCAAAATCATGCTTCTTGTTGCATAAGCAGATCTGATCCTACATGTTCCTATTACTTACTGTATAGATATTCATCTTAAGGTGTTCTTGTGTTTGCTGCTGCACATGGTTACTCCCTATTTGACAACATAACATGTCCATTTTGATGCTTGATGGCCTCGCACCTGCAATTAAATAGAAGTACATGATATGCACAAAGATGATAGTGAGGAACTGAGAAAAAAATGATCAAGCCTCAAATTTCAACTGCAATAACAATAGATTTTGTTACTAGAACCAATTCAATTGTTTTGCATCACTTGATATCGGATAGTACTGCAGTTTCTATTGCATTAGCAGATCTGACATAACTGATAAGCAATTTAGTTCTTTTGCATAAGCAATTCAGTTGTTTTGC
Source organism: Saccharum hybrid cultivar R570 (assembly GCA_038087645.1). Taxonomy (NCBI): domain Eukaryota; kingdom Viridiplantae; phylum Streptophyta; class Magnoliopsida; order Poales; family Poaceae; genus Saccharum; species Saccharum hybrid cultivar. The sequence goes on from JAQSUU010000426.1 coordinate 2,348,770, forward strand.
ATAATCAATTTAGTTTCACAAAAGTAGATTCTGTTAAAAAAAGTATTGTAGTTCCTACTACTTACTGCATAAGTAGATCTGACCCTACAATGTTCCTACTGCTTACTGTATACATATAAATCTTTCTCTGCCTGCACATGGTTACTCCTATTTGATATAATAACATGTTCATTTTGTACCATGGACAGCCTTAAGTTTTCAAAAACTGATAGACCATAGCTATTATAGAATCTGAACGACAACTAATAGCAAATACTGAACAAAACAACTGAACCAAAAACTACATAAGTTGGTGGCCTTATTTGCCTAATTAAGTACATTATTATTACCTAACAGGATGAGGATATGACCAATTAAGGTATGAAAGAAATTAAAGAACTGTCGTTTTTACTTCACGAGAGCTACTACCTGGTCCATGATAGCTATTTCCCTACTTTGTAAACAGTTGCAGCTCATACTCAATATATATTGGCAAGTAAATAGTTGTAATCTCATACTCTCTAAGCATACAGATATGTAATTTGCATCAAAAAGATGTTGCAATCCTACTGACGGAAGCAAAATCTATCACAAACATATCATTTAGAGTTGCCTGCAGATGAATCAATTGGGATGGAGGCAGGGTGCGAGCAGCGGGAGAAACATTTCGACAATGGAGTAGTCGCTATAAGAGTACCAAGTAGAGGGCCACCATCTCCAAAAAACTAGATGTCAGAGCAGAGCGGCATGTTCTGGATTGGAATCGGAGACTTGAGCCTCGACTGCTCACTGCAGGAGCAGAGTAGTAGATAGCAGATTAGCAAAAAGGCAAAAGCAAAGCAGGGCAGCACCTGGCGCCCACCGCACCCATAGAAACACAGACAAATAAAAGAACAGTGTGATTTAGGACAAAGTACATATATACAAAGCGTGATTATATGCAGAAAAAATGCTACCTGTTTTTTTGCTTTGATGAATGAATATATTTGCCCAATGGGGGTGAAAAAACTACCTAGGATCTTACATTAGTTTGCCTAAAAGAAATGAAGGTCATGATAGTACACTTGCAATCATGTTGGTTCATCGTGATTCAGAGTTCAGACTGAGCAGTTTCCGATTTTCAGTGACCAAAGTGTTACTTAACATGTGTCACCAACTCCAAAACATCCAACAGGTAATACAGTATGTAAGCTGTAAAAATTTTAGAATGTTCTGGGATAGTTCTGCAGAAATTCAGTTCAATCTAAGTGTGGCAATACGTGATGATCTCAGTGTCGAGACTGAACACATATGTACTTATTTACATATATTGCACACATCGTACCTGCTTTGTGCTTTGTACTTGATCTCCTCCTGCTAGATAACTTGGAACCTGCAATGTAATAATAGAAAAAAAACAAAAAAAAGATTAGAGAAGAATAATGTAAAATTGCCTAATGATTTGCATTAATTTGTCTTGACCTTGTCACAATATTGCCTTGTCAGAGTACGTTGAGTTGCCTATAACCAATGTAGTTTAATAACTAAGCAAATGCACATGTAGTCATATAAGTGAAACTAGTTTTGGGTCGTAACATGTCGGTTGCCTCAGCAGCACCTAAAAAATCTATCCAACTCATCTCAGTAAATACATTTGACGTGGTTCAGATACAACATTGGTGTTCAAATTGAGTACAATAAAATGCAAATACTTCAGGGTGACCAGAACATGTAAGCACACAGAAAAGAAAGAGGAACATGTAAAGCACATTTGAGGTGGTTCAGATACAACCTAGCTTTTCTCTACATACGATGAAGAAAGAGGGACAATAGAAAGAGATGCATTGAAACTGACAAAATAAAATGATGATATCCAACAATTTGTATAACAAATTATTCAGATTGTTAGATATTAGATTGCATCTGAATCGAGCTTATTAATCCTAGGCTAAATCACTGTCTGGAGAAGTTTCTTCTTGCATACTTGTTTGGCTCAAAAAATGGATCCTAGCTGAGTTTATCACATATCAAACTTCATTCAGGCCGCACACCATTTAATGTGTCATATGGCACTGATTATAACGTTAGGACTACGCCTCAACTGCAGTAGTCCAATAGTTCTGATGCTAACACCCTGCTCTAGAAGGGCAGCTAAAATCTTTATCTCAAGAATGAACTGAGTTGGGTTCAGAACAAAATGAAGATACAATGAGTTAGGTTAAGAACAAAAATAAAGATGCAAACTTATAAGCATCATTCTCCACAACAAAAATTCAGGTTGGTTATGCTAAATCAACAACCATGTCCGAAACACCCTTTAAAAGTACTTTTGCTCATTTGGAGTCCTGAAGTGCAAGGATCCAACAGCATATTGCTTAGCTCTACCAGAACATTGTAAGATTCACCTTGTGTTTAATGCCTCACAAATCACAACTAATGACCTTACATTAGAGAAGAATGATGAAAACAAATTGCCTAGTGATTTGCATTGTTTTGCCTTGACCTTGCCACAATATTGCTTGGTCAGAGTATGTTTAGTTGCCTATTCCCAATAGAGTTTAGTAACTAATCAGTGCACATGTAGTCACATCGAATTACTGGTATCTCAACTAGAATCCCTGATACCCCAAACTAACCAGCTGTCATTGGTCTGTTGCAGCCTACACTACACTACTCTAATTCACTGGAAATTAATATGTTGGATGCATAGATAATATACTAGCATGATGGTGTCGATAAAATCTATTCAGTAAAATTAGATATAACAATAAAAAAGAACTATGATCTAGCATCTATCAGGGGGTGCTTCCCCCTTGTAGAAAATGCAGTTCATGAGCGTTTCAGTTATATAATTTCAGCCTATGTAGAAATTACATGCCTATCTCTACTTGTTCTGCTAAGACCAAAAACTATGAAACCACACACATATGACAAAAAAAAAGGCAAAAATATTACTTACTTTATGCACATCTAATATGTTGATTGGGCTAATTTATTGGTTTGAACTGAGCAATTACAATATACTAATCTTAATGGGTTATGGCGAGGAACTTGCCTACTTAGAATGCCTCATGGCCGGCAACAAATCAATATCTCCCCTAGCCCACAAAACACATCCATAATACAGAAAAATCAATGCATGCATAACAGGAAAAATAGGCCCGGTTGAAAACTCACCTGAAATCTGCGGTTAACAAGAGGGCTGCGCTCGTGCCCCGGGACAGGGGAACCACTGCAAGGTACATGATATGGGGCTGCAAGGCGGAAAGGTGGTCAGGGGTGAGGTGCAACACCGCTGTCACCGAGAAGCCTGCAAGTGAAAACAAAGCAAGTATGCCAGATTCAGAGTACGAACTGAATAATCCACAACGGCCAAATTGCTGCAAAAAAAAATCTGTCACTATAAAGAAATAACTGTTGCAGCCAAATTAATGTTTGGTAGGTTGATCTAACTAATTTTGGTTGTATGCAGAGAGTAATGTCTGTCAATCATGATAGGAGGATTTGTAGGGATTGCAGAACACTGATGAAAAATAAAAAAAAGTTCCATGCACTAAAAAGGAATTCCTCGAGTAGAATTCAAGCTTGTTTTGTGTCAATAATCTGTAACTAACTTTAAGTGTCAGTATAGATGCTAATAACGATCAAAATTGGTGCAGTCAATTTGAACTAATTTTGCCTGATGTATTTAGCAGACACTAAGCATTAAAAAAAAGCAACTAGTGCAACAGCTCTCCGGTCCTCCCAGTGCTAGAACTATGAATCGTCCCTAAACCATGTGACGCAGACCTCCAATTGCAGGCAGAGGTGTCAATCCCTACACCACTGTAGTGCACTCTAGAACTTTTGAAGTCATGGCCACCAAGCTATTAGTACAAAAGTACTATTACACGGTACCCCCATTGCATTCCACAAAAAGCAAGCAGCAAAAACAGCTGGCGCCTAAAAATTAGCAGCCCTGACAAGCAAGCAATTTACAGCAGCACAAAGCTCAGACAGCGCCGACGGCCAAACTCAGGGACAGGGCACGCAGGGAACGATGGGGCTGCACTAGTTGCGCGATCCATCCCCATCCAACTACTTTCTGGTAATCGACCGCAGTGACACCATCCTAAAACTCCTACATATTCCAAATTTGATTGGGTATGTTCATACCTTACAATGTAGGTGCAGCACCAATTTTATGTGGACAAAAAAATCATGATGACCTACGATAATGTGACCCCCACCTCGCCTCCCGTGATTGCACAAATCCAACCGAAACACAGGACATCACGAAAAATCGCATGGGGATGGCTGGTCAAATCTGAAACCCTACCATGCCAAGCACTGCAAAAAGAGGAAAACATCGCATAAAAAAATGGGTGGTTTTCACAGACTCACCTTGATTCTGCTGAACATGGATCACCAGCAGCTAAGCTGAACCTTCCTCTGAACCGGATCCACCTCCCACACCACCCGATGCTAGTCGTGCAGCCGAGACGAAGTCTCACTGTAGGAGCCTGCTGGTTTGAGGCACCCCAATCGGCTTCGTAAGTAGTAGTGTCCGGCTGTCCAAACGAAATGAACCGCGGATAGTTGTGTTGTGATTGACGATGTGTCTCGTGTGGTGTTAATTACCATGCACTTTCCCTTTGACATTCCATTTACTACCTGCTGTCATATTCCATTTGGATCATCAATCACTTTCACTTGGCGTCGCGTTATTACATTGCTGCCCGGTATCCATCTCCACTCGACGACTTATTGGGGTGTCACTAAGTTCCTCAACGAAGCTTCTTTTCTTTCACAACATTACTAGTATCACAACTTAAAGACAAACCTTATTCTCAGTAGATACCGACCGTAAATTATGCGATTTGAACTTAAGCCCTTTATCTTTCCTACATAATCTGGACTTGCCTCATTGTTTTGGAATAATTTATAGGGCAACTCCAAGAAGAGATTAGCCGAAAACAGTTTCCAAAATTATTGATCTAGGTATTATCTCAAAAATAAACTCCACCAACAAAAAAACATAGACTACTCCAACAGGCTATGTAAAATAATTGGCACCCTCCTTATTCAAACCTGCCACATCCCTAAGACTTATCGGATCCATTGCGTCGACGGTGTCGGATCGGCCATGCTTTGGCTTGCTTCAAGGGTGACACCATGGGGTGTGTATGCCACTTGCCACCAATTCATTGTGGCTTACACCCCACTAGAGCTGAAACAACTGACAAGAGGCATGCTTGCTAGCCAAGGTGACCCTCGCCACGCAGCTCCCCTCCTGGCACTACGGAAATCAGGCGCTTTGCCGAGTGTCCAAGACACTCGGCAAAGCCATAAATACACTCGGCAAAGGCTTTGCCGAGTGCCACGACAGCACTCGGCAAAGAAAAGTTGTCGTGACGGGGCAGATAACGTTAACGGGTACTTTGTCGAGTGCCCCAACACTAGGCACTCGGCAAAGAAAATTCTTTTTTTCTTGAAAATTCTTTGTCGAGTGCCCCTCTGCTTGGCACTCGACAAAGATTTTTTTTTTTGAAAAATCTTTGCCGAGTGTCCCACCGCTGGGCACTCGGCAAAGAATTTTTTTTTGAAAATTCTTTGCCAAGTGTCCCTCTTCTTGGCACTCGGCAAAGAAAAAAAAATTAAAAATTCTTTGCCGAGTGCCCTCTGAGTGACACTCGGCAAAGAAAAAAAATTTGAAAATTCTTTGCCGAGTGCCCTCTGCGTGGCACTCGGCAAAGAAAAAAAAATTAAAAATTCTTTGCCGAGTGCCCCTTTGCTTGGCACTCGGCAAAGGAAATTTTTTTTTAAAAAAATCTTTACCGAGTGCCCTCTTTGTGGCACTCGGCAAAGAAAAAAATTTGAAAATTCTTTGCCGAGTGCCTTCCTCCCTGGCACTCGGCAAAGCTGGGAAATTTGCCAAAATTGGCTTGCTCAAAATTTGCTGATACCACGGTATGTTCTTTTCCTAGCAAGAATTGAACAGACATAGAAGATCTATCATGACTCCAGGAAATGACAATGGATGAACAAACACACAAGATTAACATATATTTTTTACCTTATTATTAAGCCTCAAGTAGAATTGTAATAATACATTGACATAAATTTCAAGGCATACAAACACTCGTACAATTTCATTTTTTCTACAAAGACAGTATTGTCCCCTCTTTGATGAGTTTAGCAGTTTATGGTCAGGCTCCTTGCTAGTTGCTACAGAATAATTATTCAAATAACATTGCCAATTTTTTGCTAAGCTGTTTCTATAAAAAGAATGAAGATAACCATAAGGGATTACTTAGAGAAACAGTGCTATACTAAAAGCAATATAATCTTATACAAATATGCCCAGAAAACTACATATTACTATTACCGGTGGCTGGTTGAACATCATATGGCTTGAGAGTGAGGTTAGCTCCAGATACTGTTGGGCCAGTAATTTCCGGAAGTCGTGGATCATTTTTACTATCATATAAATATAGCAAAAATCATTAAATGGTGCAGGCCATACGTGCAATAATAACAAAATGATCAAAATTAACAAGTAACAAAAAAAAACCTCGAACCAACACCGTCTCCCAGTTTGGACCTTTGAGTAGCTGTTGAAAAATATAGCAGACACACCAAATCAATAATGACATTTTTTGAACAAATCATCAATAATAATATAACCAGTCAATTTTGAAATAATTGAGCGAAATGAAACTAAATAAAAAGGTACACTGTTCAAAACAAAAGTATGCAATCCCTGTTTGCTATTTGGATGGACCAAAAGATGATGTATATATAGAAATAAATAGTATATTGATACTAAACTTTTGTGACTAGAAATATTCAGACAAGAATCACATTAGACAATTTGAATACAAAATAAACAGGAGAGCTGCTTATCTTTCCATTAAGAAAAGAAATAATGTCTAAGAACAATACAATAGGGCAAAATCATGAGACACCCGACAAATTGTAAGAGAAAAACCAGTAATAAGATGTTTGTGCTAGAAACTAGAACTACCAAATCAGAACACAACTGACCCACAGGACAATACAAAAATACGCTAATTGCATATGTAATGTTATAGTCTTTCATTTCTCTGATGAACATTTGCTAAGGGAAACTAAATTTTCGTTTCAAAGGTAGGTAAATTGCTTTAGTAGCCAGCATGGATGCTAATGGTTCAGTAAAATGTGAGATATAAATAGTTTGCAAGAAAAATTAAGAAGGTTTACATTGTGAGATCTAACGACGATGATATTGAATGGCATCAGGGTCCCCTCGTACAGTCAAAAGCTTCAGAGAAATGGCATACTGTTCGCATGTCAAAAGCCTCTGGTGCCATGAACAGACCATAACAAAATTCAGTAAAACATTAAGGTGTCATTTGGTCTTTGCTCATTGGCAGTCATCATAATTTTACTAATGAGTACTTCTTCAATTGGAAATCAGAGTATGTTAATCAGCATTTTACTTTGCAAGTAATATAAACAAGAGAAGTCCAACCTGCTTCAAGAAGTTGATCTTTCGTTCTGTCAGTGTGACGTCAGTCTTCTCCTGCAGCTTGTGCTCAAGCTTGGATGAAACAGTCCCCAAGTGATCAATCACAGCTACCACGGCGTCACATATGTAACCCTTTGTACCCTCCAGAATCCTTCACATGCATGAAAGCAGAGCACACATGATAATTCCATCAAAGAAGAAGTGACGTGCCGTGAGAACCAATGTGTTCGTGGGGTAGCAGAATGAGGGTAGCAGACTAGCGGCGGCGGCGGCGCTGCTTACAGCTTCTTGTTGTCGGTGTTGAGGAACGCCTTCTCGCAGCAGTCCGCCGCTTCGTGCAGCTGAGACCGCAGATCCTTGAGCTCCTGCACGGCCCAAGACGGCAAGACACGACAACCCGTAAGCTTCCCAACAAGGCCGCGTCGCGCCGCGACAGGACACGACACGCCGAGCAAAACTGACGAACCGCTCAACGTACCCTAAGCGCGCCGTCCAAGCTCTCCAATTGCTCGATCTGGGTCCCGCAGGGCGAGCGGCCGACGCGCGGCGGCCGAGCGGGTGGCGGCGCGGCGGACGCGCGGGCGAGCGGTGGCGTGGCACGGCGGCCGAGCGGCACGGGCACGGGCGTTGGTGTGCGAGCGGCGCGAGCCCGTTCTAGAAGCTGAGAGGTATATATTTTACGTGCTTTGCCGAGTGCCCGCGATTCGGCACTCGGCAAAGTTTTATTTTTTTTAAACAAAAAATCTTTGCCGAGTGTCAGCGATCTGGCACTCGGCAAAGCCTTTTATTTTTTTAAAAAAAAGTCTTTGCCAAGTGCCAGATCACTGGCACTCGGCAAAGTTTTTAATTTTTTTTAAAAAAAATGCTTTGCCGATGCCGTCGATCTGGCACTCGGCAAAGACTTTTATTTTTAAAAAAAAATTCTTTGCCGAGTGCTCGCGATCTGTCACTCGGCAAACAATTTTCAGCGTTTTATTTTTTTTAATTACTTTGCCGAGTGCCCACGATCTGGTACTCGGCAAAGAATTTTCATCATTTTTTTTAATTTATTTGCCGAGTGCCACGAATCTAACACTCGGCAAAGAATTTTCAGCATTTTATTTTTTAAAAAAATTCTTTACTGAGTGCCAGATATCTGACACTTGGCAAAGAATTTCGGCAAAAAAATTATTTTTTTTTCTTTTTGCACCCAATTTTTTTTGCAGCCCTACTACAGTATTAGGAGCAAGATTTTAAAATTTGGTACATTTTTTATGTTTTTTTGCTGCATTTAGTTAATTTGTATCATTTACTTGAATTTTTTCGTAAAAAGCAAATTTGAACTGCATGTGCATGGAATAATGGAATTTAGCCATTCAAAAAATGATATTCATGCTTTTGAGTGTATTATGAGGCGCTATCTAGGAACGCACCCAAAATTTCAAACATCATGTTCACGAAACATGGGCACCGACTTGCGGGCGATTTGTTTTTAAATTCTATTAAATACAAATGAAGTCCGAAAATCACAAAAATTGTCAAGATGTCATGATATCGCATGTGGAGGCTATGATAAAAAATTAAGAATGTTTCGAGAAAGTTGTGACGTACGTTGCTTAAAACCCAGACAAACCACATGTGATATTATGATAACACATGTGGAGATGTCTGTGATAACACGATGTTCGAAATTTCGGGTGCGTTCCTAGATAGCGCCTCATAATACACTCAAAAGCATGAATATCATTTTTTGAATGGCTAAATTCCATTATTCCATGCACCTGCAGTTCAAATTTGCTTTTTACTACAAATTAACTAAATGCAGCAAAAAAAAACATAAAAAATGTACTAAATTTTAAAATCTAGCTCCTAATACTGTATTAGGGCTAAAAAAATTTTGGGTGCAAAAAGAAAAAAAATTAAATTCTTTGCCGAGTGGGCAAAGAAATTCTTGGCCCTCAGCAAAGTAATTAAAAAAAAACTTTGTCGAGTGCCTAACAGGGTCACCGTTGGGGCTCACCGTTTGTAAGGTCGTCTTTGCCGAGTGTAAATCTTTGCAGGGAGCTGGGCTCTCGGCAAAGACTTTGTTTACCGAGTGCCCGGCACTCGGCAAAGCGATCTTTGCCGAGTGTCTTACTTTGCCGAGAGCGGCGCTCGGCAAATAGCCTCTTTGCCGAGTGCCCGATATTTGGCACTCGGCAAAGTATATGACACTCGGCAAAGATACTGTTTCCGGTAGTGTGGTCGCCGCTTCCAATGCTGCCGCCCTCACCAAGGTCATGGAGTAACTCACTCTCTCCCCTACGAATACACCGCTCCTGCTATGGATGTGGTGTCTTCAGCGACAGCCTTGCCATCACAAAGGAGGGCATTGCTGCCATGTCGGATGTGCACTTCCATGTGGTCCACCAGGACACCTTCTCAGTGAACGCCACCGCAGCTGAGCTACTCAAGCACTCTGCCTGCAGCGGGACAAGCATAGCACGATGCACACTCGAAGGTGGCCACAGGTGATGCCGATGCTTCAACAAGTCAGGCTCGGTGGACCCATAGCTAGCGCTCGAGCTCATATGGTGCCATTTGCCGCGTCGTAGTGCTATAGACTGGACTTAAGGTGGCTACAACCTACGACATTGGGTATGCCTATACCAGGTTGCCTACGACGGAGGCTCCATGATGGCGAGCGATTTCACCACCAGATCTCACCATCACAGGGAGCACCTCCGTGAGCTCATGGCGCTCGAGTGTGGCCATGACAACGAGGGCCTATTCATGGCCACTCAGGGGATGCTAGGGCTTGGGTGCACTAGCTTGTCATTCCTAGCCCATATCTCCCACCACTTTGGTCAGAGCTTCTCATGCTACCTCATCAACCGCACCTCCTCATCGTCCAACACCACAGCAGGCTCCTATTCCTCCATGATGATGGATCTATGACATTGTGTGGAAGGGGCCCTAGGAGCGGGTGGGGGAAGAGGGTGCTCATGGGTTGTGTCGCAACGGAAGGAGACACCAAGCGCATGAAGAGGCTGGATGGTGAGCGAGGTTGTGTATCCAACTCTAGCAAGTTATTTTTTTAGGGATATAGAACTAAACTTAGAGAGGCACTCACACAATCTGTTTGGAGATGTTTTTTTGCCTAATACTAGCCATACTTAGAGAAACTCCAAGAGCCTCTTTATATATCTTTCCTAATTATAGGAATACATATTTTGGTGAAAGAAAAATACCCTCCAACAGCTTCTTTAAATATATCTCTAAATGTTGACATTATCCTCTGTTCCAGATTTCTTCCTAGCCAAAGATGGAGGCAATGATGGCTCTCTAGAGTGCACGCTACATATAGAAAAGTTGTTGGGAAGTACAGAGATATAGAAAAGAATGTTTGCTCAAATGATTCTCCAAATGATGATTTAGACAGTACATTTTAGAAAGACTCTTAGAGATGTTCTTACCTTTACAAAATGATTTAGCTCTCCTCTTGAAGTTGCTCTTAATTAGTGCAATGTATGGCATCTACAATATTTGTATGAACAAAAAGAAATGTTTTGACATTCTTCCAAGAACGAGTAATAACAAACTAGAAGTTGACATACTAAACTTTTTGTGTACATGATGCCTTTTGGATATACTTCAATTCCAAATTATAAGTTGTTTTGGCTTTTCCACGTATATAGCTTGCTATATACCTATAAAAAGCTAAAGTGACTTTATATTTGGAACCCAGTCAGTAGTTTCTTGTACATTTTCACTATGCTAATTTGAATTGGATTTAAACACAATAAACAAAATGAATCAATGAAAAATGGGGAAGCATCATATTGATGGTTTATGTCTCTACTGCGTAAAGCATTTGTAGAGGAGGCTAGCCTAGCTGCCTCTACATCTCTAGTCTCTAAAAATCAACAATTTGTAAATACGGGTGTCCAGTGGCTCTAAGATCTAGCCATCTCTAGAAACCGTTTTCCAAAAATCAGAAATTGGGTCAAAAATAGCAAAAAAAAAGATTAATATGAGGAAGCTCCCACCATGCAAGCTATACTACTAGTGAGAAGACAAAGGTTGAGAGTTCTATGGAGGGAGGTATGTCGACTAAGATGAGAAGGGAACCAGTCATTGACGTGTAAGGTGGGCGCGAGAAGGGAGCTACCCCTTGCATCTAAAGCTATGAAAACATGGGGAACTGCTTCGGCATAACACCAACCTATGGAGGAGCCTGTGGATGTGGGGAAGAAGCCTTACATATGCTCGGTGATGGTGTCATGGGACCGCCAGGTCTCACCAAAGGCATGAGTGTGGTTGGTGATGCTTTCTAGGAGCTACAGTTGCCGGGTCTACACCTATTGACCACATCGTATGTAGCAAGTCGGCCCATCTTCTCGTCTGGTCCAAAAGGCATTGTTATATGGGGCATGAAGTAGTGCTCATGGCAGTGTTAGTCTTGCTACTGGAAGCACGTGTCGAGGTGAGCTCCAAACTACCCAAAGCTGTAATAGAAGCTCTGCTGCACCTGCTGGCCCATCTGGTGAAGAGTTGTTCGAAGTAACCCTAAGGTGGTACCTGGTACCCACCTCTAGTTATTGCAGTTGTTATGTCTCAAGGCCCAAACTAGAACCCACCACCATCCCCACCCTAGTAGCATCCTCTACCCTAGCTCCAAAGACCTCTGTCGGCTGCTACTCCTACTACTAGTGCGACTGGCGATGGAGTCAATGGCCTCAACTGAAACTCCCTAGCGTTCCGGTGGGACTAGAATAGTGCATGGCTAGTTTGTCGATAGCCAATGAAGCAGGTCTTGGTTAGGATGGTCACCATAATGTAAGGATAGAAGACCAATGAGTGCCTCATATTGACCTAATTGTCCCTCGTCTGATGAAAGATTGAGGTGATCATGTTCATCATCTGTTGGCTCATGATCATGTTCACGATCACATAGTATGTGGACCTCATAGTATCCTTGTTCCCAGTCTTAGGAACCAAGGTCCTCCTCAACAAGCCAGTGATCACTACTAGGTATCACTTCATGCTCACCCTCCTCTCCATCAAGTCTACGTGCGTGTGTGTGTGAGTGGAAGATGACAACCTACTGGAGATTGTCGGTGACCTTTAATTTGCCAATTTATCACCGAAGAAATAATACATAGGAACTATGATTTCCATGACCCATTATCAGCGACACTGTGTAAATCGGCACAGGCCCAGTCGCCTCTAAAAATCGATTTGTAGAGGCAACTTTTGTTCCGAGCCGCCTCTAAAGTGAAATTTTGTAGTTGTGAAGGTCGGTTTTGGCTGGGCAGCTGTGCAACACTTTGTAAAACAGCACATGCCAGTTTGGAAACTAGAGACTTTGGCTGTCCGAGTGCACTTGAACCCTAACTCGATGGCAACTTGCCCGAGATTTCATGGGAAACTTGAAGATTTTGTTTGGGGAAGGTTTCCTATTATTATAAGATTAATCCGTATATTATCAGAGAACCATAGCCAATTGAGGTAATCCATACACAATCGATCAAATTAAAAAATCAATCAACTACATTCTTCTCCAATCTTTAGCTCTTCCAACCCCTTACTATCCAGCACCCCTCTCGATGAGGTTCTTCGTGGAAGATGTGTGTGGCCTTTTTGGACAAATTAAAGACCGAGTGTTGAAACTTGGTAGCCGACCTCCTCTCTATTTCTTACCTTCATATGCTACGTGTTAGGCCGTCTATGGCCTCGGATGAGCTAGATCTAGCTGTTGCGTGACTAGATTTCACATATCTCCTACTTTGCACTGACGACAGTTTTTGTTGCAATGACGGACTCAGGCTTGTTAGATTGTTCTCCCACCAAGATGGCCCAACGGCCACTTGGGCCTTGACTCACGCCCTGGTCGGGAGCGCTCAACCCATTAGCGGTTGGTGGGCCCCCGTCGCGCTGCGCAATAAAAGGAGGTGGGGGCTGAAAGCTCTATGTTTGGTGTTGGTAATTAGTGACAATACCTAAGTTGTGTATAGCATATGAGGATTAGTACATTCCAAGGTTGGTGGCAAGATGGACATGGTGATCATGATGGCCACACTTGGATTTAGATGCAACCCTACGTGATCAAGGCAAAGGTATATGCTTAAGGGTTGTGTTTTAGTAACCAAGACACCTAGTGGGTGTGGTTACATTATAGGATAGATAGTCGTACTATAAAGAGGGAATGACGTGGCTATTGAACTCCTAAGTGCCTCTAGGTGTGCATTTCATAATCATAGGCATTTGGACAGAACTAATAACGCCTCGAAAAATGATTGTGAAAATGCTAACACACTAGTACATGACGTGATCACTTGGTGGTGTTGGCACTTTTGCAATGGCGTTGGAGTTTGAGCGGTGGAGAGGGTTTGGGGTCCTCTCTCCCTCCCGCCGAGCTTGCGAGACGGGATTCGAGCGTTTTTGAGGAATTGAAAAGCTTATTTTCCTTTACGCCAATATCGAGATTTAGAGGCATTGTCACATGTTGTTTCACGAGATAAAACATGTGCTAAAGTGACACATATACTTAGTCTAACTCATATGTGAAAGGGTGAATCAAACAGAGGCGAACGGAGGTCACAGAAGTGACCAGACGCTGGACCGGACGCGGTCTCTGTTTGACCGGACGCGTCCGTCAGTGTTCAGCGTATGCACGTGTTGATCGGACGCGCAGCGCGTCCGGTCGGTGAGGGAGCTTATTGGACTCCAACCGGACGCTGGCACTGTGGCATCCGGTCAGTTTTACAGCACGTCCGGTCACTATTTCGTTGGAACGCAGTCTCTGCTTGACCAGCGCGTCCGGTCCGTTACGGGACCAGCGCGTCTGATCGATCCCAGCACGTCCGGTCCATGCAACGAGCATGTTCGGTCGGTGCTTCGCAGCGTAGCCGCTGTGCGATCGGCGCGTCCGGTCTGTTTTGACTAGCGCGTCCGGTCAACGCGACTGTAGCGTTTTCAAGTGACTAACGGCTCTATTCGAAGGGGTACGTCTATAAATACTCATTGTCCGGCTCAAGGCTCACTCTCTTGAACTCTTTGACATACTTGTGAGCACTTTGAGCTAAGCAACTCCCCTCCCACTTATCTCTCTTGCTTCTTTGCATATTCGAAGTGAGATTGAGTGATCCAAGTGCATTTGCTTTGTGAGATTGTATCTAGTTGGCACTTGGTGGTTGATTTGTTGCGGGATTCTTGTTTCTCTTGGTGGTTGTCGCCATCTATACGGCTTGGAGCAGCTTGGAGGCGTTGGCAAGAGTTGGTGATTATTCTTGGCCACCTCCGGTGATTGTAAGGGGTTTGTGCCTACCTTGGTGAAGTGCCAAAGGCAATGTTAGTGGATTGCTCGTATCATTTGCAATCTTTTGCCATTTGGTAGGTTCTTGTGGCGCCTTTTGAGAGGCTCGGTGTGAGACCGATTAGCCACCGAACCACGTGGTGAAGAGGGACACAACGGGGACTAGCGTGCCGCAAGCACGTGAACCTCGGGATAAATCTTCGAGTCATCACTTTCATATTATGATTAATTGATCCCGGTGTTCAGTTGTCTTGGCATTCATTGTTGATCATATTAGTTGGCTCAATACTTCGCCCCTCGGTGAAACTCTCCTAACTCAACTCCGCATTACCTTCTTAGTTACCTTGCTAGCTTGTTAGTGTAGCTCTTAGCTTGTGTAGCTAGTTAGCTTTAGTTGTAAGATAAGTTGTGCGGTTTGACTTGTGCGGTTGAGTGCAAATATACTAGAATTGTGAATTGGTTAGGTGGCTTGCAAATACCCCGTAGGCTAAGCAAAACTCGCATCTCGCTATTTGTTATATTGATAAACTTGTTTAGCTTGTCTTTATAGAAAATTTTAAAAGGTTATTCACCTCCCTCTAGCCATCAAGACCTTTTAGGGGTCATGGCTCATTGTACGAGGTTCAACTAGTAGCCACTCCGCCTCCACCGAAAAACCCTAGACCGATCCAAGGAGGGTGCGTAGCCAGCAATGGGAAGCCGCCACCATCTTCACCGTCGACTTCACTGTGCCACCACTGGACAGCGATGCCACTGCCTCCCCTTCATCACCAATGCCATGGGAATGTCGAGCTCCTCTGCCAAGCCCGACGGTTTGCATCTCTACCACTCTCTCTCTTTCTCTACCTCTAAGTCCTCTCTGGTATCCCATGTTTATACAACAGTAAAAATATCACCACTCGATCTACACCCAGGTTGATCCAAGTATCTAACAATGGTATCAAGAGTCTGGTCTGGTGTGTGGATCCAGTTGGGGTAGATAGAAAGTAATCAATAGAAAGAAAAGACGACCGATTCGAACCGGATCGGGACAGAAAATGTAACCCTAACCCTAAAGAATGAAGAAGGGAAAGGACGGAATGGGGAGAAACTTACCTGGATCTCCTTCCCACAGTCGAGACCACCGTCGAGTGAGAAGAAGACCCACAACGCCGTTCACTGGCGCACTGGAAAGGAAGTCGAGCCAAGCTGCTATCGTCGTCGTGACCCGACGCGTAGGCACGGGCCAGGGAGCCAACGTGGAGGCACTCGACAGTGGCGTGCTCTACCTTCAGGGAGCGCACGCGCCGGCGAGAGATCCCACGGCGGCACCGTTCTCCTCCTCCGATGTCGCTTGGCTGCCGTCACAAGGTGTTGTGCGACGCCAGAGAGAGATCCGTTGGGGAGAGAAAGGAAAGAGGAGGAAGGGTAGCCGCCGAAGGACATGCGTCGCCATCCCTTCCCCTTTAGACCGCCACGGCCGGCCGCTATGGCTGATGGTTCCTCTCCATGAAGCGCAAGAGAAAGGATGGGGAGGAAATGAAAATGAGCTCTCTAGGGTTAGGGGGCCAGCAGCCGACGTGTTTTGATCCTCCGAGATCAACTCTCCACCGTCGATCGTGATGAACGGCTGGTATTCGCCGGACCAAGGCCGGCCTAGGCGGGGAAAGTGCTTTCCCGGCCCAGGCCGAGGTTACAGCCTGGGCATGGGAAACGAGCATGTAGGGCTCGACCACTGGCCATTTTCTTTCTGTAGCTGGGCCGCGCACTTTCGACTGCTCGCTGGGCTGTGCCAAGGGCAGCTGGGCCACAGGCCTCATTTAAATTGAACAAGAGATAGGGGAGTTGCGGCTGGACCACGGGCCGGTTTTGATAACCTGGGCCGAAAGTAAAGTATGACCTTGTATTTGCTTTTTTTCAAAAGCTAAATTTGATGTCTTTTTGACAAGTTTTGATGCTCATATCTCTATAATTTTTACACCAACTTGTATAATTTTAGAGAGTAGATGAGAACATGGAAAGGCTTCTGAATAAGTATTACTTTAAGAGTATTTTTTATGTTTCCGCTGCAAAGTTAAAGTTTATTGTCTTCTCATTAAATCCGAACCAACAGGAGGATTTAATTTGAAGAGCGGTTAAAGTTATTCAGTAAATGATAAAAAGCTTATCCTCCGGTTAAAATTGAAACCAATATAAAATTAATTGGAGGAATAGTCGGTTTATAGTTAAGATAAGTTATAATATTATTATTTTCTGACCAACGTTGATGGTAACAATATTATAAGCTTATTTATAAGTTAAAGGTTGAAGTTAATTATGATATTGTTATTTTCTGATCAATGTTGATGATAACAATATTATAATTCTATGAGTTTTATGTTTAAAGTTTAAATCTCTAATAAATTTTGCATCAAAGTGACCAATTTTCAGAGAATGGATAAGAAACAAGAGATGCTCCAAAGTGAGCAGAATGTAATGTATTTTCATGTTTCCGCTGCAATGATGATGATGATAATCTTC
Organism: Saccharum hybrid cultivar R570; assembly: GCA_038087645.1. NCBI lineage: Eukaryota > Viridiplantae > Streptophyta > Magnoliopsida > Poales > Poaceae > Saccharum > Saccharum hybrid cultivar. The sequence goes on from JAQSUU010000426.1 coordinate 2,365,992, forward strand.
TAATTAAATTCAAACCAATGGAAGAATTTAATTTTGAAGAGGGTTATAAGATAATTTAATTTCCATATGTTAATTTTATTTCTGCCCAACGGTGATGTGGAATTGATGTATAAGAATAATGTTTTGTTCTATTTCTGCCCAACGGTGATATAGAATATAACTTAAAGATTTAAAAGTTTAATGTGCATGTCTTTAATCAGACCAACGTAGGGTTATTTTCATGCTCATTATTATTGATTATTGTTAAATATTTGAAGACAAAGATTTCATGCTTTCATTCTTGAAGGCAAAAAGAAAATAAGCTGGGTACTTGTGACTCAGAAGATGATAAAGAAAGAAGACCATTGCATGAGGGACTGTGTTCTCTTTAAAGAATGGCTTCAAAAGAAAAGAATTCTAGGATATTGATCCAAGAAAAGAAATAGAATATTAAGAGTTTAGTTTAAGAGATGCCTTTATGTACGCTTTATGAAGAATATTTTAGTTTTTAGTTTTTATCATCGTGATAAGAGATGTAATAAGTAATATAATTTTTTTAGTCTTAATCATCATGATATGAAATGTAATAAGTGACATGCATGTTTAATTTGACCAACGTCGGATTAAGCATGTGTGTTAAAGAGTATTTGGATCTATTCCTAAATTTGATGATTGAATATGAGCCAATCCTGGCATTTATGTCCCTTCAAGGGAATTATCTCGCATGGCGGGAAAAAGTTTGTGATAGTGCCCGCATAGCGGGAAAAGTTTGAGAAAATACCCGCATGACGAGGTAAAGTTGGCATAATACTTATGTTAATCTATACTGCATGGCGGGAGAAAGTTGTGATGACTCATGTGCTTGACAGTGCTCTTCTACTGTGTCATAGTAATCAAGCACTCAATGAGTTTAAGGAGAGCAGAAAGTTACAGACGAACCTCAAGAAAAGAATGACATGTAAGCATGACTTCTGAAAGTATTAATAATAAAAGACTCTATTGAGTTCTTGAAGTGAATTTGAGGAAAAAGTACTCCCATACGAATTAAGAAATAATTTTGTTTGTATGATTTAATCATGTGGATAAAGTAAGTAATCAAAGTTTTCTCATTCACAAGAGTTCTGAATAGTTTTTGAAATTGTGGTAGAAAAGTTCATACCACATTTTGAGGGAAAAAATGTGAAATCAATTAATAAAGACAATTAAGAAAGATACTTTCTCGTACTTCAGATAATGCGATGCATACTATGCATTAAAGGCAAGAGTGGTCTATAAAAGATGAATGTGATCGTTGGGGAAGTAAGACGGTCATAATAACGATACCCCCAAAGTAAAGAAATAGTTAAATTTATAAAGTACAGTTCCAATAGAAATATAGCATAGTCGGTCAGTATTCATACTGGACGCGTTCAGAGTTATTAAGGCGGTGCTAAACGCACCATATGAGTTTTAGCAGATTAAACCCAAAATGAGAAAGTTTGAAGATGGGACAATTTGGGGGAGCATGGTACAAAGAGACCTAGCTCCGCGGAGGATGAATAATATAAACAAGGATCTTATTACATAGGACCTTGTAGAATTAATTGTCTTTTGGCAATAAAGTCAAGAAATGCTAGTAGTTGAGGCCCTAGAAAGTCTCAAAGAATAAAAAAAATCAGATATTTCTGATGATTATAAAGTCTATATTAGTGAAATTCAAATGGAGAGTAATCCCACCTAAGCCATGACAGGTGTTCACTCGTCCAAGTGGCAAGAAGCAAAGGAAGATGAAATAAAATCGATAATACCGATTATATTTTATGATCTAAAATAAATTTCTAAGGAGCCAAAACAGTAGGTTGTAATAGGTTTACAAATCAAATGTGAATCCAAAGAAAATATGCAAAGATATAAAGCATGACTTGAAATGAAAGATTTTGTGCGAAGAGAATGAATAGATTACAATGAGTGCTAGTGGCACACCATGATCTGAGTTACATCAGATGAAAGTAAAGACGGAATTTTCCAATGAGATTTGTATGAAAATGATTACATGGCATAATCCAGAGGTTTTGTCATGGAAAGAAAAAAAGGATGCCACTGTAACACCCGGGGTGTTTGCCACCAGTTAAGTAGTGGGTTTGAGCTCAAACATGGTAGATTAAGTGGTAATGAAGATGTCAAGGTCAAACCTATGGAAGCGAGCCCCAACCTAAACTTGGATGTTGCACCCTTGCTTTACATATAGTCTATTTTTAAGATATATGCTTGGGTGGTGTTATTGCAATATCTTCATATGTCTCACCTTAGTACCTATCTATATTGATCCCTAGAAAAGTTTCATGACGTTTGGAATTAAAAAGTCACATGAAATGATAAGTTATATGCTTGTTGGAATGACTTTACTAAGTGCTGGAATTGCATTATTAAGTGGATGGAAATATAGGTCATCAACCAAACCTTGCAACCTTGCCCAAATGACTCTAGATGGACTCTACAACAAAAGTCATGGAAGTGTTGAGCAAATGCCCAGAAAATGCTCCAATTGATCAAAAAGGATAATTTAAGCTTTATCCTGATCCTACTTTGGTCAGAGTAGAAATGTTGGTTCTATACCAGTTTTGAGGTTGGACCTTAAATGAAAGTTGTAGTTCATGTTGTGTAGAAGAAACTTTGTTTTTGGACCAAGAGCTAGATCAGCTTGTAAGCTTGTTAAACAGAGGCTCGAAGTTTGGATCAGCTACTGTTTTTCAGCCCTAGAAATAATTCTAAGTCCTGGATTGACAGCAGTGAGTTGCTATGTTTGTGACCTTTTATCTTCCAAATTCATATGGAATCTCAATTGGAGTCCTTAATACGAGTTGGAGTACGCCTTGTGAAGGAAAGAATAGATCAAGTCTCATCAGATTTGGAGCTTGTTTGGACCTTCAAAATCAATTCACAAAACTGCTAGTTTCGTCGTGATTCATGGAGTTGGACCGGCAACACAATACGGTTGGCACATCGCGTTCTCGTGATTTTGCTAAGCAACACAAGTTGAGCCAAATGTAAAAGTTGGAGCACACTTTGTCGAGAAGAGCATACAAAAAGTTGGCTTGAGTTTGACCACGTTTTGATTGTCAATTTTGAGTTCCATTGTCGGTCGTCAATGTGTTGACATTGTCATCTTTGAGGCCAATTATCTCTTAATCCATAGCTCTATTGACAGAGTGGTCTTAACGAAAATGATAGAGTGTTGCATGGGCTACAACTTTGGTTTTGGGCCCATGTCCAAAATCGGCTCGGGTCTGGCCCAAATCGCGTTCCACCTTTGCCACTCTGCCGCGCACCACGTGTTCGATCAAATGCCGCCGTGGCGCCCATGCACAGAGCATGACTCACCATTGCTGCCGCGCGTCGTCCTCCTCGCCACGTGTCCTGCCCGCGCCTCGCATCGATTTGGAGCACCTGAGCCGCTCCCGGTCTCCCTCACTCATTCCCTGCTCTCTCCCTCGCTCTCAGCTCCCTCCCTTGCGCTGCTGCTTGTGTCCGCCACCATGGCCACGAGCTGAGCTTCATGCCCATCGCGTTCCCGCCTCTCCTCTCCACCGCAGTCGCGGCCGCGTGCTCAACAGCCCTCGCTGCTTCCTCCTCTCCGACCGGCGCCCCTTGGTCAAGCAAGACGACCGCCGGAGCAGCCGGTCATGGGAGTGTTCCCGTCGCCGCCGCCGACGTCCGCGGCCAGACCTCGTCGGCCGACCTCGGGGTGAGCCGCGGCCACTCTTGAGTTCGCGCGGGCCTCCCGGTGCTTCGCCGCCACTCCCCGGCCGCCGGCGTGGCCCCCTTCGCCGGAACAGCGAGCTCCCGACGACCCCCTGCTGAAATCGCGACTAGGGACCTCGTGCAAGAATTCGACAAAAGCCAGGGGCCTAACTGCACTGTCATAGACTCAGATGAATAGTGCTGAGAGGACTGTTTTGTGATGATTTTGCAGTAACTTTGAAATTACATAGTAAATCATAGAAAATTCGTAAAATAGCAAATGAGGACTTTTTGGAATCCTTGTGAAATTCTCTATGCATTAGATCTATAATATGACATGTTTTAGTTTAAAGTTTTCTCTTTAAAAATGGATTTGTGCAGCTAGGTTTTTAATGCTAGTTGTATTTGTCATTTTCATAACTGTAGATCTAGGGTTCCAAATAGAGTGAATTTTTTGTGGCATGCTACTCATATGATGTTTAATGTGTGGTAATTATTTCATGAATTTTGGTTGCCATATGAGTGATTTATTAGTGTATCTTGCTCTCACATGAATTCTTGCAATAACAAATTGTCTTTTTCATGGAAGTTGATATACATGTCCAAATGGCTTGAAATTTGTACAGTAGACTATTGGATGTATGTAAGAGCTACTGCAATTTTTATAGATTTTATTATGTACTTTTGGTATATGTTTATTATTTCACCTTGCTATTTAAATAAATTAAGAAATGCATTAAAAGAAATTATTTAATGATGAGCACTATGCTTTTTGGTGATCATTTAACATGCACTTTATGATGGTTACATTGGTTGTGGCCAAATGTATGTTGGAATATAAGTTAATATTTATTTCACCTTGCTATTTAAATAAATTAATATTTATAAGTTAATATTTATTCTTGCAATTGCACCATGAAAATGATGTTTGATGAGAAACATGCTTATAACAAAGTTGTAAATAACTCATTAATCTAGCTTGTGTTAAATTTTGGTGTCATTTGGCATTATAGTTTGTGAGTAATGACTGTTTCAAGTTGGGTTCCAGAAATAGTTGTTCTCTGGAATCTCTGGACCAGATTCTGTAATTATGCATGTTTGACTTGGTTAACTTGAGAATCATGATAATATGATTAAAGATGAATTATAGACAATTTCATAAGCTTTCCAGAATGTCTTATTTCATGGCTATTGGATTTGTATAACTCCAGTTATGATCCAAACATGTAGATGTTGTTTGCAGTCTAGAAATTGTCAGATGCTAGTTATGGTTGTTTACTCCATGTGTTACTAAGTGTGGCTTATACCCTTGATGATGGTCAAGTTAAGATACTTGTGATCTTGTCAAACTTGTGTTATGCTTAATGTGCTTGCCCTCTTTAATTGGTTGTGTGATGTTAGTTAATTAGCTTTTGGTGTCTATGTCTTAATCGTGTGTTTACATGAATGATTATGTGATGCATCTTGTGTTACCATTCATCATATTCATACGCATGCATCTTGCATCTTATTTAGGTTCGCTAGATGCACCACGTGAAGGATGAGATGTTGAAGCCAAACCTAAAGACGGTGTTTGGTGGAACTATCCCGAAGATGGAAGGACTAAACAAGTGTCGGGATGGGAGATGCTCGCCAAGCGAGTGTCATCTGTCAACACTAACCTAAGTGTTCGATCTCAGGCAAGCCCCGGAGCATTCTAAGCCTCCTACTTTACAAAAGCAATTGAGTACATATATATGTTATATATGTATTGTTGCATTAAGTTGTAGGAGTTCAGTGAAACCGTTGATGCATTTATTACTATTCTTGCCTACCTTATTACATTCTTATCCTGCTAGGTTTAGGGTCGAATAAATGCTTAGCCCTACTTAGACCGGTAGTGATCGGTGATTTCCTGTCACCGGCAACTATAGGTGGTTACTGGAAAACTTTAGCTATGGAATGGATGATATCCTAGAAATAACCAAGTGTTGATGGATAACTGGAGACCGGGCGGAATAAGTATTGGGCAACCAGACAGGGTTCTGGGGTGCTTGTAGTTTCCGCCTGTGTCGATTAAGGACCATCCGTTGTTGTCCCTCGGGTCATGTTGAACGCATGCCTCACATTTAGCTAGCCAAATAAGGTACCTTTCAACCGCAAAGCTAGGAGATTATTCGGGTCGAGTGGATTGCCCGCAACGCACTATACCGGAGCAGTAGTGGTAGGATACGGGGGCGCAATGATAAGGCCAAAGAGCAGTCGGGCGGCCCCTAGGTACATGTGGTTCCTGGCAAGCTCGTGACTTTACCTGAATGGTTGACTCGGTGACCAACACCTCACTTTAGCGGGTGAGTGAGGTTTGTGTGAGGAATAACTTACCAGCTGGTTAATAATCGATTCGAATCGCCATCGTTCACTGGATAGTGAACACTTGACTCGAGTTACTGCATCGTAGTAATGATTATGGAACATGGATGGTTATGTGGATGATGTTGGAAATGCTAAACCTGAAATGGTAACCTTTGATGTTAATGGTTAATCAAGTGATTGTTTTAGCATAGGTGCTTACCTAGATTGAATAGGTTATAATAAAGATGATGCAAAAACACTTAAATTAGTTGATTCATGATAACTTATGCTTTTTGCAAATGAGTCAAGCTAGCCCACTGAAAGAAAGCCTTGCATACTCCTTGGTGTCATTATTTCTGGTTTATGACGGGTAAGTCTAGCTGAGTACCTTCTCGTACTCAGGGTTTATTCCCACTTGTTGCAGGTTGTGATATAACATAGCTACTGCAAGAATTGGAAGACTCCGGCTGTAGTGGCGGAGTGTGATCATGGGCATGATCCGTCTGAGCTATCTTGTCTCTCTTGCTTTTATGGGAATTTGACCTTGGTACTGGCATGTATTTGAATGAAGGTGATATTAGTTTTCAAACTACTTTGCTTCCGCTACTTTTGAACTTAAGTTGTAATAACTCTACTAAACTCTGATATATGTTGAATTACTTATGAAATGGATGTAACATATGACCTGTTATGTTGGACCACTATGATCTTGGCTTGTATGTTGGTTGGTTTGAAATCCCTCGTGATTTTATTGGACTACCGGAGTTATAGGAGCTTAAGTACGGGAAATTAATTGCTCCGGCGATTGTTTTTGTACTTTTGTTCTTATAATTTGGGCGGTTCCGTGACAGCTGGTATCAGAGCAAGGTTCAACACTAAACATGTCATATGTGTATTGAAAAACAAAGGTTTTGTTTGCAAAAATCAGTTTTTGACAACTTATAGCTACTACATATATAATTCAGTGGTCATTTCCTTTATGCCCAATTAAGGACCCTTAGGTGGCTTAATTAAGTACTAACTTGGGGGGTTTTAAATTTTTGCATCTACGCCCAAGCCAAGGTATGTATGAGTGATAACTTGACCGCACTGTTACCCTGTGGTCGAATGGTAGTGGTAACCTTCATATATGAAATAGCCATATATGTCGCTAGAGTTACATTCTTGCAACGTCGCACCTACGCCAAGGTAAGTGTGAGCTAGGAGAGCATGACCATTCAACCATCGGTCTAGGGGAGAGTTAGCTATGGTTACTGACATAATTACATGTTTAACCATGTAATTATGAAAGTACTTAATTGTGGGTACATTTGTTGGGTAGCTATGATACCGAAGTATATGCATCAGGGGATGTATGTATGGAGAGTATTTAGTTTACTACTTTCATTGTGTGCTATATTGGAAATTGTTGGGCTGCAATGAAATTTTCTGTAGGTACGCTAACCATGAATGCGTAAGTTGAATGTAGCAAGCGACTAGCTCTATATCGAGAGAATACGTGTTATGCCACCGACATAGAACGTGATTGCCACCTTAGGCTGGCAATCTTATGAGGACGAATAGGATGAAGCATGCATCATTATGATTGTTGCTTTGTGCATATAACTATGCTCCTCCCACCTTTGTCCTAATAAATAAGTAACTTGTGATTGATGTGTTGCACTATCCTCCTTGTATGTAGTTAGTCAAGAATGTCTTGTTCCATGTTACTTGAATAGGAAGTGCTTGAAATAGTGTGTGCTTAGCCTTGATAGAAATAATTAGAGTTATATGTTTGATCTTATAAAGGTCCTCTAGTTAGTCGAGGGGTGGATGTGTTGCTCCTACAAGCTCTTGCAAATGCTTACTCAAATAATTGTGATTACTATGAATAAACTAAATTATTAATTAGTCTAAAGCAAGAATGTTTGGAGTTACTAGAATAATGTGGTTGTGTGCTCTCTTGTTAACACAACAAGGTTAAACATTGTTTTGCATGTAATGAACTTTGATTGCTATAACAGTTTCTGTTGTAGTAATATTTCTATGGTCATAATAATGTAATCTGTGAATTAGTCCTTAGTGTGGATAAGAAAGTTATAGATAACTTAGTAAGCTTTCCAATAAGTCTAGTACCACACCTTAGTTTGATGCTTACAACTTATGTTTTGTTTAAAACATGTGCCTGCTGCGTTACTGTCTAGACTCTGTGCATGCACTAAGTTGATTACTTTAGCATGCTTTTGTTTTAGCTAAACTTGTAGTTAGTTCTTGTTGGATAAATTCTTGTTAGGTGTGAGCCTTCTACTTAGTATCGAGTGCTTAAGCTAACCTGACTAATAATCTCAAGTGTCTGCTTAAAACTGTGATGCTGTGTAGATGCTTGTTATCTAGGTAGTGTCATAGTTGACCTCTCTTTTGTCCTCGGTGAGCATATGAGTGTTGAAGATGCTTTATCCTAGATCAACGCTCATGTTACGTAATCGCATGGTTGTCGTCTCTAATTAGATTCTCTCGTAGGAGCCAGAGCCTGTAGACGTGGTTGCTAGCCCTTGAATGTTTTTGTATCCAGGCCTTGCTTGAACCATAGGCCCTAGCGTAGTCCCCTTATATGTTTGCTTAGGCCTTGGACATCCGCTACCTTTTGGAGAATGCCCTTGTCGATTGACCAACCAAGTTAAGTCCTAACGAACGACGATCTTAACCACAGTTGTTGCTTGCCAAGTTTTGGAGACCATGCCAAATTCCATGTTGGACCTCCTGATTGTCTCTCCTACAGATGATCCGAGCAACGCTAATCTCTCGTTGTCTGATCTAGAAATCTTTGCTTGTGAAATCAAGTGGTTATCTTAATAACACAATCTCTGCTCGGTGTATCATTTTGTTTGGAAGTTTGCTAAGTCCCTCTCAACTTCTAACGTCTCTCAACATTATTAGTCTTGATCTCATGATTGTTGTCCAACGTGACCAAGAACCCTTGCTCAGTTGTCTTCAGCAATTAAGCTATGTTCCCTTGCGCTGTGTTTTAATCTTCGAATCACCTCCGTGTTGACTCTAAACCTTGTAACTACCCTTGCTTGCTACTCCTCCCTTGTCTGGTGCTTGTTCTTACCACCTAATCGGTGCCACTTGAAATTTCACTTTGTTTGTGCGTTTAATAATGGTGTTACGATTAGCATTTTATGGTGCCGCGACAAAACCGAGAGCCTCCTGTGGGCGCGCACACAAGGTTGTGCTGCTCGGTACGCGCTGGTATCCGGGTTGCTATTCATGATCCATTACGAAATGACATCTGATGTGTTATTTCTCGTGACCATTTTTCTTGGTTATCTCCCTACATCTTATCTGAAGATTCATATCTTAGACCTTATGTAGTAGATATCCCTTGAAGTTGCTAAGAAGATGACCTTTGAAGAACAGTCACCGACATAAACATTAACAGACTGCAAGAGGTGGTAGACAAGTGACTCTTCCCAAGTGTCCTTGTACGACGTCGGTCGTCGATTGAGCAACGTATGTCATCCCCGTTGGATAAAAAGGGCAAATAACACTTAATATTGGATAAGTTATCTGTGGGATAAGAATTTATCATCACATTGTGCATTTGACCTAGTTATCAAAAGTCTTGATCCTTGTGTAGATGACAGTCATACAGATGAAATCAACTCTCTCTGGTGTGACTCCTTATCTACGTAGGGATGCCCTCCATGTGGAATAATGCTTTGTGCTCTGTGAAAATAGCTCACAAGTCCAATGCTTGTTCATCGTCAAGATTGGGGTCTAGATCAACGGTTGAAATTGTTCCCTGAGAAATATGTCAGGAAGACTATAGCCTCCATCCTCAACTAGAGAAAGGCTTCTGCTACTATGAGAAAGATTAGAGAGTGCAAAACACACACCTCAACATGTGAAGCAAAAGAAAAGGAAGAACATGAAATTTGTCCAGAATTTTGTGACACTACACCGGTTATCTTCAAACTGATGGTTAGTGACTCAAACGAAGTTGGATTGACCCAAACTTGGTAACCTCATTCCTTGCTTGGGACCCTTCAATGTCTTAAGTGGGTATGAGCATTGGTTGAGCAAAACATAGGATTTGAGAGATGTCATGTCAGCTTGGGTTGCTGCCATTTCAGAACAGAGCTATTTTAGTGGATGGGTTGTTGGATGGTCAAACGATGTCCGTTTGAGCTCAATTTTGGCGAGTGGTTAGAAGACCCATGGATCTATATGCCCACTAATATTTGTGCATATTGGAGTAGTGGTTTATGTTATATGAACAGAAAATAAAAGGGTACAGAATCGGTAATTTATCTGTTGACTGCGATCATCCTTTACATTGGAAGGTTATGTTTGTAATGCATGCCAAGAACTTGCAATTGATAGGTATCTTGCTATTAGACAACCCTCAGTACCCTTGGAAAGACTAATTGCACCCCTATGTGCCTTTGTATAAGAGAATCTTTTTGAGTGACATTTGGCAGAAATCCAGGACCGACAGAGTCAGCTATCACTTTCACTGTTCCCTCAATAGACTCAGATAATATAGTGTTGGCATCAGAGAAAAAAAGAACTACACACGTGAAGCAATATGTAGTTTTCCATCAGTTGGCATCTAACTGAGTGAGTCATCTATGACCGGTATAGACATTATCTATTGGTTAGACAGTTTCTGATAGCCTCGAAGAATGATTACCTCATATAGGGATCCAACCTTTATCGGAAGTTGTACATGCTATGCCACTAGAAAAGTAAATGCTATGAGTAGTTAGTCCATGCTTGTAGTACTCTTCGTACACCGTGAACGAAGTACCGTATTGTCTTGGATTCCTCCCAAAGTAACAATGCTTCATGGAAGTCAGTGAAGGATATTATCCAGACCAAAGTTTCTACTTAGAGCGAGTATCAGAAAGTTGTCTTACTAGTTAGCCTCTCTGCTACTTGAAGCTAAGTAGCCTGATGCGCTTGCAGATGTTGGAATTGGATAACAAACTTCTCTTCCCTTGAAAAGTCCGTCGCACCGAATCTCGGGACGCGATTCTTTTAAGGGAGGAGGGCTGTAACACCTGGGGTGTTTGCCACTAGTTAAGTAGTGGGTTTGAGCTCAAACATGGTAGATTAAGTGGTAATGAAGATGTCAAGGTCAAACCTATGGAAGCGAGCCCCAACCTAAACTTGGATGTTGCACCCTTGCTTTACATATAGTCCATTTTTAAGATATATGCTTGGGTGGTGTTATTGCAATATCTTCATATGTCTCACCTTAGTACCTATCTATATTGATCCCTGGAAAAGTTTCATGACGTTTGGAATTAAAAAGTCACATGAAATGATAAGTTATATGCTTGTTGGAATGACTTTACTAAGTGCTGGAATTGCATTATTAAGTGGATGGAAATATAGGTCATCAACCAAACCTTGCAACCTTGCCCAAATGACTCTAGATGGACTCTACAACAAAAGTCATGAAAGGTTCGTGTTGAGCAAATGCCCAGAAAATGCTCCAATTGATCAAAAAGGATAATTTAAGCTTTATCGTGATCCTACTTTGGTCAGAGTAGAAATGTTGGTTCTATACCAGTTTTGAGGTTGGACCTTAAATGAAAGTTGTAGTTCATGTTGTGTAGAAGAAACTTTGTTTTTGGACCAAGAGCTAGATCAGCTTGTAAGCTTGTTAAACAGAGGCTCGAAGTTTGGATCAGCTGCTGTTTTTCAGCCCTAGAAATATTTCTAAGTCCTGGATTGACAGCAGTGAGTTGCTATGTTTGTGACCTTTTATCTTCCAAATTCATATGGAAGCTCAATTGGAGTCCTTAATACGAGTTGGAGTACGCCTTGTGAAGGAAAGAATAGATCAAGTCTCATCAGATTTGGAGCTTGTTTGGACCTTCAAAATCAATTCACAAAACTGCTAGTTTCGTCGTGATTCAAGGAGTTGGACCGGCAACACAATACGGTTGGCACATCGCGTTCTCGTGATTTTTCTAAGCAACACAAGTTGAGCCAAATGTAAAAGTTGGAGCACACTTTGTTGAGAAGAGCATACAAAAAGTTGGCTTGAGTTTGACCACGTTTTGATTGTCAATTTTGAGTTCCATTGTCGGTCGTCAATGTGTTAACATTGTCATCTTGGAGGCCAATTATCTCTTAATCCATAGCTCTATTGACAGAGTGGTCTTAACAAAAATGATAGAGTGTTGCATGGGCTACAACTTTGGTTTTGGGCCCATGTCCAAAATCGGCTCGGGTCTGGCCCAAATCGCGTTCCACCTTTGCCACTCTGCCGCGCACCACGTGTTCGATCAAATGCCGCCGTGGCGCCCATGCACAGAGCATGACTCACCATTGCTGCCGCGCGTCGTCCTCCTCGCCATGCGTCCTGCCCGCGCCTCGCATCGATTTGGAGCGCCTGAGCCGCTCCCGGTCTCCCTCACTCATTCCCTGCTCTCTACCTCGCTCTCAGCTCCCTCCCTTGAGCTGCTGCTTGTGTCCGCCACCATGGCCGCGAGCTGAGCTTCATGCCCGTCGCGTTCCCGCCTCTCCTCTCCACCGCAGTCGCGGCCGCGTGCTCAACAGCCCTCGCTGCTTCCTCCTCTCCGACCGGCGCCCCTTGGTCAAGCAAGACGACCGCCGGAGCAGCCGGTCATGGGAGCGTTCCCATCGCCGCCGCTGACGTCCGCGGCTAGACCTCGTCGGCCCACCTCGGGGTGAGCCGCGGCCACCCTTGAGTTCGCGCGGACCTCCCGGTGCTTCGCCGCCACTCCCCGGCCGCCGGCGTGGCCCCCTTCGCCGGAACAGCGAGCTCCCGACGACCCCCGGCTGAAATCGCGACTAGGGACCTCGCGCAAGAATTCGACAAAAGCCAGGGGGCTAACTGCACTGTCATAGACTCAGATGAATAGTGCCGAGAGGACTGTTTTGTGATGATTTTGCAGTAACTTTGAAATTACATAGTAAATCATAGAAAATTCGTAAAATAGCAAATGAGGACTTTTTGGAATCCTTGTGAAATTCTCTATGCATTAGATCTATAATATGACATGTTTTAGTTTAAAGTTTTCTCTTTAAAAATGGATTTGTGCAGCTAGGTTTTTAATGCTAGTTGTATTTGTCATTTTCATAACTGTAGATCTAGGGTTCCAAATAAAGTGAATTTTTTGTGGCGTGCTACTCATATGATGTTTAATGTGTGGTAATTATTTCATGAATTTTGGTTGCCATATGAGTGATTTATTAGTGTATCTTGCTCTCACATGAATTCTTGCAATAACAAATTGTCTTTTTCATGGAGGTTGATATACATGTCCAAATGGCTTGAAATTTGTACAGTAGACTATTGGATGTATGTAAGAGCTACTGTAATTTTTATAGATTTTATTATGGACTTTTGGTATATGTTTATTATTTCACCTTGCTATTTAAATAAATTAAGAAATGCATTAAAAGAAATTATTTAATGATGAGCACTATGCTTTTTGGTGATCATTTAACATGCACTTTATGATGGTTACATTGGTTGTGGCCAAATGTATGTTGGAATATAAGTTAATATTTATTCTTGCAATTGATGCTTTCCTGGACAGTTTCTGGGACTTTGGTAATTGCACCATGAAAATGATGTTTGATGAGAAACATGCTTATAAAAAAGTTGTAAATAACTCATTAATCTAGCTTTTGTTAAATTTTGGTGGCATTTGTCCTTAGATTTTGTGAGTAATGACTGTTTCAAGTTGGGTTCCAGAAATAGTTGTTCTCTGGAATCTCTGGACCAGATTCTGTAATTATGCATGTTTGACTTGGTTAACTTGAGAATCATGATAATATGATTAAAGATGAATTATAGACAATTTCATAAGCTTTCCAGAATGTCTTATTGCATGGCTATTGGATTTGTATAACTCCAGTTATGATCCAAACATGTAGATGTTGTTTGCAGTCCAGAAATTGTCAGATGCTAGTTATGGTTGTTTAGTACATGTGTTACTAAGTGTGGCTTATACCCTTGATGATGGTCAAGTTAAGATACTTGTGATCTTGTCAAACTTGTGTTATGCTTAATGTGCTTGCCCTCTTTAATTGGTTGTGTGATGTTAGTTAATTAGCTTTTGGTGTCTATGTCTTAATCGTGTGTTTACATGAATGATTATGTGATGCATCTTGTGTTACCATTCATCATATTCATACGCATGCATCTTGCATCTCATTTAGGTTCGCTAGATGCACCACGTGAAGGATGAGATGTTGAAGCCAAACCTAAAGACGGTGTTTGGTGGAACTATCCCGAAGATGGAAGGACTAAACAAGTGCCGGGATGGGAGATGCTCGCCAAGCGAGTGTCATCTGTCAACACTAACCTAAGTGTTCGATCTCAGGCAAGCCCCGGAGCATTCTAAGCCTCCTACTTTACAAAAGCAATTGAGTACATATATATGTTATATATGTATTGTTGCATTAAGTTGTAGGAGTTCAGTGAAACCGTTGATGCATTTATTACTATTCTTGCCTACCTTATTACATTCTTATCCTGCTAGGTTTAGGGTCGAATAAATGCTTAGCCCTGCTTAGACCGGTAGTGATCGGTGATTTCCTGTCACCGGCAACTATAGGTGGTTACTGGAAAACTTTAGCTATGGAATGGATGATATCCTAGAAATAACCAAGTGTTGATGGATAACTGGAGACCGGGCGGAATAAGTATTGGGCAACCAGACAGGGTTCTGGGGAGCTTGTAGTTTCCGCCTGTGTCGATTAAGGACCATCCGTTGTTGTCCCTCGGGTCATGTTGAACGCATGCCTCACATTTAGCTAGCCAAATAAGGTACCTTTCGACCGCAAAGCTAGGAGATTATTCGGGTCGAGTGGATTGCCCGCAACGCACTGTACCGAAGCAGTAGTGGCAGGATACGGGGGCACGATGATAAGGCCAAAGAGCAGTCGGGCGGCCCCCGGGTACATGTGGTTCCTGGCAAGCTCGCGACTTTACCAGAATGGTTGACTCGGTGACCAACACCTCACTTTAGCGGGTGAGTGAGGTTTGTATGAGGAATAACTTACCAGCTGGTTAATAATCGATTCGAATCGCCATCGTTCACTGGATAGTGAACACTTGACTCGAGTTACTGCATCGTAGTAATGATTATGGAACATGGATGGTTATGTGGATGATGTTGGAAATGCTAAACCTAAAATGGTAACCTTTGGTGTTAATGGTTAATCAAGTGATTGCTTTAGCATAGGTGCTTACCTAGATTGAATAGGTTATAATAAAGATGATGCAAAAACACTTAAATTAGTTGATTCATGATAACTTATGCTTTTTACAAATGAGTCAAGCTAGCCCACTGAAAGAAAGCCTTGCATACTCCTTGGTGTCATTATTTCTGGTTTATGACGGGTAAGTCTAGTTGAGTACCTTCTCGTACTCAGGGTTTATTCCCACTTGTTGCAGGTTGTGATATAACATAGCTACTGCAAGAATTGGAAGACTCCGGCTGTAATGGCGGAGTGTGATCATGGGCATGATCCGTCTGAGCTATCTTGTCTCTCTTGCTTTTATGGGAATTTGACCTTGGTACTGGCATGTATTTGAATGAAGGTGATATTAGTTTTCAAACTACTTTGCTTCCGCTACTTTTGAACTTGAGTTGTAATAACTCTACTAAACTCTGATATATGTTGAATTACTTATGAAATGGATGTAACATATGACCTATTATGTTGGACCACTACGATCTTGGCTTGTATGTTGGTTGGTTTGAAATCTCTCGTGATTTTATTGGACTACCGGAGTTATAGGAGCTTAAGTACGGAAAATTAATTGCTCCGGCGATTATTTTTGTACTTTTGTTCTTATAATTTAGGCGGTTCCGTGACAGCCACCTGTAGAAATCTCTTATGGACTAGAGCAGATCTCTAGACAGTGACATTTAAAGTTAAAGTGTCAATTAGAAATTTTGAGTTAAAGAGAATGAGAGGACAATTATGTTTGTATAAAGTTATAGAATAGAAAATTTATTTTCTAATCCTATATATGTGGATGACATCTTACTTGTTAGTAGTGATGTCAATCTACTGCATGAGAAGTTCTTGTCCTCAAGGTTCAATAAGAAAGTTCTCGGTAAAATATCTCTTGTTATAAGAATTAAAATTCACCGAGATAGAAGAAAAAATGGGTATTAAGACTATCGCATAGGCATGCTAAGAAAAGTTTCTAAACAAATAAATTACCTATGCGGATAAACCTACGCCTGTTCCTATAGTCAAGTGTAACAGTTTTGGGAACTTTTGTGTTCCAAGAAGCACTGTGATATTGTTATAGATGGACGTCCTATATGGTAGCGTTGTTGGAAGCTTAATGAGTACACAGATAAGATCTTACCCTGACATAGTTCACGTATCCGGGTTGTTTTAGCAAAAGTCCAGTCCAGATATATATCACTGGAATGGAGTTAAGGATGTCGGTTTCATGCTAAAGAAAGAAAGAACAAGTACTCTCAAGCAGTTGTAGGTACAATGTTAAATTTTGGCGAGATGTTTAGTGAAACCCACATAGTAACTAACACTCGCAATTGGAGTTTTATTATGAAAAAGCTAAAAAAACAGTTTTAGTATCATCGGTGATGCATAGTTATGGTATAGCATGATATGAGGCTGCGGGACAGACAAAATGGTTAAAAGAACATATGCCCGGAATTGATAATGGTTGTCAACAATAATAACCATTTAACCAGTTTGCTCCTAAGATAACGGGTCAAGTGTGCTGCCAAACACATTGACATTAAAGGTATACGTTGTAAAGGAGAAAGTCCGGAATCATACTAAAAATATGGAACGTAAAAGTAACAAGCAAGTGCTTGCGGATCCGCTTACCAAAGGCTTACCACCCAGTGTGTTCAGAGAACATATAGTCGACATGGATTTATGGTATAGTTTATGATTTCCGGACAATAAAGGGCCCAAAGTTAAAGAATCTGTTTCAGATCAGAGATGTGTATTGTAGCTGTTAAATTTATCGGCGACTGACCGTGACGATGAGGCATGCTCTATGCGCTGATCTGTGATAGAATGGTAAAAGAAATAAGTGTGAAGTAAAGTCTAAAGTTTAAAGTATAAGGTGAGATCAAGGGGGAGAATGTTAGATTGATCTCCCACCAAGATGGCCTAACGACCACTTAGACCTTGACTCGTGCCCTGATCGGGGGCGCTTAACCCATTAGCGGTTGGTGGGCCCCCGTCGTACTGCGCAATAAAAGGAGGTGGGGGCCGCGGCTCACTGTACGAGGTTCAACCAGCAGCCACTCCGCCTCCACCGAAAAACCCTAGACCGATCCAAGGAGGGTGCGCAGCCAGCGACGGAAAGTTGCCACCGTCTTCACCGTCGACTTCACTGCGCCACCACTGGACAGCGACGCCACTGCCTCCCCTTCGTCACCAACACCATGGGAACGTCGAGCTCCTCCACCAAGCCCGAGGGCTTGCGTCTCTACCACTCTCTCTTTCTCTACCTCTAAGTCCTCTCTGTTATCCCATGTTTATACAACAGTAAAGATATCACCACTCGATCTACACCTAGGATGATAAGTATCTAACAAGGCTCACCACGGGTTAAACAAGCGTGACCGTGTGGCGAGGTGGGCAGGGCCAGGGCGGGCCTATCGTTCTACTCGGACTCAGAGTCCCAAGGATCCAGGACCTAACTAGCTAGTCCGATCCAGCTGGCCCGGCCGTCGTGTCCGATCTGCCCGGGCCCCGGCCGGCCTATAAAACTTGGCCGCCCTGCTGCTTGTGGTTGGCAGCACCACTACACACATCAGATCAGATCGATCTCCGTCGGCACGGCAACGACGACGACCAAAGAATTATTAGAAGATCGATTAGGCCGGGGAACGATGACGGTGGAGATGGGGTCGCACTGGCAAGCCGACGAGGTGGACAGGGCCTGCAACGACACCGCCGCCGGCGGCGACGACGACCACCTCCACGCAGTGGTGTCGAGGATCAAGGAAGGGACGAGGAAGAGGCTGTACGAGCACGAGCACGAGCTGGACAGGGAGATGGACAAGATGTACAAGCGCGACTACTGGGAGGACCCGGCGTACGCGCCCCTGCTGGAGCTCTCCGGCCTGCTCCTCGCGCGCGCCGAAGCCGTCCTCTGCTTCAGCGATCGCGCGCACAGGGCCTCCGATGCCATCGTCGCCGAGTGGCGGCAGGAGCGGGAGCGCCGCAGAAGGGCTGATGAGCCGGAGCCGGCAGGGGCTGCCTCAGCTGCCGCCGGCAAGGTCATTTGTTCTTCTGTTTCTGGAGATCAATCGTGGACAACCTAGCTGCCCTGCTACGCTATTTTCTAGGATGACCTACAAAAATACTACTGCTAGGAGTACATAGGATCGAGTGCTGCATGCATGCGCACGTGTACGTCGTCAGTACGTGTATATGTCACAAAGGAGATTTCATTTACTGCTCTAGTAGTAGTATTTTGTTTGTTATTAATGTTTCCATTCTGTATCCAAGGGCCCAACCAATACAACTCGATTATTTGGTCCTTCTTACGCACTCCCTCTTCTAGAATTATTGACGTTTTAGCATTGGGCACGAAAACCAATAAAAAAAAGGAAAAAGACTAGAATGCCCCTATGTTCTCTTTCCCGTTCGCATCTAGATCCAGACCTGGGACGCGCCTCCGCCGCCGGCGGCGGAGAAGGATGAGAGCTCCCAAGGTCTACAACTCCGAGAGGACATCCGCTGGGAGCGGCTCGACAAGGCGCGCTTCTTTGTCGTGGGCGCCAGGCTCTTCTCCGCCGTCTCGGCCACGCTCTACCCCGCTGTTGTTGTCAAGACGCGCCTCCAAGTCGCTCCTGCAGCGGTGGTGGCTGTGCCGGTAGCGCTCCTGCCCTCCACCGTCGTCGCAGCAACTGCCATCCTGTGCTAGGAGATAACCCTCGCCTTCTACCGCAGCTTCGCCACGCTCTACATGGGCGCGCGCTCGAGGTCACGCACTCCGCCGTCAGCCCAGCTGTGCTCAGCCATGTGCGGAAGAGAAGAGGGTGGGGGCAAGAAGGCCTGGAGGGCGGCGGGGCACAGGAGCCATCGCTTACCGCGAGGAACACGAACGCACGGCCCTGCTCGCGGCCTGCGACGACCACATGCTCGGATGCGGCCCCGCGTCAACGATGGCGTGGATGCGGGTGCGGGAGATCGAGGGCTGAAGCCTCGGTGTCATCCATGGTGAGCACGCCCGGCCCGGTGGCCCGGGAGGACTAGAGTGGGTGGGATGGATGCGGCAGAGGGGATGGCTTGGGGACGGATGAGGATGCGGATGAAGCCCGAAGAGAGAGCTGTAGGCCTGCATCCTTTCTTTACGTGGGTCCCATAGTCTAAAACGTCAATCTTTCTGAGACAGCTGTTGAATGCTAAAACGTCGTTATTTCCTGGACGGAGGGAGTATGACGTCACATCTTTGATATTTTTTACGGATTTTATTTAATTCATGGCATATTTAGCTCAACAACAATGAATTAAAGTGTTCACTTTATTATAACTTCATTTGACTAAGCTCCATTTCATTAGTAGAGTTTTTTTTTTTGCTTTAGCTTCACGAGCAGTTCCAAAACAGCTCCCCACTAGAAAAAAGAATGGAGAGACTATAATGCCTTTCTCTTTTTTTTCATGTTCTCGTATTTCCTCCTCTTATCTGCTTGACCAGGGTCTTAGGCCCCGTTTGGTTACGACGTGTTAAAGTTTAACTCTCATCACATCAATGTTACGGTAAATGCATGGAGTATTAAATGTAGACTAATTGCATGCATGTCGACACAGATTAGGAGTAATTTACGAGACGAATCTATTAAGCCTAATTAGTCCAAAATTGAAAACTTTTTATCAAATAAGACGAAAGTGCTACAGTGTTTGTTAAACTTTAACACACAAACCAAACACCCCTTATCTTCTTACTTGATCTGCTTCTTCATTGATGGCCCGCGCCCGACAGTCTCGCATGCCTCGGCAGCTGTACAGCCGTGTTCCGGCAACTGTGCCTACGTCCCTGCTAGAGGCCAATTCGACCTTTGACGCATGCCGCGGCCCACGGTGCAAGATGAAGATGAGAGAAACTTTTAGCTTTATCTCTAATCCACCCCTTGTAAGAGCAGGTTTTCAGAAGCGCATCATGTGGATCCATTTCATTTTCGCCCATTTGACACAGACACAACTCCAAATAGCTCTAGGAGCTAGTGGAGAAGCTATGCCAAACAAGACCTACTTCAACGCACCTAAAACTTAATCTATGCATCAAAGGTGCTACAATTATGAAATATCGATATTACCTCCGTCTACAAATGACTGCAATTCTAGGTGTATTATGTTAAACTATCTAAAATTTAGCCAGATTTATTGTTGAAAGGATTGAGATCTCGCCTAGAGTGGGGTGAGGCGTTCCTAAAAAAAATAAAACTTGCAGTGGATATCAGGACAGAAATTCTAACAGGGTAACGTGAAATTTCAAGTGGAAAAGGGTTACTGTCTTGATAGTAGCATCCTTGCCATCCTGTACTTGTTGAATGCTGACATTGCTATGGCTTTCAGTAGCCATTCGTTACACCTTGCTCATGATCAGTTGGAGCTTAGGTACTGTTGTATATGAAGGAATACTAGCTGAGTTAGATAGTTGTTGCCTCTGTTAGAAAGATGTTCCGAACATGTATTAGAATGTTCAGATATTCAGTTCATCAACACTTGATGTTGCTTTTTGTTGATTCAGAAAATGAATTTGCATTGACATTGTGGTATTATAAAAAAAATTCACATTAGCGATATATATAAATACTTGCTAGTGACATCCATCTACGTAGGTATATAATGTTCACGGAAAATATGGCGCACCGCTCTAGTTGTTTGGTTGTCTCGTCTCATGAGTTGCTAGGGTAGTAGGGTGTGCTACGCCGTTTGTAGTTGTTTTAAAGTGTACTCAATGTGATGCATTCCTGAGCAAGCTATCATAGTTGCTTAGGGTCTGTTTCACTGTTTGATTGTATGTTTTTTTAACCCCTTATCTAGGGCCCCATAGTGTAGTGTAGTTCATCCTTGTTTGGTTACCTGAGACTAACATTATCCTCAAAGCAAATCTAGCCTGCATCCCACTATTCAGCCAAATCTTGTGTATTTAGTAGTTCAGCTATGCACGCTTCCTCTTGCGCCCGCTCTACAGACACAGTCTGACCACTTACGTAGGAACCAATCATATACATAATTGTACAACTTCTTATACAGGCAAACCAAACTGTACCAAATTGCATTGCCTTGTCCAGGTTAACGGTATAGTGCATAACCTCTAATACAATGCAATATGAATGCGAGTAACCAAACAAACCCTTAATAGCTGAGAGATGGTTGTATATCCTTTTGCTCGATTTTTGTTATAAAATAAGGGAATTCTCTTCTTGAATAATAATATTAAGGTTAAACAAAATCTTTCACCATCCCTTTGTAAAACACAAATAATGTTTTATACTCCCTCCCGTTTGGTAGAGTTTAGTCATGCAGTTATAAGTAAGTTTATGTCTCATCATTTTGATACACGGTGTTCGAAACTCCAGCTTCATCCTTTCAATAACAGGGTTGTTGTCTTTGGTAAAACAAAAAAGAAATATCAAATGACGGACCTAGAAATGTACGAATGGGACCTTTCGTGTTTACATTAAGAGACAAACTGCATAAGCCCAGTCTCAATGGGTTTTATCGAAGTTTCATGGACATTAACTATGCTAATGTGATACCATATTAATGAAGAGAAAGATAATAATAGTTTCAATGAGTTTCTTCTACACTATTTTTAAAATCTAGATGCGTCGAAAACAGTGACGTGAAATTCTCGCTGAAACAGGTCTAATAGCAAATGACAAAACAGTTGGGGCCAGAGATCCACCTCGTGGGCCAGAGGCCGTCCATCGCGGAACCAACGGCGAATGCTCCTTCACGCGGTTTTGAACACTTCAGCAACGATTTGTTCGGTTCGTCGACGACACCCTCCATTTCTTCCGCATCCCACCCTTTCTCTCTCTTCTTCCTCCTCACTCCCTCCTCTCTCTCTCGTCCTCCGCCACACGCCGCCGCCGCCGTCTCCGGGCAGGAAGGAAGGAGGGGCGAGAAGATGATGATGACGCGGGCCCCGATGGGGCCGATGGAGGGCGCGGCGGTGGACGAGGTGGTGCGCCGCCTCGTGGAGGGCGGCCACGGCGGGCGCCAGGTGCAGCTGTCGGAGGCGGAGATCCGCCAGCTCTGCGTCGAGGGCAAGCGGGTGCTCCTCTCCCAGCCCAACCTCCTCCGAATCCACGCCCCCGTCAAGATCTGCGGTAATCCTCGCCTTCCTCTTATCTATCTATCCATCTATCTACCTGGACGATGCCGCCTAATTCCTTCCCCTTTTCGTCTGGGCCGCCGCCTAATTCCTCCGCCGTCTCGCTGCGTCGTGGTCTCCCCGATGTGGATGGGGGAAGGGTAATTCGGTCGTGCTATTTTTGGTTCCGTGGAGAATTGCTCAATCATGCTTGGATTTCGGCGACGCGGGATTAAAAAAAATGTTGTTTGATAGGATTAACTCATTGGTGCCATGCTTTCCTGTCTGCATTCCGTACGTGTTACGTTTGCAGCCTGAGAGGCATGGGAATGATTGATGGAAGTATGGATAAGTTGGCGGGAGTAATGATGTGTGATTAGGTAGAAAGGGAATGCCCTCGAGTACCCCCTTCTCTGTTCTACCTTCCATGCCTAATCTAGTTAGGATAACGTTGTCTCAATATCTTGCTCCTTCAAAAACACTCTTTTCCATTAACCAACTGTACAATTCTAGCTAATACTATTGTCATTCGATTATGCACAACCTGCGTGACACCCATCATTTCCACTGAGAACCATGTATGTTGACTGACTTGTGTGATTGAGAAATGTGTTGACATGAACACAGTAGCTCTCTTTTCATACCATGTATTTGTTCTATAAATATATAAATTCTTGTACATCTACAGTCGAAACAATTCCGCCTTATCAGCTGTGGTGTCCTGCAGGTGATATCCATGGCCAGTTTGTTGACCTTCTGAGATTGTTCGATTTGGGTGGTTATCCTCCAGCTTCGACTTACGTGTTCCTTGGAGACTATGTCGATAGAGGCAAACAGAGCTTGGAGACCATATGCTTGCTGCTGGCGTACAAAATCCGGTACCCTGAAAAGATCTTCCTGTTGAGGGGGAACCACGAAGATGCGAAGATCAACAGAGTCTACGGTTTCTACGACGAGTGTAAGAGGAGGTTCAATGTTCGGCTGTGGAAGATATTCTCCGATTGCTTCAACTGCCTGCCCATTGCAGCGCTCATTGATGACAAGATACTGTGCATGCATGGTGGTCTCTCGCCCGAACTGACTAGTTTGGACCAGATAAAGGATATTGAGAGGCCTGCTGAGATTCCTGATTATGGTCTCCTGTGTGATCTGCTTTGGTCTGATCCTAGCCCCGATGGAGAAGGGTGGGGGGAGAGTGACAGGGGTGTCTCGTGTACGTTTGGTGCAGATAAACTTGTAGAGTTTTTGGAGAAGAACGATCTCGATCTTATATGCCGAGCTCATCAGGTTTGTGAAAGTCTATCTTCTACCCTGTTGTATTAATTATATTTTTGGTTGTCTGATTGTTACCTGACAGTGTTGTCACGTTCATGAATTCCCCTAGGTGGTTGAAGATGGTTATGAGTTCTTTGCACAACGAAGATTAGTGACAATCTTTTCAGCTCCAAATTATTGTGGAGAATTCGATAATGCCGGTGCTCTATTGAGCATAGATGAGAGCCTAATGTGTTCATTTCAGATCCTGAAGCCAACTGACATGGGTCCACCGCATGCAAGAAAACAAATTCCAAATAAGGTAAATCAGCTTCCTTCACATAGGAATATAGGATTAGTATTCAGCTATAAAGCTACAAGTTGAATCATTAGAGATCAAATATTTGTTATATTATTATCATGTTAGCTAGAGGTCTAGAACCCATGCTTCACATAATGACGTAATGGCAGAGCATTTGAGACTCCAGCTATCAGCTGATGCCAAAATTTCAATTCCTGAGAAAGACAATGTGTGCAGGATCTATTCTGGTTTGCTAATTCTAAAATTTGCGATGCTTAATAAATTACATTTGACACCATGACCCCATCACTGATGCTTATTCATAAGAAAAGCTTAGGGACAATTTTCTTCCATTAACAATCTATTCTGTTAATACTTGAATACAGAAGGATGGTGATGTAATTATTATGAGATATCCTTTAATGAACATTTTTCCTGACATAACTGATTCCATCTTGTCCACCTCATGACATATCCTCTAATGACATATGTTGGCATATCACATCTGATTAGCAAAACCATTGATTGTTGAACAGCAGTGGCTTGTAGAAAAAAAGTCTTCTGCAGAGTGTCCTAACTGTTCACTTGTTTTGTCAGAGAATGGTAGGACTTAGTAGGTTTCTGTTTGAGTACTCGCCAAAGACCTATTAGATCAAGATGCTTATGTAATGATATCTAGGAGGAGTGCCAAAGGATGCTAGATCAGTTGGTCTAGCACTCCGGCGGCACTCCCTCAGGTCGCAGGTTCGACTCCCAGTGGGAGCGAATTTCGCCTGAGGGTTAAAAAACTCCCCTCGCTGGTCCCGTGTGCCAAAGCGCTAGTGTGGGCGGCCCGCCCGGCCTGTGGTAACGGGATACTGTGGTAACGGGATGCTGCAGGCGTCCTGGCCCAGGCGTCCCGGCCCAGGTAACGGTCCCCACGGTGTCCGTCCCTAGCGTCAGGGCGGGACCAGGGTTCGGGGGGTTTCTCGGTCGGGGTACTGAGATCTTCTTAAGTACAACACCGTAGGGGCGGTCTTCCCCTACAGGCCGAGTTTTTTTTATATCTAGGAGGAGTACAGCTCACGTTGTTCTGAATAGATCAGGGGTTATAGTAATATCAGCAGAGTTTGCATAGATCATCCCTTCTGAAATTGTCTATGTAGATGAGCTAACCAGTGACAATCAAATAGCTACGTGTGAACCACCCTGAGGTGCAAAGAACAATTGACTCCCCATTGGATAATTTTAATGTACTTTACGATAGTTGTTTATATTCAAACAAAACTGTTCTTTCCTCCAGGCGTATGATTTGAAGGCAAGCAAACTGATTACATCACTCTGTCTTCCACTTTACAGCCAGCAAGAGGGTGAAGCCTTCGACCAGCATCCATCCAATACTTTTAAGTATCACGATCGTCAGTCAGCTCAAAGGGGGTGATCTGTTGTTTGGATAGTTGGATCCACCAGGGCATGGCATTAAGACATCCATCAGCCAATCCATCCCCTTAACCACCCTTGGGTGGCGGCTTGGCTGTAAAGGATATTCTGTACACCATCTGTTGGATTCAGCACACCATCTGTTTCATTGTTCTTCCTGCCGGCACAGGACCTCATTGGCAGCTTGACATCCAGTAGATGTTAGTAATCTCTATTTGTTTTTTCTTAGCTGTGCCATGCGTTGTTTTTGTGCGTGATTTGATGTATGGTGATTTTATCTTTGTGATATGTAGATGTTGCAGGAAAACGGTCTGCACAAATGTTGTGTCCGTCAGCAGTACCATTCTTTTTTACCTTCCTTTCATTTCTTTTGTGGACCTGGAAGATGTGATGCAAGGGGAAGGATAGCGATGACCACGGGCAGCTTAAAAGGAACGTTATTGGCGACCGGATCGGAGTCCACAATCTCTTTACGGAGTCCACTCAAACCAAACGCGAAACACCATTATCGGGTTGCACTGCGACATCGGTTTCGGGAGCAAATTGGACAAAACCAAATCGAGCATCTCCGAGAATTTGCTAAAATTTACTTGGCAAATATCGTGATTTGATAACTTGCTAAAATATATGGCAAGTAAAAAAATAGACTCTCTTCAAGAGTTTGTCATTTGGACTTGATAAAATAAGAAGAGGTCCGCTAAGCGAACGAAGAGCCCCGCTAAGAAACGAAGAGCCCCGCTTAAATATGCACGCGAAGCCAGATGCGCGAGTGATGCGCGCTCGCGCTCAGCGCACAAATATACGCGTGGAGGGGGGAGATTTGTCAAGTTATTAAAATTTGTCAAGTTGGATGCTAAACTGTTAGAGCACAATTTTTTCTGTTTTGCCAAAAATAGATGGATGCCAAGTTGATTTGGCAAACTCTTGGAGATGCTCCGCGTGCGTCCGTACCGCGCGCCCCTGAAAGCTCCTAGCTGGGCCTGCTGAGCGGCTCCTACCTTCCGTTCGTCCGCACTGTTCTTTAATTAACGACGTGGTTTCTTCTCATCCACATGACGGACATGCGGAGGCGCACCACTTCCTGCCTAGCCACATGATGTGCGCATGCATCGGCGCTGGCGCCGGCACCGGCGTGGCTGCTTGAGCTTGGCGAGCGCGTCGAGCTCGTGGCACGTGTGCCATGGCAGCAATGGCGGAGCCAGGATTCTAAACTTGAGTATTCCTACTTCCACATCAAGAAAAAAATTCAGCTGTTTTTTAACTGCAATGGGTGAAAATACTATAAAATATGGCGGAGTCAGGCTGAGAAGCTATTTTTTTACTATTTTCGGCTGCAATGAGTGAAAATACTGCAAAATATAGCATTATACATATACATATATAAGTATATACACATATATACATAAAAAGTGTATCAAAATAGTTGGGTATTCCTGGGAATACCCTTTGGATCCGCCCATGCGTGGCAGCCACCAGGCATGCGGCGCCTTCTAGTCCATATCTTGGACGGCATAGCGTAGCCATGTGGGTTGCCGGCGCCGGAGGAGGAGCCTTGCTTGGCAAGCATGATGAAGAGGGTGTCGAAGCGGCGAAGCAACGGGTCGACGCAGCGGGCAGACAAGCGAGTGACGGCGCGGGAGCAGGTGGAGCTCAACAAAATCAGCTCACAGCCCTATGCCGTGCCGTGCACCGGCCGACCAAGCCCTGGTCGAGGTCACGCTCCATCCCCCACTGCAGTTCCCCGCCAGGTAGGCCATGGTTGCCGACAACGTCGTGTTTCAAGTGTTTCAGACGTTTCAGACTTATGTTTCAAGCGTTTCATCTGAATTTGCAAAAGTCAATCTGAGATGTTGCATATGTTGCAATAACAATATACGCATGTTGTAGCATAGTTTTCAAGTGTTTCAGTTGTTTCAAAAGTATGTTTCAAGCGTTTCATCATAATGTTGCAGAAGTATATCTGGATGTTGCATAACATGTATGTTCCCAAGTGTTTCAGGTGTTTTATACGTATGTTGTAAGTATTTTACCTAAATGTTGCAAAACTAGATCTGTATGTTGCATATGTTGCTATGGCATACACGTATGTTTCACGCGTATATTTTAAGTGTTTATTTTTAGTTGCATGTTGCAAGTGTTTTTACTGAATGTTTCAAAAGTTGATTTGGGCGAGCACATGTAGCAATGGCTCTGGTGAGCGGACAGCGGCCTACCATAGGCGCCAGCTACTGTTGCTGGGGCACCGCCCGTGGGTCACCGTGCGGTCAGGGTGGGTGTTCGGTTCTCGGTTCAGTTTCAGCTCGGCTCCCTCAGTTATTGATAAAATTCGGTTCCTAGAAAATGAAAACCGATTGGTGTAAGGTCCTAGATGGCTAGAGGGGGTGAATAGCCTATAAAAATTCCTACACAAGCCACTAAGCAAACTTGTTAGAATAACAAACGGCGCAAAGCGAGTTTTGCTTAGCCTACGGTTGTGATGCAAGCCTCCTATCCACAAGACTAGTAGATTATGATCTCTAGTTCACACAAGGGCTAAGTCACTAATCTTGCACTAGTGAGCAAGCTAACAACAACTAGCAAAGCTACTACTAGAGCTACACAAGATAATCTAGTAAATGTAAATGCAAGAGAGAGGATTGTGTATCTTATACCAACGGTGTAGTGAAGATGTTGCCAATCACCAAGATGATATACAATCAATCAATATTGACAACAACACAATATGAAGACCAATCACCGTGAGACAAGAGACATAATATTTTTGTTCACCCAGTGTTCACTTGTACACCGACAAGCTATGTCACCGGTTGTGTCGACCAACACTTAGATGGTTCCTCGGTGTGACCCTCAAGTCACTTGCCCCTCAAGGCACGCCCCGCAAGGTACCGCAAGACACCACTCTCAAGTGAGGTAACTGAATGACACGCGCAATCCACTAGAGTTGCTTTTGGCGCTCCGCCGAGGAAAGCACAAGAACCTCTTACAATCAACCGGAGGTGACCAAGAACAATCACCTTCTCTTGCCAACGCCTCCAACAATCTCCAAGCCAGCTGAAAGGTCCTTGTTTGGTTTTGGTAATTGAGTGACAACTTAGGTGGACTAATATGTGGTTATGAGAGATACACAGGAGATTAGTCCACATGTGATGGTGTCATGAAGGAGCTCATTGCATATGAGACATGACATGGAGTCATGTGACCAAGGTAGAGAAGATCAAGATGAGGCTTGGCTTGATGGGCCGGTTGCAAGTGTGAAGGGCAAGTTAGAGGCTTTGAAGTGAGGGACCGCGTGTGACGGTGAAGCTTGAGCATGACTTGGCGCCGATGGACCGACGCAACGGTGAAGAGCAAGTGAGGTCAAGATCGATGAACCAATACGGTCACGTGATGATATGAAGTGGATCATATCATTTGGTGATTGGTTGGTGCATGTGTTGCATCAACATCAATGGAGATGGAATGGAATGCGCAAGGCAAAGGTATAACCTAGGGCATTTCCATTTCACCGGTCATAGGTGTGTAGAGAAGTTTATGACCGGGTTTAGGATAGATGGTCGTACTATCAAGAGGGGCAAACTTGTTTGCATATTGGTCATCTAGTGCCACTCGTGTGATCTAACTATGCATCGTTGCTAGGATCGAGTGGCGTGGCAAGTTGAGTGGTTAACTCCTTCGGTAAAATGATTATGAAAATGCTAACACACGTGCACAAAGTGGTGAACACTTGGTGTTGGCACATTTGCGAAGGCGTTGGAGTTTGAGCGGTAAAGAGGGTTTGGGTTCCTGTCTCCCTCCCGCCGAGCTTGCGAGCGTGGGATTTAGGCGTTTTCGAGGAGTTGAAAAGTCTATTTTCCACTACGCCGGAAGTCAGAAAAGAAACGGAGGCGAACGGAGGTCACAGAGGTGACCGGACGCTGCACCGGACGCGATCATGGTATGACCGGACGCGTCCGGTCAGTACAGCGCAGGCGCGGGTGCTAGGGTTTGAAATCGGCGCGTCCGGTCACTCGTGGGACCGGCGCGTCCGGTCAGGTGTCCAGAGGAAACTGAGTACGATCGGACGTGAGGCGCGTCCGGTCACACATGATCGGACGCGTCCGATCATTAAAGGAGCTTACTGGACTCTAACCGGACGCTGGCACTGTCGCGTCCGGTCATCGCAAGGAGCGCGTCCGGTCGTTGCGTCGCGGGCGCGTGGGTCAGTGCGATCGGCGCGTCCGGTCGTTTGACAGGCGCGTCCGGTCGTTGCCTGGGGTGCGTCCGGTCGTTTTGAGAAGCGCGTCCGGTCTGTTATGACCGGCGCGTCCAGTCATCCCGAAAAGAACCCAGTGAAGGGGTAACGGCTCTATTTGACCGTGGGGTTATAAATAGATGCCTTGGCCGGCTGTGGCCGTTAGTGGAGCACACTATAGTCTTTGTGACTTGTGTGGTAGTGCTTGGGAGCCCTCTAACTCACTCATGCTTGATAGTGTTCATCGGATCGAGTGAGAGAGCGATTCTAGTGCGTTGCTTTGAGAGATTGCATCATGTGGCACTAGGTGATCGTGTTGCAAGCCGGTGGTGCTTGTTACTCTTGGAGGTTGCCACCTCCTAGACGGCTTGGTGGCTCGTGGCTCCATCGAAGCTCGCAAGAAGATTGTGCGAGGCTCCGGAGAAGCTTTGTGAGGGGGATTGTGCTCACCCCGCGGGGATCGCGAAGAGCAACTCTAGTTGAGCGTGTCATTGAGCTACCACACTTTATGGTAGATTCTTGCGGTGCCTTTTGAGAGGCTCGGTGTGTGACCGATTAGCCGCCGAACCACGAAGTGTTGGTCGACACAACGGGGACGTAGCTTGGTGGCAACCAAGTGAACCTCGGGAGAAAATCACCGTGTCAACATTGTCTACTCTTCTCGGTGGTTTGCTTTCGTGCAACACAAGCTTGTATTTACTTTCATAATACTTGTGCTTGTGTAGTTGCTCTTGTTCTAAGTTGTGCTTGTGTAGCTAGCTAGATATCTTCTTGCTTGTGTAGCTAGAAGTATCCCCTTTGCGTGGCTAATTTGGTTTGTGTAACCTTGTTAGTCACATTACTTAGTTTATGTAGCTAAGTGTTTTGCGCTCTCTAAATTGGCATTAGTTGCCTTGTTATTGAGCATTGCTAGTGAGCTTAGGCTTTGTGCGCTTTGCTTACTAGAATTGTGTAGGAGCTCCCTCTTGCTTGCAAAGTATTAGTGCATAGGTTTGTGTGACCTTGCTCTAGAATTAAATAGGAGAGCTCTTGCTAAGGAAAGCACCTTAGTTGCTTAATTAGGATCTTTATGAGGTGCTTGTGAACTTAGTTAGAGGGGTGTAGTCTTGGCTAGACCGATAAGTTTAATTCCGCATTTGTTTTGATTAGCCTACGCGTTTAAGTTTTTAGAAAGGACTATTCACCCCCCCTCTAGTCCGTCATCTCGACCCTTCAAGTGGTATCGGAGCCGGGTCTCTCATTTGTGGTCTTCACCGACCCGAGAGGATGGCGGCTTATGGGCTAGATGATTGTGTGGAACACATTTTTGATGGCACTCACTATGCATGGTGGAAAAATCACATGCTTGATCATTTTCGTGCTCTTGGCCCTAAGTTTTGGTGGATCATAGTTGTTGGCTTTTCTCATGACTTGGATGGGTGTGGTAACCGTACCCAAGCTCAAAAAGATTGCCGAACACTTGATGCACAAGCTAAGTTTTATCTAATCAAAGCTTTAAATGATGAGATTTTTGACAAGGTGATGGGTCTCTCAAGTACACATAGCATGTGGACGACGCTCAAGCATCACTATGGTGACTCCTCAATTTGGGATAATGGAAAATTCAAGAAGGATGATCACATAGTGATGGAGGTACATGAGGATGTTGAGCATGACCACAACAAGGTGGTTGTGGAGGATTGCTCCACCTCACGGTCAAGTGATGACAAAGATGATCATATCATAACATCACTTGACAAGAAGAATGACAATGCCACAAGTGATGCACACATTGATTCTACCTCATGCACACTTGATGGTAAAGATGATGGCTATGAGAGTGATGCTTTAACAAGCTCTTCAACATCATCACATGGTAACACTAAGATACATGTTGGTGGTTTTATTGTTAATTATGATGATCCAAATTTTGAGCTTCTTTATAAACTCTCAAGAGCCTTGAAAAGAGAAATGGAAAGAGTAAGTAAATTGGAAAATGAAAACTCTTTTCTAAAGACCACATGTGAACAATAAAAGCATCTACTTTATGTTACTACTTGTTCACATGAGGAGCTAAAATTAGCTCATGAGGAACTTAGTGTTGCTCATGATAACTTGGTACAAGAACATGCTTTACTCACTAAGAATCTTTCTAATGAAGAAACCAAATCTAGTGAGAGCACATCATTTGGGTCAAATGATCAGTCACATATTACTAACCCTTGTGATGTAGGCAAGAAGCATGTATCCACCTCTTGTGATGATTTATTAGATATGCCATGTTCTTCACAATTAGATGCTTGTTCTACTTCTATGTCTTGTGAGACTAACCTTTTGAAGGAGAACAATGAGCTCAAAAGTAAAGTGAAGAATTTGAGCAACAAGTTGGAGAGGTGCTACAACTCTAAAATCGCCATTGAGCATATCATGACCAATCAAAGAATATATGGTGATAAGAGTGGTATTGGCTACAACAAGAGCAAGGGCAAGATTATGAAGAAGCAAGATGCAAAGAAGCTATCCCAATTCATGTGCTACCAATGCCATGAAGTGGGACATATTGCCAAGTATTGCCCTACCAAGAAGTCTCAAGTTGAGCCAAAAGCAAAGCCCCAAGCTAAAGTCAAGATCAATCATGAAGATGTTAGTGACTTGATGATAAAGAAGAAGAAAACAAGAAGGGGTGGAAGAGCAAGACATCCAATGCAAATTCAAGATGTCAAGATGATGAGCAAGAATCAAATCGAGAAGAAAGTATATGCTCACATCAAGTGCTTCAAGTATGGAGATATGGGACACTTTGCCTCGGGGTGTCCTACCAAGCTTGAGAAGAAGGCTCAAGCAACTCGTGAGAGGCAAGGCAATGAGAAGCAACATATGAGTAAGGAAGAAAAGGCTCAATCTAAGAGAAGTTGCTACTCATGCCGGAAAAGGGGACACATGGCACATTCATGTCCCCTAGGTAAAAATTCTAAGCCTATTTCAATTGATAATACTAATATGCTTAGAAAGGATGGCAATGGTACCTCATTGGTTGGAATTGCAAAACATCCCGCTATTCATACTAAGGCAATGCCTAAGTATGTTGCACCTAATTTGAGAGGACCCAAACTAGTTTGGGTACCATCAAAGAGTGGATGAATGTGTGTAGGTACTATGGCATTAGAGGCTTGACTCAAATTGATTTCATATTTATCATTATATGTTGACTCAAGTTATGAAGCTCAATGCATATTCAATCCCAATGCCAAGTCAAAATAAGTGAAGTTCAAGTGCTACAACATACAAGTGCAATGTTAAAGATTGTGGTGATTTATTAGATATATTTGATGGCTTGCAAATATTCAAGTTGAAAGCTTGCTATTGGATGATCATGAGCTAACCAAGGTATATCTCTTGTTGATCATTTCACTTGGGTGCATATGAGTTGATTGAATTGGATATGTATGCAATGTTGCTTGCTATGAGATGTTTGAATGGATTAAATGCTTAAGTAATCAAGTTTGGATTGGTTTGTGTTGGATAATTTCATGAGATGACATTTAGTAAATGGATTGGATGGATATATGTCTTGTGAAAGTATTCAAACAAATTAGTTTCAAGTTTGATTCATATTTGATGAAGTATTGCTCAATGTATTGAAATCTGTCCAAAATTAAAAATCTGAGCTAGCAGTGATCTTAGCCATGTTTGAGTAATCAAATCTATTTGGATTGGCGTGAAATTTAGTATACATGCTCTACACTTATGAAAGAAGATGCTGTAGAAATTTCATGAGAATTGGATAAGAGATGCTTCGGTTTTGGAGTGCATCTTGTCAGCTATAGTGCAGCAGTTTTCAGCATGTAGCAGTGGTGGAAGATTTGAAATCTGGTAGCAATCTAGATGTCAAATGAATCTCAAATTTTTTACAGTTGCTATATGACTTAGTGAATCACATCTCCATCAAATTTTATGGCATTTGGATCTGTACATTGGAAGATATGAATTATTCTTTAAAGGGTACAGAATCTGCTAGAAAAGTGACAATCATTGGATTAATCTAGAGTCACTTTAATTAAAAGGTCCTCAAGTTGGAAACATGTTTACAAGTGGTTGGGGTACCTAAGTTTGGTTTTGGATTGATCTATAAGCATGAAAAGCAATGAGTACAAGAACATTTGATTGTGGAATGTACTTGGTGTACTTATTTAGTACTCAATTTGAAGATCAAGATCAAACTTAAAATGAAGATAAAGTTTAAGTTCTAGTGATGATTAGAGATCATTTGGTAGAAAGAAAAGGACTTAAACAAGTAGAAAGAGTTGGACTCAAATATAGATTCAAGGATTATTCATCAAGATTGAGTTCATCATTTGGATCAATCAAACTATATTATTTCAAGTAAGTATCAAGAGTGGTTCTTTGGAGAAAGGTCACTTCTCCCTAGTGAGGGGCTTGCTGCCGTGTGTAGGTGAAACCAAGTTTGGGACTTAGAAGGCAAACA